>OY728129.1:1452703206-1453915523 GCA_963277665.1 Viscum album | reverse complement strand
ATATTGACCTTAAATCTAATCCACTCCCTTATTTATCAATTTTTTATACACTTTGGTGATGATTAACTTCTTATTATACATTAGTTTTTCAATATCACAAGTTCATGTTTGATTAATTAATGTTGTATTTGTTGTCCATATATCAAAAATTAAATATATGGGAAATAATTATATGAGGGGTTGAGGATGAAGTGTTATAAAATGTGGTTGACATGATTGAGGTATCCATGATTCAAATATAGAATTCGCATATAGTGGACCTTACCAAGAAAGCCATGTTATATCCCAAGGCAATGAATCTAGCCATATATATTAATTGAGACTACTCTTGAGTTGTATTGTAATATCACTTCTACGGTTTAACGTACTACTATAGACTCTTCTATATTAGAATATTATTTATTTGATATAGGACCATTATAGACTTTTATATCTCTAAAAACTAGTGAATTTATGGGCCCATATATTCAATAAATTTTTTTCATAATTTCTGTTGAAACACCATTATGAATCCAACCAAAGTGTGTATGTCGATGTAATAAATTTCCCTTTAATATAGGTGGTAACTCTTTTTGTGGAGCATTTTTTCTTAGAGATGAATTTTTTCTACATCGTACTCAGTATAGATTGGTTAGTATCTTTTCATGATCATGTTTATTTCTATTTCAAGTGGTCGTACTTCACCTTAGTTAAGGGTGGTTATAATATTTATAAGGTACAATTAGTTGTCTTTTAATTTCGAGTATGTAAATATCATCATGGGATGGATGGAGTGACAACCCTCATTTCTATTCTTCCTAGAAACAACTATAAAACGTGATTTATAGATTTTATTTCTATAGTGGATCATTTTATGGATGTCTTATTAGACGATTTCTATAGGTTTCCACATATTAGAGAGGTGGATTTCATTATTGAACATTTTCAAGGATAATCACCAATTTCCATTAATTATTATATGATTCAATCAAATGATCTTTATAAACTCATGAATACGCTACATTTCTTTGAATCTAAGGGTTACAAATGTCCCAAAACTTTTTATCAGTTTTTATATGTCAATTTTTTTATGAATTTGGATGACACCCTATGTATTTTTGTGTACTTAAATTGGTCGAAATAGTTAATGATATGGAATTGGTAACAATTTCCTTGTATAGATGTCCCCCTTGACCAAATTCAAGGATGTAAGGTTTCTAAAATATTGAAGTGATGTTGGGATATCCATGGGTTATTTTTATGCCATAAAAAATACTACATACAACATTTCATAGTAGATATGGGTAATATGTGTATTAGTTCATGTTTTTCGGTCTGACGAGTGCACATGATGTCTTTATGGATTAAATGAATATGGTTCTGAACTTTTATGTAGATTTATTTATGGTAGACCTCATGGAATACATCATAGTGTATTCTCGTACATGACATGACCAGTAATATCATGCTGAATACCCTGAGAAACCACCAACAAAATGTTAATCTCACTAAATTCTGATTTTGGATCAATAAATTTCACTTATTGGGTCTTATTAATATCATATTATCATCAATGATTTAATTAATTGAGTGCTTATATAGTCACTACCACAGAACCATGTATCTGAAAAACCACCATTTTGAGTACTTTTTTCAGTAGTGCTGATAATGGGGGGGCTTTATGAGCACTTTTTCTTAGTTATGATAAGGTTTATATTTAAAAAGATTATGTTGCATGAAAAATAATTTATTGATATATATTTAAATTTAAATTTATATAAATATAGTATATATTTTTTTAATATGGTTTAGATAAGTATAAATTTACTATTAAGTCTATTATAAATGAAATATAGTGAAAATGGATTTAAAATATTTTTAAAAAAATTCATTAATTATTAATTTTCTAATTATCTACAAATAATAATAATTTAATATCAATTTTAAGACATAAAAATCGAAAAACAAATAATAATAAATCAAAAATACGTTGAAAATGTATCTCAAACTTCAAACAAACACAACGATTGATTCAGGTGTCCGTTTGAGCTCTACAACATATCAAATCGAATCATGTGATAAGCTCTATGCTCTAGTGATTGAAGGTAACATTCTGTCACATTTTTCAAGGAAAATATACCGATATGGTCTCCCAAAATGAGTTTTAGTCTCGATATCACAATTTTTTAACATTCAAACATCTATAAGTTTTGATTCAGAAGTCCTCTAGGCTTGTACCACATATCATATCTTATCATATTTAGTTTTCTTATCTTTGATAGGTTGTGGAGTTGAAATGGACTACTCGAGTAGAAGTTATGGTCATTTTTACATTATTTGGCTTTTTAGATACACACATATATATTTATTTATTTGTAAATATATATATATTTGTGTCTGTACGTGTTGTATATATGTATATATGTATGTATGTATGTATATATGTTTGTATTTATTTATTTATTTATAAACACAAAAATAAAATATTTTTTAAATTTATTTACAACTAATTTTATAAATATATATTCATATACAAATAAATATATTGATAAAAAAATTATAACTAAAAATATATATATAAATATATATAAATATATATTAATATACAAATATATACATATATGAATAGATATATATGTATTAATATAACTAAATATATTTATTTTAATATGAAACTATATTAATATATATATATATATATATATATATAAACTGATATATCCTTAAATGGAGAAACAACTAAATCGATTAGTGGTAAAGGTGTAGGATTGAATGGGGGGAGGTCTCAGGTTTGAATTCTAGTGTAAGAAGGGGTACATTGACATGTGGGAGGGGGCTGCGTGGGCAAGTGCAGTAAGTAAGGTGATGGTTAAGGGTCTCCCCCTATCTTCGCCTCGATTAACAACGCTTTTCTCGTGATGTTAAAGCCTTTTTCTTGCTATAATAAAGTCCATATTTGCAGTAGTGAATACATTAGCCAGTTTATGGTAGTTTCTAATGAAAATATTAATATATATTGAAATATAATTTATGATAATGAAGTTACCTTGATAATTTTTATATAAAACCTAATGAACGAGTAGTTATGAAGAATTTATGAATTATAAATTTGTAATGAAAAAGGATTCATATTTGGGATATGTAATCTCAAGAGATAGTATATTTAATGATCCATCAGAAATATATATTGTTGAGAATTTATATAGGCCAACCACGATGAATGATATATTAATGATTTATTTGTTTGGATTGATATTATTGACTTCATGTAGCTATTTTCTCATAGTGGAACAATATTCTTAATCTATATTCAGGCATCAAATAATGTATTTGGATTATTTATCTTGTTGAATTATATGGATATTTCTTATGTCTCACGAAATTAGTAAATTCATGAGAAAAGTTTCCTAAATCCTAATTGGGAGTTAGTTATAGTAATATTAAATTTAGATATATAGATGAATTATATTTATAGAGAATGTGTTTCTCATATATATATAAATTATATATTCCCAAATAAATGAAGTTAAATATTTTCTACATTATATGGTTGTTAGTGATTATTAAATATGAATTCATGATACATTACCACCTTTGGATAAAAGTAAAGGAGGTTAATTTTTTGTGTCAAAATGATCATGATATATTATTCTTGATGGGAATAAAAAAGAACTAATATTTTTTTTATATTACAAGTATTCATCTACAAATATTTATTGAATGAGAGATATAATATTTCTAAAAAATGAGTGTTCTACAATCTATATAATTAATGATTTAAGAGTTGGTGAAGGAAGATGTAGAGATGAATAAGAATATAAATAAATATATTGGGTAAACCATGATAATGATTGAATGATATGGTCTATAAGCTACATTATATTTCTACACAAAAAATAATTGAAGTATGATTTATTATATAAATTTTTTATTTCTGCATTCTCTATTAATTCTATAAGTAAATATATATAATGTGATCTGAAAGATTACATGTGGTCGGATGACATGAAGTGATATTTTTTGGAGTTTTTATCTTGGATATATGAATTTTAGTAAGTAATACTTGGGAGATATAATTCTGAGGGGATTTTGCTACCATTACACTTATGAAAAATGAAATTGGAATACATCACCTTGGATTTTGTCTTTGGACTCCCCAAAACACCTTATTTGAAAAAAAACCGGTAGGGTTGTTGTTGATCAACATACAATGTTATAACATTAATTCCTATATTATAACACTTATATCCTTTTTTATTTATATAATATACAATAATGATGTTGTAATTTTTTATGGAGTAAAACATTATGTTGTATCTGATTGGGATCAAATATTTACCTCAATGTTATGGAAATGTTTTTAGAAAGCCCGTAGTACAGAGTTATTGTTTGATCACTTCATATCATTAAAAAATAGATGTATAGTATGAGATATACATTTAAAAAATATTGGATATTCAATGATATTTTTCAATGGATTTAAAATGTTTTTGGGAAAAAAAAATCCTCTAGTGCTATTTTCAAACAAAAGTATTGTTCACTAAAGAATTAAACTTGATCCTTATGAATAAATATAATGAATGATGCATTGAAACCCAATTTGTAGGAATGATGTTTGAGAATGTTATATATTTTTACTCGAGAAAGATGAAGAAATTAAAAATATTATTACAATCATTCATCAACACATTAATCTAACAAAAAGATGATAGAAAATCATACTGACAATTATATGTATGATCTGGAATTTAAAGTTAGTTAGATGGTTTTTGTGATACATCATCAGTGGAAGAATGTTATTATATTCAATATAGGTATGTGATACATAGGTAAATTTTTCGTTACTATATTCATGACTTGGAAGGGGTTATCACTTATATTTTTTTGTTTCCACTAAACATTCCTCAAGTTCATAATGTGTTCCATGTATCTCTCTATCAAAATTATAAACGACACCATTCAGGTAAAATAAAATTAGGTGTCATACCACTAGAGAATGATATTTTATATGAGTAAAAATATTTGTATATTCTAGATCATATAGAATATTTTCTATGAAAATTGACCACTCACCTGGTTAAACTATTGTGGTGAAACCACAACTTTAAGGAAGATACATTGGAACACGAGGATATGATGTTGACGAACTATACCTAGTTGTTTGTATTAGAAAAGTTCAATTTCGTTGTTGAAATTATTTTAATTCAATATATATTGTAGTACCATATGATTTTTTAGAATATATTTATATACATTAAAATAAATTTATTTTCTTCAATAATATTCTTTACAAACAACACGAAGTTATGAAGAACAAAAATATTCTATTAGTGTATATTATTATATAAACACGACCATTATAAAATATCACTCTAGCATTGGGGTATTAACAGTATAATGACATTTATGAACTAATTTATATTTTTTTATGTCAATAAATTATAATTATAGAAAATTACATAGTTTTTGATTAAGTTATTATATGCTTTGAAATTTTTTTTGTCAAACAAATGCAATGTATTTATCTCTGTAATCATATAATAAAAATTATTATTTCAAATTTCAGATAACTAATTTGAAAATAAAATCACATATTTTGAAATTAACATGTCAATATTAACTTCGATTTGAGTTTTTTATAATTTACTCAAAATTATAAATTTTTTAAGAATATTGAGAAATTTGTTTTATTGAAAATTATATTTTAATTTAAGCATTTACAATGTTTAATAATGTTTATAATTTTTTTAAATTATAATTAATTAAAATATATCATTTTTAATCATATTTATATCATTATATAAAATTATATTTTTGAAAAATTATATAAATATAGTTGGTTTATAAGTGTCTTTTTTTTGGAAAAATACATTTTCATCATATTTGAGAGTTTATGTTTTAAATTAAATTCATAAAATTTTGTTAACTACATTTGATAAAATGGATTATAAATTTAGAATAAGAATAAATAATAATATGTAATATTTCAATATATTATTTTCATAATTAATCATGAATGTAGAAAAATATAAATTAACACAGTATTCTTTAAAAGATAGATTTTCCATACATGTGTCCTCATTAAAATTTATATTGCACAAAAAATATATTTATTTGATAAATTAGAATTAATATTTAGAATCTATAGAACCAATTTATCTAGTATATATCATTAATTTTTTACATGCATAAATTACCTAAGTAAATAAATAATAAACTAATTACCCGAGTGAAAACTAAAATTGTAAAAGTAGATAAATTATATGATGTTGAAATAACTTGTTTTAAAATGTTTTTGACATTTTTTGGAGGTTTTTATTGACCTTAAATCTTCTCGACTCCCTTATTTATAAATTTTTATACACTTTGGTGACGATTGACTTATTATTATTGATTAGTTTTTCAAGAGCACAAGTTCATGTTTGATTAATTAATGTTGTATTTGTTTTCCATATATCATAAATTAAATATATGTGAAAAAATTAAATGAGGGGTTGAGGATGAAGTGGTATACAATGTGGCTGACATGACTGAGGTATCCATGATTCAAATATACATTTCAAATATGGTGGACCTTCCCAAGAAAGTCATGTAATCTCCCTAGGGCATGAAACTATCTATATATATGAATTGCAGCCTACTCTTGAGTTGTATAGTAATATCACTTCTAAATTTTATGGTGCTACTATAGTATCATCTATATTAGAATATTATTTATTTGATATAGGACCATTATATACTTTTATATCTCTAAAAACTAGGGAATTTTCGGGCCCAAATATTCAATACTTTTGTTTCATAATGACTCTTGAAACACCATTGTGAATCCATCCAAAGTGTGTATGTCGATGTAATAAATTTCCCTTTAATATAGGTGGTAACCCTTTTTGTGGAGCCTTTTGACTTATAGATGAAGGGTTTTAATATCATACTCAGTATAGATTGGTTAGTATCGTTTCATGGTCATGTTTATTTCTATTTCAAGGGGTTGTACTTCACCTTTGTTAAGGGTGGTTCTAATTTTTATAAGGTACAATGAGTTTTCTTTTAATTTCAAGTTTGTAAATATCATAATGGGATGGATGGAGTGACAACACTTATTTATATTCTAATTTGAAACAATTATTCAATGTGATTTATAGATTTTATTTCTATATTGGATCATTTTAGGGACGTATTACTAGACGATTTCTATAGGATTCCACATATTAGAATGGTTTTTTTCATTAATGAACTAGTTCAAGGAAAATCACCAATTTCCATTCATAATTACATGATTCAATCAAATGAGAATTTTAAACTCATGAAGAATCTACATGGATTTGAATTTAAGGGTCAGAAATTTCCCAAATCTTTTAATTAGATTTTATATGTCCATTTTATCATGAATCTGGATGGAACCCCAAGTATTATTGTGTACTAAAATTGGTTGAAATAGTAAATGGTATGGAATTGTAAACAATTTACAAGTATAGATGTCCCCCTTGACCAACATCAAGGATGTAATGTTTCTCAAATATATTATTAATGTTGAAATATCCATGGTTTTTTATGCCATAAAAATACTACATACTACATTTCATAGTAGATATTGTTAATAATAGTATTTTTTTTCATGTTGCTCCGTCTCACGAGTGCACATGATGCCTTTATCAATCAAATTATTCTTTTTTGAACTTTTAGGTCGATTCATTTATGCCAGACCTCATGGAAGACATCATAGTGTATTCTCGTACATAACATGACCATGAAAATCATGCAGAATACCTCGAGAAACCTCCAACAAAATGTTAATTTCACTAAATTATAATTTTGGATCAATAAGTGTCACTTATTGGGTATTATTACTATCATATTATCATCAATGATTTATGGAATTGAGTGCTCAGATAGTCACTACCACAAAACCAGGTATCTACAAAACCACCATTTATCAGTACTTTTTTTGGTAGTGCTAATAAAGGGGGGCCTTTATCAGCACTTTTTCATAGTTCTGATAAGGTATATATTTAAAAAAATTATGTTTTATGAAAAATAATTTATTGATATATAATTTAATTTATATTTTTATAAATATAATATAAATTTTTTAAATATGTTTTAGATATTTAATAAATTACTATTAAGTCTAATATAAATGAAATTTAGTGAAAATGGATTTAAATTATTTTAAAATAATCATTAATTAATAATTTTCTAATTATCTTCAAATAATAGTAATTTAATATTAATTTTAAGACTGATAGAAATCAAAAACAAATAAATAATTAAAAATCTAAAATAAGTTGAAATATATCTCAAACATCAAATGCACATAACGATTGATCCATGTCTCCATTTGAGCTCTAATACATATGAAATCGAAGCATGTGACAAGCTCTACAATCTAGTGATGGAGGGTATATTCTGTAACATTTTTCGATGTGAAAATGCCTATATGGTCTCCAAAAATGAATTTTTAGTCTGGATACCCCGATTTGTTAACATTCAAATAGCTATAAAATATGATTCAGATGTCCTCTAGGCTTATAACACATATAACATCTTATATTGTTTAGTTTTCATCTCTTTGATAGGTTGTGGGGTTGAAATGGACAAATGGAGTATAAGTTATGGTCATTTTTACATTATTTGTCCTTTTAGATGCACACACATATATATATATATAGTTGTAAATAAATATATATATATTTGTGTATGTGTGTTGTATATATTTATATATGTATGTATGTATGTTTGTATTTTATTTATTTATTTATAAACACACATAAAAAATATTCATTAAATTTATTTACAACTAATTTTATAAATATATATTAATATACAAATAAATATATAGATAAAAAATATATAACTAAAAATATATATATAAATATATATTAATATATATTAATATACAAATATATAAATATATATGAATAAATATATATGTATTAATATAACTAAATATATTAATCATAATTTGAAATTATATTAATATATGAATATATATATATATATATATATATATTTAAATTTATTTATCCTTAATTGGAGAAACAACTAAATGGATTATTGGTAAAGGTGCAGGAGTGAATGGGGGGAGGTCTCAGGTTTGAGTTCTTGTGTAAGTAGGGGCACAATGGCATGTGGGAGGGGGTTGCGCAGGAAAGTACAGCAAGTAAGGTGAGGGGTAAGGGTCTCCCCCTAGAGCTGATAAAGGGGGGGAGTGATGTTAAAATCTGTAACGCCCCGACCCCAGCTACCCAGAGTCGGTGCATTACTTCGTAACATTGGCATGATCACAAGAAATATCAAATCTCGAAAGACCGATTGGTTTAGTAGCCTTGGAAACACTAGATATAATCATAAAGTTTTACATTACATTTCAAAGTGAAAAACTACTACAACAACAAAGTCTTCATATCCACACTATTAACCCCTCATAATATCCCTGCAAGTCATTCATAATTTACTTCTTCACTACCTGGGAAAAATAAAACATAGAAAAGGGGTGAGCTCAAATGCCCAGTAAGGATAAAAATATAGCGGAATATTAAAAATAAGAATAAACATTTAAGGCAATGCATTACTAAAACAAAAGCCTTTTAAAATTGAACTTCAACATAGTATGGCAAAAGTAAAATGAAATAATGCCATTTACTTGTTCACATGGATATTCTACTAATAGAATAATCACATGAAATATCAATAACCACTTTTATAATGTTGGAATGCATAATGATAAAAGTTAATTTCTTTTTCTAGGCCTCATCCCAAGACCTAGGGGTTACTTCTAACCGGAACCCAACCCGGAGTGCCTCTAATAACCGGACACCAACCCGGAGTGCCTCTAATAACCGGACACCAACCCGGAGTACCTCTAATAACCGGAGACCAAACCGGAGGGCTTACTTTTACCAGTCCCTAACCTGGAGGGCTTACTTTAACCAGTCCCCAACCTGGAGGGCTTACTTTTACCGGTCCCAACCCGGAACATACTTGTTCAGCACATTCATCTGAAGAAAGTTTGAAATATAACATAAACATTCGGATTAAAAATAACTTCTGAAATGTTAACACTTTAAACATAAACCATGAGTGATATAAAAATAGCACATCCACAGTCAAACATAACTCATTCGATACAATATGGAAGATTGTATTGTATCACATTGACCTCAATCAAGAATAATGAAGGATGTTGACATAGATGAAATCAAAATTCTTTTTAAAGAAATATCTCCTTTTACTTTTGAAATCATTTAAGAGCCATATAAAATAAAACATTTTCTTGAAAATATTCTTATAAGCTTGTAATGAAAGCTTTGAATATTTTATAACGGCGAAAAATAACCGCACCCGCCGTATAAGTAAAAAAACATTCTTATCTTAATTCCGTCGAAAAGGTTGAAAAGGACCTTGTTTTGAAAACGACGGAAAGATTCCTTTATAAACCTCTTACAAAAAGTCAAACAAGGGTATAAATTAATTTAACCCATATTCTTGTAAATAATAAATATGTTTTGAAATACATTTCGAAGAAACATGGATGTGGATGATAAAGAAATCCCAGTAGATTATTACGTATAAACAACCTCGGATAATGAAGAGATTGTGAAATAACCCTTACCTTGTACTTTTCCTTGGTTGGGGTAGGTTAACCTCCTGTATAATGGTGAAATAATTGTTATTAAATTATACAAGAATCATATATATTAATATGATATCATATATGATCTTTTAACATTGATTTGTTAATAATATCTTAGTATTAACGCTGTTTCGGGTGTTAACTTACTCATTTTCTTTTATATGTTTTGTTACATAAGTCATGTTTTTTGTATCTTATTCATATCCAGAATGATATCAAGTCCTTAAACATAATTTTTAATTCATTAAATGATAATTATACTTGAATGGATACGATGGAGAATGAATCTCATCGCGTTCGTGGAGACGGTAGTTCGTACGTACGCACGAACGCTACTTCCATTTAATTTTTATTTAAAAGAATCGAATCCAAATGATACAAAGGTATATTACTATTCCAGTATAATATAATATTTTATATATGTTACTTAAGTTCATTAAAACCATCCTTTATACGTTCCATGTGTGGTATGAACGAGTCATATCATTTTAAGGGGGCGGTAGTCCGCACTTCCTCAAATGAAATTATCGTATGTATATACAACATGAAACGAATAATGGTATGAAATAAAATGGAATTACAGAAGCTTATATATAAAATATATATCATTAATATCATATTTAATTACAGTGCCATCATAATGGCCACCATGAGAGGTGGTAAGATGTATTTGAACAATCATCGTTTCGTGAGGCGTTAGTTTTCCATCCACAGAAACATTATGTTCATCATCCATTAGATGGAGTTGTGTGTATGTGTAGTTTGAATCCTTCTTATAACAACATCCTAGTATATTGAGTATACTGGTGTTGTTACAAAAGAAAGGAAATAAAAAGATTTTGGGGGTTGGAGAAGCAAAATAATTGAAAATAATTTAAGAGAAATCGTTACCTTTAATTTAGGTAACTTACTTTGGTTGGAACCAAAGGACTTCTTGAAATGCTTTCTGCCTAAGGGGAAGCTTCAAGGAGGAGGAGAGGGATGTGGGGAGATTATTTGGGCAGAGTTTGGACGAGCCAAGTGGCTTGAGAGGTGTGAGGAAATGAGAAGGAGGAGTGCCGTTTTATAAGAGGGGTGAGGGGCACCTTTGGAAAAGCTAGAAATATTAATTTATAATAAATTCATATTCGGTTTCAAAAGGCTCCAACGTTGACTATTCAAAGTATGATGTGGGGATAGGTCGAAAACAACTCATCCAATAGAATTTAGACAGGTTTGGGTACTTATATTAACCTTATCTTTAAGTATTAACTCTAAGTTAATTAGTTTCACTCTTACAATGTCTCTTTGTATTTTTATATAATATGGTTAATAAACTTACTATATACATCCAAGAGACCCCCAAGTGGTCCATTAATGATTAACCTATCATAATATAAGTCTCTTGGCCGAACCTTAGATTTTTAGGAATTTAATATCAATTAATAATATAATATTTGTTTTAAGAACTCTTTTATGTCAATTTTGACACTATTCAATAGTTGATTTTTGTGAAACTCATAAAAGATTGATTACTTCGAACAAAGTCAATTAAATCAATCCTAATATATCATATTATCCTAGAAAATTAGTTTAATTCATTAAAAGTTTCATATTATATTTATTTGGCTATTTATAATATCAATTAGTTTATTTTTTCACTATTATAGTAATTACTGCATCATCGTTGCGTCATAAATAAAATAAATTATTTAATGTCTAAAAATTATAAATAAAATATCATTATGTATGAAATATTTTTATCTTTCTAATTAATATTTATAATCGAAAATCCAACATGTATAACCTTATGTAACAATTGTTTTTCTAAAAGATATATGCTTGTGTCATTTTTGTATTCATTTTAACTTAATTAAAATAAAGTGTCATTATCACTTACAAGTGGATCCATGGGGTCCCAAAATTGACCTAAAGATGCCCATGGTCGACCATGTATCAACCAATAGGGTTAAGACACGTTTTAGGGTAATTTAGTATTATTATAATATTATTTTTTAACCCTTATTTACCGGATTTACCCTTAACCATGGTCAATAAAATATTTACCGCAGTAATTATTCAAAATGTCTAAAAATAAAAGTTACCTATTTACACAATTTGAAAATACTGATTCCAAATATGGAATCCATTTTTCTAAATTCAAAACACAGAAGTGGCAGAAATTAATTTAAAATTAATTCCCACTGTCAAAACAAAAAGCGTGTTTTTAAGAGATAATAACTATCAAAAGATTGACACTTGTTTATGATTGGTTTAATTGTAAAATTATGTCCAATGATAAACATTAAATTGAATGGTAAAAATATATTCTAAATATACTTTAAAACCACTCAAATTCATAATTTATCACTATTAATTATTTTGATTAAAAAAGTTGTTTTTAATTAAAATTTAGAAATTTTCACTATTCATCAAAATATGAAAGTTATCCGAAATGTACCAAAATTTCACCCTAGGCTAATTTCGATATTCCGAATCCAAAAATGAAGTGCATTTTGAAATATAAAATATATATGATTTCAAAAATTAGGTATTACTATTCACAACGGCTAGTTTAATTAGTTGTGGTGTGTGTTAGAACTCGAGGTTGCGTACAACACACGCTATCACATTATTCAAAGAGAAGCGTACCGTAGAAGCTTGAGATGTTTTATTTTAAATTTTTTTGACGTCCCCATTTAGTCAAAAGTTTAAAATATTTTATTTAAAAAGGGTTCACTATTAAAAGTTGGTAAAACTACAATTATGTCTAAGAAACTCATAATATGGATTCTAAAATTATAAGGATTATATAAAGTTTAAAATTTAGTTAATACTATTCATAACCTCTTTTGAATGGCTTGTTTGGTAAGTCATGGTGCTCTTGAACTCGGTGTTGTGTGTAGTGCAAGTTATTGAATTATTTTGAAGAAATAACACACTATGAAATCTTGGGGTGTTACATTCTCCCCTCCTTCAATAAATTGCGTCCTCGCAATTTGAAATTGTTCTTCGAAAATAAATGGTTGAAAATAGAAAATATATTTGTGGGAAAACCCACATCGGAAATTGGGTTACTAAGATTTAGTCTTAATATGAGGAAAAGAGAAATGAAAGTGTCACCACCAAATTATGATCTCGATTAGGAGAACATTGGTGGCAATTAGAGACATATAATTGGAGGAAAAACGTAAATATTTATAGGTAGTGATTGAGGTCATCAATCACAAACAAGTGTAAAATTTAGGTCCTTAAATTCATCAATATATGATGATTTGAAATACCATCGGTTCAAAAAAAACATAGGGTATTAGGATAACACATTTTTGACGTTTCAAAATATCTTAGTTGAAATCCCACATCGAAAAATGAATTAATGAGGACTCTATTTATAATAAAGAGTCGAAAGTATGAAGATTACTGAAAATAACACATACTAGGGTTCCATGTAGGAAAATATGGATATGGAAGAAAAATCTAACCATCAATTATCTGATGGAGAGTGGTAGAGAACATGGCTATGAAAAGGCCAATAATCCCAAAGCCATAAATTAGTGATGATTTAAGGTACCATCTAGGACAACATTTTTGTTCTAAGTTCCTTTTCTTAATATTGTGGAATTTATTTATGAGATTTGCTAAGATCATAAGGAGATATAATTACTTTATAATTAGAGTTTTATCTATTAATAAATTTCTACCACAAACTCATCTTTCACTCTAAAAGATAATAGAATGTAAAAAATTCTATTTACACTATTCGTATAGGGTTCCAAAATAAACGAATTTATAATTAATCTACAAGATATTTTAATAAAAACTAAATTATTTAATCCAGGAAATCTCGTGGGCCAGTGGTAGGTGATACACCCTTGTCGCCCTTCGGTTGCGGGTTCAAGTCTCGCAGCCTTGCCGGACGCGACGGGTCGCCGCCCGACCTCCGGGTTGTCCTTTTATGGCAATCCAAAATTAATCTCAAACATAGAATTTATCCAAAATACTTCTGTCCAAACTCACAGTCCAACATTTATAAGGAAGGTAGACATAATGTATATCCTTTTTACCCTGTAATAGAATATTAATACCTTCATCATGTATTCTTTTAAAACACTGAAACATCCTGATTTACCATAATCCTTATTGATTACATTCATGCTCCCTTATTCCATATAGAATGCTGGATATACTTCATCAATCCAAAAATGTTTTAAACCCCAACAATGATGGAATATACAAATCATTAATCAGCTTCAAGGTAGTCAAGAATATCCAATATAATTTATCCAAATCAATCATGTATTATTCTAAAATCACTACCTCGGTATCAGAACCATATTATAGTTTATCTTTCTCTCAACCATATATTTTCCAATAATTTAACCTTCTATTGAGTCACTTTTCTTTGTTCCACACAATCTCAAGTCCTTAATGAAATAGTACTGCAGTACAATCCTTATATACTCCATAATTATTATAACAAGTACATTGTTGATACAACACTCAATTGACATAATCAACATAAGAACTCTAATCATTCCTATTCATCTGTGGTAGTATCATAACTTGATTATTATCCAATAGAATCATTTGCGGCATAGTCTGATGACTGGGACATAGGTTTGCATAGTGTCCAAACTCCTTGCAAATAAAGCATTGTACATTTGATACCATTTTCTTACCCTTGCAGTCACGTACTTTGTGCCCTTTTTCCTCCACACTTATAACAAACTCCCATTCCTTTTAGGCAAGTTCCAGGGTGTTTCTTTCCACAGTTACCACATATGGGAAAATTCTTATTTTCCCTCTTCCCTTTAACCATCTTTCTCTCTTCTATCCTTTTCTTCTCTTGTTTCCCTTCAAAGCCATAGGACTCAGTAAACTCTTTACTTATCTTATCCACACATGATATTATTTCTTCATATGATGATAATACATGGGAGACTATTTCTCTTATAAATTCTAGCTTAAGACCATGAAAGATATGATACTTCCTTCTCTTTGGATCATGTGCATTTTTGGAGTTCTCATTCCTTCTACTGGGCGCCATTTCTAAACAATGGAATAAACTAGATCATTTTATGAATCAAAATACATAATCCCATACTTATAAAACACTTAACATAAATTTAACTATTTATTGGTATAATCCATAATCATAAAAATGTCTCCTTTGAGGATGTATATACTCATAAACCCTTCATAATGGTTTGTAAAGAAAATGAGAATTATCCTAAGCATATCCCCCGGGAGTGTCGTAACCAAGAGTGCAGCAAGGCCCGTTGTCGTGCACCAGTTCCCGTTCGAGTCTAGCTCAAAGCGGTGTTTTCGGGTTTTACCCCTAGGTACATCTGTGCCAGAGCCGCCTCTACCTGCTCGTATCCAGACAGGGATGTATTGCTCGGAAAACTCACAAAATCTCTACAATACCAAAATTCTAGGAAGTTCTTCTATACTAATCCTCAAAGTTCATCTTAGGTCTACGTGCTCTAATCAGAGTTTATCTAAATCTAGCTTCCAAGATTTGTACTAAACTTCCTCTGATACCAACTGTAACGCCCCGACCCCAGCTACCCAGAGTCGGTGCATTACTTCGTAACATTGGCATGATCACAAGAAAGATCAAATCTCGAAAGACCGATTGGTTTAGTAGCCTCGGAAACACTAGATATAATCATAAAGTTTTACATTACATTTCAAAGTGAAAAACTACTACAACAACAAAGTCTTCATATCCACACTATTAACCCCTCATAATATCCCTACAAGTCATTCATAATTTACTTCTTCACTACCTGGGAAAAATAAAACATAGAAAAGGGGTGAGCTCAAATGCCCAGTAAGGATAAAAATATAGCGGAATATTCAAAATAAGCATAAACATTTAAGGCAATGCATTACTAAAACAAAAGCCTTTTAAAATTGAACTTCAACATAGTATGACAAAAGTAAAATGAAATAATGCCATTTACTTGTTCACATGGATATTCTAATAATCGAATAATCACATGCAATATCAATAACCACTTTTATAATGTTGGAATGCATAATGCTAAAAGTTAATTTCTTTGTCTAGGCCTCATCCCAAGACCTAGGGGTTACTTCTAACCGGAACCCAACCCGGAGTGCCTCTAATAACCGGACACCAACCCGGATTGCCTCTAATAACCGGACACCAACCCGGAGTACCTCTAATAACCAGAGACCAAACTGGAGGGCTTACTTTTACCAGTCCCTAACCTGGAGGGCTTACTTTAACCAGTCCCCAACCTGGAGGGCTTACTTTTACCGGTCCCCAACCCGGAACATACTTGTTCAGCACATTCATCTGAAGAAAGTTTGAAATATAACATAAACATTCGGATTAAAAATAACTTCTGAAATGTCAACACTTTAAACATAAACCATGAGTGATATAAAAATAGCACATCCACAGTCAAACATAACTCATTCGATACAATATGGATGATTGTATTGTATCACATTGACCTCAATCAAGAATAATGAAGGATGTTGACATAGATGAAATCAAAATTCTTTTTAAAGAAATATCTCATTTTACTTTTGAAATCATTTAAGAGCCATATAAAATAAAACATTTTCTTGAAAATATTCTTATAAGCTTTTAATGAAATCTTTGAATATTTTATAACGGCGAAAAATAACCGCACCCGCCGTATAAGTAAAAAAAACATTCTTATCTTAATTCTGTCGAAAAGGTTGAAAAGGACCTTGTTTTGAAAACGACAGAAAGATTCCTTTATAAACCTCTTACAAAAAGTCAAACAAGGGTATAAATGAATTTAACCCATATTCTTGTAAATAATAAATATGTTTTGAAATACATTTCGAAGAAACATGGATGTGGATGATAAAGAAATCCCAATAGATTATTACGTATAAACAACCTCGGATAATGAAGAGATTGTGAAATTACCCTTACCTTGTACTTTTCCTTGGTTGGGGTAGGTTAACCTCCTGTATAATGGTGAAATAATTGTTATTAAATTATACAAGAATCATATATATTAATATGATATCATATATGATCTTTTAACATTGATTTGTTAATAATATCTTAGTATTAACGCCGTTTCGGGTGTTAACTTACTCATTTTCTTTTATATGTTTTGTTACATAAGTCATGTTTGTTGTATATTATTCATATCCAGAATGATATCAAGTCCTTAAACATAATTTTTAAATCATTAAATGATAATTATACTTGAATGGATACGATGGAGAATGAATCTCATCGCGTTCGTGGAGACGGTAGTCCGTACGTACGCACGAACGCTACTTCCATTTAATTTTTATTTAAAAGAATCGAATCCAAATGATACATAGGTATATTACTATTCCAGTATAATATAATATTTTATATATGTTACTTAAGTTCATTAACACCATCCTTTATACGTTCCATGTGTGGTATGAACGAGTCATATCATTTTAAGGGGGCGGTAGTCCGCACTTCCTCAAATGAAATTATCGTATGTATATACAACATGAAACGAATAATGGTATGAAATAAAATGGAATTAAAGAAGCTTATATATAAAATATATATCATTAATATCATATTTAATTACAGTGCCATCATAATGGCCACCATGAGAGGTGGTAAGATGTATTTGATCAATCATCGTTTCGTGAGGCGTTAGTTTGCCATCCACAGAAACATTATGTTCATCATCCATTAGATGGAGTTGTGTGTATGTGTAGTTTGAATCCTTCTTATAACAACATCCTATTATATTGAGGATACTGGTGTTGTTACAAAAGAAAGGAAATAAAAAGATTTTGGGGGTTGGAGAAGCAAAATAATTGAAAATAATTTAAGAGAAATCGTTACCTTTAATTTAGGTAACTCACTTTGGTTGGAACCAAAGGACTTATTGAAATGCTTTCTGCCTAAGGGGAAGCTTCAAGGAGGAGGAAAGGGATGTGGGGAGCTTAGTTGGGCAGAGTTTGGACGAGCCAAGTGGCTTGAGAGGTGTGAGGAAATGAGAAGGAGGAGTGCCCTTTTATAAGAGGGGTGAGGGGGACCTTTGGAAAAGCTAGAAATATTAATTTATAATAAATTCATATTTGGTTTCAAAAGGCTCCAAATTTGACTATTCAAAGGATGAGGTGGGGATATGTCGAAAACAACTCATCCAATAGAATTTAGACAGGTTTGGGTACTTATATTAACCTTATCTTTAAGTATTAACTCTAAGTTAATTAGTTTCACTTTTACAATGTCTCTTTGTATTTTTATATAATATGGTTAATAAACTTACTATATACATCCAAGAGACCCCCAATTGGTCCATTAATGATTAAACTATCATAATATAAGTCTCTTGGCCGAACCTTAGATTTTTAAGAATTTAATATCAATTAATAATATAATATTTGTTTTAAGAACTCTTTTATGTCAATTTTAACACTATTCAATAGTTGATTTTTGTGAAACTCATAACAGATTTATTACTTCGAACAAAGTCAATTAAATCAATCCTAATATATCATATTATCCTAGAAAATTAGTTTAATTCATTAAAAGTTTCATATTATATTTATTTGGCTATTTATAATTTCAATTATTTTATTTTTTCACTATTATAGTAATTACTGCATCATCGTTGTGTCATAAATAAAATAAATTATTTAATGTCTAAAAATTATAAATAAAATATCATTATGTAGGAAATCGTTTTATATTTCTAATGAATATTTATAATCGAAAATCCAACATGTATAACCTTATGTAACAATTGTTTTTCTAAAAGATATATGCTTCTGTCATTTTTGTATTCATTTTAACTTAATTAAAATAAAGTGTCATTATCACTTACAAGTGGATCCATGGGGTCCCAAAATTGACCCAAAGATTCCCATGGTCGACCCTGTATCAACCAATAGGGTTAAGACACGTTTTAGGGTAATTTAGTATTATTATAATATTATTTTTTAACCCTTATTTACCGGATTTACCCTTAACCATGGTAAATAAAATATTTACCGCAGTAATTATTCAAAATGTCTAAAAATAAAAGTTACCTATTTACACAATTTGAACATCCGGATTCCAAATATGGAATCCATTTTTCTAAATTCAAAACACAGAAGTGGCCGAAATTAATTTAAAATTAATTCCCGTTGTCAAAACAAAAAGCGTGTTTTTAAGAGATAATAACTATCAAAAGATTGACACTTGTTTATGTTTGGTTTAATTGTAAAATTATGTCCAATGATAAACATTAAATTGAATGGTAAAAATATATTCTAAATATACTTTAAAACCACTCAAATTCATAATTTATCACTATTAATTATTTTGATTAAAAAAGTTGTTTTTAATTAAAATTTAGAAATTTTCACTATTCATCAAAATATGAAAGTTATCTGAAATGTACCAAAATTTCACCCTAGGCTAATTTCGATATTCCGAATCCAAAAATGAAGTCCATTTTGAAATATAAAATATATATGATTTCAAAAATTAGGTATTACTATTCACAACGGCTAGTTTAATTTGTTGTGGTGTGTGTTAGAACTCGAGGTTGCGTACAACACACGCTATCACATTGTTCAAAGAGAAGCGTACCGTAGAAGCTTGAGATGTTTTATTTTAAATTTTTTTGACGTCCCCATTTAGTCAAAAGATTAAAATATTTTATTTAAAAAGGGTTCACTATTAAAAGTTGGTAAAACTACAATTATGTCTAAGAAACTCATAATATGGATTCTAAAATTATAAGGATTATATAAAGTTTAAAATTTAGTTAATACTATTCATAACCTCTTTTGAATGGATTCTTTGGTAAGTCATGGTGCGCTTGAACTCGGTGTTGTGTGTAGTGCAAGTTATTGAATTATTTTGAAGAAATAACACACTATGAAATCTTGGGGTGTTACAAAATCTCCCCACATTAATATATTCATTTTAACTTTTATTTACTTTTATAGGAACTTAAAAAAAAGTCCTTATAAAAGGGGTATTCTATCAGCATTAAAAAAAGTTCTGATAGAAGACCTTTTTATCAGCCCTTTTTCAGCATGGATAAAAGAGACATTTTATATGTGCTTTTTTATCAATATTAAATAGACATTTATCAGCCATTCTCTGAGCACTACTAAAAATAACCCCTCTCTTTTCCTCGATTAACAACGCTTTTCTAGTGCTGTGAAAGCCTTTTTCTTTCTCTGATAATGTCTATATTTGCAGTAGTGTATACATTGACCAGTTTATGGTAGTTTCTAAAGAAAATATTATTATATATTGAAATATAATTTAAGATAATGAAGTTAACATGATAATTTTTATATAAAACTTAATGAATGAGTAGTTATGAAGAATTTATGATTTATTAATTTCTGATACAAAAGGATTCATATTTGGGATAAGTAATCTCAAGAGATATTATATTTAATGATCCCCCGGAAATAGATATTATTGAAAATTTATATAGGGCAACCATTATGATTGATATATAAATGATTTCTTTGTTTGGATTGATATTATTGATTTCATGTAGCTATTTTATCATGACAATCTAATCCACATACCAGGAAAACTTTGAAGGGATCTTTGATTCGTCAGATAAGTGATCATAGAAACTAATAAATGAAACTAAAGAAAATATTATTCAATGATACTATACATTTATTATCTTATAGTGGAACAATATTTGTAATCTATATTCAGGCATCAAATATTGTGTTGAGATTATTTATCATGTTGAATTATAGGGATATAACTTATGTCTCACAAAATAGTATATTCATGAGAAACGTTTCCCAAATCCTAATTGGGAGTTAGTTCTAGTAAATTTTAAATTACATATATGGATGAATTATATTTATAGAGAATGTGTTTTTCATATATTTTTAAAGTATATATTCACAAAAAAACAAAGTTAAATATTTTCTACATTATATGGTTGTAAGTGATTAATATATCTGAATTCATGATAAATTACCACCTTTGGATAAAAGGCAAGGAGGTTAATTTTTTGTGTCAAAATGATCATGATATATTAGTATTGAGGAGAATAAAAAACAGACTAATATTGTTTTTTATATTATAAGTATTCATCTACAAATATTTATTGAATTAGAGATATAATATTATTCAAAATTGAGTGTTCTACAATCTATAAAATTAAAGATTTAAGAGTTGGTGAAGGAATATGTAGAGATAAAAAAGAATATTTGTAAATATATTGGGTAAAACATGATAATGATGGAAATATATGGTTTATAAGAAACATATTTCTCATACCAATAAAATAATTGAAGTATGATTTATTATATGAATTTTGTATTTCTGCATTCTCTATTAATTCTAAATGAAAATATATGTAAAGTGATCTGAAAGAGTAAATGTGGTGGGATGACATGAAGTGATATTTTTTGGAGTTTTTATCTTGGATATTTTACTGTTAGTAATTAATACAAGGGAGATATAATTTTGAGGGGATGTTACAACCATTACACATACCCAAAATGAAATGGGAATACATCACCATGGATTTAGTCTTTGTACTCCCCAAAACACCTTATTTGAAAAAAAAATATTGTTAGGGTTGTTTTTGATAAAACATACAATGTTAGAACATTAATTCATATATTATAACACTTATAAACTTTTTTATTTCTATAATATACAATAATGAAGTTGTAATTTTGTCTGGATTAAAACAATATATTGTATCTGATTGGGATCAAATGTTTACATCAATGTTATGGAAATGTTTTTAGAAAGCCCGCAGTACAATGTTATGTTTGATCACTTCATATCATCAACAAATATATAGATAGTTTGAGATATAAATTCAAACAATATTGGATATTAAATGATCTTTTTCAATGGATTCAAATATTTTTGGGATAAAAAACTTCCTCTAGTGGTGTTTTCAAACAAAAGTATTGTTCACTAAAGAATTCACCTTGATCCTTATGAATCAATATAATGAATGATGTGTAGAAACCGAATGTGTAGGAATGATGTTTGAGAATATAATATATTTTTACTTGTGAAATCTGAGGAAATTAAAAATATTATTACAATCATTCATCAATACATTAGTCTAACAAAAATCTGATAAAAATCATGCTGACAATTATATGTATGATCTGGAATTTAAAGTTAGTTTTATGGTTTTTTTGATAAATCATCAATGGAAGAATGTTATAATATTAAATATGGGTATGCGATACATAGGTATATTTTCTGTTACTATATTCATGATTTGGCAGGGGTTATCACTTATCTTTTTTTGGTTCCACTAAACATTCCTCAAGTCCATAATGTGTTCCATGTATCTCTCTATCAAAATTATAAACATAAAAATTCATGTAAAATTAAATTACGGGTCATACCACTGGAGAATGATATTTTATATGATTAAAAATATTTGTAGATTCTAGATCATATATAATATTTTCTATGAAAAATGACCACTCACCTGGTTAAATTATTTTGGGGAAACCACAACATTAAGGAAGCTACATAGGAATACGAGGATATGATGTTGATGAACTATACCTATTTGTTTGTATTATAAAAGTTTAATTTAGTTGTTGAAATTAATTTTATTCTTTATATATTAAAATACCATATGATTTTTAGTATATATATATATATATTAAAAAAAAATATTTTCTTCAATAACATTCTTTACAAAAAATACTGGGTTATGAAGAACCAAAATATTCAATTAATGTATGTTATTATTTACACATGACCATTATAAAATATCCTTTTAACATTGGGTTATTATTAGTATAATAACATTTTTGAACTAATTTATATGTTTTTATGTCAAAAAAATATATTTATATATAAATGCATCATTTTTGGTTAAGTTATTATATGTTTTGAAAATATTTGTTTGTCAAAAATTTCCATGTATTTATCTATGTAAACATATAATAAAAATAATTATTTCAAATTATAGATATCTTATTTGAAAATAAAATATTGCTTTTTGAAATTAACATGTCAATATCAACTTCGATTTGAGTTTTAAATAATTTTTTGAAAATTATAATTTTTTTAGAATATTGAGTAATTGATTTTTTATTTAAAATTATATTTTCATTTAAGCATTTATAATGTTTAATTTAGTTTTTAATGTTTTTTAATTTATAATTAGTTAAAATATATCATTTCTAATAATATTTATATCATTACAATAAAATTATTTTTTTGAAAAATGAAATAAATATAGTTTGATTGTAAGTGTTTTTTTTGGAAAAATACATTTTCATCGTGTTTGAGGGATTATGATTTAAATTAAATTCATCAAATTTTGTTAATTGGATTTGATCAAATGGTTTAAAAATTTAGAATAAGAATAAATTATAATAGTTAATATTTCAATAGATGATTTTCCTAATTAATCATGAATGTAGAAAGATATGAATTATCACAGTATTGTTTAAAACAGAGATTTTCCATACATGTGTCCTCATTAAAATTTATATGGCACAAAAAATATTTATTTGATAAATTCGAATTAATAATTAGTATCTATAGAACCAATTTATCTATTATATCTCATTAATGTTTTTAATGCATAAATTAACTAAGTAAATAAATAATAAACTAATTACCTAGGTGAAAACTAAAATTATAAAAGTAGATAAATTATATGATGTTGAAATAACATGTTTAAAAATGTTTTGGACATTTTTTGGAGATTTATATTGACCTTAAATCTACTCCACTCCCTTATTTATCAATTTTTTATACACTATGGTGACGATTAAATTCTTATTATTAATTAGTTTTTCAAGAGCAAAAGTTCATGTCTGATTAATTAATGTTGTATTTGTTGTCCACATATCATAAATTAAATATATGTGAAATAATTAAATGAGGGGTTGAGGATGATGTGGTATAAAATGTAGTTGAAATGACTGATGTATCCATGACTCAAATATACTTTTCACATAAAGAAGACATTCCCATGAACTTTATGTTTTATCCCAAGGCCATGAATCTAGCCATATATATTAATTGCAGCCTACTCTTGAGTTGTATGGTAATATCACTTATAAAGTTCAAGGTACTACTATAGTATCTTCTATATTATAATATTATTTATTTGATATAGTACCATTAGAGACTTTTATATCTCTAAAAACTAGGGAATTATCAGTCCCATATATTCAATACTTTTGTTTCATAATGACTCTTCAAACACCATTGTGAATCCAACCAAAGTGTGTATGTTGATGTTATAAATTTCCCGTTAATATAGGCGGTAACCCTTATTGTGGAGACTTTTGTCTTATACATGAAGGGTTTTAACATCAAACTCATTATAGATTGGTTAGTATCTTTTCATGATCATGTTTATTTCTATTTCAAGTGGTTGTACTTCACCTTAGTTAAGGGAGGTTCTATTATTTATAAGGTACAATGAGTTTTCTTTTGATTTCGAGTATGTAAATATCATCATGGGATGGATGGAGTGATAACCCTCCTTTATATTCTTCCTAGAAACAACTATACAATGTGATTTATAGATTTTATTTCTATAGTGGATCATCTTAGGGACGTCTTACTAGACGATTTCTATAGGTTTCCACATATTAGAGAGGAAGATTTCATTATTGAACTTGTTCCAAGATAATCACAAATTTCCATTGATAATTACATGATTCAATCAAATGATCTTTATAAACTCATGAAGAATCTAGATGGATTTGTATCTATGGGTCACAAATGTACCAAAAAATTTTATTGGCTTTTATATGTCCATTTAATCATGAATCCGAAAGGCACCCCAGGTATTTTTGTACATTAAAATTGGTCGAAATAATTAATACTATGGAATCAGTAACAATTTCCATGTATAGATGTACCCCTTGACCAACATCAAGAATGTAAGGTTTCTCAAATATTGAATTTATGTAGGTATAACCATGTGTTCTTTTTATGCCATAAAAAATACTACATACAACATTTCATAGTAGATAAGGTTAATATAAATATTTTTTCATGTTGTTCGGTATCACGAGTGCACATGATGTCTTTATGGAAAAAATGAATATTGTTTTTACCTTTTATGTAGATTTATTTATTTTACACCTCATCGAAGGCATCGTAGTGTATTCTCGTACATGACATGACCATGAAAATCATGCTGAATACCCCGAGAAACCACCAAAAAATGTTAATCTCACTAAATTCTGATTTTGGATCAATACATTTTACTTATTGGGTCTTATTAATATCATATTATCATCAATTATTTAATGAATTTAGTACTTTGATAGTCACTACCACAAAACCGGATATCTGCAAAACCACCATTTATCAGTACTTTTTCTAGTAGTGTTGATAAAGGGGGGGCTTTATCAGCACTTTTTCGTAGTTCTGATGAGGTTTATATTTAAAGAAATTATGTTTCATGAAAAATAATTTATTGATATATAATTTAATTTATATTTACATAAATATAATATGTATAATTTAAATATGTTTGAGATAATTATAAAATTACTATTAAGTCTAATATAAATGAAATTTAGTGAAAATGGATTTTAAATATTTTAAAATAATAAATAATAAATAATTTCTTAATTTTCATCAAATAATAATAATTTAATATCAATTTTAAGACACAATAAATCAAAAAACAAATAATAAAAAATCTAAAATAAGTTGAAAATGCATATTAATCATCAAACACACATAACAATTGATTTAGGTGTCCCTTTTAGCTCTATAAAATATCAAATCGAAGGATGTGACAAGCTCTATGCTCTAGTGATTGAAGGGTACATTATGTCACATTTTTTGAAGCAAAAATTCCTATGTAGTCTCCAAAAATGAGTTTCTAGTCTAGATACCCCAATTTGTTAACATTCAAATAGCTATAAAATTTAATTTAGATGTCCTCTAGGCTTGTACCACTTATCATATCTTATATTGTTTAGTTTTCTTCGATTTGATTGGTTGTGGAGTGGAAATGGACTGCTAGAGTAGAATTTATGGTAATTTTTACATTATTTGGCTTTTTAGACACACACACACACATATATATTTATTTGAATATATATATATATATATATTTGTGTCTGTGTGTTGTATATATGTATGTATGTATGTATGTTTTTATTTATTTATTTATTTAGAAACACACATAAAAAAATATTTTATAAATTTATTAACAACTAATATTATAAATATATATTAATATAAAAATAAACATATAGATAAAAAAATTATAACTAAAAATATATATATAAATAATTTAAAATATATATTAATATACGAATATATATATATATGAATAAATATATATGTATTAATATAACTAAATATATTTATCTTAATATGAAACTATATTAATATACAAATATATATATATATTTAAATTGATATATCCTTAAATGGAGAAACAACTAAATGGCTGAGTGGTAAAGGTGTAGGATTGAATGGGGGGAGGTCTCAGGTTTGAGTTCTACTGTAAGCAGAGGCGCAATGGCATGTGGGAGGGGGCTACGCGGGCAAGTGCAGCAAGTAAGGTGAGGGGTAAGGGTCTCCCCCTAGAGCGGATAAAGGGGGGGGGGCACGTGATGTTAATATCTCCCCTCATTAATATTTTCATTTTACCTTTTTTTAACTTTTATAGGAACTTAAAAGAAGTCCTAATAAAAGGAGTATTTTATCAGCACTTAAAAAAGTGCTGAGAGAAGACCTTTTTTTCAGCAATTTTTTAGCGTGGATAAAAGAGACATTTTATCTATTCTTTTTTTTATAATGGATTAAAGGGACCTTTATCAGCCATTTTATGAGCACTAATAAAAGGAACCCTTATCTTCGCCTTGATTAACAACGCTTTTATAGTGCAGTTAAATCCTTTTACTTGCTTTGATAAAGTCCATATTTGCAGTAGTGAATACATTGACCAGTTTATGGTAGTTTCTAAAGAAAATATTATTATATATTAAAATATAATTTATGATAATGAAGTTAACATGATAATTTTGATATAAAACCCAATGAACGATTAGTTATAAAGAATTTATGAATTATAAATTTCTGATGCAAAAGGATTTATATTTGGGATAAGTAATCTCAAGAGATAGTATAATTAATGATCCACCAGAAATAGATATTATTGAAAATTTA
This sequence comes from Viscum album, assembly GCA_963277665.1. Taxonomy (NCBI): domain Eukaryota; kingdom Viridiplantae; phylum Streptophyta; class Magnoliopsida; order Santalales; family Viscaceae; genus Viscum; species Viscum album. Next base: position 1,453,887,795 of record OY728129.1, on the reverse strand, counting down.
TATAGTCTCACCACAATGATTGATATATTAATGATTTCTTTTTTTGGATTGTTATTATTTATTTCATGTAGCTATTTTCTCATGACCATCTAATCCACATACCATGAAAATGTTGAAGGGATCTTTGTTTCGTCAGATAAGTGATCATTGAAAATAATAAATTAAAGTAAATAAATTATTATTCATTGATCCAATTCATATATTATCTTATAGTGGAACAATATTTTTTATCTATATTCATGCATCAAATAATTTATTGGGGTTATTTATCATGTTTAATTATATGGATATGGCTTATGTCTCATGAAAATAGTATATTCCTGAGAAAAGTTTCCCAAATCCTAATTGGGAGTTAGATCTAGTAATTTTAAAATTACATAAATGGATGAATTATATTTATAGAGAATGTGATTTTCATATATATTTAAAGTATATATTCACAAAAAAATGATGTTAAATATTTTATACATTATATGTTTGTACGTTATTATTAAATCTGAATTCATGATACATTACCACCTTTGGATAAATGTCAAAGAGGTTATTTTTCTTTGTCAAAATGATCATGATATATTATTCTTGATGAGAATAAAAAAAGAATTAATATTGTATTTTATATTATAATTATTCATCTAAAAATATTTATTGAATGAGAGATATAATATTTTTCAAAAATGAGTGTTCTATAATTTATATAATTAAAGATTTAAGTGTTGGTGATGGAAGATATAGAGATGACCAAGAATATTAGTAAAGATATTGGGTAAACCTTGATAATTATGGAATGGTATAGTTTATAAGCTATATATTTTATCTACCCCTAAAATAATTGAATTATGATTTATTATATGAATTTTGTATTTCTGCATTCTGTATTAATTCTAAAATTAAGTATATGTAAATTGATCTTAAAGAGTACATGTGATGGGATGAAAAGAAGTGATATTTTGGGGAGTTTTTATCTTGGATATTTTAATGTTATTAAGTAATACATGGGAGATATAATTTTTAGGGGATGTTACAACCATTACACATACCAAAAATGAAATGGGAATACAACACCATGGATTTTGTCTTTGGACTCCCCAAAACACCTTATTTGAAACAAAAATTGTTAGGGTTGTTGTTGATCAACATACAATTTTAAAAAATTAATTACTATCTTACAACACTTATATCCCTTTTTATTTCTATAATATACAATAATGAAGTGTTAATTTTGTCTGGATTAAAACATTATATTGTATCTGATTGTGATCAAATGTTTAAATCAATGTTATGGAAATGTTTTTCGAAATACCGTTGTAAAGAGTTTTGTTTTATCTCTTCATATCATCAAAAAATAGGTGTATAGTCTGAGATATACATTCAAATAATATTGGATATTCAAAGATCTTTTTCAATGGATTTCATATGTTTTTGGGGTAAAAACTTCCTCTAGTGTTGTTTTCAAACAAAAGTATTGTTCACTAAAGAATTTGACTTGATCCTTATAAATCAATCTAATGAATGATGTGTAGAAACCCAATGTGTAGGAATGATTTTTGATAATTTAATATATTTTTACTTGAGCAAGATGACGAAATTAAAAATATTATTACAATCATTCTTTAATACATTAGTCTAACTAAAAGCTGACAAAAAATCATACTGACAGTTATATGTATGATCTAGAATTTAAAGATAGTTTGATGGTTTTTATGATACCTCATCAATGGAAGAATGTTATAATATTCAATATGGGTATGTGATACATATGTATATTGGTTATTACTATATTCATGATTTGAACGGGGTTATCACTTATCTTTTTTTGGTTCCACTAAACATTCCTCAAGTCCATAATGTGTTCCATGTATATATCTATCAAAATTATAAACATGAACCTTAATGTAAAATTAAATTAGGGGTAATACCACTAGATAATGATATTTTATATGAGGAAAAATATTTTTAGATTCTAGATCATATAGAACATTTTCTATGAAAAATGAAAACTCACCTGATTAAATTATTCTGGTGAAACCACATCTTTTAGGAAGCTACATAGGAATACGAGGATATGATGTTGAAGAACTATACCTAGTTTTTTATTAGAAAAGTTTAATTTCGTTATTGAAATTAATTTTATTCAATATATATAGTAATACCATATGTTTTTTAGTCTAGATATATATATATATATATTAAAATAAATTTATTTTATTCAATAACATTCTTTACAAACAATAATGGGTTATGACGAACGAAAATATTCTATTAATGTATATTATAATTTAAATATGACCATTATAAAATATCCCTTTAACATTGGGGTATTAATAGTATAATAATATTTTTACTAATTTATATGTTTTTTTGTCAACAAAATATAATTATAGATAAGTACATAGTTTTTGGTTTAGTATTTATATGCTTTGAAAAAAAATTTGTCAAACAAATTCCATGTATTTATCTCTTTAATCATATAATAAATATAACTATTTCAAATTTTAAATAAATTATTTGAAAATAAAATCTTTCTTTTTGAAATTAACATTTCAATATTAACTTCGATTTGAGTTTTTTATAATTTTATGAAAATTATAATTTTTTTATAAATATTGAGAAATTGATTTTTTATTTAAAAATATATTTTCATTTAAGAATTTAAAATGTTTAATTTGTTTTTAATGTTTTTTAATTATAATTAGTTAAAATATATCATTTTTAATAATATTTACATCATTATAAAAAAATTATTTTTTTAAAAAAATGATATTAATATAGTTTGTTTATAAGTGTCTTTTTTCTGAAAAATACATTTTCATCGTCTTTGAAAGTTTAGGTTTTAAATTAAATTCTTATATTTTTTTAATTGGATTTGATCAAAAGAATTATAAATTTAGAATAAGAATAAATAAGTATAGGTAATATTTCAATATATGATTTGCCTAATTTATCATGGATGTAGAAAAATATGAATTATCACAGTATTGTTTAAAAGAGAGATTTTCCATACATGTGTCCCCATTAAAATTAACATTTCACAAAAAAATTTATTTGATAAATTAGAATTAATATTTAGTATCTATATAAACAATTTATCTACTATATCTCATTAATTTCTTTAATGCATAAATGACCTAAGTAAATAAATATTAAACTAATTACCCGGGTGAAAACTAAAATTGTTGGGCAAAAATCCCTCAAGGTAACATTGAAGCATTTTTGAGGTGATTGTGATTCTTGAAAAAGTGTACAACTATGTGGTGATTGTTGAAAAACCAAAACAATGACATACAATTTTGTTGATAAAGAAGATTCCATGGTGGAATGTCGAGTTCAAGAGCTATGGTAAATGATCCTTGTTTGATTCAAGAACGTCGATAAAGAGATGGATGATCTGGAGGCGGTATAAAAAGAGCAGATACAAGGTGGCGCCTTTTTCCAGTGTTTGCCATATTTTTGGGCCTGAAAATCGACAAATGTTGAAAAGTGTTTTTGGTACAGGGATTTGTGCTCCATACACTTTAAGGAGAGGAAACTTGCGCACCATATGTTTTTGAAGATCAGAACATCAAAATATGGCAAAGGGACAGGGTTCACGCAAGTATTGAGTTGGTCGCGCAAGTGACTTGCGCGCCGTGGAGAGACTTGCGCGCCAGTGCTTATGAGGATTGTTAACTTGCGCGCCTATTGTTTTTCAGGATCAGAACTTCAAAATACAGCAAAGGAAGGTGGGTCGCACAAGAATTGGTTTGGTCATGCAAGTGAGTAGCGCGACAAAGGCCAGGGCGGTTGAGCTGCGCGCTGAGACTTGCGCGCCGGAGTGGGACATGCGCGCCGTCGAGTAGGTAGTTCAAATGACTATAAATACTGGACCACCCCTCCTCATTTCCTACAGAGTTCAATACTTAGAAAAATCAGAGCTCCCATCACGCATGGGTGGAAGTCGTGCAAGTGGTGTGTGGTCGTGCAAATAGGGACTTGTGCGCCGGTGTTGAACTTGTGAACCATCTATTTGTTGTGCGCCTAAGGTGGTTTGGGTAGCAAAGGAAGTGCATCACGTATGTTTGGAGAAGTTTAAGATTGAGTCACACAAGTGTTAAGAAATACTTGCATGCCAGTGTTGACTTGCACACCGAGACTTGTGTGCCGCCTTAGTGAAGGGCACCAAGTAAGGTTGATTTTCCAGTAGTGTTTTTGAGCTGCGTAGAAGCTGGAAGTTTGCCTGATAACTTCGGTGCAAAGAGATATTCATCTACGGGTGAAAGATAGACATCAACAGAGCATCTACATACAGAGGAAGATGCATTCCTTCATGAAAATGAAGATACCTTCAGGTCTATAAATTGTGAGGTTATCCATTCCAGAGTAGTGAGCAAAGGAAGAAGAAGAAGGTGATCCTTTCCACCAGCAGTGATCCAGAGAGAGAGAAACAGGGAGTGACCCTTGGGAATGAAGTGAGCTGGCCCTAAACCTTGTAAAGACAGTGATCCTGGGACATTGTCACTGTTCCCAAACTTTGTATCCACATATAGGGAAGAATAGTGGAACTTTGTATGACCGGAAACATGTTGGCGTATGCTCCATGGACATAGCCCAGTGAGGGTGAACCAAGTAAAAATATATGTGCCTACCTGTTTGCCTCCCAGAATTGAATTCAAAGCATCATCATTAGATAAAGTAGAAAAGAAGTGATCAACATAAACACACAAGAGCAAACAAAGTGACCCAAATAATAAAGAGGTCAAGATCCCGTGGGGGAGGAAGAATTTTGAAAAAGAATATCCATACCCTGATTCACCCCCCCCCCTCTCAGGGTATATAGGCCCCTATTAGTCCTAACAATTGGTATCAGAGGGAAGGTTGTTGTTATCAGATTTGTTCTCTCTGACTTGGTGTAGTCTATCTGTGAGGTTAATGAATCAGTCTGTTCTAATCTCGGTGTGCCATGGAAAAGGGAAAAACATCAGAGAAGAATCAGAATTTAGGAGATATCCCTCAGTGCAGAAGTGTTTATGGAAAAAGTGTAATTCAACTAAAAGAATCAAACAGCTTACTGAAGGAAGGTCTGGATGAATCTGCGAGGGAAAATATTGATTCCCTCATTCATGATGTTGGAACGAGTGAAGTACATGAACCTAAAAGCGATACCAAAAGATCTGATGATGATGAAGTTTTGAGAAGGAAGCCAACAGTAGATGTTGTCAACATGACAAAGAAATCGAATCAGAAATTGGATGAAGAAGTTAAATCTAAAAATATCAGGATCCACGTATTGGAAATTGAGGTCAACAAGATAAGAGTCTTAAATATAAGGATTATTGATGTGGCTACTGACATAAAAGAGTATAATTATTCTCAAGGTGATGAACTACAAAAGATTACTAAAATGAAAGGAAAACAAAAGGCTGGTGATTATGAAGAGAATCAAAAGTCAGATGAAGTTCAGAATCTAAAAGCTAGAATTGATGATCTAGCAACACAGTTTTCTGAATAAGTTTAGAAGAATCAAAGGCTACAAAAAGAGAATGAATCTGTCTCTAAATTAGTTTCTCAAGAAAAATTGAAGGTGAAGGTGAAAAGTGATATGGTGGAAAAGATGAAACAGGAACTTGAGAATGAGTTGAGGAGCCAGAAGAATCTCAGAAAATAACTAAATGCTCAACTTGAATCAAGAGATATGAAGATTCAACAATTGAAGGAATTGATAGAAAAATCCAAGAATGAAATGGAGATATCAAAGGAAAGTGGAAAACCTAAGTGGAAGGATGCACTGTACCTACTATTCGATTTTCCTTGGAAAGGTGATGATAAAATGAAAAGGAAGTATGAGATTTCTGAGGAGAAACAACGAAATATTTTATTTGCTCAAAGACCATATAGCATGGGAAAATCTGGCATCGTATTTGATAAATCCCTTACTGTGCATGATATAATGTGATCCATGAATTGTTCCAGGAGTGGAGGAAATCATATAGGTGTTGTAGATAGGCCTAACAGGACAGTTACAAAAAGAAGTGATGACATGCGCTTTTTCTGTGGGATTCATGGCCACATGTCAAGCTTTGGTTCAAAGGATCTGAAATATATCTCTTGCTATAAAATAGAAACATTACCAGATCTGAGAAGAAGAATATGTGTCATGAGAAATTAGAAAGAAGAATCTCTCAGAGGAAAGGATCTGTTAGATGCTATTACTGTGGTAGAATGGGACACACCAAGAGTATGTGTCAGGAAGTTCAAGAGCCTCGTGTCAGACGAAGAACTCAAGGTGTATCAGCATCTCAACATAGAAAGGATGAAAAGAGGTATGCCTTTGATGGAAGATGTTTTATATGTTCAGATTATGGGCATTTGGAAATAAATTGTAGCAAGAAGAATGCAAGAAAGGAAAATGAACTCGAAATGAGATTCTCAACTTCAATGATGCATAATGAGAAATTCTGCAATGGGAGACAATGTGGAAAGGAGACGAATAGGCTTAAAGCCTCAAGGGAATCACATGGAGCTGAATGAAAGGTGTATTAGGCACCTACTCTATCATAGTCAAAACAGATCTCAAGGAGAGAATGGGTTCAAACCTGGAAGATTAAGGGGAGATATACTCTAGCTGTGATAAAGAAGAATGAACGTTCAATGGAGGACTCACCACCAGTGAAAAAGAGAGTGGTGACTCAGACATATGATAAAATAAATATGAACATATAATGTATTGAAAAATTCACATGTCGTGTTCCACAACGAAAAGTGGAAGAAGGTGAAAGATCCTTGCAATGGTGGAAGAAGCAAGGGAAAATGGAACGAAAAGATATTCCTGGTCAGGAAAGGAATCAAGGGAAATGGAATTTTGGTGGAACATCAAAGACGGAAATGTGTACTAGTGGGTTTAAGCCACAAATTGTGAAAACTTCCAAACTAGTGGAATCTAAAAATCAGAAACAGCCTCAGAATGTGAGTAAAGAATGCCTAGTCATATGGCCAGAGCAGTTAAAATTGGCTAGATAGCTAGAAGAAGCAAGGAAAGAGTTTGATTCTCTGTAAGAAAGAATCAGAGGATTGACCCATCAGGATCAACCACAATCCTCATCCTGAGGAATCTAGAAGTACCCCTCTCCCTATGTATATAAATGATATTAACTGATGATTCATGTCTTTCAGGTTCTAGAGAGATATGATCTATGGGTAAGTGGCATTTAAGGATGTGAAGTAGAGATGTGATATGCTCTACAGTTTCAATTGATTTTAATCAGGTACCAGAGTTGAATACGGAAGGGAGAAATAGATCACAATAGAATGTGATTATGTTGGTAACTTTGTCTCTTGTTTCCTACACTGAGTTCCAACTCAGTAGGCTTAGAGATTTTGTTAATGGCTCAATTCCATGTAGAAGTTGAGAATAGAAGATGCTGGAGGAGAAGAATGGTTATGATTCTAAACAGTGGGTCTAACCAAAGGAAGCGTTTCATAACATAGGGGGAGAATTGAATAACAAAATAAGTTGCAAGAGCCATCAATGAAATAATTGGATGACTCGGCTCATGTGTTGCCTATTGGGGGATGAAATAAGCATAGGGAGAAGCAGCAATAACCTTGCATTTCTTGATTATTTACTTTTCTCTAACAATGTGGTATCCGCTGATTGCTTTTAGGATACCAAGAAGCTATGAGAAAAATCAAAGGTGTTTCAACAAAAATATGAGAGAATATGTTCAAAGAAATTAAGTCATTAAATAGTGACATAGAAAAAAGTAGCCAAAGGAAATGAAGTCACTAAAAAATGAGTCAGTTAACAACTTCCTGATGAAAGTGTTGAGGAAGAAAGCAACACAGGGAGAGAAGAAGTGGCTGATGCTGATTTAGAAGAAGACACTGATGATGAACACGAAAGTATTAAGTGTGGGTCTACAAGGAATCCAAAGATTTTAGCTGAAATTGATAGACATAATATCATTGGTGATCAGTCGGCTTCAGTTCAGACAAGGAAAATGAAATCACTACAGCATGCATCTTTTCTATCTCAAGGTGAGATGAAATTCTTTACTGATGCTATAAGGACCCAACCTTAAACATTACTTATTATTGAATTAAATGAATAATTCACAATGAGTATTTTTTCAGGTTTAGAGTTTTAGAGAATTAGGACATAGCTATTACATCTCAAATATTACAAAGTAGACAAAATCTACTCAGTTGCCATTTTTTCCACGAAATAAAAACTCTTGAACATAAGAGTCATGTCTAGTTTCTTGTTTTAGATGGCCTGACATTTCCTTGATCCCATCCTTGACCCTATTCAACTTTATGTCCTTTGAAAAACATTTCAAAAAAAACATGGGATGAGCATAAAAAGCTCAGTAAGGGCCACACAAAGAAGGAAAATTGTTAGTTTTTCAAAACAACAAGTAAACCATGAATACTTTATCAAAGTAATAATTTTCACCTTTATGAAGTAGTATAAACTCTTCAATGAATAGAAGATCATTACTTACCCTTTTTAACCAAAATACTACCATAAAACCCATATACATAACATATAAAGGTAACTTGGGACATAAACATACATAAATGTAATAACCATACAGTCGACTTCCACACATTCTTAATGAAATAGATATATGGATGACTTCCATTCCCAATGCATTGGAGGTTATAACATAACCACCCATCCTGGTATTCACGACACCACCCGTCATATGGTTTATCACGTAACCACCCATCAAAATTCCAAGTACCATTATAAAATCATAAGACATAAAACAAATATAATAGAAAGAAAACATTTCCACATTTCGATCACAATATATCACTTGAATATATTAACATAACAAATCCATTTTAAAACCCATTTCTAATACCAAAATACATAATAGTTTATATGATAATTATTTCATTTTAAAAACATTACGGCTTGTTGAGGAAGCCAAAGCCAAATAATACTCGCGGCGGCGGAATAGGTCGGTGTCACCGCGTACGTTGAAAGAAACATTCCTTTTTGTCATTTAGTAAAATGCTTCGTATAAAAAGATTCCTTTTGAATAAAATTAAAAGTAAATGGGGTTTATAAACCGTATAAAATAATGTCTTGTATTAGAACAATATATTCCTCAATTAAAGGAGATTGAGACGAAGTCCCTTACAAAGACAGAATCCTTGGATTGAGAATAAATCAATTACATAATTATGTGTGACAAATGAATACACAAAATATAAGTGGATATTAAGTGTAAAACAATCAGAGGTCATTCACACATATTCATAGAATGACATATTCACGGAGTAAAAGTTTATCCCAAAGAATCAAAATTGGGTTAAGAAGTTCCCTTGCAAAAATTCGGCAGCCTAACGGTGTCACATCAAAATTAAAAAAATGAACTGATGAGATATAAAAAGGTTATCTCATCACTTGGACATAAAATTTACAACAATAAGTACATAGAAGAACATATCCCAACATGATAATATGTAAATTAAAATACCCAAAAAAGAAGCCTTTTAAAAGGAGGAGGGTGAAAGGTCCCCTTACCGACTTGGGGGTATCTTTCGAAACATACACCCCATGAAAGAAGGACAATACAACATTGATGTAAATAATCATAAAAGAAAGTATATAACACAAAGAGTAGAATAATGGGAAGTAAATATACCAATCAAAGTAAATGGTGTCAAATGTATCATAAATATCACGAGAAGAAAAGTGAGATGAAAAATCCCTTACGAAAACTCGGCAGCCTAACAGCGCCACTTAAAACTTCCAAAAATGGATTGATGAGATAAAATAGGGTATCTCATCATATTAACATAAAATGTAAATAAAGAGGAATATAAAATAACATCCCCCAACATAAAAAAGAGGAGCTTAAAAGAAGTGACATAAAGGAGAGTACTTAAAAAGAAAGAGAGAGGTTAGATCTCTTACGAAAATTCGGCAGCCTAACGGTGCCACTCAAAAATTCCAAAATTGACTGATGAGAGAAAATAGGGTCTGTAATCATATTAAAATAAAATTCAAGAAATAATAATTTAAAATAAAATCCCCCAACATAACAAAGAGGAGCTTAAAATAAGTGACATAAAGGAGAGTACTTAAAAATAAAGAGAGAGGTTGGATCTCTTACGAAAATTCGGCAGCCTAACGGCGCCACTCAAGACATCGAAAATGGATTGATGAGAGAAAATAGGGTATCTAATCATATGAACATAAAAAGTACAGTATGATTAATATAAAATAACATCTCAATCATAAGAAATATGATCTTAAAAGGAAGGACATAAAAGAGTGTACATAAAAAGAAAGAGGGGGGTAGGATCTCTTACCTCATGTCCGACTGGTCTTGTTCGTTTCTTTGTATTCCTGAATAATAAACTTTGGTCAATTTATATTTTCTTAAAGTCCTCCTTTAAAGATTATTATTCAGTTCATATCACATATTATAATGTTATAATAATTATTTAATAATGTTAGTTCATATCAGACGTTTTTTCCGATGTTTGGTACATGAGTCAAAAATGAACTTGTTTGAAAATGATTTCCCATGTAGTTATAAGTAAATCATTTCTAGAATAGTATTAATGATAAAAATATCATATATATCCAGTACATATTCATTTTATACTATTCCATAACATTTGGAGATAAAAAATGAAAAGCATCATTCATGGAGACGACATGTCGTACATACGCATGAACGCTACTTTCATTTTTTTCATATTAATGGAATTAAAAATAAATGAGATATATATATATATATTATAATTACATTATAATATATATGTTATATAGGTAAAATATGTTCATTAATTTCATTATTTATACATTCCATTTATTTCATGAATGAGTCAAATCACTTGAGGGGTCCGTAGTCCACACTTCCTCATATGCAATTATCGCATTTGCACAACATGGAAAGAATAAAGGTATGTTTTAAATATAAAATACAGAAACATATAGAAAAAATAAATACCAAATATATCATATATAAAATACAGTGACATCACAATGTAAACCTTTAAAGGTTTTAAAATAATATTGAACAATCATCGTTTCGTGAGGTTGTAATTCGACATCCACAGAAACAGTATATTCTTTAAACATTAGATGGATGTGTGTCTAAGTTTAGCTTGAATAATTCTTATAACAATATCCAAGTATATTAAATATACTAGTTTTGTTACAAAATAAAGGAATAAAAAAATTAGGGTGTTTGAGAAGAAAAATAAAACAAAAGAACACTAGGGAAGACTTTATCTTTAAATTGGGTAACTCTTTTTGATTTGAGCTCAATGGCTTACTTGGAAAGAATTCATCCCAAAGTGAGGCTTCTAGGAGTAAGATAGGGATGTGGAGAGTCAAATTGGGCAGGTTTTGGCTGATCCAAAGGCTTGAGAGGTGTGGGTAGGGTGGTAGAGGTGGGGGCCTTTTATAAGAGGAGAGGAGGGGCACTCTTGGAAAGTCTTGAAAAGTAACAATATTATAAAATGATTTTCGGATTTTAAAGGCCCCAAAATTATATATTTCGGGGATAAGGTGATAATAGTTCTAAATCCATACATACAATAGGTTTTGGACAAGTGTAGGTCTTATATTGTACATTATCTTTTCATTTTAATTAAATCGTTAAATAATGAGGTAATCGTTGCATCATCATGGTGTCATAAATAATTTAATTTATATAATGTCTAAAAATTATTAAAAAAATATCATGATGTAGGAAATAGTTTTATCTTTCTAATTAATATTTATAGTAAAACATATGACTTTTATAACCCCATGTAAAAATTGTTTTATTAAAACAACACATGTTTGTGACAATTTAATATTAACTTTAAATAAATAGTTATTAATGTCATTTTCCAACCCATGTGACTCCATGGGGTCCCCAAGTTGACCCATGGATTTTCTTGGTCGGACATGACTCATCCAATAAGGGTAGTACATGTTTCAAGGTCATTTCAAATTATTATAACATTATCTTTACCTTAAATTACACTAATTAACATTAATCGCGATTAATAAAACTTAAAAGTTACTATTCACCAAAATATTATTTTTATCTTATTAAAGCACATTACACTTGCTAATGAAAACCATGTATGTTGGATTTTTGAAAATCAAATCACAGAAGTGGTAAAGTTTCATTTAAACAAAAAATCAGTTTCATTAACTACCACTTAGTGGTTTCACTATTCATCAAAATTTTACGTTTTTCAGAATAATATCAAAAATTCACCCTAAGATATATTTGATATTCCGAATTCAAAAATGATTTATATTTTAAAAAATTCAAAACATATAAGTTTCATTAATTAATTTAATAATTAATTCCTGCTATGAAAACAAATAGCGTGTTTTTAAGAAACAATATTTATTAAAAGATTGACAGTAGTTGAAGTCCAATTTCAAAGTGAAATTAAATCCAATGACCACCATTGGATTCAATGGTAAAAATATATTCTAAATAACATTAATCTCAATTAAAAATATAATCTATCAATATAAATAAATGAGATTAAAAAGAGGTTTTGAATTAAAAGGCAACATTTTCACTAAAAATGATATTTATCGGAAATATAACAAAAATTTACACAAAGTAAATTTTGATGTCCTGATTCTAAATAAGGATTTTATTTTGTCAAATACAACATATAAAATTTCCAAAAGTATTTTTAAAAAGGGTTCTCCATCAAAAGGCAGTTAATCGACCTTTTAAATAATATTAGAAGATTTATGCTTAAAATTGGAATCATTTTCATTTTAAGCCTCGAACATTTATTGGATAAAAGTAAATTTTTTTTGACAAACATATATAATAATTTTTTAGTTATTTCTGTTCATTCCCTCCATTAAAATGGCTAGGTTTTAACTATTATAATATTATAATATTATTAGAGTGCAACAAAAGATTTCCATGAAACTCATTGTTGCGTATTGGGTACGCCATCAAGCATAGCGTTCCCTTTAAATTAATATCATCATTTTATTCAAAATCATAAATAAATATACAAATTTAATATTCTTTATTTACCTAGGGTGTTACAGATGCAGCTGAAGATGAAAACTGTATTCAGGCCATGAATGAAGAGCTAGATCAGAATTGAGAAGAATCAGACATGGGAGATTGTTTCGAGGCCAGAAGATAAAAATGTCATCAGGACTAAATGGGTCTATTAAGACAAGATGAAGAATATGACATAGTGATTCAGAACAAATCATGATTAATGTGCAAAGGAGACTCCAAGATAGAGGTAATAGATGGTGATGAGGCATTTGCACAGATTGCAAGGAAAGAGACAATCAGATTATTCCTATCCATTGTAGTGCAACGAAAGTTCAAGGTATTCCAGATGGATGTCAAATAAGCATTCTTGAATGGGATTCTGGAGGAAGAAGTGCATATCGAGCAAACATATGGTTCTCTTATTCACGAGGATGAGAACAAGGTTTGTCGGCTGAATAAGGAATTATATGGGTTGAAACAAGCACCGAGAGAATTGTGTTCAATGATGAATCAATCTTTGCAGAATCTGTTATTCAAATGTAGCATAGTGAAGGTGGCTTTCAGAAATATGAAAAAAAGGTTCTGATGAGATTTTGAATTTAAAATTACAAGGAGAAGAAGACTCTGGTTGCTTTGAGAATAAAATTATCAATAGATGAGGATGTCAATGCAGTTAATATCAAAGAATACATGAAAATTATTGGAAGTTTGTTTTACATGACTGCGACAAGGCCTGATATTGTTTACGGCACAAGCCAAGCAGCGAGATATCAGAGTAATCCCAAGGAATGACCCATTATCGCAACTAAAAGAATACTTCGGTATATCAAGGGCACGGTGGACTTCGTCTTGACATATAATGACAAATCTAATACAGATGTATTGGGATATACTGATGCAGACTAGGCCGGTTCAGCGGATGATAGGAAATCAACATCTGGAGGTGCATTCTATCTTTGTGGACTATGTATTGCTTGGATAAGCAAGAAGCAGGATTTCATTTTATTGAGCACTGCCGAAGCTGAGTATATTGCGGCCACTCAAGCATGCACATAGTTATTATGGATGAAGCAGCAGCTTGACGATATTGGAGTTGAAGTGAAGTCACCGATCGGAATCCAATTTGATAACTCAAGTGCTATCAATCTTAGCAAAAATCCAGTTCATCACTCAAGGAAAAAGCACATTGAGATAAAATATCATTTTATCAAGGAGAAAGTGGAGCAAAGGCTTGTGATGTTTGAGTATGTGCCTACAGAGTTACAGGTTACAAATATTCTGACAAAGGCCTTACCCAAGGAAGCATTCGAAAGGCATCGACTGGCACTAGGAGTTCAGTTGATTCCCTGCACTTAAAAGCGTGTGGTTGTGAAATCCCCCTCTCCCCGAGGTATGAGGTGTTTTTCCCTAATGTGCTGGTATGTGTTCTATACTCTGTTACAGACTACAAAGGAGTGACCTTTGGGTTCGTTGACAAAGGGGGAGAAAATAGTGATTGTGCAAAGGGGAGACAGTGTGGCTATTTGGGAAATCATGACAGATACGGGGAGAAGCTATCCAGTGGAGCAGCCAGATAGGGGGAGAAATGAGAAAGGGGGAGATTTTTAAATCTGAAGATGCTAGAAGTGATCAATTAAAGCATAGATATCACGACAGCTGATGATCGTGATAAAAGCAGAAGAGAAGAGTGGTGTTGGAATATGGAATGAATATTTACAAAAATTGGTATCAGTGAAGTATAAAAAATTGGTATGAATTTGGAAATTGGTATCAGTTTGGTGTCAATAGTGGATCTAAAAGTTGTAGTGGTTCATTGATGAACTTTTCATTTACTCTTGTTTCTCACGCCGAGCATTGCTCATGTGGGCTTAGAGTATGTGTTGAGAGAATCCTTGATCACTATCAGAATCGTAATGAGGCGAATGGTTTCTGAAGAATAAACGATATATCTTTTTATGGAAGAGTTTTCAACAAACCCAATTGGGGATATTATTGGGAAAAAATCCCTCAAGGTATCATTGATGAATTTTTGAGGTGATTGTGTTTGTGGACAAAGTGGACAACTAAGTGGTGATTGTTGACAAAGCAAAACAATGACATACGAATTTGTTGACAAAGAGGATTCCATGGTGAAATGTTGAGTTCAATATCTGTGGATAATGATCCATGTTTGATTCAAGATTTTCGATAAAGATATGGATGATCTGGAGGTGGTATAAAAATAATATATACAAGGTGTTGCCGTTTTCCAGTGTTTACCAAATTTTTGGGCCTGAAAATCGACAGATGCAGAAAAGTGTTTTTGGAAAAGGGACTTGCGCTCCATACACTTGATGGAAAGAAAACTTGCACGCCATATGTTTTTGGAGATCAGAACATCAAAATATGGCAAAGGGACAATGTTTGCACAAGTATTGAGTTGGTCGCGCAAGTGACTTGTGCGCTATGAAGAGACTTGCGAGCCGGTTCTTAGGAGGCTTGTGAACTTGTGCGCCTATTGTTTTTTAGGATCAGAACATCAAAATATGGAAAAGGAAGTTGGGTCGTGCAAGTATTGGTTTGGTCACGCAAGTGAGTAGTGTGACAGAGGCCAGGGCAGTTGAGCTGCGTGCCGAGACTTGCGCACTGGAGGGGGACTTGTGCGCCGTCTCACAGGTAGTTCAAATGCCTATAAATACTTGACCACCCCTCCTCATTTCTTACGGAGTTCAATAATTAGAAAAATCAGAGCTCCCATCGCATAGGTGTGGTAGTCGCGCAAGTGGTGTGTGGTCTCGCAAGTAGGGACTTGTGCTCCAGTGTTGAAGTTGTGCTCCATCTATTTGTTGTGCGCCAAAGGTGGTTTGGGCAGCAAAGGAAGTGTGTCACATAAGTTTGGAGAAGTGTAATCTTGAGTCGCGGAAGTGTTATGAAATACTTGCACACCAGTGTTGACTTGCGCACTGCGACTTGTGTGCCGCCTTATGGAAGGGCGCCATGTAAGGTTGATATTCCAGTAGTGTTTTTGAGCTACGTGGAAGATGGAAGTTTGCCCGATACCTTTGGTGCAAAGAGATATTTATCAACGGCTGAATGTTGGACTTCAACAGAGCATCGACATACAAAAGAAGATGCATTCCTTCATGCAAATGAAGATACCTAAATTTCTATAAACTGTGACTAGATCCTTTCCAGAGAAGTGAGCAAAGGAAGAGGAATAAGGTGATCCTCTCCACCGGCAGTGAGCCAGAGAGAGAGAAACAGAGAGTTACCCTTGGGAAAGCAGTGAGCTGACCCTAAACCTTGTAAAGGCAGTGAGCCTTGGACATTGTGACTGCTCCCAAACATTTTATCCACATATATTTAAGAATAATGGAATTTGGTATGACCAACCACTTGTCAGCGTATTCTCCATGGACGTAGCCCAGTGAGGGTGAACCACGAAAAAATATATGTGTCTGCCTATTTGCCTCCCAGCATTGCATTCAAAGCATCATCTTTAGATAAATTAGAAAAGAAGTGATCAACCTAAACACACAAGAGCAAACAAAGTGACCCAAATAATAAAATCTCAAGATCCAGTGGGGTAGGAAGAATTTTGAAAAGTAATATCCATACCCGGATTCACCACCCTATCAGTGTATATAGGCCCATATTGGTCCTAACAATTGGTATTAGAGGGAAGGTTGTTGTTATCATATTTGTTTGATCTGACTTGGTGGAGTCGATCTGTGTGGTTAATGAATCAGTCTTTTATAATCTCAGTGTGCCATGGAAAAGGGAAAAACATCAAAGAAAAATCAAAATTTAGGAGATATCCCTAAGTGAGAAAGTGTTTATAGAAAAAGCATGATTAAACTAAAAGAATCAAACAGCTTACTGAAGGAAGGTCTGGATGAATCTAATAGGGAAAATATTTATTCCCTCAATCATGATATTTGAATGAGTGAAGTACATGAACATCAAAGTGATACCGAAAGAACTGATGAGGATGAAGTTTTGAGAAGGAAGACACGGGTTGATGTTTTCAACATGACAAAGAAATCAGATCAGAAATTGGATAAAGAAGTTAAATCTAAAAATATCAGGATCCAAGTATTGGAAATTGTGGTCAAAAAGCTAAGAGGCTTAAATCAAAGGCTTGTTGATGTGGCTACTGACCTAAAAGAGAAGTACCATTCTCAAGTGATGAACTAGAAATGATGGCTAAAATTAAATGAAAACAAAAGGTTGGTGATTATGAAGAGAATATAAAGTCAGATGAAGTTCATAATCTGAAAGCTAGAATTGATGATCTAGCAACACAGTTGTATGAAGAAGTTTAGAATAATTAAAGGCTACAACAATAGAATGAATCTGCCCTTGAATTTGTTTCTCAATAAAAATTGAAGGAGACGGAGAAAAGTGACATGGTGGAAAAGCTCACACAAGAACATGAAGATGATTTGAGGAGCCAGAAGAATCTCAAAAAAGAACTAAATCTCAACTTGAATCAAGAGATATGAAGATTCAACAATTGAATGAAGTGATAGAAAAATCCAAGAATGAAATGGAGATATCAAAGGAAAATGGAAAACCTAAGCTGAAGGATGCACTGCACCTACTATTAGATTTTCCTTCGAAAGGTGATGATAAAATGAAAAGGAAGTATGAGATTTCTGAGGAGAAAGAACAAAATATTTTATTTTCTCAAAGACCATATAGCATGGGAAAATATGGCATCGGATTTGATAAATCCCTTCCCGTGCATGATATAATGAGAGCCATGAATAGTTCCTGGAGTGGAGGAAAACATATAGGTGCTATAGTTTGACCTAAGAGGATAGTTACAAAAATAAGGGATGACATGTGATTTTTCTACAGGATTCATGGACACACATCAAGCTTCTATTCGGAGGCACTGGAATACATATCAGGCTATGAAAATAGATACATTACAAGATCTGAGAAGAAGAAGGTCTGAAATGTGAAATCAGAAAGAAGAATCTCTCGGAGGAAAGGATATGTTAGATGCTATTACTGTGGAAGAATGGGACACACCATGAGTATGTGTCAGGAAGTTCAAGAGCCCTGTGTCAGACAAATAAGTCAAGGTGTATCAGCATCGCAACATAGAAATGATGAAACAAGTTATGACTTTGATGGAATTTGTTTTATATGTTCAGATTATGGGAATTTGGAAAGAAATTATAGCAAGAAGAATGCAAGAAAGGAAAATGAACTCGAAAGGATATTCTCAACTTCAATGATGCATAATGAGAAATTTTGCAATGGGAGAGAAAGTGGTAAGGAGACGAATAGGATTAGAACTTTAGGGGAATCACATGGAGCTGAATGAAAGGTTTATCAGGCACCAACTCTGTCATACTCACAACAGATCTCAAGGAGATAATGTGATCAAAGATGGAAGATTAATGGGAGATCTACTCTAGCTGTGATATAGAAGAATGAACATTCAATGGAGGACTCACCACGAGTGAAAAAGATAGTGGTGACTTAGACATCTGATAAATGAAATATGAACAACGAGTGTATTGAAAAATTTGCATGTCGTGTTCCACATCAAAAAGTGGAAGAAGGTGAAAGATCCTTGCAACGGTGGAATAAGCAAGGGAAAATGGAATGAAAAGATATTCCTGATCAGGAAAGGATTCAAGAGAAATGGAATTTTGGTGGAACATCAATGATGGAAATGTGTACAAGTGGGTTTAAGTCCCAAATTGTGAAAAATTCCAAGCCATCTGAATCTACAAATCAAAAAAAGTCTCATTATTTGATTAAAAAATGCCTAGTCATATGTCTAGAGCCGTTAAAATTGGCTAGAAATCTTGAATAAGCAAGGAAAGAGTGTGATGCTCTGCAAGAAAGGATCAAAGGGTTGACCCATTAGGGTCAACCACAATCCTCATCCTGAGCACTCTAGAAGTACCCCTCTTCCTTTGTATATAAATTATATTAACTGATAATTCATGTGTTTCAGGTTCGAGGGAGATACGATCCAAGGGGAACTGGCATCTAAGGATGCGAAGTGGAGATGTGATATGCTCTACAGTTTCAATTGATTCAAATTAGGTACCAGAGTTGAAGAAGAAAGGGAGAAACAGAGCACAATAGAATGTGATGGTGTTGTTAACTTTGTCTCTTGTTTCCTACACCGAGTTCCAACTCAGTAGGTTTAGAGATTTCGTTAATGGATCAATTCCAAGTGGAAGATGAGAATAGAAGATACTGGAGGAGAAGAATGGTTATCAGTTTAAACAGTGGGACTAACCCCAGGAAGTGTTCCATAACATAGGTGGAGCATTCAATAACAAAATAAGATGCAAGAGCCATCAATGAAATAATTGGATGACTCGGCTCAGGTGTTTCCTATTGGGGGAAGAAAGAAGCACAGGGAGAAGCAGTAATAACCTTGAATTTAATGATTATTTACTTTTCTATAACAATTTGGTATCATCTGACAGCATTCAGGATACCAAGAAGCTGCGAGAGAAATTCAAAGGTGTTTCAAAAAAAATCTGAGAGAAGATGTTCAAAGAAATGAAGTCATTGAATAGTGACACAGAGAAAAGTAGCTGAAAGAAATGAATCCACTGAAAAATGAGTCAGTGAATAACTTCCTGATGAATGTGTTGAGGAAGAAAGCAACATAGGGAGAGCAGAAGTGGCTAATACTGATTCAGAAGAAGACACTGATGATGAACCAGAAAGTGTCAAGTCTGTGTCTACAAGGAATCAATGAGTTGAGATGAAATTGGTTGACAGAATATCATTGGTGATCAGTCGGCTTTAGTTCAGACAAGGAAAATGAAATCACTACAGCAGGCATCTTTTCTATATTGGGTTGAGCTGAAATTCTTTGCTGATGTAACTGAAGATGAAAACTGCGTTCAGGCCATGGATGAAGAGCTATATCAGAATTGAGAAGAATCAGACATGAGAGATTATTTTGAGGCCCGAAGATAAAAATGTCATCAGGACTAAATGGGTCTATTAAGACAAGATGAATGAATATGACACAATGATTCGGAACAAAGCATGACTGATGTGCAAAGGAGACTCCAAGATAGAGGGAATATATGGTGATGAGACATTTTTACCGATTGCAAGGCAAGAGACAATCAGATTATTCCTGGCCATTGTAGTGCAACAAAAGTTCAAGGTATTTCAGATGGACATCAAATCATCATTCTTGAATGGGATTCTGGAAGAAGAAGTGCATATCGAGCAACCATATGGTTCTTTTATTCATGAGGATGAGAAAAAGGTTTGTCGGCTGAAGAAGGAACTATATGGGTTGAAACAAGCACCGAGAGAATGGTGTTCAATGCTGAATCAATTTTTGCAGATTCTGTGATTCAAATGAAGCATAGTGAAGGTGGCTTTTAGAAATATGAAAAGAAGGTTCTCATGAGATTTGGTATTGAAAATTCCAAGGAGACGAAGACTCCGGTTGCTTCTAGGATGAAATTATCAAAAGATGAGGATGGAATGGTAGTTAATATCACAGAATATAGGAAAATTATCGGAAGTTTTTGGTACTTGTCCACGACAAGGCCTGATATTGTTTTCACCACATTCCAATCAGCGAGATATAATAGTAATCCCAAGGAAAGTCACATGCTCTAAGTGAAAAAGAATACTTCGGTATATCAATGGCATTGTGGACATCGGCTTGACATATACCAACAAATCTCAGACAGATTTATTGGGATATACTGATGCAGACTGGGCTGGTTCTGTGGATGACAGGAAATCAACATCTGGAGGTGAATCCTATATTGGCGGACTATGTATTTCTTGGTTAAGAAAGAAGCAGTATTTCATTTTATTGACCACTACAGAAGCTGAGTATATTTCGGCCACTCAAGAATGAACACAGTTATTATGGATGAAGCAGAAGCTTGACGATATGGGAGTTGAAGTGAAGTCTCCAATCAGAATCCAGTGTGACATCTCAAGTGCGATCAATCTTAGTAAAAATCCAGTTCATCACTCAAGGAAAAAGCACATTGAGATCAAATATCATTTTATCAAGGAGAAAGTAGAGCAAGGGCTTGTGAAGTTGTAGTATGTGCCTATTGAGTTACAGGTTACAGATATTCTGACAAAGGCCTTACCCAAGGAAGTATTCGAAAGGCATGAACTGGATGTGGGAGTTCGGTCGATTCCCTGCACTTAAAATCATTTGGATGTGAAATCCTCCTCTCCCCAACGTATGATGTGTTTTCCCTAATGTGCTAATATGTGTTCTCTACTCTATTATAGAATACAAAGGAGTGACCTTTGGGTTCGTTGACAAAGGGGGAGAAAATAGTGATTGTTTAAGGGGGAGACACTGTGGATATTTGAGATATCATGACTGATACGGGGAGAATCTCACCAATGGAGCAGCCAGATAGGGGGAGAAATGAGAAAGGAGGATATTTTTAAAACTGATTATGCTAGAAGTGATCGATCAAAGCATAGATATCACGACAGCTGATGATCATGATAAAAGCAGAAGAGAAGAGTGGTGTTGGAATATGGTACGAATATTTCCAAAAATTGGTATCAGTGAAGTATCAACAATTGGTATCAATTTGGAAATTGGTATCAGTTTGGTGTCAACAGTGGATGTCAAAGTTTAAGTTATTCAATGATGAACATTTCATTTACTCTTCTTTCTCACGCCGAGCATTGCTCATGTGGGCTTAGAGTATGTGTTGAGTGAATCCTTGATCGCTATCAGAATCGCAATGAGGCGAATGGTGGCTGAAGAATCAACGATATATCTTTTTATAGAAGAGTTTTCAACAAACACAAAGTGGGATATTGTTGGGAAAAAATCCCTCAAGGTATCATTGAATCATTTTTGAGGTGATTGTGTTTGTCGACAATCTGGACTACTAAGTGGTGATTATTGACAAAGCAAAACAATGACATACAATTTTGTTGACAAAGAGGATTAAATGGTGGAATGTTGAGTTCAAGAGCTGTGGTTAACGATCCATGTTCGATTCAAGAACATTGATAAAGAGATGGATGATCTGCAGGCGGTATAGAAAGAACAGATACAAGGTGGCGCCTTTTTCCTGTGTTTGCCAAATTTTTGGGCCTGAAAATCGACAAATGTAAAAAGTGTTTTTGGAAAAGGGACTTGCACCCCATACATTTGAAGGAGAGGAAAATTTCATTCCATATGTTTTTGATGATCAGAACATCAAAATATGGCAATGGGACAAGGTTCGCGCAAGTATTGAGTTGGTCGCAAAAGTGGCTTGTGCGCCTTGAAGAGACCTGTGCGCCGGTGCGTAGGAGGCTTGTGAACTTGCGCATCTATTTTTTTTCAGGATCAGAACATCAAAATCTGGCAAAGGAAGGTGGGATGCGAAAGTATTGGTTTGGTCACGCAAGTGAGTAGCACGATAGAGGCCAGGGCGATTGAGCTGCACGGCGAGACTTGCGCGTCGGAGGGGGACTTGCGCGCCGTCGCGCAGGTAGTTTAAATGCCTATAAATACTAGACCACCCCTCCTCATTTCTTATGGAGTTCAATACTTAGGAAAATCAGAACTCTCGTTGCGCAGGTGTGGAAGTCACACAAGTGCTGTGTTGTCGCGCAAGTAGGGACTTGTGCACTAGTGTTGAAGTTGTACGCCATCTACTTGTTGTGCGCCTAAGGTGGTTTGGGCAGAAAGGAAGTGCATCTTGTAAGTTTGGAGAAGTATAATCTTGAGTCACGCACGTGTTAAGAAATACTTGTGCGCTAGTGTTGACATGCGTGTCGAGACTTGTGCGCTGCCTTAGAGAAGGGCGCCATGTAAGGTTGATTTTCCAACAGTGTTTTCGAGCTACGTGGAAGCTGGAAGTTTTCCCGATACCTTCGGTGCATAGAGACATTCATATATGGGTGAAATTTGGACTTCAAAAGAGCATCTACATACAGAGGAAGATACATTCCTTCAAGAAAATGAAGAGGCCTGTAAACTGTGAGTGGATCCTTTCCAGAGTAGTGTGCAAATAAGAGGAAGAAGGCGATCCTCTCCACCGGCAGTGAGCCATAGAGAGAGAAACCGAGAGTGACCCTTGGGAAAGCAGTGAGGTGAACCTAAACCTTGTAAAGGAAGTGATCCTGGGACAGTGTGACTGTTCCCGAACATTGTATCCACATCTAGTGAAGAATAGTGGAATTTGGTACGACCGGAAACATGTCGGAGTATGCTCCTTGGACGTAGCCCAGTGAGGGTGGACCAAGTAAAAATATTTGTGTCTCCCTGTTTACCTCCTAGCATTGCATTCAAAGCATCATCATTAGATAATTTAGAAAATTAGTGGTCAGCATAAACACACAAGAGAAAAAAAGTGACCCAAATAATAAAGAGGTCAAGATCCAGAGGGGTAGGAAGAATTTTGAAAAAAATATCCATACCCTGGTTCACCCCCCCCTCTCAGGGTATATAGGCCCCTATTGGTCCTAATAATTGGTATCAGAGGGAAGGTTGCTATTATCAGATTTGTTTGCTCTGACTAGGTGGAGTCTATCTATGAGGTTAAAGAATCAGTCTGTTCTAATCTCGGTGTGCCATGGCAAAGGGAAAAACATCAAAGAATAATCAGAATTTAGGAGATATCCCTCAGTGCAGAAGTGTTTATGGAAAACGTGTAATTCAAATAAAAGAATCAAATA
Organism: Viscum album; assembly: GCA_963277665.1. Taxonomy (NCBI): domain Eukaryota; kingdom Viridiplantae; phylum Streptophyta; class Magnoliopsida; order Santalales; family Viscaceae; genus Viscum; species Viscum album. Next base: position 1,453,864,165 of record OY728129.1, on the reverse strand, counting down.
ACATACTGAAGGAAGGTCTGGATGAATCTGATAGGGAAAATATTGATTCCTTCAATCATGATGTTGAAATTAGTGAAGTACGTGAACATCAAAGTGATACTGAAAGAACTAATGATGATGAAGTTTTGAGAAGGAAGACACCAGTAGATGTTGTCAACATGACAAAGAAATCGGATCAGAAATTGGATGAAGAAGTTAAATATAAAAATATCAGGACACAAGTATTGGAAATTGAGGTCAACAAGCTAAGGGGCTTAAATCAATGGCTTATTTATGGGGCTACTGACCTAAAAGGGAAGAATGATTCTCAAGGTGATGAACTAAAAAAGATGGCTAAAATTAAAGGAAAACAAAAGGCTAGGGATTATGAATAGAATCAAAAGTCATATGATGTTCCGAATCTGAAAGCTATAATTGATGATCTAGCAACACAGTTGTCTAAATAAGTTTATAAGAATCAATGGCTAAAACAAGAGAATGAATCTGTCTCTGAATTTGTTTCTCAAGAAAAATTGAAGGTGAAGGAGAAATGTGACATGGTGGAAAATCTCACACAAGAACTTGAAGATGAGTTGAGGAGCCAGAAGAAACTCAGAAAAGAACTAATTTCTCAACTTGAATCAAGAGATATATAGATTCAACAATTGAAGTAAGTGATAGAAAAATCCAAGAAAGAAATGGAGATATCAAAGGAAAATGGAAAACCTAAGCTGAAGGATGCACGATACCTACTATTTGATTGTCATTCGAAAGGTGATGATAAAATGAAAAGGAAGTATGAGATTTCTGAGTAGAATCAAGAAAATAGTTTCTCAGCTCAAAGACCATATATCATGGGACAATCTGGCATTGGATTTGATAAATCTCATCCCATGCATGATATAATGTGAGACATGAATAGTTCCATGAGTGGAGGAAAATATATAGGAGCTGTAGATAGGCCTAAGAGGACATTTACAAAAAGAAATGATGACATGTTATTTTTCTTTGGGATTCATGGCCACACGTCATGATTCTATTCAGAGGCATTGGAATACATCTCAGGCTGTGAAAATAGAAACATTACAAGATCTGAGAAGAAGAAGATGTGTCATGAGAAATCAGAAAGAAGAATCTCTTAGAAGAAACAATCTGTTAGATGCTATTACTGTGGAAGAATGGGACACACTATGAGTATGTGTCAGGAAATTCAAGAGCCCTGTGTCAGACGAAGAACTCATGGTGTATCGACATCTCAACATAGAAATGATGAAACGAGGTATGCCTTTGATGGAAGATGTTTTATACGTTCAGATTATGGGCATTAGGCAAGAAATTGTAGCAAGAAGAACACAAGAAAGGAAAATTAATTCGAAAGGATATTCTCAACTTCAATGATGCATAATGAGAAATTACTAAATGGGAGACAAAGTTGTAAGGAGGCAAATAGGCTTAGAGCCCCAGGGGAATCACATGGAGCTGAACGAAAGGTGTATCAGGCACCTCCTCTATCATACTCACAACAGATCTCAAGGAGAGAATGTGATCAAACCTGGAAGATTAAGGAGAGATCTACTCTAGCTATGATAAACAAGAATGAAGGTTCAATGGAGGACTCACCACCAGTGAAAAATATAGTGGTGACTCAGACATCTGATAAAATAAATATGAACAAAGAATGTATTGAAAAATTCACATGTCATGTTCCACAATGAAAATTGGAAGAATGTGAAATATCATTTCAATGGTGGAAGAAGCAAGGGAAAATGGAACGAAAAGATATTCCTGGTCAGGAAAGGAATCAAGGGAAATGGAATTTTGGTGGAACATCAAAGATGGAAATGTGTACTAGTGGGTTTAAGCCCCAAATTGTAAAAAATTTCAATCTAGTAGAATCTACAAATCAGAAAAAGGCTTAGAATGTGAGTAAGGAATGCCTATTCATATAGACAGAGGAGTTAAAATTGGATGGATACCTAGAAGAAGCAAGGAAAAAGTGTGATGCTCTGCAAGAAAGAATCAAAGGGTTGACCCATTATGATCAACCAAAATCCTCATCTTGAGGACTCTAGAAGTACCCATCTCCCTATGTATATAAATTCTTTTAACTGATGATTCATGTGTTTCAGGTTCTAGGGAGATACGATCCAAGGGGAAGTGGCATCTAAGGATGCGAAGTGCAGATGTGATATGCTCTACAGTTTCAATTGATTCAAATCAGGTACCAGAGTTGAAGAAGAAAGGGATAAACAGAGCACAATAGAATATGATTGTGTTGTTAACTTTGTCTCTTGTTTCCTACACCGAGTTCCAACTCAGTAGGCTTAGAGATTTCGTTAATGGCTCAATTCCAAGTGGAAGATGAGAATAGAGGATGCCGGAGGATAGGAATGGTTATGATTCTAAACAGTGGGACTAACCCCAGTAAGTGTTTCATAACATAGGGGGAGCATTCAATAAAAAATTAAGATTCAAGAGACATCAATGAAATAAATGGATGACTCGGCTCAGGTGTTGCCTATTGGGGGAAGAAAGAAGCACAAGGAGAAGATGCAATAACCTTGAATTTCATGATTATTTACTTTAGTCTAACAATGTGGTATCAGCTGACTGCTTTCAGGATACCAAGAAGCTGCGAGAGAAAATCAAAGGTGTTTCAACAAAAATCTGGGAGAAGATGTTCAAAGAAATGATGTCATTGAATAGTGACACGAAGATAAGTAGCTGAAAGAAATGAAGCCACAGAAAAATGAGTCAGTGAACAACTTCCTGATGGAAGTGTTGAGAAAGAAATCAACAAAGGGATAGCAGAAGTGGATGATACTGATTCAGAAGAAGACACTGATGATGAACAAGAATGTTTCAAGTCCGTGTCTACAAGGAATCCAAAGAGTTGAGATGAAATTGATAGACAGAATATCATTGGTGATCAGTCGGCTTCAGTTTGGAGAAGGAAAATGAAATCACTACAGCAGGAATCATTTCTATCTCAGGTTCAGATGAAATGCTTTGCTGATGCAGTTGAAGATGAAAACTACGTTCAGGTCATGAATGAAGAGATAGATCAGAATTGAGAAGAATCAGACGTGGGATATTGTTTTGATGCCAGAAGATAAAAACATCAGCAGGAGTAAATGGGTCTATTAAGACAAGATGAATGAATATGGCATGGTGATTCGGAACAAAGCACGACTAATGTCTAAAGGAGACTCCCAGATAGATGGAATAGATGTTGATGAGACATTTGCACTGATTTCAAGGCAAGAGACAATCAGATTATTCCTAGCCATTGTAGTGAAATGAAAGTTCAATGTATTCTAGATGGATGTCAAATCAGCATTCTTGAATGGGATTATGGAGGAAGAAGCTCATATCAAGCAACCATATGGTTCTCTTATTCGTGAGGATGAGAACAAGGTTTGTTGGCTGAAGAAAGAATTATATGGGTTGAAACAAGAATCGAGAGAATGGTGTTCAATGCTGAATCAATATTTGCTGAATCTGTGATTCAAATGAAGCATAGTGAAGGTGGCTTTTAGAAATATGAAAAGAAGGTTCTAATGAGATTTCGAATTTAAAATTCCATAGAGACGAAGACTCCGGTTTCTTCCAGGATGAAATTATCAAAATATGAGGATGGCAAGATAGTTAATATCACATAATATAGGAAAATTATTGAAAGTTTGTTGTACTTGACCTCGAAAAGGCCTGATATTATTTTTTCCACAAGCCAAACAGCGAGATATCAGAGTAATCCCAATGAAAGTACCATGATTGCAGTGAAAAGAATACTTCGGCATATCAAGGGCATGATGGAATTCGGCTTGACATATAATGACAAATCTCATACAGAGTTATTGGGATATACTGATGCAAACTGGGCCGGTTCAGCGGATGATAAGAAATCAACATCTGGAGGTGCATTCTATCATGGGATACTATGTATTGCTTGGTTAAGCAAGAAGCAGGATTGCATTTCATTGAGCACTGCAGAAGCTGGGTAGATTGCGGCCACTCAAGCATGAACACAGTTATTATGGATAAAGCAGCAGCTTGACGATATGGGAGTTGAAGTGAAGTCTCTGATCGGAATCCAGTGTGATAACTCAAGTGCTATCAATCTTAGAAAAAATCCAGTTCATCACTCAAGGAAAAGGCACAATGAGATAAAATATTATTTTATCAAGGAGAAAGTGGATCAAGGGCTTGTGAAGTTGGAGTATGTGCCTATAGAGTTACAAGTTGCAGATATTCTGACAAAGGCCTTACCCAAAGAATCATTTGAAAGGCGTTGACTAGCTCTGAGAGTTCAGTCGATTCCCTACAATTAACAGTGTGTGGATTTGAAATCCCCCTCTCCCTGTGGTATGATTTGTTTTTCCCTAATGTGATGTTATGTGTCCTCTACTCTGTTACAGACTACAAAGGAGAGACCTTTGGGTTCATTGACAAAGGGGGAGAAAATAGTGATTGTTCAAGGGGGAGACAGTGTGGCTATTTGAGAAATCATGACAGATACGGGGAGAAGCTGACTAGGGGAGTATCCAGATAGGGGGAGAAATGAGAAAGTGGTAGATTTTTAAATCTGATGATGCTAGAAGTGATCGATCAAGGCATAGATATCATGACATCTAATGATCATGATAAAAATAGAAGATAATAGTGGTGTTGGAATATGGTATGAATATTTCCAAAAATTAGTATCAGTGTAGTATCAACAATTGGTATCAATTTGGCTATTGGTATCAGTTTGGTGTCAATAGTGGATGTCAAAGTTGAAGTGATTAATTGATGAAATTTTCATTTACTCTTATTTCTCATGCTGATCATTTCTCATGTGGTCCTAGAGTATGTGTTGAGCGAATCCTTGAACGCAATCAAAATCACAATGAGGCGAATGGTGGCTGAAGAATCAATGATATATCTTTTTTATGGAAGAGTTGTCAAAAAACCCAAAGGGGGAGATTTTTGGGAAACAATCCCTCAAGGTATCATTGAAGAATTTTTATGTGATTGTGTTAGTTGACAAAGTGGACAACTAAGTGGTGATTGTTGAAAAAGCAAAATAATGACATACAATTTTTTTGACATAGAGGATTACATGGTGGAATGTCGATTTCAAGAGCTATGATTAATGATCCATGTTTTATTGAAGAACATCGATAAAGAGATGGATGATTTGGAGGCTGTATAAAAAGAACAGATACAAGGTGGAACCATTTTCCAGTGTTTGCCAAATTTTTGGGCCTGAAAATCGACAAATGCAGAAAAGTGTTTTTGGCAAAGGGACTTGTACTCCAGACACTTGAAGGAGGAGAAACTTGCATGCCATCTGTTTTTGAAGAACATAAAATCAAAATATGGAAAAGGGACAAGGTTCGTGCAAGTATTGAGTTAGTCACGCAAGTGACTTGCGCGCCGTGAAGAGACTTGTACGACGGTGCTTTAGAGTCTTGTGAACTTCCGCACCTGTTGTTTTTCAGGATCAAAACTTCAAAATATGGAAAAGGAAGGTGGGTCACGCAAGTATTGGTTTGGTCACACAAGTGAGTAGTGCGACCGAGGCCATGGCAGTTGAGCTACACACCGAGAATTTCTCACCAGAGCGGGACTTGCGCGCCGCCGCGAAAGTAGTTCAAATGCCTATAAATACTGGACCACCCACCTCATTTCTTACGGAGTTCAATACTTAGAAAAATCAGATCTCCTGTCACGCAGGTTTGGAAGTCGATCTAGTGGTGTGTGGTCGCGCAAGTAGGGACTTGCGCGCCAGTGTTGAAGTTTCTCGCCATCTATGTTTTGTGAACCTAAGGTGGTTTGGGAAGAAAATGAAGTGTGTTGTGCAAGTTTTTAGAAGTTTAAGCTTGAGTTGCACAAGTGTTAAGAAATATTTTCCCACCAGTGTTGACTTGCACGCCGAGACTTGCGCGCCGCCTTAGAGAAGGGTGCCAAGTAAGGTTGATTTTCCAGTAGTGTTTTCGAGCTGCTTGGAAGCTGGAAGTTTTCATGATACCTTCGGTGCAAAGAGATATTCTACAACATCTCGACTTTTTATAACATAAACATTCATTACATTACACAAAACTGAGGATCTTTAAGGTTTAGTGTCTTGGAAACCAGGAACATAATACATGAAAACAACATAAAACATTATTCTTAAACACTTGAAAGGATTCTCAATAAGTTAATCCTAGGTTCATTACTGCATCTCATAACCTGGGGACTTACATAAAAAGAAGGGGTGAACAGAAGGCCCAGTAAGGGAAACAAGCAAAACATTTTACATATGAACTTGAGATACATCAATAAAGTCATGAAAAGAACTTTATGGCATGAAAATGAAATCCTGAGGCATATAATAATAAAAATAACATTTTTTCATAACATGAAGTTGTGGGTTCAAAATTTAATATTGACAATCTTTTCGTTTCACCAAGGTCCATCCCCAAGATGTCATTAAAAATTACCAAGGTTACTCACCATGGTATCAGTCTAAAAAGTCATCTATAGAGATTAAGTCTTTACCCAATGCATTGGAGCGCTATCTGGGAGCACCCTTGACATGTCTTTATTATCATGTGAGACACATATATCATCATAAATAATTTCATAAACAACCCATATAGCATAAAATAAATGGGTTTAATTTCATAATCATAATGTTTTAAGAACTGCTTTAGAGACATGATCTTTATGTCACTTTAAACCCACGGAAAGGGAAAGCGGGTTTCATGTATGTAAATACAAGAATTTAAAATAGAACATTTTAGTATATATGTGAATACCCCTATAGAAATAAGAGCTTTGAGTATTCACTTAATAATATAAAATAATTTTGAGATAAAGAGGGAGGCATTTTGAGACGAAAATTCTGCAGCATAACAGCTATGTTACAAGGTTTTAGAAGACATTTAAAAGAGAGGGTACATGGGTCAACCACTCAAAAATTATCCATAAAATAGTAGGGGAACGGAATATAAAGTATTTAAGAACATGGTAATGAAATTTAAATGATATACCATATGAAATAAAGAACTTGAAAGGATGACAAAAAATATGATTTCTCTTATGAGAATTCGGTAGCCAAACGACGTCACTTAAAACATCCAAAAATGGATTGATGAGATCCAATAGGCTCTCTCATAATATGAACATAAATGATCAGTAAGATAGATATAGAGTTTATACCCCAACATAATGGAAAGGAACATGAAAGACTTGACCAGAAAATATAACTTGAAAAAGTGAAGGGTGAACGAATCCCTTAAAAATTCAGCAGCCTAACGGCGTTACTTAAACTTCAAAAAAAATGAATCGACAAGATCAAATAGGGTCTCTCATAATATGAACATAATAGTACAGTATGATAGATATAGATATCATACCACAACATGATAAAAAGGAACTTGAAAGACTTGACATGAAATTAGATCTTTGAAAAAGAGAAGGGTGAATGAATCCCCAAAAAATTCAGCAACCTAACGGCGTCACTTAAACATAATCAAAAATGAATTGACAAGATCAAATAGGGTATCTCATCATATGAACATAAGAGTCCAGTATGATATATATAGAGATAATACCCCAACATAATAAAAATCAACAAAAAAGAGTTGAAATGACAGTAGAACTTTGAGAAAGAGAAGGGTGAAAGAATCCCTTAAAAATTCGGCAGCCTAACGATGCCACTTAAACTTAAAAATAATGAATTGAAGAGATAAAATTGGTTCTATCATCATATGATCATAAAATATCAGTATGATAAATTTAGAGATCATAACCCAACATAATAAGAAGTAACATGAAATACTTTACATGAAAATAGATCTTGAAAAATGAGAAGGGAGAAAGAATCTGTAACAAAAATTTCGGCAGCTTAACGGCGCCACTTAAAACTTCGTAAAACAAAATAATGAGAGTAAGAGGGGGTCCCTCATTATATGAACATAAAAAGGGAAGTAAGAGGAGTATAAAAGGACATCCTTTAACATAAGAACATAGAGCATAAAAGAAATGACATAAAAGAGATTTCATGCAAAGAAAGAGAGAGGTCAGATCCCTAACCTTAAAATGTAACTATTAAAACTCAATGGTTTGGACCTTGAGGTCTTGGGGGAACCTTGGGAGTACTCCTTGGGAGTTAAGGAGACCAGAACATCGTTGAGGATGGTTTTGGAGTCGAATGAATGAGAGGAGGGCTTGGTATTTATAGGGAAAGTGAGGGGACAAGGCATTAATGGCCAAGGGACACCTCAAAAATGGTTTTCTCAAAACCATGTGCTCTCCCATGATATTTTCCATGAATTTAGGCCACATGGGGCCCCCAATACAATACTTCATCTCCTTTGGTCTGCCAAACCTTAATATATCTCATGAAATAACCATGAAAAGGTTATGATGTCATTAAACATACCGAAACCCTAAAACTGCTTTTTTTTACTATTCACTAAAAATTCATCTCTCTCAGAAAAATCCCAAAATTTCACCTTAACCAAATATCGTTTCTCTGATTACAAATATGAACTCCATTTTATAAAAATAATTTTCTAAATATTTTTAATTTAATTTTTATATAAAACACTATTCACCGAAAATTCATTTTTCAGAATAAACCCCAAAAATTACCATAACATAATATCGATCCTCTGAGTTCAAAAAAGAAATCCATTTTATAAAAAAAATTAAATATTTTTCATTTATTTTTTATTTAAAAAACACTATTCACCCGAAAAAACTAATACTTGAATTATAATTTATGAAACCGTTATTTAACCATTTTATTGAATCAAATTACTTAATCAAGGTGCCTAGATTGTTTTAATACATTCCTTAAGTGAGATTACTAATCCATTTGGACACATTACTAATCCTAATAATAAAATCACTATTCATAATTTACTATTTATCAAATAATCAAGTTGATCTTATTAGACTCTAAATTTTGTTCTGAACATAATTGTAGAAGACCATTTTTTGAGAATCATTACACATTTTTAATTATTTATGTTTTACATAAACATTTTTAAAATATCATTTTTCTAAAATTCATCAAAAATATCCACACTATATTTATCCGGTCATTTGAAAATTCATAAACGTCATAATAAGAAAAAATACCAATTTTTTTTTAAAACAAAGGATTACGCAAGGCAGTTACGGTCTCCTTAAATATCCCCTTATCACGCCAGCATAGGACCTAAGTGTAAGGTGTGCTAAGGTGATAGAATATAAGGGAGGCTCGGCCAATATCGCATGAGTAGTAATTTCTATTAGTTTGAACTTCTCACGAAGGCGATTCCATTCTAGCTTTACACGATGAAGTTCGGATTGGGTTTGGTCCAGAGCAAAGCCCAGTGGTGCTACCTCATTCCCAAGTTCTGTTAGATGGGCTTCGATCGGTCCAAGACTACTGGGCGAGGCCATCAAATCTTCTTTATATAATAATTAACCAAGATTACTTGTATTTAGTGACAAAAATCAAAACATTTAGTTTCCAAAGGTTATATTGACAAATGGTCATATAACAGTCAAAACCCAATGGTCTCATTTTAATTATAATCATGTTATCAAATGAAACATTTTTGTTGAGTATAAAAATAAAATAAAATAACACATAAAATTAGGAAACAAGATTTATTCAAAATTTCAGGTCGTTACAATCTTCCCCTCTTAAGAAATTGTGTCCTCGCAATTTTTAAAAAATAGGGTTTTGAAATTTTATTGAAAGTCCCACATCGGAAAAGGAGTCAGTAAAACTATTACTTTAAAAGAAAGAAAGGGAAGTACAAAGGTCACCAGAGTTAACCCACGCTAGGATACCATGTAGGAAAACTTGGACATGGAGGAGAGAAAAAAGGGTCAAGTTTTGAGGGTGAGTGATAAAAAACATGATTAGGAGATAGTTAACCATAAGAAAATCTCAAACTTATGATGTGTGTAAACGGTCTTTGATTATCTAGTAGGAAACGTAAACCATCAATGTTTTTGTTTTACATTCATTTTCATAATTTTGAGGAATTCATTTACAACATAGAACATCAGAAAATATACCTACCTTCATGTAAAGTTTCATCCTTTAATAAGTTTCAACCCAAAACTAATCTTTTCTCCAAACGATGAGCATTCAAAACTACATGGTCTCATCAAAACACAAGAATCATCTTCTAGAGAATCACATAATCCACAAAATATTAACTATCTATTTCTTCTATCTTTAATCATTATCCAAAAAACAGAAAGGGTAATGTAAAACAACTCCTCAAAAAAGAAAGAATCCCATAGGAATGGAAACTAATTTTAAATCTTCAAAGTTCCATGGTACTACCCAAAGTTCATCATAGACCATTCCATAAATAATGGTCCTTAAGATTCCTCAAAATAAACAAAACTAGGATTGAAACCTAAAGAGAAGAAAAATTTGATAACATAGTCTTCCAAAATAAACATCATTTTTCATCTCCAAAACACATCAACCACTCCTAATATCTTATAACAAATTAGCAAACCTAAACATATTTTACCCAATATAGGTTAATCATTTCCATATGTAACCTAAATTACTATAAGTCCACCTTAAATTCATCAATTCTATAAGTCAACCTTACTCCTCAATGAAAATATCGTTGTAATATATTTACCTCGGTCATATAGGGTCCCCAAAATAGTGAACGTCTTCCAAAATAATTATCATATTTTAATCCCCTAATCATCTATGTCATATTAAAACGGCAATCATCGCATTTCCTATCACATTGGTTGTTGGGACATGTTCTTCCATTTCCCACCATTAACTAAGAAGAGAAAGTATAACTAGAGGCTCAAATACTTAACCAATAATCATGAAAAGGATCTTAAAGCATATACGAATAACTTGTAGAAGAAAATTATACCCTAACTTGTGATCCCCTAGGTTTTAAACTGGGTTATCCATGATCATATATTCTTATGTGAATATTTATTTTGATTTATCCTTGTTCCTTTAATCATGGTTCATACTAAGCTTATGAATTTACCAAAGCATATCCCACGGGAGTGTCGTAACCAAGAGTGTAGCAAGGCCCATTTTCGTGTACCAGTTCCTATTCGAGTCTAGCTCAAAGCGGTGTCTTCAGGTTTTAGCCCTTTGTACATCTGTGCCAGAGCCACCTCTACCTGCTCATATCCAGACATGGATGTATTTTCTTGGAAACCCCTTACTCAATACTCACCAAAATACCAAGAAGATTTCCTATATTTAAACTTTTCTATAGGTTTCTTCCTAGAGTTTTCATATCCTAATTTCCACAAATAACTAACCCATCCTTTGATACCAACTATAGCATCCTTCCTTTTTATAAAATAAAATTTCATTACATTACACAAAACTGAGGATCTTTAAGGTTTAGTGTCTTGGAAACCAGGAACATAATACATGAAAACAACAAAAAAAATTCTTCTTAAACACTTGAAAGGCTTCTATTTAAGTTCATCCTAGGTTCATTACTGCATCTCATAACCTGGGGACATACATCAAAAGAAAGGGTGAGCCGAAGGCCCAGTAAGGGAAACAAGCGAAACATTTTACATATGAACTTGAGATAAATCAATAAATTCATCAAAATAACTTTAAGGCATGAAAATGAAATCATGAGGCATATCATAATAAAAATAAAATTTTTTCATAACATCAAGATGTGTATAAAACATTTAATATTGACAATAATTTCATTTCACCAAGGTCCATCCCCAAGGTGTCATTAAAAATTACCAAGGTTATTCACCAAGGTATCATTCTAAAAAGTCATCTATAGAAATTAAGTCTTTACCCAATGCATTAGAACGCTATCTAGGCGCACCCTTGACATGTCTTTTTTATCATGTGATCCACATATATCATCATCAATAATTTCATAAACAACCCATATAACATAAAATAAATGGGTTTCATTTCAGAATCATAACGTTTTAAAAACTGCTTTAAAGACATGATCTTTGTGTCACTTTAAACCCACAGAAAGGGAATGTGGGTTTCATGTATGTAATGCCAAGAATTTAAAATAGAAAATTTTTGTATATATGTGAATACCCCTGTATAACTAAGAGCTTTGAGTATTAACTTAATAATATAATATAATTTTGAGATAAAGAGGGAGGCATTTTGAGACGAAAATTCTGCAGCATAACAGCTATGTTACTAGGTTTTAGAAGACATTGAGAAGAGCGGGGACATGGGTCACCCACTCAAAAATCATCCATAAAATATTAGGGGAACAGAATATGAAGTATTTAAGAACATGGTAATGAAATTTGAATTATATACCATATGAAATGAAGAACTTAAAAGGATGACAAATAATAAGATTTCTCTTATGAGAATTCGGCAGCCTAACAGTGTCACTTAAAACTTCCAAAAATGGATTGACGAGATCAAATAGGCTCTTTCATCATATGAAAAAAATGATCAGTATGATAGATATAGAATTTATACCCCAACATAATGGAATGGAACTTGAAAGACATTACTAGAAAACATAACTTGAAAAAGAGAAGGGTGAAAGAATCCCCTAAAAATTCGGCAGCCTAACGACGTCGCTTAAACTTCAACAAAAATGAATTGACAAGATCAAATAGGGTCTCTCATCATATGAACATAATATTCCAGTATGATAGATATAGATATCATACCTCAACATAATAAAAATGAACATGAAAGACTTTACATGAAAGTAGACCTTTGAGAAAAAGAAGGGTGAAAGAATCCCTTAAAAATTCGGCAGCCTAACGACGCCACTTAAACATCAAAATACTGAATTGAAGAGATCAAATGGGGTCTCTCATCATATGATCATAAAATATCAGTATGATAAATTTAGATATCATACCCCAAAATAATAAAAAGGAACATGAAATACTTTACATGAAAATAGATCTTGAAAAATGAGAAGGGAGAAAGAATCTATTACAAAAATATCGGCAGCCTAACGACGCCACTTAAAACATCATAAAACGAAATAATGAGAGTAAGAGGGGGTCTCTCATTATATAAACATAAAAAGGTAAGTAAGAGTAGTATAAAATAAAATCATTTAACATAATAACATGTAGCATAAAAGAAATTACATAAAAGAGATTTCTTGAAAAGAAAGAGAGAGGTCGGATCCCTAACCTTAAAATGTAACTCTTAAAACTCAATGGTTTGGACCTTGAAAGCTTGGGGGAACCTTGGGGGGACTCCTGGGGAGGTAAGGAGACCATAACATCATTGAGGATGGTTTTGGAGTCGAATAGATGAGAGGAGTGCTTGGTATTTATAGGGAATGTGTGGGGACAAGGCATTATTGGCCAAGGGACACCTCAAAAGTGGTTTTCTGATAACCATGTGCTCTCCCATGATATTTCACATGAATTTGGGCCACATGGGGCCCCCAATAAAATTATTCATCACCTTTGGTCGGAAAAACCTTAAAATATCTCATGACATCACCATGACACAGTTATGATGTCATTACATACCGAAACCCTAAAACTGCTTTTTTTACTATTCACTGAAAATTCATCTTTCTCAGAAAAATCCCAAAATTTCGCCTTAACCAAATATCGACACTCTGATTAAAAATATGAAATCCAATTTATAAAAATAATTTTCTAAATATTTTTAATTTAATTTTTAAATAAAAACACTATTCACCGAACTTTCATTTTTTCAGAAAAAACCCCAAAAATTACCATAACATAATATCGATGCTCTGAGTTCAAAAATGAAATTAATTTTATAAAAATAAATTCCTAAATATTTTTAATTTTATTTTTAATTAAAAAACACTATTCACCCGAAAAAACTAATACTTGAATAATAATTTATGAAACCGTTAATTAACCATTTTATTGAATCACATTACTTAATCAAGGTGCCTAGATTATTTTAATACTTTATTTAAGTGAGATTATTAATCAATTTGACAAATTACTAATCCTAATCATAAAATCACTATTCATAATTTACTATTCATCAAAAAATCAAGTTGATCTTATTAGACACTAAATTTTGTACCGAACATAATTGTACAAGACCATTTTTTGAAAATTATTACACATTTTTAATTATTTAAGGTTTACATAATCATTTTTAAAAAATTATTTTTCTAAAATTCATCAAAAATATGCATACTATATTTATCCGGTCATTTGAAAATTCATAAACATCATCATAAGAAGAAATACCAATTTTTATTTAAAACAAAGGATTACGCAAGGATGTTACGGTCTCCTTAAATAGCCCCTTATCACGCCAGCATAGGACCTAAGTGTAAGGTGTTCTAAGGTGAGAGAATATGAGGGAGGCTCAACCCACATCGTACGAGTAGTAATTTCTATTAGTTTGAACTTATCACGAAGGCGATTCCGTTCTAGCTTCACACAATGAAGTTCGGCTTGGGTTTGGTCCAAAGCAAAGCCCAGTGGTGCTACCTCCTTCCCACGTTCTGTTAGATGGGCTTCGATCGGTCCAAGACTACTGGGCGAGGCCATCAAATCTTATTTCTATAATAATTAACCAAGATTACCTGTATTTAGAGACAAAAATCAAAACGTTTAGTTTCCAACGGTCATATTGGCCAATGGTCATATAACAGTCAAAACCCAACGGTCTCATTTTAATTATAATCATGTTATCAAATGAAACATTTTTGTTGAGTATAAAAATAAAATAAAATAACACATAAAATTAATAAACAAGATTTATTCAAAATTTCGGGTCGTTACATATTCATCTACGGGTGAAAGTTGGACTTCAATATAGAATCTACATATAGATGAAGATTAATTCCTTCATGAAAATGAAGAGTCCTATAGGTCTATAAACTATTAGTGGATCCTTTCCAGAGCAGTGAGCAAAGGAAGAGGATTAAGGTTATCCTCTCCACTGGCAGTGAGCCAAAGAGAGAGAAACAGGGAGTGTCCCTTGGGAAAGCAGTGAACTGACACTAAACCTTGTAAAGGTAGTGAGTTTGGGAGAGTGTGACTGTTCCCAAACTATGTATCCACATCTAGTGAAGAATAGTGGAATTTGGTATGACTGGAAACATGTCGACATATGCTCCTTGGACGTAGCCCAGTGACGGTAAACCAAGTAAAAATATATGTGTCTGCCTGTTTGCCTCCCAGCATTGCATTCAAAGCATCATCATTAGATAAATTAGAAAAGAAGTGATCAGCATAAACACATAAGAGCAGACAAAGTGACCCAAATAATAAAGATGTCAAGATCTAGTGGGGCATGAAGAATTTTGAAAAAGAATATCCACACCCTGATTCACGCCCCCTCTCAGGGTATATAGGCCCCTATTGGTCCTAACAAAATTATAATAGTAGATAAACTACATAATGTTGAAATAACATTTTAAAAATGTTTTCGACATTTTTTGGAGGTTTATATTGACCTTTAATCTACTACACTCCCATATTTATAAATTTTTTATACACTTTGGTGATGATTAACTTCTTATTACTGATTTGTTTTTCAAGATCACAAGTTCATGCATGATTAATTAATGTTGTATTTGTTGTCCATATATCATAAATTAAATATATGTGAAATAATTATATGAGGGGTTGAGGATAAAGTGGTATACAATGTGGTTGACATTACTGAGGTATCCATGATTCAAATACCCAATTCACATATAGTGGACCTTCCCACGATGGTCATGATGTATCTCAAGGCGATGAATCTTGCCATACATATTAATTGCAGCCTACTCTTGAGTTGTATAGTAATATCACTTCTATAGTTTAAGGTACTACTATAGTATCTTCTATATTAGAATATTATTTATTTGATAGAGGACCATTATATAATTTTATATCTCTAAAAACTAGGGAATTTTTGGGCCCATATATTCAATACATTTGTTTCATAATGAATCTTGAAACACCATTGTGAATCAAACCAAAGTGTGTATGTCGATGTAATAAATTTCCATTTAATATAGGTGGTAACCGTTTTTGTGGATCCTTTTGTCTTAGAGATGAAGGTTTTCAACATCATACTCACTATATATTGGTTAGTATCTTTTCATGATCATGTTTATTTCTATTTCAAGTGGTTTTAGTTCACCTTAGTTAAGGGTAGTTCTAATATTTATAAGGTACAATGAGTTGTCTTTTAATTTTGAGTATGTAAATATCATCATGGGATGGATGGAGTGACAACCCTCATTTCTATTCTTCCTAGAAACAACTATACAATGTGATTTATAGATTTTATTTCTATAGTGGATCATTTTAAGGACGTCTTACTAGACAATTTCAATAGGTTTCCACATATTAGAAAGGTGGATTTAATTATTTTAATTGTTCAAGTATAATCACCAATTTACATTCATAATTACATGATTAAATAATATGAGATTTATAAACTCATGAAGAAGCCAGATGTCATTGAATCTAAGGATCACAAATGTCCCAATGTTTTTTATAGGTTTTTATATGCCCATTTCATCATGAATCTGGATGGCACCCCAAGTATTTTTGTGCACTAAAATTGGTCGAAATAGTTAATGGTATGGAATTGGTAACAATTTCAATGTATAGATGCCCCTCTTGACCAACATCAAGGATGTAAGGTGTCTCAAATATTTAATTTCTGTTGGGATATCCATGGGTTCTTTTTATGCCATAAAAATACTACATACAACATTTCATAGTAGATAGGGTTAATATGAGAATTTGTTCATGTTTTTCGGTCTCATGAGTGCACATGATGTCTTTATGGATCAAATGAATATTTTTTTGAACCTTTAGGTAGATTAATTTATGGTAGACCTCATGGAAGACATCGTAGTGTATTCTTATACATGACATGACCATGAAAATCATACTGAATACTCTGAGAGACCACTAAAAAATGTTAATCCCACTAAATTATGATTTTGGATCAATAAATTTCACTTATTGGGTCACATTATCTCATACCCAGGGGTATCTGTTGACCCAAATAAGGGCATATCTTTGGTTCCATGATTATTCCAAGGATCTTATTTGACATATAGAGTTTATTGGGGTTAGCTGTCTAGTATGGATGTTTTATTTATGATGTTTCCAAAATATAATTTCCTACCTCATGATTGACATGGAATGGGTAATATTTATGTGGTATAAAGCATATGAGGGAGCCATTCTGGTGCATAAAGGAATAATTTATTCAACAATAATCATGATTATTACATATATGGGAAAATGAAATACATTTTATTATGATGCATTATGTATTAGGGTAAGAGATCGTACGAGAAAAGAAATTTATTCATTGAATATGTGTCTCTCCATTTGGGGACTCATTAGTCTAATTACCTAATGCATTATTTTGATTTGGTATTTTTAGAAAAATCATTGACATTTTGTAGGAATTATCATATGGGAGAATGGTTTATGGTGTATACGGAGAAAATATCTTCATGTATATCTCCACACAACATGAATTAAATATTAGACATCTAATTTTGGTTGAATACAAGTATTAATACAACTATGAGATTATGTATATTCCATGAAGGTGTAATGAAGTTGCAGAGGCTCTGAGACGAAATGCATAGACATAAGATGTGAAAGTGGCCAGTAGTGAGTTCCATTTGATGGCTTTATTTTATAAAATACACATTGATTTCGATGTGATTCATATGTTTCCTATCCTCATAACATTTGAAGTGTACAATTCATTTATTCATATTAAATATATGAGATATCATTATGATCCATAAGTCGTGGTCCTACTAGAAATTTCTTTTGGTGATAACTAACCACCTAGTTGGGCTATTGACGAGGATGATATTTTGTGCAATCATAGATTTGTTTCATTGACTACCAATAAATGTGTAAAATTTATGTGCGAGTATCTTGTCTCTAAAGAGTATGTTCACCCTAGGATTACGAAGATATATCATTCTATACATCACCAATATTGGTGGACCTGTATGAAGTGGCATATTGAAGACATTATCACATAGTGCTCCACCTTCCAGTTGTTGAATGTGGATCACCATCAACCTTATTGACAAATACATCCCCTATCCATTACATAATGTTAATGGGAAAATATCACCATCTAGGATACCATTTAGTGGGCGATATTGAAAATATTTAAGTTTGAGAGATAATATACCTTCTCAGTGTTCCATAACCTATCATATTGGATAGTGATTATAGTTTTCGGTCACGTTTATTATAGGGATTACCAAATTTCCATGGTAAAAAGGTGATTCAAACACAACCAATCTCCTATATACTGATGGTTTATCTGATCATACTATAAAGGTGTTAGCACACACTCATCATTAATGTTTTCATGATTATAGTGGTTCATGGGATAAATATCTACCACTCATTTGATTTTACAATAATAAATATTTTAGGAAACTATAAAGATGTATACATAAGAGGATTTAAAGATTATAACAAGTTTTAGACCACTAAAATGGTTATAGAAAAGAGAGGAAGCATTGTTGGGACCTCGTATCATTCTAGAGACATCAATGAAAGTTAATATTATTATAAAATGTATGGATATATCTATGTATATTATTATGTCTTATATTGATCCCCATTGACATTCTTTGATGTTTGATGTAAGGTATTAAGACTTCTTATGTTTTTCGACTAGACTGGGGCATTGAGGATTCAATTGACAAGTGAAGATGAAACCAATGTTTGTGGGCCTCTTTCTGATTTTGGAGTGTGGTGTCATGTATCATATAAATTTTTGTTACCATAATGGTAATGTTCCATGCAAGAATTATTCCAGGATTCACAAATTTTCCTCCAATATTAAAAATAATCCAACATTTTAATCCATAAGGGTTTGAGATTTAAGTTGATTCTTATTTTGAGGATTATCATATTCATATCTTTGATCAGATCATGAATGATATTTGAGTCATGTATGTTCATCTAGTAAATGTGCTATAGAAAAATGACCAGGTACAATAAGTGACAATGAAGTTAGAAGCTAATTTGAGAAAAACGTGGAATGATCTTTTCTCAAACTTTTATTTACCACATCCAGAAGCAAAACATGGGATCAGATTGTTTTTAAGTGGGCAGGTTGTAATGTCACAGATTTTAAAAGTGGTATGTATGATTGGGATTCTTATTATAAACCATTGTTTATATACATGTAATGTTTTTATAAGGTACAATATTGAATTGGGAGTAACCAAGTATCACTCAAATCACGTAGATCTTGATTTTGAAGATACATATTAAGACACAAATTTATTTCTTGATTAGTGATAACCTTGTGACTCAACCCTATGATCCATACAGTGTGAGGTAAGATTTTTTAAACCATTAAATGGGTCTACATAGATTAGCATGGGGCACAAAAAAACTGCAGAAGATCACATGAGCTTTAAATAATTTTTCAAAACTAATTTTCAATACCAAAATTTTAATTCCACTCAATAAATATTGGTACATGTTTCAGAAAACAATGTACACATTTAAATTTTGTGTGAAAGTACCTTTTCCCCCATATTATCTTGAACATAAATCTTCCACATTTGTATCTTTCTTATAGTTTATCAAAATCCAAGGAATCTCTTTATCCCTCTCCCACTGGGACTTGCGATCCAATCATCATCCGATATCTAATTCTTCTGTCGTATGTTTCATTGGGTTAATATATGTAGTCTTTTAGATCCTATCACTTCCTTTCTTATATTTTCTCACCCAAATGAATACTAAAACCTATAAAACTAAAATGCCATGTTTTCTATTATTTTTTAATGTTTTTGGATTTCCCCTAATTTATCTATAATTAAAGGATGAAAAATGATGAGCATAGTACTACTAATACATTATAGAGGTTTTAGTGATTCTCAATTAAATTGATGATGTCTGTATCATGTTCTGTTGTTCCAAACAATGCACATTATATATGAAACCAAATAAATGTCAAAATAATTGAATAATTTAATATATCCTCAATTAGGGTAGTCATAGAAACCTAAATTCTACCTTTTGGGGATGACCACCTTGATGCAAGATGGACTATTGGATGTGTTTAAATTAAAGACTATGTGAAATGTTATTTGTAATTAAACTGATCCAAGAGTTTATGTTTGGTCATTTAAACATGTAAATGAAATGGAATTTGAGTTATACCAAAGGGAAATGGTAGGTATTGTGCATATGATTTATTTTTTATTATATATATTCTTATCCTTGTGTGTGGAATTGGAAAAATTTGTTATATTTTAATTTTTTAAATGGTTCGAGTTTATCACTCATCAGAACCATCCCTTTATGACATTCCATCCGTTATATGGGGGTTCTGATTTGGAACACCATGGAATGGATCATTGAGAATAATTATTAGATGTCTATAAAAGAAAAATAACTTTTAAGGTGATATTAATAGATTATTTTATACTATACATTTTACAGGATCACCACTAATATTCATATATGTTACCCATGATGGAGTACTAGTTCCCTAGTGAAAATCAATGGAATGGATTGGATGGAAATGATATTGTATAAAAGTATTAGAGATTACTAGTTCCCTATATGGTATTCCATGGATGGTCTCAAAGAGTAATTATTTTACACCATACAATGAGTGATTCTTTGTTTTTTATGAAAAACAATATGGGTGAACTCCTATAGTGATGGGCCTTTGCAGTGCTCCTTGAATGCTATATTGGTTCTTTTTTATAAAATTCCATAGAAGATATTATGATTTCGATAAATTTAATATAATGATGTTTCTTCCAAGTAAAATAAAATGATTGAATTCATTATCAAATTTATATACTAGATGAACTATTATACGTCATAAACAATAAGAGAATTAGGGATCTATCTATGATTCTGAATGCACAGATTTAGTATACACATCTATTTCATACTAATTATATATATATATATATACTTACACAGTATTACACATATACACATGGTGAAAAGTGTTCAGATGCATTCCAACATAGTTCAATGTAAGTAATGTCTATTGGGAATCCCAAGAAGAATCCAAACCTATATAATCTTTTTAATTTTATTATTGTCATACATTGATTCATACATATAGAAAAACTATTTTATATGAAAATATGGTATAGTTATAGAAACTATCGATGGTGGAATTATATTTATATCTCACACCCCAATTAGGTCCTCTAGTTAATACCTAAGAAAAAAACATATATTTATATATAGTGATAAAGGGATATATCCAACATTGGATTATTGATTAACTATAAATAGATAGATTACATGAGTATTGTACCAAGATTATTCTTGTGACTCTATTGTACATATTTTTTGATCTTTTAAAAAAAATTAGAATTTTCTATATGGATGTTACAATACTTCAATGTATTTTCCTTTTTTCATTATATAATGACATGGGAAAAGTTTGTATATGATATTGATTTAGATTATGTTTTGTTATTATATCATTATGAAATATTATCTTTTAGATAATTTATTATCTATTATAAATTTTTACCATTAATGTATATTATTTATAAATAATATGATCATGGTAATATAGTTTCCCAACTACACCATCATATATGCTCACTTTTATTGAGAAGCCTCTGGAATATTAGGATGTGTGCTTGATTCCATGTGGCAAATTGAGTTTGGTTACATATGAGTGAATCAGGACAGATATATCACATTAATATTAAATTATTTAAATTATCAATAAATGGTATTTTATTTAATTTTGTTGTTTAAATTTTTTATACATGTTTTTCATTAGAATTATGATGAATTAGAATCTATCTTTGCTAATGTTTACATTGCTATAATTACTTTGAATATAACATCTCACTATCTGGGATGACTATACCATGTTTTGGAAATGTGTGCATTAACTATCTGGGTCCCATAACATAATAATCATGGTAATATCAATTTTATACATTTATAATCCCCTACCTTGCAAACACTATTTTTGATACTTTCATCGGGGCCATAACTTTATCCCTCCCTCAAGCAGTAACACACTTCATTTCTATATCCCCACATCCTAGCATTCAAAATGAAGCATGAATTCATCAAATTCATCAGAGATTTATTATATTTGATCAAAGAGGAAAGATGAGATATCGGTTTTTACATCCATGGATCCCAACTTGTGGATCATTCCATATCCCTCGTATCCCTCATAGATTATGTAATGTTTTGGACCTCATTCCATGTTCCATTTTGAGGTTGATGACACTTAGATACAGTGATTCTATATGGACATGGATGAAACCATCAGTCAGGGTGAGTAGGTATATTGGGAATATCTGTAATTCTATGAACATTCAGTATACTGATAATGAATAATTTTTTGGATGAAATATCATTTGGGCTAATTAGGTGACAAACCTAAGAAATCACTTGTGGATCATGAGTTTAGTTATGGAAGGATCCTATGTTCTCTAAGAATTTTTAACTCAAGAATCCAACATTCACTATATTTAGAAGGGATTCTAGAATAGAATATAATTTTTTCTTCTTTTGGAGATGAGAACTGGGTTAATGTCTTGTAAGGAAAAATTACGTTCAAGGTAAATTTCTTACAAGGAATTGTTGGGTGAAGGATTAACATATTTTGGGAAAATATAGGAACATGTTTAATATAATTTGTTAAATTATGAGAATATGTTTAATATATGTTTCGAATGAAATGAGTGGAGGATTAACATCTGGTGCGAACATGATATCTAAAGTTATAACATCTTTTAGTAATAGGATGGGACGATCCTATCATGATAGATGGATACAGTTTTCCCTTAGAAGGGATTATTTCACACCGAGATGGTTTCATGTTTGAAACTTAGGGTAGAGACTTACATACTTAGAATATAAGTTTGGGATAAAAAACAACATAGTTCCATGAATCAAATAAATCTCACGTGACATGACTAACCAATTATTTATAAAATCATGTCATAATGACACTCATGCCAAGGAAAAAGAATTGATGAAGGATGTTGTCTGGAATGTGCATAGAAGATTCTAGATGCAATAGGATCACCCTATGGGAGATATTGTGTAGATTATGAGTGGAATATTACATAGTGTTGGGGTCTTTTCCCATGGTGGGGGGAGATGTTATGGTGATCACATGTAGAAGATGCTTGTTTTTGGATTCCATTACCTTAATGTAGAGGGATAGCATGGTGTTGAAACATGGATGTTTAATATGCGTATAGTCTTTTCCCGTTGTGGGGGAGATGGTTTCATCTAATGAATATCGTACAAGGGACGTCGAATATATATCGCACAATGTATGAGTTGTGGGGTCATACCATTTGATTCAATGTCATGGAATCATATTTTTATTTCATGGGGTAAGTCAATAGTTTTTCTTACATTTCATAGGATGTTATCATGTATATTAATGATTCCTGAATATGAGAGGGATCAAGTTAGTTTTATGTCATTATGATCAGATGTGGATGAGAATTTCACCTCAATGAGGACCATATTTTTACAAGAGATTCCTCATAATGAATCCCGATCGATAAAGGTTAATAATTTTCCTCAAAAAATATACATATAGGGATTATGTGACCATCCCCTATATACCTGTTTGTGGGATAGGGTGTTGGAACTACTGTGGAGGAGTGGAAACCATGAGGCCTGATGTTTAGGTGTATGTTCATAAAAGAAATAAACATTAGAAATCCTATTATTAGGAGCTCAATGTTGTGTAATTACTTCATAAGAATAATAGAAAACAATGTGTATTGGTCTTGGATGTTATTTTATGAACCACTGTTGTGTTGTACATAGGTGTTGCATGAGAAAGGGGATCAATAACCATGTAAACATATGGATTCAAGATGGAAATATGGGATCAAGATTTAGTGTTTCATGATGGAAAGAGATCAGATAAGTTATATTCTTCATTAATTAACCCAACAATCATTTGGATGAGTTAGAAAAGGATCACTCCAATATAGGTAAAGTCATGTTTGGGCCGACAAGATTCCTAGAATCATTGTTCTCTAGAATTTAGGGCTTATTTCCCATAGTGTTGCAAGTTGTCAGTAAATATGTCCATTTCCATGCATGGAAGTATCACATAATCTAATATAGATCATATCAATGTTTGGTGGTTGATGATCTATTTATAACAAAAACCCTTTTACTATGTCACAAAAAATGACTATTTGATAAATAGGGTTTCACAAACTTCTATGTTCTTTAGCACAAGAGATTGGGTTTGACATCTCCATTTTCATCAATCAAGATGGATGCAAAATATGTTTAATGAAAAGGTTTTATTTTGAGATAAAGATTTAATATTTTCAGTCATAAGCCTCATGAATGGGTTTTCCCTCTAGGTATCCATAGAAATCATTGTCTCCTTTAGCACACATGTTTTATGTGTGAAAAATTGTGCCTTTCTGTGAAACTAATAGATATTGTGCACAATGATATACTTAGACTAAATTTTTTTCTTTAGGGATATGTTGTGTGATTATATAATCCCAAAGTGGATGGTTGGGTTCACTAAAATATTTTATCACAAACTAATTCTCCCTCAGAATCAATGATGATTGGGGAATGGAAGTTTGTGATCTGGGGTTACTCTGAATTCAGTGCATCATTTTCAAGCATTCCTGTAACTATTGGTTATGGTTATGCAACTGCATTGCCTGCTTCTAGAAAGTCAGTGATAAAAATAAATAAATATTAGGATGGATCACTTTTATATTATGATATCATTATCATTAAAAAGACCATATCACATCCCTAGATCTCATACATTTCTTGATATCATGAGCCTCATTATTGACCTTCGTACAGCAATACCATTTGTGAACACACTTGAGAAAGAAAGAAGAATTTTGGGAGACCTTATCTAATGTTGAGTGATGCTATGAAATTTTCATGGCTGAAGTCCATACTTGTCAAAAAAATTAAATATAACTCAATTATTCTATAAAATAGATAGTGAAACAAATCAAACAAATATTTATACTTCTTCCTCCATCCAAAGGGATGGTATGGTGGGGGAACCCATATATTTCTCATTATATGTGGGTTGTTTTAGAAAACTAGGTGCTCTTAGGATTGTTTACATCTATACAAAGAAATTTTATAGTGATTAATCATTTTTTCGTATACCATTGGAATGAAGACTAAGGTTGGAATCCTAGAAATAAAATTTAAACAACCAGGATTCTGGTTCAATATCCATGATTAGAAATCCCACTTGTGTATCATTTTTCTAGGTCACCCTTCTTAGGAGCAATATGACACCACCATCTACACTCTTAGGGGATGGAACAGAATTTTTATTAGGGATAAAAAATAGGTTAATGATTTCATTTCTCTTATGATAGTATATTCCAAATGAAAATCAAGGGGAAAACAAGGGCTATATCAAAGAATTGGATCTGGGGGTATGGTAGATTTCACTAATGATTTGGTCGATTATGGATAAATATATGATATATCAGACTATATAAAACCATGTGAATGTTATCGTTCCGTGCCTTTCATCAATAAGAGCCACTGTAATGGATCATCATCCATTATTCAAGGTACAACAATATCATGCACCACTATTATGTGAGGGGGGAATCATCTTATGATATCTTCACTAAATCATTGTTATCCCATTTCCAGGGTTCAATTATGCTAGGTTTCTCCCAGTGCTGAACATCTAGAGTGATAAGTGGCCAACCCCACTCCCGAAGAAGATTATTTTTGATTTTTGAAAAATTTATAGGGGAATATCCCTCATCCACCAAGAAATATCCTTAAATACAATATTAAGTATTTTCATGAAGATATATCCAACTATGATAATTCATGGGTTGCTGATACAGTGTTCGGATACACATCAAAAGGGGAAGTGGGGATAATAATAGAAAATCATCGAGGAGGGGATGTATACATTGTGGGGATATAAAATGAGGGAGTTATAGAAGCTATTAGTCCACTCTATATAATTATTAGAACCCTTCTTTAGAGGATGTATACTTCTAGCCAGAAACTCAATGAAGATACAACTCTAAGGGATACTTGTGGTTGTGGTGGTCAGGTTGTCTAGTAACTACTTTAATTAGGGGTTACCATTGTAGTCCTAATAATAAATTTAGTTGGTAAATGTGGTTTGGTGGAGTATTCCCAAATTAATATGCAATCCATTATTATTATTGCATGGGAGGATCAAATTGCACATTGGGGGCTGTGAGTTTTTGAATTCCACTACCATGACATTTGATGGTTTGATGCCCACACTGCTCAGCATTATCGAGTTTCATTACGTGTAATTGATTTCATTTAATGTCACAAATATAATTATAAACCACACAAACATAAAATTACCCTTGTTATAAACTGTGACTCATGAGATAGTGGAAAACACAGAGTGGATTCTGGATTAGTGGGAGTACCTATAGACATTTCAAGGGAGAGTAATATTTTCAAAAACAAATAAAAAAAATATTATTAGTGGTATACTCCATCTCAGTTCTCTTATAATTTTTGATTAGTCTAAGAGCCAGTAAGGAGAGTCAACAATGGGGGTTATATGGGAAAGATCCATGTTTCATTCATCAGATGTAGAATATGTTCATCAGAGAGGGCACATGGGAAACCATCATATAATCACCGACCAATTTCAACCCTTCCCTCTCCCATAAATATGGTAGTACCTAGGTAATGGGATTCTAGGATGTGATTCTATATTAGTGAGTGACAATAACCTTACCAGAAAGAGATGTACCACAACGATAAGGTGGAAGGTGAGATGCTCATCAAGGGGATGGCCAAGCATCAGGGGAAGATTAAGATGAATCTAAATAATAGAAGGTTTAAGTAATTGTTGAACCCTCACCTCTTATATGGGAGGGCCCTACATAGAAATTGTTGAGTGATAATAAAGGGGGGTCTTAGGATAGAGCTATCAGATTCAGGGGACCTCTTTAATAGTTGTAGTGGAATCACATGAATCCAACCTACGATGTTCCCCCCCTTTGAAATTATAGATAATGATGAGGATGAAACTGCCAATGTAGAATCCTTGTAGTTTCATATATGACAGTGGATTATGCCACAAGAGTTTGGGTTTTACAGGATCACAACCAAGGTAAAATTACACAATATGTTTGAATACATGATTGATATGAATTACATTCCCACTAACATTTGGTACCCAGTCTATGATATGGACTAGTGTAGGTGATTTTCGTAAGATATCCTTACTATTAAGAGACTCTATCTATTTTATAATCAGCTAAAGATACATTAGATGGTCAAAACATACAGTAATCCAATGACAGATATTCATGGGTGTTATATTCTGATTAGGTGAGTATTCTAGAGAGTGGTGATGTCACTACAATGAAATTTTAGATATGGTCAAGATCTATAATGTATTCAGGTTAACATGAATGTCTCTCCTAGTTCATACCCAATTTTTAGTAAAAATATCTAAATTTTATTTTTATCATACAACAGTAATGAGAATGTGTAGAGGAGGTACCGGTTGGTGGGGATGTGGGTGTTCCATCAGATACTATAGATAATTCATTGAAACCTTTTCTTGAGGTCTCTAAAATTATAGGTCCCATCAAGTTTGTCAGATTGGATGCCTTTGGGAACATAATCCACTCAATAATCAATGGGTGAAAAATCCCTATCAGCACAATGGAATCCTCTACCACTAGAAAATAAGATCTCTTAGAGGTACTTATTATCAATATCCATCTGCTGCAATGTAAGGATGAATATCAATCAACACTAACCTTTACAAGCACCAATTTATCATTCAAATAATTGTTTTTTATTGTTTGTGATACTTCACTACTAGTGTTGTGGGGTGGGGATGGGGGTTTGCTGTCAAGCTTTGAATTTTCAACCTGTGTCGAGGGGTCTCTTGTTAGGGAGATTCCTATCCATACTATATGATAATGTATCCCAAAAATATGTTTATCTCGTTAATTAAAGAAATATTAAATGATTTATTTCTATCCAACTCATCATTTGTTATCCAAACCAAAAATTTATTATTCCAAGAATTGTTTGTGACACAGTTCTCGCTAGAAGAAGCTAATGTTGGGGGGTTTGGGCCACTTTCCACAATTGTTGTTCCCACTCTTATGGAGTTGACCATCAATGTTAATACAACCTTTTTATCAAGAGGGATTCCTATTATATCCCTTGGTGGTGTCACTAAAGGGTTGAAGCATGAGGTTGGTGGATGTGGTGCTTCAAATAAAGGGTTACATGAATATTACCCCCTCTCAAAAAATATCATGACACAACAAAGAAGATATTAATGGTAGACCATGCCACAACTGACCTCAGAGCCTTCCCAAAGTACTTTCGAAAACCACATGACGAACAAGAGGAATCTGGGTCTGAAATTAATGAACAGAACCACATTATTTAATGAAGTATGTGAATGTGTTTACACAAGTTCATCAAAAACACATTGGATCCATACATATTATGTTTGATGGTGTCCCTCAACCATTGGTGCAACCACATGGGAATTAGATGGGTGGATTTTAAAACTCCCCAAAAACTCATTCATGAATCTCTTAATGAGTGGGTTCATGTAGAGTGTGAATATTTTTACATCACGTAGAATAATTTGGAATGTGATAGCACCAAGAATATTATTGAAGTGTATCATGAAATTCATCACCTAGAGGAGAAAGTGAATGAGCGCATGAACTTGATCATTTCCCATGTAGAGATTATTAGTTTTTATATTTCTTATTTAGAGGAATATAATGATCATATGAGGGAAGAGGATTATAATATATTTGAGCACTATGATTAGCATGATATAGTTCGGATTAGGGTTGATGAAATTTTCATGGTTATTCTAGAAGATTATGAAGAGTTCATCAGGCTGTTATAGGACCTCGATGCTACATGCCAAAAAAATTTAGGTCTAGAATGCACAATTTATGAGGTGGATCTGAAAGGGGAATTTCATTAATGGGACATAATAGTGTCTCTACAATTTTTATAAACAACATAAACTTTTCAATATTTATTAACTCTTTGTATACACGGGCATAACTTTTTTCACACTTTATTTTATCACATCAACCACACTCAGAAGACAACCAATGAACAATACCTAATCACATCTATGTTATAATCATTTATAGAAACATTGGAGATAAATGTGATTTTCTATTCATATGATAGTGTTTGGAAATTAGAAAACACTCAAGGATTAAATTCATTTACTAACCATTGGGTGTCCCCATGCCAAGAATGGTTGCGGATGGAGGATGAGGCCCTCTGAATAAATGACTTTATTCTACAACATCTGATAGTGTAGGAATGGGGTAATTATATGGGACATTAATTCTACCTGAACAATGGGGTACTAATAAAATTAATCGATATTCCAAAAAATTTCTACAAATATTTTGTGGTGTTACAATAGAAGATAACTACATACCGTATTCAAAATAAAGAATCCATTATCTATTGAATATGGATAGTGGAAAATTAATTAATGATTAATTACTGAACATGGTCAAAAAATAGGACCTATCTTAAAGATACATCATTAGTTTTTGGGGTTATCAGGAAGGTTGGTGAGCCAATGTGTCTTGGGACAATTGAGTAAAGGTGAGACGTTCAGACATAGAAAATTATGTGGATCCATAAAGTTGGATAAGCTAATTGTGGGGATGAATTGGTGTATTGTATTAGTGGAATATAAATTTCCAGAAATTACACCAAAATGACTTTGAGGACATTGGGTATGCAAATTAGTCTGAACAAGGGTTTTAATCATCTTCCAGGAATAGAATATTCTAATATTTTGAGTGATATTTGATAAAACTGAACGATTAGGTCGGTGACCAACAATAGAGGAATGTGGTTACAAAGAGTGGTCCTTTAAAACCCCATATCTTACCATATTTTAATGGTTATGTTATACACATAGTTTATTATCTTACAATGAGTATGGTGTATATCATAGTGTACCCTCATGTGATTGGGATGTGAATTAAAACATTTTAACATCATGTGATGAAGATATCTTTATATTTGTTTATGGTCATAGAGTCCAGACCATGGGGGAGTGTCCAAAAAGGATATGTGTAGTATGGATAACTAATACCATGATGCGAATTTTCATAAAAATGTATCCAATTCCACACAAAACATTTCCACAGGTACTGCAACATAGTTTAAAGTCATAATTCTTAGACTTTATCTCTTAGTTTAAGGTCATCAAATTTGGAACAAAAGAGGGAAATCATTTAATGGTCATAATTATTATACTAAAGGAAGAATGTTTCAATGTGAATATTTTTTTAAATCTATAAAACATTTATTTGGGTGCCTACTGGATTAAATTCACAGTACATGGATTTTTGGGAAATTATTGGTTTATGGTCACATTGAATTGACAAAAATGGGAATATGGTGTCTAAATGGGGCTTGTGCGAAATGAGATAATGACAAACCAACATTAAAAGTGGGACAATAGAACATTTTTCCACACAAACATGACATAAACTACCTCGGTCTAACCCCATGCTGCTAGGGAAGATAATACCCTTCAAAGAGTTAATTATAGGGATGGTCCTAGGATGAAAGATCTAGGATTTTATATATCGACCCTAGACATTTACATATATCATTTCATGATATTATGAATAATAAAACAAAAAATTATAAGACAAGGATTGTAAAGTATAGTGTCTTGGAATACTAGGTATATAGTCAAACATTATAAAAATAAAATTTATTTTTTCTCCAAAATGAGCTCTTCCCTTACACTCTTCTCATTTATATGCATAGGATAATCAGGGGGATCACATTAATTAATGCATGATCTATAATCTTAGTAAGGGAATAAACATAAGAATAAGTATTTATCACATGAGTTAGAGATCATGACATAATTATATAAAATGGTATATAGAATCTTCAAATATAAAAATTAGATAATATAAATTTGAATCATAGAAATGTGGATGATATATAAATCATAAATTTAGCATGATTCAAGGATTGTTAGGTTTAGAGGATCACAAGTCAAGGATAAACACCAATACAATTTCAAATGGTAGAAAAATCCAAGGCAAGCCACCAAGACCGTTGCACACAAAGTATCATGAGCCACAAAATTACCCAATGCATTGGAGATCAATATAGGTTTTCCCATCATAACATGATCATAAATATTATTTCCACAAATATAATAATACGTAATAAATAATAAACATAAGGGCTCCCATGGTACGAAATGGTTGTCACAATCATGTTAAAATGCATAATGTATATGTGTATCGTAAATGATTCATTGAAATAAAGGAATTAGAACATACAGGTACATTCATAAGGTTAAAAGGCATATTTATTTTTAATGGATTTAAATTTTTAGTGACAATAGGGAAATAGAGTATTTATGACTTTTTTGGCACTAATTCATTTTAGATTGGTTTTATGGAAAACACTAACAAGAATATAAAAGAAAAAATGAATAATATTTTTTTGGAATACCAGAAGTGATAGAAGATTATTTTTACAATAAAAAAAATAGTTTTATAAAAAAAATTGGGTTAGAAAACTTATTTTATAGTGCACATTAAAGTGCGTAAAAATTCAGGAAGTTCCCTTAAAGGGTTTTTTTTCTAGAATCGTTGAGGAGGGAAGCACATAAAATATATATATTCCCAAAATATAATTATGAATGGACCAATATAAATTAGTTTTGATAATTTAATAAACATTTATAAGGTGTACATAAAAATAATAGATTAATTCCTTTGGAAAAAAATAATGGTAGAGCAGCCCGAATGATTAATAGAGGTTCGAGTTTAACCCCTTAACGAATATCGGTATAGAATCAGGTGTACATATGAGGGATTAATGAGAGAGAAAGAGGGTTTATAATATTTTATTCAAAATGGGGGAAGAATGTGGGCGACATCACACCCCATCATTTGGAACTACACATAAACTAACATAACATAGAAGAGATTCTTGAATAAATGTGAGAAAGAGAGGATCCCTTACCTTATATATGATGGTGTTCTTCACTTATTATTAATGACATGAATAATAAAATTAGGTTCATTAATTAAGAATTAAATAACCTACACTAAATATTATTTATTTAGTATAACCTCATCCAGTTCATCCATGTCCTTTTTGATGAGTTATGATTTTCAATTTCATTGTATGAGAGCATTTTATTCCTTGGTTTTAATGAATAGTAAAATAATATTAATTTTAACAAAAACATGTCAAATGAGAATGGTTGTCTAGAATTGAGTTATTATAAATTTGTGAACATACAAAATATTACATGATTATAAAATTCATTTGTTTATTTGCAGTGATGTTGACTCATTGCATAAAAAATTATTGAAAAAAGCTTGGATTAATTTGAAAATTTTAATTATAATTAAATTATATTGTATTATTGTATTAAATCGTGTGTGAAAAAGGATTCTAGAAACTCAAAAAAGATAGAATGAATATTTATCATTCTATTTCATCCATAAAAATGGTTTTATGAACATAATTGAATATGCCAATAGAAATCGATAACTTGTTGTCCCTTAATGTGATAATTTATCACGTATCGGACTATTTTTTTCTTGTTGGGTATAAAATAAGTTGGAATGATAGAGGATAATAAAATATCCCATAAAATTACAACATTATAGTACATGTGTTGTATTGGAGTTTTCATATCATTTTGATGTGGATATTTTAGGATGTAAAAGGACGAAACAGAACATGAAAAGAAAATGAATGAAAAAAAGTTGAATATACCTATTGATTTAATATTCCTTGATAAACTCGTGAAGGGGGAGAATTTGGTCCTTTTAGGATACCATGGGGTTCTAGAAATGGGGGAGAATCTTAGGGATATATTTTCACAGAATTTAGGCAAGATATAAGGCTCGAGAGGAGTGATGTAAAGGGAAGAGTGTGAGTGTTTTTTAGAGTGGATGGGAGGATGGTGTTCATAATATTATAACCATTAGATAGTTATTTATCTATAAGACATGAAATTGTGATGATTCCCAGACAAAAATAGAAATTTGTTCATGCGAGTTCAAACCAAAATTTCATACATCAAAAGATCATCATCCATGACTCAATAATTAATGTATTTAGATTACTTTTTAAATTATCATATTATAGTATTCCTATAAAAATCATGTATTTCAGAAAATTCATAGAAATTGACCCTAACCATTTTTTAATGTGTAGTTTCCAAAAAACAACTAAATTTTAAAAATAAATTCTATATACAATTAATTTATTTTTTAATTAACTTCATAATTTACTTGAAATATACAAATTTAAGAACTATAACTGGTATAATAATGTTTTCAAAAATTACATATCGTCAAATAAAATTATCTTAACAAAATATGAAGTAAAAAATTAATTTATGAATACATTTTATTAATGTAAAATTTCTTTTATTATTATCAATATTATTTATAAATATTTATTTAAAAATTTATGTCTTTAAAAAATACCAACAATCTCATTTTGTCATTAATAAGATGGATAGATTTTATTTATAATTTCATTGGTAAAGTAGTTATTTAGGTATACTATTTACTATTCATAAGGGTCATATTACTATTCATAATGATAAAATTAATATTCATATAGTTCATTTACTATTCAAAAAAATTTGTTTTTCTTAGAAAACTCTAAGCATCTTACTGATCCCAGCCATTTATGTTACATTTTCCAAATTAAAATCAAAGAAGTAAGAACATTATGTTTATAGGTCACATAGATTTTTTTTAGTTTATCATTTTGTGATTTCATGTGATTATATTACATAATAATAAGAAGGTCATTTGCATTGATGAAATAGTGGTTCATCAAATTATTCCCCCATATGAAATTTCTACCTCAAAATTTCATTTAACATTCTATGCCATTAACTATTGTGGGTACATATCATTCTTTGCCTCTCGCAGTTCCCATATTTATTCTTTGTAATTATTATTCCCCCATAGTACTTTTACTAGGTTATTATTCTTGTTTTGTAGGAAATTTTCTCTAAGATCCAATATATTCAATGGTTGGTCTGCATAAAAAATATCATTTTCCAAAAATACCACCACTGAAGAGAGTACATGTGAAGGATCTTGTATGTACTTCATTAAGATTTATACATGGAAGACATTGCTTCCATAGGATATGGTCGGAGGAAGATTCAATCGATAGGCCACAACCACGACCCAATAATAAATATTGAAGTGGTCGATGAAACTCATACATAACATTCCTTTCATCCACAAAATCAGTAAATTCATCCATAAAGATATGTGTAGAAATAACATATCTCCATCTTCGAACTCAAGGCCTTATTGAAGTTTGTCTGTTTAAATATTTTTTCCTACATTAGGATTCCATGATATCCTGCTAAGAGGTTTTCAGCTTCTCCACTGTTTATTTAACAATTCTAGGTCCTAGAAGATTTTGGTCAATGACATCATCCATTCAGCCGGTGTTCTGGACCTTTTCCCTAAAAAGGGATTCTTTTGGTGCCATTCAGATACTCGAGTGGAATCTATTGTTGTATGAAAATTCATCCAATGTAATATGTTTGTCCCATACTACATTGAAGTCAATAGAACATGATCTAAACATATCTTCTAGTGTCTGAATATTTTACTTAGATTTTCTATTAGTTTGAGGATGAGAGGTTGTACTGATGTTTAGTTCAATATAGGATGGTATACATAATTGTGAAAAAAATATTAAAACTCTATCTGCATTAATTATAAACTCAATGGATTCACCATTTCTAATGTAATCCACCCTTTCCTAAATTTCCACATCTTTTCATTGAGCGTCCATTATTTTCTCCATAACAGATTGTTGGGAAATATTTTGAGAAAGGATCAATGATGTTCCTCCCTTAATAATTCCCATGTCTATCTTCTACAAATATAATAATATTTTATCCTTTTCAATTCTCATCATTGGTATAGATGCAAGTTCCTTTCTACAAAGAGAATCTTCCACCATGTTAGCCTTACCTGGATCGTAGCGGGTTGAGAAGTCATATTCCGTTATGATCTATATCCATCTACAATGGCACGTATTAAACAATTTTTGTGTGAATATATATTTTAGAATCTTGTGATAAGTATAAATCTCAAACTTCTCTATAGAGAGTTATTGCCACATGATTTTTAATGAAAATATTATAGCTGCTAAATCCAAATCATGAGTATGATAGCTTTTCTCATTAATTTGTATCTTCCTTAAGACATATGCTATCACTTTATCATTTTTCATCAGAACAAATCCTAATACTATCATTGATGCATCACTATACCCAACAATGTGTTCTCCACTTTTTGGGGATGTGAGTATTGGAACAGTGATAAGCTTATTTTCTACTCCATAAAGAATTCTTCAAATTCTCTAGTGCAAGAAAACTTCACACCATTTTGCGTTAGATTGTACATTGGGATTTTCAATCATGGGATGTTCATCAAAAATCATCGATAGTAGTCGTGTAGACCTATAATGTTTCAGATCTCTGTTAGAGATATTTTCAAGTGCCACCCATTGATTTGATTTTACTTGGAAGGGTCCACAAATATCCCTTGGCAAGTGATAACATACCCCAAGAATGATAATTCCACAATCTTAAAGTCACATTTATTGTACATTGCATACTGCATCTCAATTCATAATGTTTTTAAAACAGTATTCAAATTCTCCATGAGTTCTCTGTTTCCAATGAATTATATCAGAATATAGTTAATAAAGACTACCTCAAATTTGTTGAGGTAATATCTTAAGACTTAATTCATTAAATCCATGAATATTTCATGAGCATTAGTGTGTCTGAAGGGCATCAATATGAAATCATACTGTCCACACATCATTTTAAAGAGAAACT
This sequence comes from Viscum album, assembly GCA_963277665.1. Taxonomy (NCBI): domain Eukaryota; kingdom Viridiplantae; phylum Streptophyta; class Magnoliopsida; order Santalales; family Viscaceae; genus Viscum; species Viscum album. The sequence continues at coordinate 1,453,828,305 of OY728129.1, read as the reverse complement.
TGGGAATATCTTCCTTCCTGGCCTTTAATTGGAGATATCCCGACCGAATTTCATCATGAGAGAAATAAGTGGAACCACAAAGAAGATCAAAAAAATCATCTATTGGTGGTAGTAGATACTTGTTATTTTTCATGATTATATTGATCTCATGATTATTAATACAAAGTCCCATTGATCCGTCATTCTTCTTGAAGAAGAGGACTGGTGCACCCCATTGTGAAGCACTCAGGCGTATAAAACCCTTCCCCAGATTCTCAGGTAACTACTTATTCAGCTATTTGATCTATACGATTTCCATTATGTAAGGTTTTTTGATATAGGTATGGATCTAAGATTAATTTCAATTGAGAAATCATCAAATCTAACAAGTTGAATCCTATGAATATCTTCGGGGAATATGTTTGTGTAATACCTTACGATGGGCATGTCTTCATGCATGATTTTCTCGTTTGTATCATTATTATGAGCTAGACATGCTTTCTCGTAAGGAACTAAAATCGATAATTGAAACAATTAGTCAAATGTATATTCATCTTCCTCCTTATAGTTTCAAATAATTTTGGGATGCTTCGAGATGTGAAGAGTGATATCCCTTTCGAGAAAATGGATGTGGGATTAGAATAATCTTAGTAAATACAAGATCAATATATCATCAAACTCCACTAAAGTAAATATGGAAATATTTTCTATTAAGTTTATCCCCCAAATATTTACCTGGGAGGGGTTATAAAAATCTGTGGCAATAATTACCTCATTCTTTTTTCTCACAGATAACATATCCTCCAAATTATGAGGTGGTGTTCGAATAGTTCTACTAAACATGATAGATATTAAATATTGCATTGAACCGGAATCAAATAGTATGTTCACTATTATTGAATGAATATCTAGTGTAATTGTCACCAAATCATTGTACAAATCCACCTCAACAGTTGTGATAACGTAAACCCTTCCCTTTTTCGTTGGAATTTTTTGATCACTTCATCTGACAACTATTGGCTGGAAGAAATTGTTCTCATAATTCCCAAGCTATTTCAAGTTATAACACTACAAAACTAGATGAGAGTTTATTTGAACGCTTCATTATTATTCCAAATTTGTGGTATTATTCATATCGCATAAGTAGTTTTTAACTAAATTTCCCATATATCCACATTGGATATAATTCATGATTACCTTTGATAGTTTCCAAGATGCATCTTCCCACATATTTTACACATAGGATTTTTGGGATTCATTCAATCATGGAATTTTTTTGAGGAGACACCCATATTATATTCCAATTTTAATTTTTCATTGGTTATTCTATACTACTGAGAGTCTTTGATCCGCAGTTTAACCTTAATCCAACAACGAACAATCTCCTCATAGTTTTATAAGTATCTAATCTCCAAATATTTTTGTTAACTAAGATTTGTCCTTATAATGAAGTGATCCATGTTTCTTTATGGTGTTCATGATAATGACAAAGGCATACCATGTCGGCCTGGTAATGTTTTCTTTATACACACCTATTGAATCATATTCAATCTTCTTGAGTCTGGGGATCATTGTTTCAATATTGAGATAGGGGGTTAATGGAAAATATTTATTGAAAAAAAAATTCTTCAATTCCACCACAATCAATGGAACCAATTTTCTCCCAGGGGTTTGTATTCTTGATCAGTGTCCACAACTGATCATCTTCCCCATCTAAATTATAGATCTCCAAAACTACTTTTTCTTCTTTTGAGCACAAGGACGTTGTATGTCATTTCAATAGTGTAAATCCATTTTTCCATGTGGAGGGGATTAGAAGATCCACTAAACATGGATGGAATTTTCTGGATTAAGGATAAAATGGAAACTTTATGTTTCCATTGGTAAGTACGGTGTTCCATGTGATTCATGTTATTATTCATAACTTGAGGTTGCTGAGTGTATACTTTCAAGATGTTTTGAGAACCCACTTAAATCATATTTGGAATACCATTTGGGAAATATTCACATCCCCATTAACATTGATTATTGGAACACATTATTCTATTTCTATCAATTAACTTCGAAAAATAACACACAATTAGAGGTCTTGAATACATTACTATTGAGCATAAAAATGAAACATTGAATATAAAAGGATAAACATGTAATGGTGATGTATATCCTAATTTTTGATTCCCTTGGATTAGATAAATGTTATACTTAATCTATTTCTTTACATATATTCTTATGGTATTTTTTATTACATTAATAATTGTTTGTACAATGCTCATTAATTTTCTAAAGAATATCCCTCATGAGTGACAAACCAATAGTGCATCAAGTCCCATTTTCATGAACCAGTTACAATTTGTGTATAGCTCAATGTGTTGTTGTTTTGGGTTACCCCAAGATATATATGTTCTATAGACACCTCAACATATTTCTATCTAGAAAAGTATGTATTTTCATGATAAACCAATTTCTCTATACATACCAAAATTTAGGGGTGTTTTCTAATACTTAGTATTATCCTATAAATATTTACTAAAGTACCCTATTCATAATCTCCAACCATAACAAGACCATCCATTGATACCAATTATAGTTAACCTATCCTCTTTCATATATCATTACATGATTTTTAGAATAATAAAACAACACATTACAATTCTATGATTGTAAAGTCTAGTGACTTGAAAGACAAGGTACATAATCAAACATTATAAAAAATTTATTTAATCTCTATAGCGAGCTCCGATCTTCCATTGCACTCATACATATATATTTGATAACATGGGGATCACATGAACTTAGGGATCAGCTAAAAGCTGAGTAAGGTGATAAACATAAGAATAAATCTTTATCACATGGGTTAAGGATCATGAAATAATGAAATAAAATGACATATTGAATGATAACATATAAACATTGAATCATTGAAAAGTGGAAGCAACATTAATATTTACTTTAGTAGGAGTGAAGGACCATTTTACATAAAGGAGCACATGTCATGGTTATCCACCAACATTGTTGCACATAGAATCACAAGACAAGGAAAACTGTTGTAACCCCCCAACCATAGTTACCCATAGTCAGTGCATTATTACATAACATTGGCCTGATACATGTAATCAAGTCCTAAAATATAGATTAGTTCATTTTCCTTGGAAGTACTAGATACATTCATAATTTTTACATTTAATCATGTAATAAAAATATCCAAAACATTTTGTCCCCATTGACCACACTTATATCCTTAGACTATACCAGGAGGTTAACAAAAAATATTTCTTCACATCCTGGGGTAAATAAAACAAAGAAAGGAGAGAGATCAAATTCTTAGTAAGGATAACAATATAGCAGAAACTTTCATAAATAATCATAAACATTTATCAAAATGTATAAGACTAAAACAAACACATTTTAATCTTAAACATTAGCATAATATGAAAAAGATAAAATCCAATAATGCCTTTTAATTATTCACGTGGATATTATACTAGTCTAATAATCACATGCAATATCATTTTCCACTTTAATAATGGTTGAATGCATAATTACAAACTTCATAAAAACATAGTCAAGGACCTGTTCCAAGACTACAAATAAGATTTTTTCAAGGCCCTGTGCGAAGACACTAGTTTTTCTCATGAGACCTACTGATGCATCGAGGAGATATAGTGGGCTCCACCCATCACTTACAATCTCCAATGCATTCCTCATATGAAAAGCATTAAACACAACATAAATATTCATATTAAAACTAACATACAAAATTTCAATAATTTATCCAAAAAAATGAATGATGTTAAAATAACACATCCACAGTCAAACATATCACAAAACTTTCAATAAAATATGGAAGATTTTTATCCTAATAAATCATCTACCAAAATGTTTAAAGTCCATTAAATTATATTGACGTAGATTAAATGAAAACAATTTGAAATAAATACCTCTTACTATTTTGAAATCTTTTAAAAGATACATAATTATAAAAGAAAAAATATATTTTGAAAATATTCTTATTATATTTTATTGGATGCTTCGATGAAGATTTAATGATGGAAAATAGACACACCTCACGTATAAGTAAAAAATATTCTTACCCTAATTTTGTCGAAAAGGCCATAATGTACCATGTTTATAAAACAAAGGAAAAATTTATTTCAATCCATTTTATAAAAATTGAAAAAATTGTATAAATAAATTTAACCCATATTCTGGTAAACAGTAAAAAATTTATGAAATTAATTTTTTAAAAACATGGATGTGGATGATAAAGATGTCCTAGTGGATACTTACGTAAAAAAACCTCGGATATTAATGTGATTGTAAAATTAACCCTTATCATATAATTTTCCAAAGTAGATTGAATGTAAGCCTCCGGTATAATAGTTAAATAATTTTTATTAAATTATAAAGGAATCATATACATAAATATGATATAATATATTATATTTTAATAATGTGTTGTTAATAATATTTTAGTAGTAACATCATTACGGATGTTAACAGATTTGTTTTCCATTATATTCTTGGGTATGTAAGCCATGTTTGTTATGGATATGAGGAATTTTATTAATACAAGGAATGATATTATGTTCATATACATTATTTTTAATCATAAAATTAAAATTATTCTTAAATTATTATGATTGGAAAAGAATCACATCGCATTCGTGGAGACAATAATTCGTATGTACACATGAGTCAAAATATCTTTATATTAATGGTGAAATTGTATGAAATTTGATGGTATATAATATATAAAGAATAATTATCATGTTATATTTACTATTTACACTAGTTATACTCATTATTATACCAATAAAAATAATTAAGCTTTTGAATAACAAATTATACCTTGACGTGGACAGGGAAAGCTGTACGTAAGAACGTATGGTGAATTTTTCATTTATAGGATGGATAGAATAATGATTATGGTTGTAACTTATTTAAAATAACATAACATTTTGTAGAAGATATTGGATTTATTATTTTGGTATGGAAGCAACAAAAAAGAGGATATGGAAGATGAACATAACTTGAAATAGGTGATGGAATATTTACCTCTTCTTCGGGTTGTTCGTTTTGATTTGATATAAAGGCTCCATAGGTTGGCATTATAACCAATGGAAGGCCTTTAGGATAAAGGGAGGAAAATTAGGAGGATATTCGGGCAGGGTTTGGCTGATCCAAATGGCTATGGATGTTTGATATTAAGATAAGGGGAAGTACCCTTTTATAAGAGAGGGGAGGGTCACTTTTGGAAAAGCTTGAAATATTATTTTATAAAAAAATAATTATCGGATTATAATGGCTCAAAAATAATTTATTTCATGTAAAAGGTGTTTATGGGTCAAAAACCTCTCAACTAAAAGGTTTTTGACAGGTCAAGGTCAACATATTAACCTTATATTTAAGATTTAACTCTTATTTAAATAGATTTTCATTTACCATGTGTCTCTTAAATTTTATTTTATATGGTTAATATACATACTATAACAAGACATGAGAACCCAATGTGGTTAATTATTAATATACCTATCATTATATAAGTTCTTTGGAAGAACCATTGATTTTTATGACTATTATATAATTTAATAATATAATATTTGTTCTCAAAACTCATTTATGTCAATTTTGACACTATATAGTATTTGGTTTTTTTGAAAGTCATCACAACTTGATTACATAAAAACAAATACATTTAATCAATCCTAACAGGTCATTTTCACATAGAAAATTCAAGTGTTTCATAAAAACATTGAAATTATATTTATTTTAATATTTATTATACCATTTATTTGATTCTTTCATTAATAAGGTAATTATTTCATCAACATTGTGTTATAAATAAATTTAATTATTTAATTTCTAAAAATTATAAATAAAATAAAATTAGGTAGGAAATATTTTTATCTTTATAAGGAGTATTTATAGTCACAACTATAACATATATAACCACATGTAACAATTGTTTTACTATATGTAATATGTTTATGTCATTGTTTTATTTATTTTAAATTAATTAATATAATCTATCATTATCACTCTCAAGTGGCTCCATGGAGTCCCAAAATAAACCCAAGGATGACTATTGTCATACATGTGTCAACTAATAGGAATATGAAACATGTTAGGTTAATTTAATATTATTATATTATTATTTTTTACACGTATTTACCAGATTTAACCTTTAACCATGGTAAATAAAATATTTACCTAAGTAATTATTCATAATGTCTAAGAATAAAATTTGCCTATTTAAACAATTTGTACCTCCTTATTCCAAATAGGGAATCCATTTTTTATAATTCAATACATATAAGTGGCATAAATTAAATTTGGAATAATTTCGGTTGTCAAAAAAATAGCATGTTTTTAAGAAATACTAACAATCAAAAAATTGACACTTCTTTTTGTCTAGTTTAAATTTTATATTACATAAAATGACCCAAATTATATTAAATGAAAAAAAAAATTAATGTAGTGATACTTTAAAACCAATCAAATGTATAATTTAACAATATAAATTATTTCAAATCAAAATGTTGTTTTTAATTAAAATTTTGTATTTTTCAATATTCATCAAAAATTGAATGTTTTTAGAAATGAACCAAAAATTCACCCAAAGATAATTTCGATATTCTGAATTCCAAAATAAAGTCTATTTTGAAAAATAAAATTTAAAAAATTTAAAAAATTGGGTATTGTATTTTGTAATGGCTAGTTTTATTGGTCGTGGTGTGTTAAAACACCGAGTTACATACAATGCAAGCTACTGCATTATTCAAAGAGAAACATACTATGGATGCTTGGGATGTTACATTCTCCCCTGCTTAAAATAATTTCATTCCCGAAATGTCAATAATATCACTGCATAAAAATATTCGGTTGGTTCTTCATCATAAGTTCCTCCGATTCCCTCTTGGCTTCTTTTATCTTATGGTTTCTCCATGGCACTCTTACCAGACTAGTCATCTGGTTTCTCCACACTTTTTCTCAGGTATCAAAAATCATGAGGGGCTCTTCACAATAATACAGATTAGGTTCCAGTTCAATTTCATCATTGGTGAGTAAATGTGTTGGTCCAGGCATGTATTTTCTCAATAGTGATACGTGGAACACATCATGAACTTTGGAGAGACTTGGCGACATTTCCAAACGGTTAGATACATCCCCAATTCATTCTAGAAATTTGAAAGGTCCGATGTACCAGGGAAACAATTTACCCTTCTTATTGAATCTTATAACACCCTTCCATTGAGACACTTTCAAGAAAAAATGATCTCTTACATTAAATTCCAAATCCTTCCTTCGATTATTGGAATATCTCTTTAGCCTAATTTTTGCGGCTTTGATGTGGGTTTTAATTATATTCACCTTTTTCAGTGTTTTCCTAACATGATCTGGGCCGATGAATTTTCTTTCACCAACATCATCCCAACATGTGGGTGTGCGACATCTCTTTCCAAATAATGCTTCATATGGAGCCATCTGAATACTCAAATGGAAGCTATTGTTATATGAAAATTCTACCAAAAGTAAATATTGATCTCGCATACCATGAATGTCTCTTGAGAATGATCTCAACATGTATTCTAAGTTTTGAATAGTCTATTTTGATTTTCCATCTGTTTGAGGGAGGTAGGCAGTGCTCAAATGATGTTCAGTATCCAAGGCCATCTGAAGACTTTTCCCAAATCATGATGTAAAACGGGGATTGCGATCAGAAAAAATCGATAGGGGTAAACCATGGAGTCTTAAAACTTCATTAATATTTAGTATTTCTAGATTTTCAAGTGCTAAATATTTTCTTATAGCATGAAAATGTGCTGACATGGTATGGTGATCAACAATGACACATATAGCATCATTTCTTCTAGTAGTCTTTGGTAGCCCCATGAAAAAGTCCATCGTAATATTATTCCATTTCCACGTGGTTATGGGAAGAGGTTTAATGACTCCTCTAGGTTGTTTCCTTACATCTTTCACTTATTGACATACCATACATATTGACACAAAATCAGAAAATCTTCCTCTTCATGTTGTCCCACCCAAAATGTTCTTTCAAATCCCTGTACATCTTGGTGCTCCTAGGGTGTATATAGAAATTGGATCTATGAGCATAATCCAACAATTCCCTTTTAATATCATGTATGTTAGGAACACAATGTCTCTTCCCAAATTTAAAAAATCCAACTTCATATAGGAATTCACTCGATCTCCCATCAATCACAGCTTTAATCATCTTTTAAAACTCCTCATCATTAGTCTGATAAATTTTTATCATTTCTAGAAAATATGATTTGGAAACCATTTGGAAAATAATTGATGTTTCACATTCCATGGTTATTCTCATATCCATCTTTACTATATCCATGAATATTGGATCCCTTTTAACTCTCATATTGTTCAAATATCCATGATCCTTTCTACTCAAAGAATCTTCCACCTTATTTTCCTTCCTGGGGTGGTAGTGTATAGTTTAATCATAATGCTTTAATAGTTCAACCCATCACATTTTCCTTAGGTGGGGTTCATTCTATGAGAAAATATACTTTAATATCTTATGATCAGTATAAATCTCCCATTTTTTCACAATAGATATAATGTCTCCATATCTTATGTGCAATGATTATAGCTTCTAACTCAATATCTTGAGTGGGAAATTTATTTCTCATGAATTTTTAGCTATCGTGATGCATAGGCAATAACTCTATCATTCTACATAAGGACACAACCAAGTCATTTCATTGAAGCATCACTATAAATAATAAACCCATTGTTCCCTGATGGTAGAGTCAAGATAAGAGAGATGAATAATCATCTCTTCAGTTCTTCAAAAACTTCTTCACACTCTTTTGTCCTAAAAAATGTAACCCATTTACGTCTGATATTGGTTAATGGGGTAGCCAACCGGGTAAAATTATGGATGAAACATCAATAATAACTTGTTTAACCAAGAAAACTCCATACCTCAGTTATACTCATCAGTGCTGGCCATTATTGATTTTCCTTGGTTATTGAAAGATCAACAGTGATTCCATCCTAAAAAAATATGGCCAAGAAAATAAATCACTTTAATCCAGAATCCACACTTGCTAAACATCCCATATAATTTATTTCTTCTGAGGGTTTTAAGGATAGTGCGTGAGTAATTTTCATGATCTTTGTAGATTTTTAGTATACCAAGATATCATCAATAAATATAACCAAAAAGTCACCAATATATTCCTTAAAAACTCTATTCATTAGATCCGTGAATACAGAGGGTGAATTATTCAATCCAAAAAACATTACTGTAAACTTGTAATGCTCGTACCTGGTTCGAAATTCTGTTTTTGGAATGTCTTCATTCTTCACAACCAACTGAGGGTATCCAGACTTAAGTTCAATCATTGAAAAACATTCAACTCCACGAATTTGGTCGAATAAATCATCAATGCAATGTAAGGGATACTTTTTGTTTATTTTTATAGCATTGATATCCATGTAGTCAATGAAAAACCTCATAGATTAGTCATTATTTTTTAAAAAAGGACAAGGTCTCCCCATGGTTAAACACTAGAAAGAATAAATCTTTTATTACTCATTTACTATAGTTGTTTCTATACTTCCAATAATTTCATAGTTTCAATTCTATAAGGGGTCATCGATATGGGCCTTGAACCTGGAATTAAATCTATGGAAAACTCAATTTGACATTCGAGAGGATGTCCAGTTATATCCTATGGAAACACATCAAAATATTCTTGCACAATAGGTACGTCCTCCATTCGAACATTATTTTCCATACCCATAATTATTTCTTTCTCTTTCTCCACAATAATTAAATTTAGTAGAGCTACTGGGGGTGGATCTAGTTAATAATCTTATGGTGACATTTCTACTCTAAAGATAAGGTACTCCTTATCGTCATCGAATATTTTAACCTCCTTATTCTTAAAATATATATTTTTCATCATGGTTTTAATGATTTCCATTCCAGGGATTATATCAACTCAATCTTGGGTATGACAATGAGATCAGCAGATAAATAACATTTATATAACCTAATGGAAACTGATTCACAAAACATTATAATGATGATACATCCCTTAGGTGTTTTGATTGACAACTCCCTTGTTAAGTCAAATTTAATGTATCTAATTTTTATAGAAAACTAGGATGATATGAAACAATGCGATGATCCATAATCAAAAAATGAATTGGTTAAACATTAGGGAACTATTAAATTACCTACCACCATGTCTTTCGAAGATTCATCCTCAGCAGTAGTGATCGCATAATCTTGGCCATGATCACTTGGCTTTTTTTGAGATTTGTTCTCTTGGATAATTGGACATTCATTTACATAATTTCCCTTTTCTCTACCATTTTAGCATTCAACATTAAAAGCATCTTTCATCCCCTTGTAATCATGAGCTTGGTGGCCTTTTTCACTACACTTGTAACAGAATCTAATTCCCTTCAGGAATATACATGGGTGTTTCTTCCCACATTACTGCATGATGGATATTCAAATTTCCCCTTCTTCCCCTAATTTCCATTTTGAGAGTGTTCAGTTGATCTCTTATTCTATTTCTTTGCATTGTAGTCAATAGGCTTTTAGAATTCATTTTCTGTCTTGATATCTCATAAGACAATATATTCATAAGATGAGAAGGATTTTGAGACTACTTCTCGATGAAGAAATTCTTTTAACTAATCAAATAATTGATCAATCATACTCCTTGGGTTATGTATATAATTTGTTGCATGCCATTCTATCCTCGTAAAGTAAGCCTCATACTTTTCAATATTATCATCCTCCTTTTGCCTCAGACTCAGAAATTGTCTTTCCATATCCACTTGATGGTCACAAGGAAAGTATTTTTCTATGAAAATCAATTTGTACTCCCTCTATTTCATGTTCAATAATTCTTCATCTTCCTTTTTATTTTTTATTAATGACCACCATAGATCTGCATCTCCCGTGAGGTGATAAACATCCATGAAATCTTTTTCCATTTCACTACTCCCCAAAGAAGGAAATTTTTTCTCTGACGAATTTACCCATTACTCAGGTACTAATAGATTTTTACTCTCAATGAATGTTGGTGGTTGTTTCATTATTAAATATTATAACATTGATCCTATTTATTGTGGATCAGGGTGCTCCATACCCATAAGGTTATTATTCATAAAATAAGTTAGTTTTCCCAGAATGGTGATAGGCTAGTCAGCACCAGTTTCATCACCAGATCCACTATAATTATCTAGAGTAGTATGGAAATACCTAATAGGATTACATGAATTGATAAAAATTCCATTCTTTCCACTAGGCACCATTTATAAACAATGGTATACACTAAATTAGTTTATGAATCACAATAAATAATTAGAAACTTGTAAAACACTAGAAATAAAGAGAAAAAGTTATGGATATAGCCCATAATGATAAAAATATTTCATTGAGGATGTATACACTCATTAATGCTTAATAATGGGTTGTAATGAAAATGTGAATTATTTAAGCATATCCCATGGGAGTGTCGTATCGAACAACATAGAAAGGCCTGTTGATGTGTACTAGGATACCCCGAGTCAAGCCTAAAACTCTTTGTTAGTGTTTTCCCTCCAAGGTACATCCATTCCAGAGGTGCATCTACCTGCTCGTATCCAGGTAGGGATTTATTGCATGAAAAAACACAAAATCTCTACATTACAATGATTCTAAAAGGTTCTTTAATATCAATACTCAAAGTATATCTTAGGGTAATGTGCTCTAATTAGAGTTTTTCAAAATATAGTTTCCTAGGTTTGTACTAAACTTCCACTAATACCAACTGTAACACCCCACCCCCAGTTACCCAGAGCCATCACATTATTACATAACATTGTCATGATACAAGGAATCATGTCTCGAATGACCGATTAGTTTAGTAGCCTTCGATGTACTAGATACATTCATATGTTTTACATTACATAATGAAATTAAAACATCAACAAAATTTTGTCCACATTGAGCACACTTATATTAGGAGCCTGTCCCTTCTGGTCAACCATTAAATATTTCTTCACATTATAGGTAAGTTAAAACATAGAAAGGGTGAACTTAGAAGCTCAGTAAGGATAACAATATTGCGGAAACATTCATAAATAAGCACAAACATTTACTTCAATGAATAAGACTAAAACAAAATCTTTCTAAACATAAACATCAACATAATATGACAAAGATAAAATCAAATAATTTCATTTACTTATTCACATGGATATTATAATAGTAGAATAATTACAAGTAATATCAATAGCCTCTTTCATAATGATAGAATGCATAATTCCAGACTTCATAAACTCATAGTCAAGGCCTTGTTCCAAGACTAAAACTAATATTTTGTCAAGGCCTTATTCCAAGATTGAGGTTTTTTTCATGAGACCAATTGATGCATCAAGGGGCTATAGTGGGATTCACCCATCACTAAGTCCAATGCTTTCCTCATACGAAAAGGTTTAAACATAACATAATCATTCGTACTAAAACTAACATACGAAATATAAATACATTATCCCTAAACCATTAATAGTGTAAAAATATCACATCTGTATTATATCATATATAAAAACCTTCAATACAATATATATGATTTGAATCATAATAAATCAACATCAAAAAAGATTAAAATTAATCAAATGATATTGGTATAGATGAAATGAAAACTATATGAAATAAATACCTCATTCAATTTTGAAATCATTTAAAGTCACATAATTATAAAAGAAAATATATATTTGGAAATTATTCATATAATATTCTTTGGGAATATTCGATGATGATATAATGCTGGAAAATAGCCACACCCACAGTATAACTAAAAAAACATTCTTACCTTAATTTTGTTGTAAAGGTCTTAAAGTACCTGTTTTGGAAAATGATGGAAAGATTTTTTTCAAACCATTTTATAAAAACTATAAAAAGGGTATAAATGAATTTAACCATTTGTTGTGTATATTTTATCAATTTTTTGAAATAAATTTTTAAGAGACATGGATGTGGATTATAAAGAGTTCCCAGTAGATACTTATGTAAAAACAACCTCGGATAATAATGAGATGGTGAAATTAACCCTTACCTTGTACTTTTACAAATTCAATGGTTCTTTAACCACTTTTATAATAGTTAAATCATTGTTATTAAATTATAGAATAATAATCTACACAAATATTATATCATATATGATCTTCTAAAATTCCTTTGTTAGTAATATTTTTGTAGTATCATCGTTTCAGATGTTAAATGAACCGTTTTCCTTTATATATGTGGTTACGTAAGCCAAGTTTGTTATGAAGATGATGTATTTGATTAATATTCAGAATTATATTATATTCATAAACATTATTTTTAATCATAAAATGAAAATTATTTTTAAATGATTGCGATGGGGAATGAATCTCATCGCATTCGTCGAGACGATAACCCGTACGTAAGCACATGTGATAATATCATTATATTTATGGTGAAATCATATGTAATTGGATTGTATATAATACATAAATAATAATTAACAAGTTTTATTTATTATTTAAATCATTTATACTCATTATTATACCCATCCAAAATAATGAAGTGTTTGAATAAGAAACTACCCCCCGACGTGGAGACGGTAAGTCATACATACACACGTATGGTGACTTTGTCATTTATAGGATGGATAGAATAAATAATATGGTTTTAACATATTTATAATAACATCACATTATTTATAAGGTACTATTGTTATTATTTTATTGTTGAAACAACAAAGAAAGATGAAGTGGATGATGAAAACAACTTGAACGAGGTGATGAAATATTTACAATTTCTTCAGGTTTATTCTTTTGATTTGATCAAATGGGATCCTTTGGATGTATCTATGACCAATGGAAGTCCTCTAAGATGAATGGAGGAATTATGGAAGTATATTTGGTCATGGTTTGGCCGATCCAAATGGCTTTGGTGTTGTGAAATTAAGATAAGGGGAAGTACCCTTTTATAAGAGATGTGAGGGTCACTTTAGGAAAAGAATGAATTATTATTTTATAATAAACTTATTTGCATTTTCTAATGGAAAAAATATTATTTATTTCGAGGATATTGTGGATATTGGTAGAAACCCTCTGAACCAATATGTTTTGGACTTGTTATGGTTACAATATTAACCTTATCTTTTGTATTTAACTCTTAGTTAAATACTTTGACATTTACCATGTCTCATTGTATTTTTATATTATATTGTATATAAACATACTATAACTAGCCAAGAGAACCCCATGGGGTTCATTATTAATATACCAATCATTATATAAGTTCTTTTTATGATTCGTATATTTTTTGGACTATCATATAATTTAATAATATAATATTGGTTTTAAAAACTCATGTATGTAAATTTTGACACTATTTAGTATTTGGTATTTGTGAAAGTCATAAAAAATGATTACATAGAAAAAAATACATTGAATCAAACCTAAAATTTCATATGCACTTCAAAAATTTGTGTATGTCATTATAACATTGAAATTATATTTATTTTAATATTAATAATATTTTATTATTAATAGTACACTTTTTTATTCTTTCATTAATAAGGTAATTACTAAATCATGATTGTGTCACAAATAAATTTAATTATATAATGTATATAAATTATAAATAAAATATAGTTATGTAGGAAATATATTTATCTATCTAATGAGTACTTATAGTTAAATTTATTACTTATATAACCACATGTAAAAATTGTTTTACTAAAAGATAGATGTTGAAGTCATTTTTGACTTTACTTTTAATTAATTAATATAAAGTGTCATTATCATTCTCAAGTGGATCCATGGTTTCCCAAAATAGACCCAATGATTCTCATGGTCATAAATGTATAAAAAAATATGAACAGGACACATGTTAGGGTAATTTAGTATTATAATAATACTATTTTTTACAAGTATTTACCAGATTGACCTTTTAAGTAGGGTAAATAAACTTTTACCGAAGTAATTATTCATAATATCTAAAAATAAATGTAACCTATTTACACAATTCAGACCTCTGGATTACTATGGAATCAATTTTTCCAAATTGAAAACACAGAAGTGGTAGAAATTAATTTAAAATTAATTCCTATTGTCCAAAAAAAAACCGTGTTATTAAGAAATAATAGCTATCAAAACATTGACACTTGTTTATGTCTGGTTTAAATAAGATATTACAAAAATTGACCTAAATTATATTAAATGATAAAAATATAATCTATTGAATCTTTAAAACCACAAAAATTTATAATTTAACACTATAAATTATTTGGAATAAAATTGATTTTAATTAAATTTTTGTATTTTTCAATATTCATATGAAATTAAAAGTTTTCATAAAAGTACCAAAAATTCACCCTATGCTTATTTGGATATTCTGAATTCAAAA
Organism: Viscum album; assembly: GCA_963277665.1. NCBI lineage: Eukaryota > Viridiplantae > Streptophyta > Magnoliopsida > Santalales > Viscaceae > Viscum > Viscum album. The sequence continues at coordinate 1,453,812,896 of OY728129.1, read as the reverse complement.
ATGAAATCCATTTTGAAAAATAAAATTTATAAAATTTCAAAAAGTGGGAATTACTATTCATAATGACTAGTTTGATTGTTTGTTGTGTGTTAAAACTTCATATTGTGTACAATGCAAGCTACTAAATTAATCAAAGGGAAACGTATCATAGAATCTTGGGGTGTTTTAACTGTTAAGAGAGTTTCACACAATGAATCATGAGAATCAAATTTAACCAATTCAGTGGAGTTCTATTTGGGTTCACAAATATTTACAATTTCATCAGTATTCTTGCTAGATATATAATCATACATAATCAATAATTAACATAAGGGAACCCATGGAATGAAAAGGGTATCATACTCATGTCATAAAGAATAATGAATGTGAATATCATAAAATGGTCCTTGAAAGTTAGGAATTAAAACAGACATAGACATTAATATGTTAAAATAGTTATATATAATGATATATAATGACTAATAAAATTGACAACATGTAAAAATAGTATTTAATAATTTTTAGTTTAAAAACATTTTAGTTTTATTTTAAGGAAACAAATAATAAGAAATTCAAATATAAAAGGGAATGATATATAGTAAAAACCCTAAATTCCACCAAGAATGATTTCATAATGAATGAACTAGATTTATGAAAACTTTTTTTTATTGAAACATATTGTATATATCAATTCAAATTGGGTATGAATTCAGGAAGTTTCTTAAAAGGGGTTTCTTTTTTAAAATCATTGATGAGGGAACAACTTAAAAATATGTATACCATCACAAAAGAATAATTACTAGACCCTGATACATGATATTGGAGAATGTAAACATAATTTAGAATATTTACATAAAAATAATATATAACGTCCATTAGGTATAAAAAATGATATAGAAATCCAAATGAATGAGGGAGATTCATGTAGAATCCCTTCAGAAATATCGGCATGTTACAGAGTGTACATTCTAGGGCTTAATGAGATAGAAAGGGGGTTTAAAATATTTTAAACATCATTATGAAATTATGAGGGAGGTGTGAAATCTTAACCCATCAGGAGGAACTGCACATTAAATGACATAACATAGCGGTGATTCTTGAATAAATGTGAGAAATAGAGGATCCCATACACTAATTCTAATAGTGTTCTTCACTTGATATTAATGACCCAAATAATCAAATTGGGGTTATTAATTAATAATTCCACAATATAGAAAATTGATATTGATTTATTATAACCTTATCAAGTTCATCCATCATCTTTTTATTGAGTTAGGACGTTCAATTTCATTGTTTTGGAGCATTTGATTCCTTGGTTTTAATGATCAGTTCACTAATATTCATGTTCAAATAAACATCCATTATGGGAATGGTTTTCATAAAATTTAGTTATATTAAATTAGTGAACATACATAATATTAAATTTTTATAAAATTAATTTGGTTATTTGGAGTGAATCAGAATCATTACATAAAACATTAATAATAAAAACATGGATTAATTTGTTGATTTTTCTTATAATTAACTCGTTTTTTATTATTGTTTTACATCATTAGTTAAAATTGATTAAAAAAGTCACACAAGATAAAATAAATTTTTTATAGTATTTTTCAACTATAAAAATGTTTTTAGGGCCATAATTGAATATGGTAATAGAAATTGATAACTTTTCCTCCATGAATGTGATAAATTAACACATATCGGATAGTATTTTTGTTTCTTTCAAATAGTAGAAGGAAAAAAGGAGAGATGATATTTAACTATCGCTTCAGAATAAAAACATTTTAGTACATGTATTTTAATATAGTTTTCATTCCATGTGTAAGACCAGAGATTCATAATTAAAATAAAACAATGGAATATGAAAAGAAAATGAATTAAAAGAGTAGAGGAATTTACCTCTAGATTAAATTTTCCTTGAGGGACTCGTAATGGGATATGATTTTGGATTTTGAGGAGAAGAAGGGATGATGGATGTGGGGGATTATGTTAGAGAGATATTTGATTAGAATTTAGGTAAGGCACAAGGATTGAGATGAGTGAATAGAAGAGGGTATTGTGGGATGTTTTTATCTAAGAGGGGATGGGGTTTTTTAATATTTTAATCATTAGTTTAATATTTCTCCATAAAAAAAAGAAATTGTAATGACTTTATGACCAATAATAGTAATAAGTGCTTGTGAGTTCAAACCAAAGATTTATGCATCAGTTTAACATCACCCAAGACTGAGTAATTAATGTAGTTGTTATAATTTTTAAATTATCGCACTTAACAATAAATAAAAAAATCATGTATTTCAGAAAATCATAAAAATTCCCCCTAAATTTTTTTATATTGGTAGATTCCAAACATAATATAATTTTAATAAAAATATCTAAATATGATTAATTTAAGTTATAAATAAAATCGTAATTTTCTTAAAAAATACAAATTTTAAAACTATAATTGATTTTATAATGTTTTAAAAAATTACATATAGTCTTTTAAAATTATCAAAATACCAGAATAAATAAATAAAATTTATGAATACATTTATGAAAATATTTTTTATGTTTTAATTTTTAAATTGTTTATTTATTAATAATTAATAATTTATGACTTTTAAAAATACCAAACACTATTATATTGTCACTTATTAGATGGATAAATTTTATTCTTAAAATTATCGGCATGGTTACTATTTATATGGGCGATTTAATATTTAGAAGGGTCATATTACTATTCATAATTGTAACATTACTATTCATAGGGGTCTTTTACAATTAAATTAAAATTTATTTTTTATTATCAGACTCTAAACAACTTACTGATCACAACCATGTATGAGATATTTTCTAAATTAATATCAAAAAAGTTGTAATATTTTTTTAAAGGTTGAATAATTCCTTGTAGTTAATTTTGTTCTGATTTCATGTGATTATATGAAATAATTATTAAAAGGGAATTTGGTTTTGTAAAATATTGGTTCATTACAACTGATACATATCCCAAAAGAATGTGAGTCAAGTTGTGCATAGTTTTGGCATGCAGCATGGTATGAGACAGACGATTGAAGGGACCCTTTAAAATTACACTAATGAGTCATACACTATTAGGATATGAGGCATTATATTTTAATATGGGGTTATGCTACATTTTAACATTATGTGCTAAGGTTGTATGGGTTTTTCATCCTATATATTTTATATGGGTAATATCAATTTTATTTGAGTTAAATCATCTCACATTAAGAGGCATCCCAGTTTTATATGTGGTAGGGATACAGTTTAACATATTATGATGGAGAAATTAGTGGGAATTTCACATCAATATTAACATCAAAGTCTTCCTAAGGTCAGTTTATAATGGAGTCTCAACCCACAAATGGTTTGATGAAAATTAATGGATATTATACCTAAAAAGGATGCCCATGAGCGTATTTTAGGGTAAAATTACTATAGGTAATATATTGTTTTGTTGTGAATATTTACATAGTTCAAGGGACAAAAGGCCTAGGCATCACAATGAATTCCTTTTGTATGGGAATCAAGACACACATATATTTGGAGGGATGTTGAGAAATATGATTTTTAAACAGTACTGACAATGAAAACCATAAAAATTTAGGAAACATGCACAAATGATATGGTTATGATTATTGGACTACGGATTAGGGAATCAAATATTTTCATGTGGTGAAAGATAGTAAAAAATAAAGTGAAATGAGGTAAGGAATCCATTAACCATATGAATAAATATTGAAATTTGATGGAGATAGATTATGGTCATATATCCTGAACCCTGAAAATCAAAATAATGTCATGATGTTTTCACAATTATGAGAATATTCATATTCACGATGCTTAGACTAGGAGGATATTTTTTTGGGTATTATCCTATAGTTAATGTGATAGAACCTAATGTTAAATGTGGGAATATAAAAATAGATACCCCAAAAATATCTTGAACCTAATGAAACAGAGATTATGGTCGTAATTATTTGACTATATTGATGGTGGTAAAGATTTTAATTTCCCTAATCATTAATGAAGAGTATGTATTATTGTATGGTATTTATGTGGAATGAAATATATAGAACCTTATTTTAAAGGATCCACATAGGCCCACGTAACTCATTCACAGTATGAGATGAATTGTATGAATTTTATTGTAGTAAATATTGGATATTAAATGGGATGGTGGGGTTTATGGGTTATAAATTTATATATGGGACCACATACGTGTGGTAAATGAACCACTAAATATCTTAATGGAATGGTAATAAAGTCGCACATAGTTCTATAATTAGTCCTGGTTTAATTCCTACCCGAGATGGGGGAAATCATCTATACATAGGGAATTCTATATTCATGACATGGGGTAAGGCTAAATTTGTTTAAGTGTGACGCGGAAGTTGGTTTTCATACATCTCATATCATATAAGGCATACTGATTCCATGTTGGGTGAGGTTTTCGACCATCCCATAATTATTTTTCTACGAATCTAGGTTCTATTTAGGGTATGGATATAGTTTAACGTCTGGCACTAAGGCCATTAGTATTATATATTTAATTTTAAACAACATTTACTTTGGTTGTTATTAGTCTAAATTCATAGGGATAAGACAATATTAAATTTAATTTGTTTATGGTTATGATGTTTGGACCAAATCTCATAGTACATGTTCATTGAGTTCAGACTAGGGATGTTCTATTTTATGGTCGTATATCATTGACCAATTTCAAATAGTTTATTTTAATGCTTCATGGACCATGGGGATGTGGTTAGTTTATGTTCATAATCATGAGACCCGTTCGAAATAGTTTGAATTCATACATCCTGGACCCATTACTAATATTTTAAGGTCATGTTTAATGGTCAAAATTCCCCTCATTACATGTACTACTTTAGAAACATGAAATTAGTGGGAGGTGTTATAGAATCCCGCCTTTTTATCACATAAACCTTCATTACAATTTACAAAACTGAGTATATTTAAGGTTTAGTGTCATGGAAACCAGTAACTTAAAACATGAAAACAAAAAACATTCATGTTAAACACTTGAAAGGCTTCTCCTCATGTTCATCCTAGGTTCATTACTGAATCTTAAACCAGGGGAAATACATCAAAAGAAATGGTGAGCAGAAGGCCCCGTAAGGGAAACAAGGGGAAACATTTAACATGTGAACTTGGGATATATCAACAATGTCATGAAAAGAACTTTAAGGCATGAGAAAGAAATCATGAGATATATCATAATAAAAATAACATTTTTCATAACTTGAATATGTGGCTACAACATTTAATATCGACAATCATTTCGTTTCACCAAGGTCCATCCCCAAGGTGTCATTAAGAATTACCAAGGTTATTCACCAAGGTATCAGTCTAAAAGGTCATCTCTAAAGATTAAGTCTTTACCCAATGCATTGGAGCACTATTTGGGCGCACCCATGACATGTCTTAATTATCATGTGAGCCACATATATCATCAAAAATAATTTCATAAACAAACAATATAGCATAAATGAAATGGGTTTCATTTCATAATCTTAACGTTTTTAAAAAACTGCTTTAAAGACATGATCATTATGTCACTTTAAACCCACGAAAAGGGAAAGTGGGATTCATGTATGTAAATCCCAGAATTTAAAATAGAACATTTTGGTATATATGTGAATACCCATATAGAAGAGAGATCTTTGAGTATTCACTTAATAAAATAAATGAACTTTAGAAAAAGAGACAGACATTTTGAGATGAAAATTCTGCAGCATAACGGCTATGTTATAGGGTTTTAAAAACATTGAAAAGAGAGGGGACATGTGTCAAAAATTCATAAATGACCCATAAAATAGTATAGGGACATAATATAATGGATTTAAGAACATGGTAATGAAATTTGAAAATATACCATATGAAACGAAGAACTTGAAAGGAAGACAAAAATAAGATTTCTCTTTTGAGAATTCGGCAGCCTAACGGCGTCACTTAAAACATCCAAAAATGGATTGACGAGATCAAATAGGGTCTCTCATAATATGAACATAAATGATCAGTATGATAGATATATATATCATACACCAAAATAATAAAAAGGAACTTTAAATACTTGAAATGAAAGTAGATCTTGATAATGAGAAGGGTGAAAGAACCCCTTAGAAATTCGGCAGCCTAACGGCGCCACTTAAACTTCAACAAGAATGAATTGATGAGATCAAATAGGGTCTCTCATTATATGAACATAAATTATCAGTATGATAGATATAGATATCATACCCCGACATTATAAAAAGTAACTTGAATGACTTGACATTAAAGTAGATCTTGAAAACGAGAAGGGTGAAAGAACCCCTTAGAAATTCGGCAGCCTAATGACGCCACATGAACTTCAACAAGAATGAATTGATGAGGTAAAATTGGGTCTCTCATCATATGAACATAAATTATCAGTATTATAGGTATAGATATCATACCCCTACATAATGAAAATTAACTTGAAAGACTTGACATGAAAGTAGATCTTGAAAATGAGAAGGGTGAAAGAACCCCTTAGAAATTCGGTAGCCTAACGGCGCCACTTAAACTTCAACAAAAATGAATTGATGAGATCAAATAGGGTCTCTCATATTATGAACATAAATGATCAGTATTATAGATTTAGAGATCATACCCCAACATAATAAAAAGTAACTTCCAAGACTTGACATGGAATTAGAACTTTGAAAAGGAGAAAGGTGAAAAAACCACTTAAAAAATTCGGCAGCCTAACAACGCCACTTAAAACATCAAAATACTGAATTGATGAGATCAAATGGGGTCTCTCATCATATGATCATAAAATATCAGTATGATAAATTTAGATATCATACCCTAACATAATAAAATGTAACTTGAAATACTTTACATGAAAATAGATCTTGAAAAATGAGAAAGGAGAAAGAATCTGTTACAAAAATTTCGGCAGCTTAACGGCACCACTGAAAACATCATAAAACGAAATAATGAGAGCAAGAGGGGATATCTCATTATATGAAAATTAAAAGGGAAGTAAGAGGAGTATAAAAGAACATCTTTTAACATAAGAACATGGATCATAAAAGAAATTACATAGAAGAGATTTCTTGAAAAGAAAGAGAGAGGTCAGATCCCTTACCTTAAAACGTAACTCTTAAAACTCAAAGGTTGGGACCTTGAGGGCATGGGGGAACCTTGGGAGGACTACTTGGGAGGTAATGAGACCATATATTATTTTGGGGAGAGTGGGGAGTCGAAATGGATGAGAGGATGGCTTGGTATTTATAAGGAAAGTGAGGGGACAAGGCATTAATGGCCGAGGGACACCTCAAAAGTGGTTTTCTCAAAACCATGTGCTCTCCCATGGTATTTCCCATGGAGTTAGGCCACATGGGGCCCCCCATACAATACTTCATCACCTTTGGTCGGCCAACCCATAAAATATCTCATGAAATTATCCTGACACAGTTATGATGTCATTAATCATACTGAAACCCTAAAACTGTATTTTTACTATTCACTGAAAATTCAACATTCTCAGAAAAATCCCAAAATTTCACCTTAATCAAATATCAATGCTCTAATTTCAAAAATGAACTCCATTTTATTAAAATAATTTTCTAAATATTTTTAATTTATTTTTTAAATAAATACACTATTCACAAAAAATTCATTTTTATCAGAAAAATCCCAAAAAAATACCTTAACATAATATCGATTCTCTGAGTTCAAAAATGAAAACCATTTTATAAAAATATTTTTCTAAATATTTTTAATTTAATTTTTAATAAAAAACACTATTCACCAGAAAAAACTAATACTTGAATAATAATTTATGAAACCGTTATTTAACCATTTTATTGAATCACATTACTTAATCAAGGTGCATAGATTATATTAATACTTTCATTAAGTGAGATTAATAATACATTTGGTCACATTACTAATCCTAAGAATAAAATAACTATTCATACATTACTATTCATCAAAAATCAAGTTAATCTTATTAGACTCTAAATTTCGTACTGAACATAATTGTAGAAGACCATTTTTCGAAAATCATTACACATTTTTAATTATTTAAGGTGTACATAAACATTTTTAAAATATCCTTTTTCTAAAATTCATCAAAAATATGCATACTATATTTATCCGGTCATTTGAAAATTCATAAACTTCATCATAAGAAGAAATCCCAATTTTTTTTTAAAACAAAGGATTACACAAGGTAGTTCTGGTCTCCTAACATAGCCCCTTATCACACCAGCATAAGACCTAAGTGTAAGGTGTGCTAAGGTGAGAGAATCTGAGGGAGGCTCGGCCAACATCACACGAGTAGTAATGTCTATCATTTTGAACTTCTCGCAAAGGTGATTCCATTATTGCCTCACACGATGATGTTCAGCTTGGGTTTGGTCCAGAGCAAAGCCCAGTGGTGCTACCTCATTCCCAAGTTCTGTTAGATGGGATTCAATCGGTCCAAGACTACTGGGTGAGGCCATTGAATCTTCTTTCTATAATAATTAACCAAGATTACTTGTATTTAGAGAAAATAATTTAAATGTTTAGTATACAGTGGTCATATTGACCAATCGTCATATAACAGTCAAAACCCAACGACCTCATTTTAATTATACTCATGTTATCAAATGAAACATTTTTTTGAGTATAAAAATAAAATAAAACAACACATAAAATTAGGAAACAAGATTTATTCAAAATTTTGGGTCATTACAATCTTCCCCCCCTTAATAAATTGCGTCCACACAATTTTTAAAATTGGGTTTTGAAATTTCATTGAATGTCCCACATCAGAAATGGAGTCAGTATAACTATTACTTTAAAAGAAAGAAAGGGAAGTACAATGGTCACCCCAGTTAAACCACACTGGGATTCCATGTTGGAAAACATGGACACGGAGGAGAAAACAAAGGGTTAACTTCTTAGGGAGAGTGATAGAAAACATGATTAGGAGAAAGTTAACCATAATAAAATCCCAATCATATGATATGTGTAAACGGTATTTGATTACCCAATAGGAAATGTAAACCAACAATGTTTTTGTTTTACGTTCCTTTTCATAATTTTGAGGAATTCATTTACTACATAGAACAAAAACATAATAAAATATACCTACCTTCATGTAGAGTTTCATTCTTTAATAAGTTTCTACCAAAACTAATCTTTTCTCCAAATGATGAGCATTCAAAAATACTTGGTCTCATCGAAACACAAGAATCATCTTCTAGAGAATCACATAATCCACAAAATATTAACTATCTATTTCTTCTATATTCATAAATTATCCCAAAAACATAAAGGGTAAGGTAAAACAACTCTTCAAAAAGAAAGAATCCCATAGGAATGGAAACTACTTTTAAATCTTCAATGTTCCATGGTACTACGCAAAGTTCATCATAGACCATTCCATAAATAACGGTCCTTAAAATTCTTCAAAATAAACCAAACTAAAATTGAAACCCAAATACAATAGGGTTTTGATAACATAGTCTTCCAAAATAAACTTCATTGTTCATCTCCAAACAAAATCAACCACTCCTAATATCTTATAACAATAGTAGCTAACCTAAACATATTTTATCCAAGATTGGTTAATCATTCCCATAAGTAACCTAAATTACTATAAGTCCACCTTAAATTCATCGATTCTTCAAAATATAAGTCAACCTTACTTCTCAATGAAAATACCGCAGTAATCTATATACCTTAATCATATAGGGTCCCCAAAATAGTGAATGTCTTCCAAAATAATAATGATCCTTTAATCCCCTAATCATCTCTGTCATTTTAATATGACAATCGTCACATTTCCTATCACATTGGTTGTTGGGACATGTTCTTCCACTTCCCGCCATTAACTACGAAAACAAAGTACAATTAGGGGCTTGAATACTTAGCGAATAATCATGAAAAGGAACTTAAAGCATATATAGATAACCTGTAGAAGAAAAGTATACCCTAACTTGTGATCCCATAGGTTCCCATCGAGGTTATCCATGATCAAATATTCTTATTTGAATCTTTATTTTATTTTATCTTTGTTCCTTTAACAATGGTTCATACTATGCTTATGAATTTACCAAAGCATATCCCTCGAGAGTGTCATAACCAAGAGTGCAGCAAAGCCCGTTGTCGTGTACCCGTTCCCATTAGAGTCAATCTCAAAGCAGTTTTTTTGGGTTTTACCCCAATGTACATCTGTGCCAGAGCCACCTCTACCAGCTCGTATCCAGACAGTGACGTATTTTCTTGGCAACCCCTTACTCAATACTCACCAAAATACCAAGAAGATTTCCTATATTTAAACTTTTCTATAGGATTCCTCCTAATGTTTTCATATCCTAATTTCCACAAATAACTAAACCATCCTATGATACCAACTATAGCATCAATCCTTTTTATCACATAAACTTTCATTACATTTTACAAAACTGAGGATCTTTATTGTTTAGTGTCTTGGAAACCAGGAACTTAAAACATGAAAACATAAGACATTATAGTTAAACACTTGAAAGGATTCTCCTCATGTTCATCCTAGGTTCATTACTGCATCTCAAACCTGGGGAGATACATCAAAAGAAAGGGTGAACAGAAGGCCCAGTAAGGGAAACAAGGGGAATCATTTAACATGTGAACTTGGGATACATCAACAATGTCATGAAAAGAACATTAAGGCATGAGGAAGAAATAATGAGATATATCATAATAAAAATAAAATTTTTCATAACTTGAAGATTTGGCTACAATGTTTAATATTGACATTAATTTCGTTTCACCAAGGTCCATCCCCATGGTGTCATGAAAAATTACCAAGGTTATTTACCAAGGTATCAGTCTAAAAGGTCATCTCTAGAGATTAAGTCTTTACCCAATGCATTGGAGCGCTATCTGGGCACACCCTTGAAAAGTATTTATTATCATGTGAGCCACATATATCATCATCAATAATTTCATAAACAACCCATATAGCATAAATGAAATGGGTTTCATTTCAAAATCATAACGTTTTAAAAAAACTGTATTAAAGACATGATCATTATGTCACATTAAACCCACGAAAAGGAAAGCAGGTTTCATGTATGTAAATACCAGAATTTAAAATAGAACATTTTGGTATATATGTGAATACCTATATAGAAGAGAGATCTTTGAGTATTCACTTAATAAAATAAATGAACTTTAGAAAAAGAGAGAGACATTTTGAGACGAAAATTCTGCAGCATAACGGCTATGTTATAGGGTTTTAAAAAAACATTGAAAAGAGAGGAGACATGTGTCAAAAATTCATAAATGACCCATAAAATAGTATAGGGATAGAATATAATGGATTTAATAACATGGTAATGAAATTTGAAAATATACCATATGAAACGAAGAACTTGAAAGGAAGACAAAAATAAGATTTCTCTTATGAGAATTCGGCAGCCTAACGACGTCACTTAAAACATCCAAAAATGGATTGGCGAGATCAAATAGGGTATCTCATCATATGAACCTAAATGATCAGTATGATAGATACAGATATCATAACCCAACATAATAAAAAGGAACTTGAAAGACTTGACATTAAAGTAGATCTTGAAAACAAGAAGGGTGAAAGAACCCCTTAGAAATTCGGCAGCCTAACGACGCCACTTAAACTTCAACAAGAATGAATTGATGAGATGAAATAGGGTCTCTCATCATATGAACATAAATGATCAGTATGATAGATATAGATATCATACCCCAACATAATAAAAAGGAACTTGAAATACTTGACATGAAATTAGATCTTGAAAATGAGAAGGGTGAAAGAACCCCTTAGAAATTCGGCACCCTAATGACGCCACTTAAACTTCAAAAAAAATGAATTGATGAGATCAAATAGGGTCTCTCATCATATTAACATAAATGATCAGTATTATAGATTTAGAGATCATACCCCAACATAATAAAAACGAACTTGCAAGACTTGACATGGAATTAGAACTTTGAAAAATGAGAAAGGTGAAATAACCATTTAAAAATTCGGCAGCCTAACGGCGCCACTTAAAACATCAAAATACTGAATTAAAGAGATAAAATGGGGTATCTCATCATATGATCATAAAAGATCAGTATGATAAATTTAGAGATCATACCCCAACATAATAAAAAGTAACTTGAAATACTTTACATGAAAATAAATCTTGAAAAATGAGAAGGGAGAAAGAATCCGTTACAAAAATTTCGGCAGCCTAACGACACCACTTAAAACTTCATAAAACGAAACAATGAGAGCAAAAGGGGATCTCTCATTATATGAAATTGAAAAGTGCAGTATGAGGAGTATAAAATATCATCCTTTAACATAAGAACATGGAGCATAAAAGAAATTACATAAAAGAGATTTCTTGAAAAGAAAGAGAGAGGTCAGATCCCTTACCTTAAAACGTAACTATTAAAACTCAATGGTTGGGACCTTGAGGGCATGGGGTCACCTTGTAAGGACTCCTTTGGAGGTAATGAGACCATAAATTCGTTGGGGGAGAGTGGGGAGTCGAAATGGATGAGAGGATGGCTTGGTATTTATAGGGAAAGTGAGGGGACAAGGCATTAATGGCCAAGGGACACCTCAAAAGTGGTTTTCTCAAAACCATGTGCTCTCCCATGGTATTTCCCATGGAGTTAGGCCACATGGGGCCCCATACAATAATTCATTACCTTTGGTCGTCCAACCCATAAAATATATCATGACATCATCATGACACAGTTATGATGTCATTAAACAGACTGTAACCCTAAAACTGTATTTTTACTATTCACTGAAAATTCAACTTTCTCAGAAAAATCCCAAAATTTCACCTTAATCAAATATCAATGCTCTGATTTCCAAAATGAACTCCATTTTATAAATTTAATTTTTTAAATATTTTTAATTTATTTTTTAAATAAATACACTATTCACCTAAAATTCATATTTTTCAAAAAAATCCACACAAATTACCTTCACATAATATCGATGCTATGAGTCCAAAAATGAATTCCATTTTATAAAAATAATTTTCTAAATATTTTTAATTTAATTTTTAATTAAAAACACTATTCACCAGAAAAACTAATACTTGAATAATAATTTATGAAACTGTTATTTAACCATTTTATTGAATCACATTACTTAATCAAGGTGCCTAGATTATATTAATACTTTAATTTTGTGAGATTACTAATCCATTTGGTCACATTACTAATCCTAAGCATAAAATCACTATTCATAGTTTACTATTCATCAAAAATCCAGTTGATCTTATTAGACTCTAAATTTTTTACTGAACATAATTGTAGAATACCATTTTTCGAAAATCATTACACATTTTTAATTATTTAAGGTTTATATAAACATTTTTAAAATATTCTTTTTCTAAAATTCATAAAAATTTGCATACTATATTTATCCGGTCATTTGAAAATTCATAAACTTCATCATAAGAAGAAATCACAATTTTTATTTAAAACAAAGGATTACACAAGGCATTTACGGTCTCCTTACATAGCCCCTTATCACACCAGCATAGAACCTAAGTGTAAGGTTTGCTAAGGTGAGAGAATCTGAGGGAGGCTCGGCCAACATCACACGAGTAGTAATTTCTATCAGTTTGAACTTCTCGAAAAGGCGATTTCATTCTAGCTTCACACGATGAAGTTCAGCTTGGGTTTTCTCCAGAGAAAATCCCAATGGTGCTACCTCCTTACCATGTTCTGTTAGATGGGATTCAATCGGTCCAAGACTACTGGGTGAGGCCATTGAATCTTCTTTCTATAATAATTAACCAAGATTACTTGTATTTAGAGATAATAATTGAAACGTTATTTTACAGTGGTCATATTGACCAATGGTCATATTACAGTCAAAACCCAACAGTCTCATTTTAATTATACTCAGGTTATCAAATGAAACAATTTTTTGAGTATAAAAATAAAATAAAATAACACATAAAATTAGGAAACAAGATTTATTCAAAATTTCGTGTCATTATAGGTGTGATATTCTATTCATCCATAGAGTTCCATGACTATTCTTTTTAGAGTTAACCATATGGATTATGTAAGGACTTTCCCACTAGGGATCCAAATTTAGTGTATTTATTCTGTGTATCATTGGTGTTCTGAGAGATAAAAAATATTTCCTTGGAAGAAGGAGCATAGGAAAACATTCTTGTTTAACGCTACATATATCCTATTATAGTGCCTATTTGGATTGATAAAGGATTGGGTAATATTATCTTTGAGGTATTCTAACTCATATTGATAGGTGTCTTCAATTATTTCTATTTATACCAATTATATATAGATCATTAGTGTGAGAAAAACTGATACTAAATGGGAAGGGGTACCTTTTTCCTATATACTATAGAGTATGGGGTCACATTAGTGAAATTTAAAGTCATCTTCTGATAATCCTAGATGGAATTAGGTGATTGGTAGGATATATTCTTTTTCCTTGGCCCAAAATTTTATTCATAATATTAGAGAGGGTCTTATTGAATTCATAAATATTTGTATTTTATTCTGAGGGTATAGTGAAGTATGGTTGGAAAATATATTTGATGTAACATATAATTTGTTCAGATTGGAAGCCCATATGTTGGTTCTATTATCTATAAGACATGCATGCGGAAGTCAATATAAATGGATAATGTGAGAGCTCATAGAATCGATCATGAATTATGATTTTAATTCTTTGAGGGGAAAAACTATATCTCACGTAGAGAAGAAGTTAGTGGTGGTCAAATTGAACATTAAATATTGAGCTATTGTAAGTGGTTATTTCCCTATGAAATCAAGTAACTATTCTTTACAGGGACATGAATATTTTTTGGTTTGGAGATACTACAACAGTTAATTCAAAATGATGGAATGGATCTGACATGCATGACATATCATGTAAAACATTATTTTTCCACACAACCTGGTGGGCCAGAAGTATACCATTCTCTGAAACTGGTTGGAGTCATTTTATACCACATTATGGGAACCACATGACCCAAGATGGCCTTCCTGCATAACCTGAGTGATTATGTCTCTTTGATTAAAATATAGGAAAATTACATTAATACCATTCTTTTATAGGGTTTTCCCCATGTTAGGCCCAATATTGATGGAAAACTGCTCTTCACACCAACATATTATCTCATGCTCAACTCATTCTAATTGGAAAATTTAATGATGGAGACTCTAAATGGATGGAGTTTTCCAATTGGGAATGTCATATATTGGGGGTGACTAAGGTTTGTATCATGGCATTGTCGACATCTAGTTTGAATTCCCATTTTTTATAATCATATAATGTAGAGGGGAAGATGTCCCTTTGGTGTTCCACATAAAAGGAATGATCATTTGGTCCATACTCTATGAATCACATGGATAAAAATTCAAAGGGATAAACATTACCATTCTGTGACTGGGGGACATGAATCTCATATGATTGAGAAGGTAACTATGTCATTAGTTAATGAGTATTCTCTAATAAGGGAAAAACTAAATTGCTTTACAATAATATTTTCACCATTAATCCATTTTAAGGTTAATGTATAGTCATAGATTACATGAAATATGGGAACATTAATCTTGATGGCCAAATATATACCATTAATGATAGACTAGAACCATTTCTCATTTTTGGTGCAACCATCCGATAACATAAATGAATATTGAAATAATAATTATGCTGAAGTGGTAAAAACAATCCCTAGGCCAACCCTATTAATTTTAGGGTTATTGGGGATTATACCATTTGGTATTAGTAAGGGATCGTTGATGAATCCTCTATCAAGGTGAAACTAGATCCACTTAGAGGATAGATTCATTAGGAAATATATGTCTGTAATGTTTTTCTCTAGATGGATTTGTGGCTAGGATATCTTCTAATGCATGACCATTAACATAAAATTTCAGTACAAATTGGATAAATATATATTAGAGGATCACTTCCTAACAAGACAACCATCCTGTCAGGATAGGGATATTGAGGGTATACTTCTACGGGTCCACATAAGACACCAATTTTATCTCATAATACTATAGATAATTCAAAAAATTATTCACTAGGAAAACCAGTGTGATACAGCTCTTCTTTAATGGGGAGTACCTTATCTTCTAATTAAGGATTATTAAAATGACACATAATTTGTTTTTTCTCTACCCTTACTATTTCTATATGCTATAAGGGCTCAAGGGACCATTCATGGGACATCACATGATGGAATGAAGGACTTACTCAAATAGGTTGCTTCAGAGTTAGAAAATATAGCAGATACTACTCGATATTATCATAAGTAGTCTACATTTCCTCATCAGATTAGTAAAATGTACCTTAATAAATATCCTAAATAATTGAATAAACATTCCATACATATTTTTAATTAATTAATGAATGTAATTTTATTTTACACGGAGAACTCAAACCACCCAAATATTTTTCAAGGGATTCATTTTATTGAAGGACTATAACATATATGTGTTGATCTAGATTCCTCTATATCATATGTTGAAGCTGAAAAACATACCCAATTTAAACCCAAATTCACACATGAAGGTTTTTATCTTCAATTTTTTAGAATAGAGTAATTAAAATACTTTCTCAAGGTCCTTTAGATAGACCTAACACTATAGAGATTTTCCGACAAAATAATCAACAAACAATTCCACCAATTTCCTGATAACTAGATTAAATATATTATACATGACTTTTTAATAAGTGGATCCATCCTTTTTTATTCCCAAAGGAATCACCTGGTAGAATAACATCCACTAGAGTTCCCTGTCATTAGTAGAATCATCAACCTCTAGGGATATCCTACTCTAATTGTACCTGGAGTATCAAACAGTGAATGAGACGGAATAAAAACCTGGTGTAGCATCAATCAACAGCTCTATCGCGGGAAGGGGAAAATTTTCAATCCTACAATATTAGTTGGTGTCCCAAAAGTTGATACAAGGTCATATCTTCACATTATTATTATATATTGAGATGACGTTGGATATCAATATTGGGTATTGGAATTCCAAAATGATGATGGATTTTGTATTTCTGTCAACTTCATCATTGACCATATATCAATAAGAGGGGTGAATCATTATGGGAGGCTCTAGGTACCAATGATGTATTTTTTGGACATGATGATGAATTGTAACTTGAGGGTTATCCGTATAATCTCATATAATATCTTAGAAAACACAACCTGATGCTGTTTTATGAATCCCACATAATGTTGTTTCTCCTCTGAAGACATTACTACACTGATTAGTTTCATCTTTATATAATCCTTTGATCCAACGTTCACTTGAGTTTTCTTATAAAAGGTGCGAGGAAACCATCTTAAAATATGGAATGGGTGTCTTCCAGGTCATCATCATCATCAAAGATAAGATAATATGAAGATGGTGAAAGATCCCCATGGATAGCATAATCAGGGGATGCACTGATGCCTTATTGGATTGACATGAAATCCTTATAAAGGGGTTCTCGTTATACTAAAACATTCAGGATAGAAGATGTC
The DNA here is from genome assembly GCA_963277665.1 of Viscum album. Lineage (NCBI taxonomy): Eukaryota > Viridiplantae > Streptophyta > Magnoliopsida > Santalales > Viscaceae > Viscum > Viscum album. The sequence continues at coordinate 1,453,795,377 of OY728129.1, read as the reverse complement.
AATAATATTCTATATAGCATATGCCTATGAAGACTATTATTGATGTAGAAAAAATAATGACTAGTCAATTTTCATTGATTTTTATATAAACTATAGAATAGTGTTGAATCCTAGGGATTAGTGTTAATAGGTTGAACATATAAGCACTTCACAGGACTATGTGAATCTTGTATCACCCGGACTATCCACTGTATGATTAAGTACTAATATAGGCTACTTATTTTTCATAGTGATTCCCAAACACTTATTCTCAGATAAAAAAAATATGTAGGTCTAGTTTTCTTGGTTTTAATAAATAAATTATTGGAACAAATCTATCATATAGTTCATCTCTTGGACTGAAAAAAGTTACCATAAAATATGTTTATACACTAATGGGTTCAAAACCTCCTCCCCATCACTTCCATATTCTAGTATTTGGTATCTAGATAGTATTATTAACACACAACTACAAAGAATCACATTAATAGCGATAAAAATGTACTATATCAGGGCTAGAGATGTGTTTACTGCATGAGTTAGATTAGAATCCCTGGTTTCGTTATAAATTATAAAAAAGGCTAGGTAAAGGGGTCTTGTATTAGTTCTGAAAAAGCACTAATAAATTGGTACTTTATTAGAGAATTTACTAGTGATGATAAATGATACCATTTATTACCATTGATTATGTGGTCCTTTATTGATTCTTCTAGAAGCATCGATAAAGATTACCTTTATCAAGGCTTGAAAAAGGGTTAATAAGTGAACCATTCTTTAATATATTTTAAAATAATGAGATAAAATTACACTTTATTAGTTCTATTAAATGCAATGATAAATGTGAATATTACATTGTGTTGTAATATCATAATACAACACTAGAAACACCACTATAAAAAAGAAAAATCATGTACCAAAAAGTAATTTAATTGGTAAACAATTTACCAGAAAAAACACTATATTATAGAGATTCAAAAATTAGTTTATCTACTTACATGAACAAAATTGTTATATGTATTAAAAAACATAAATGTTCTACTTTCTATTTATCCTTACCTTGACTCATGATAATGGGGAAAATCCACCCAATCTCGATCAATATAATGCACCTATATACAATAAAAATCATATGATAGTAATAATATAATGAACTAAATTTATAGAAACTATTAATTTAATAAAAAAAAATTCATAAGAGGTCTATTGTGTATCATATTTAGTAATAGTTAATACATTTAAATCACACAATTTCTTGTTCCAATGAAAGAGTTATTTATATTAAAATTAACTAAATAAGTGTAAGATAAAAATGATAAGGACGTTAATTAAGAAGTAGAATATATTATTATGAAAAATCAATCTGGGAAAATTTTCTATGTTTTGGTGATGTGATGTCTATTTTAGACTAAAAAGGAACATATATATTGATAAGATTCACTTGGATTCATACCAGTCAAAGAGTTCAAAATATTGAGGTGAAACTGATTCATACACATCCAAAATGTCTTATGTATAATTTTTTAATGTGTCTAAATAATATGATTTTCATTCACTATTATTATTAAATCACTTTTTTTAAACAAAAAGTGACATTTTTAAATATAAACACACGCCTTGAGTCATTCTATTCACATTGAGTCTTAGTTTTTCATGGTACTAATTACAGAAAATTAAAAAATATGTTTTAATATTTCTTATAAATTATCATGATAATCAGAGCATTTTTTTCAAAAACATGAGTGATACTATTTTAACAAAACATAAAATTTTAAACTGATAGAAAACACTTTTAGTAATATCAGGAACCACATGTATTAGATAAATGTTGTGGATAATTCATACACATCAAAAATAAAATATGGATCATTTTTGTTTAGTATCTAAATAATCCACATGTTTTGGATCAATTTTGAGTATGTAAGATTTTTTTACTAAAATTAATGTCAACTTTAACAAAATATATGCAAATGGAGTCATTCCATCAACAACGTGCATTAGATTGAGTTGTTGGTGATTCCTACACATCCAATATAACTTATCTTTTTTCATAAAATAACAATAAAATGTGAATGTGTTTTCACATTTTGGAGAACATCACTTGACATTTTTACAAAAATTTCATTTTAAACTATAAACAGAAACACTGAATCATAATTTTCACATCATACTTTTATTATTGAGACTATTTTTTATTTGTCATAAGTGAAATTTGAAACATTTTACTATATTTTCAAGATAATCGATTCATGTTTTCTCAATTTTCAGTGCCTGGTAATTTCTGAACTGAATTGTCAATATTAAATAGATAACGACAACTTTGAGTCATAATAGGAAAAAATGGTTCATAAATGTAAAAAATAAATTATGGATCATTTTCGCAAATTATCAAAACAATTAGAAACCATTTTCTTGTTGTTGAGCATGTCAGTTGTCTTTACAATAAATATAATATCAATTTCAAATAAAAATTACACACTTTGGATCATTAAATCGACACTGTTCATCATATTGTTGTTAGTATGGTTCTAACATGTCCCAAATTCTATATTTATCATTTTCATAAGTTATCAAAAAAATCTAAATAATTTTAATTATTTTTAGCACGTTAGTTTTCTTTTTCACTATTATGTCATTTTAAACTAGGAATATATAAATTGAGTCATACTTGTAACATCATGTGCCTATTTGATGTTCGATTGGTCCATTCATGTCAAAAATTATATATTAAACATTTTCTACATTTTGAAGAAAATTATAGATCACGTTATCAGTTTTTAGTGTGTGTTGGTTTTTCAACTAAAATATAAATTGTAAATAGATATTGGACACTGTGAGTTATATCAGAAACATAATGTATAATATTTCATTGAGGATAATTCATACATATCAGAAATGGCATATGGATTATTTTAATAAACTATAAAACCATTCTAAATGCATTTTCTGGGATTTTCGTGTGTCAATAGTCTTTTTTAATGATATTAAAAATGAAAATATGCACTATGAATCATACATATCATACTTCCAAAACGTATCAGTACAATCTGAATGAATTTTCTCAGTTTTGAGTATGTCACATATTTTTTTACTAAAATTTCATTTGAAGATGAATACACACATTTTGAGTCATACCTGTTACATCAACAGTCATTTTGATGTGAGACTAATTCGAAAACATCATAAATGTATTGTGAATATTTTTCATAAATTATTAAGACAATCAGAGTTTTTTTTCTCAGTTTTATGTGAGTTAATCTTTTTTCCCTAAATTTTCAATTTTAAACAGATAACAAACACGTTGAGTTATACAAGGAACATCATGTTTCAGAATGTGGTGAGGATTATTCCTAGACATAAAAATGAAATATGAATCATTTTTCTTGTGTATCAGAATTGTTTGATTTTGTTTTATTGGGTTTGATTATGTCAGCTATTTTTTTTACTAGAATGAATATAAATTCTAAGTAAAATGATGCACTTGGAGTCATAACTGTCACAATGTGAATTATATTGTGGTGATTCAGATTCATACACATCCAAAATTAATTATGGTTAGTTTTTAATGAGTATCAAAACAATAAAAATGTGATTTCAATTATTTGAGTTTGTCACTTCTTTTTTAAGAAAATTTCATTTTGAACATCATAAACCATATTTGAGTCATTACGGACACATAATGTGGTGGTTTGATGTTTGACTAATTCCTAAATGTCAATAATAACTTATATATCATTTTCAGAAATTATCAGAAAAATCATCATGTGTTTTGTTGGTTTTCGATGAGTGATTTTTTTTGAATAAAATGACAACTTTAAACATATAATGGACATTTTGTGTCATATCATTGAAATTTTGTATCATATTTGTGTTTTTCTTTTTATTATTTATAAAAAATTTCATATATATCATTTTCCTATAGTATAAAAATATTCTGAATTTGTTTTCTCTATTTTGACTCACATAGTTTTCTTTTCTACTAAATCTAATGTTAATTGGAAATAAAAAGTTGAAGTTGATGTTATAATAGTCACAGCATGAATTGATTTTAGGATCGGTAGATTCTTAGACATCCTAAAATTTTTTTCATCATTATACTAAAGATAACTGTCCTAAGGTGTTTTTTGGTTTTTAGTATGTCACATATCTTATTAATAAAATGGAGTTTTAAACTGTAATAATGTACTCTGATTCATACTGGTCACATCATGTGTTAGTTTGATGTGATATAGATTCCAAAAAATCCAAAATTATGAATAATTGTTTTCATAAATTATCATGAAAATAGTAGTTCATTTGATCTATTTTCACTGAGTGGCCCTTGTTGATCTAAAATATAATTGTAGACTGAAAATGGGCATGTTGAGTCATATAAAAAACATCATGTATTAGATTTATGCATGAATTATTACTATATGAAAAAAATTATATATGTACTATTTTCCTGTAATGTCAAAATAACCAGAAAGTATTTTCTCATTTTTGAGTATGGTAGTTGCCTTTTTTGTAAAAATATATTTAATTTTAAATGAAATTATGCACATTGAGTCATATCAGTCACAAAGTGCATCATAATTTGGGGGATCTAATTAATACGCATCAAAAATTACATATAAATCATTATACTAATTTAAAAAAAAATATGAATTAATTTTTTTATTTTGAGTATGCCACTATTCTTTTTTTTTTAAAAATTGTAATTTTAAACTAGAAACACGAACATTTAGTCATTAGAGTCACATCATATACAAATTTTATGTTAGAATGATTCCTATATTTAAAATATGATATAAGGTAATTTTTTAATTAATTATCGTGATAATCTATTTATGTTTTAGTTTTTTAGTGAGTTATATTTTTTGAACAAAAATAATTATTTTAAAATGATAAGAGACGCTTTGTGTCATACCATGCAAGTCACGTATCATATTTAGGTGAGAAAATTATTTATAGGCCACAAATGAAATATAAATATTTATATTAATGTATCAAAATATTAAAAAATAAGTTTTTTCTGTGTTTTTAGTATGTTGGTTGCCTTTTTTTCAAAAATATTGTCATTTTTAAATAAAAAAGTGCACTTCAAGTAATATTGGCCACACCATCTGTTAGTTTGAGGTGCACTGGTTTGATATTTGTACCAAATGTTATATGGATTTTTTTCATAAATTATTAAAACAATATTATGGAATTTTTAAATTATTTCCCTTATCATTTTTACTAAAATTTTATTTTACACTGTAAGCTCGTAGTTTGAGTCATACTGGTAACATAGTTTGTCTGTTTGGTGTGAGATTGATTCCTAAAGATCAAAAATGAATTAAGAATCATTTTTAAAAATTATCAAAACAATAAATGTGAATTTTCTCATTTTTCATTTAGGTAATCAATTTTAACTAAAATTTAAATTAAAACATGATAATATACACTTTGAGTCATATCTTGAACATAATTTATCAGATTGAGGAAAAAAATTCCCCTACATGTCAACAATGACATATTTATCATTTACCTAAAGTATAAAAAATAAAAATGTGTTTTATTAGTCCTGAGAAATATAGTTTTCCTATTTACTAAAATTAATGTCATCTTAAAAAAAGAGGCACCTAAAGTCATATCGATCACATTGTGTGTTAGATTACATAATGGATGATTCCTATACGTCCAAAAGTCTAAAAAGGCCACCTAAAAATGATACCATTATTTTCATGGCCTTTTTTTTGGATCTTCCAAAACATCAAATTGAGACTTTGTTCATAGATGGAAATTCTTTTTTAGCTAAGAACATCGACTCAATATACATTATAAAGAGTACCGAAATGAAATGAAGTGGGGAGCATGGAAAAATTAATATAAAGGAACATGTTATATCTTTGGTGGATTATTGTATAAAATTAAATGAAAAATATAACCTCCCAAAATATTTAAAAAAAACTAAATATGTATTATATTATGATTTTTAAGAAACTAACTTACAAATTTTAAATAAAATGATGAGAAAATTAATTAAATAAGTATTATGAATTAACATTTTCTATATTATTATACACATTCATGTCCCATTTCCATATTTTCCTTATCTCAGTAGTATCCTTGATGTCCAATCACTCATGATTATGAGAAGCTTCAAACAAACCTTGTGAAATTGAATAAAAGAACAACCTGTATAAGAAAATTATTCATAGAGAGTATTACTAAAAATATATAAAGTAAACATAAATATGAAAAAATAAATTATTTCTTTAAAAAATTATGTTATGATGAAAAATTCAGTATTTCCTCTTTGATTAAATAGGGGTATCATTGTTAATCATTTTATAAAGGAAATGGAGAGAACGTGATGGAATGTGATAAATTCAAAAATAGTAGGGGTGAAAATATATGGAAGGAGAAGAAGAATTTTAATGGTTTTTGTATAATGGAATGAATGGATGATATATATATTAAAAAATAATTAATCTTTTCATGGAATAATTCAATTAAAATGAATGTTTTGTTATATAATTGTTTGGTAGAAGATATAATGAATATCATAACATTACTATTACATCTTCCTGAAAGGTTTAATTCATTATAGTTTGTTCATTGGTGGGATTGGTAACATCATCATTTGTAGAATACATATTATTCATTAGTAGTCAAATATTTAACTAATGTTATGTTAACCTAGTAGATAATATATAAGATTATATAAAAAAAATTAATAAAAAAACATTAACCTTCTCATTAAAGTCTATGACTTTATTTAACGTTTTTAGAAATTTGGATTCTCTATTGAGAATCCAAATCTCATATTTGTGGCCCTATCATATGTACAATAAATTTTCTACATCGGTAATAACATTAACTGCTTGTAATGTCCCAAGAAAAGGTTTATCCTTGATTGAATTTTCTTCTAACACAAGTATTGATTTAGTCTCTATTTGGATAATTGACCAATGATATTTTACTGTATCTAGGAAATACAATACATGCTCTACCTATATTTCCATAATTAATGGAAACTTTTCACCTTCCACCCAAAATCTTTACCCCTCGAAGCCCATTTCATCATCTTTAACAACACTCTTATAGTTAACCCCAATTCAATAGAAATTTAAAACATAAAATATTATATAATCCAATTCATATATATATATATATATGTGTGAAAATAAATGAACATAAAATATTTTAATAAATATGATTCATATCCTTGGATCCATATATGTGCATAACATTTGCTACAATCATAACACCATTATTTCTCATTGTAAAAAATTCATTGTGTTATTTTCAATAAAATTTAAAAATTTTATTAAACACTACAGTAATATATAACAATTAAATTTTGTCCCTTATCTAGCCATAAAATTGTTTAAGACATTGAATTCATATTTTTATTCAACTCTTTATAAATAAGATCTTTAAATAATCCAAAAAATATTGATTTTGTGTTTTTGATATACATCATTCTTCCCTTTATGAATTCAAATATCTAGGAATTAATTTGAGGGATTAAACATATATGTCAATATATTTATTATGGTGTAAAATTTAGACTTTTTATTTCAACCACACTATAAAGGTAATTGTGACAACATCTCTTCTAGAAATTTATTTTGCCATAAAGAATTAACTATAATGACACATTGAGATATAGATTCTATAAACAACTAATATGTAATTAGTACACAATTCAATATCTTATTGAACAATATATTGTTATTTAATACAAACTTTTTGATGAATTTGATTCAGGATACTCTATTTAAAATATTTATATACTATTCAACGAGATACATCCATATATAAAATACATGAAAACATAATTGAACAACATTAACCAATTAAACCATCATATGGACCATTTTATAATATAATTTTAGTGGGAATAAGATATTTAATTAATATAATTTTACAAAAACCTCATTATTCATGATTGGGAACTTCATCGATTTTATAAATTTAAAACCTATGAATTTGGAAAAGAAAATTATTTAGGTTAATTTTTGTTATACATTTTTAGGAAGAATGTAATGGAATGAATCATTAATAATCTCTTGCATCCAAAAATATACTTTTTGTTATTTTAGTTACAATATACTCAAATAAGTCATTTTAAAGAAATTATTGATATTTGAGAAATTCCCCTCTAGAATGGTTAAACTATAAAAAAATGAAACATTGAAAATATTTCTATCTATATAGAGAGTATGATAATAGAGGAAGAAAACATCACCCTTTACCCTCCACAAGTTCCAAATCTTCACATAAACCAATGGGAATCATCTCCAAACTTACAATGGTGCCATATTTTGTTTTTTCTGTAACTATTAGTTACATTCCAATAACATTATAATATTAATTTTTTCTAATTTCATGGAAAAAAAAATAATGATGTAAATACATCTCCATTGTTGTAATTCAATTAAAATTTACTGCTCCATCCAAATTGATTATGTATGGTTTTCAAAAATGGTTTTCTTAAAATAGAGTCAATATAATGTAAATTATTGAATAGTTGATCCCCAATTTGTGGATATGGTGTAGTAGATTATTCAATATTTCTATCAAATTTTATTACCAAGGACCAGTATATATGTAGTTGAGGTAAAAATAATATATTTCCTAAAAACATAGCCTTTGAGGAATGTTTCAACAATATTGAGTTTGTGGATTCATTAAAATGGGAATCCCAAAATTTCATTTAATGTTATTGCTGAATAAATTTTGATAAGATGTAAATTTTCTTATCATCTCATATAACATGTCCCTCAATGAAAATAATTTACTTTTATACGCATCATACATTGTAAAACATGTATCCCACATCAATTTCTGATCTTCGATCAATGGATCCAAATAGAAATCAATATAATTACCATACTTCATTGGTCAAGATATAAGTAGTTACAACATAATGTATTTTATCTTAATATATTACCATGGTGGAATGTTATTATTTACCAAAATGAATGGAATACACTTTGAGTACTACTCTATACACTAAAAGGATTTATACCCTTTGTAAATAATGCAAGATGAAACGTTCTCAGTTCTTTTCCAAATTATGGTAATTATTAATCTATTTTCATCCACTAAGGATAAAATTTTAGAGGATATGGGTAACCATAATTACATTTTCTATATTCATTATACATCAATTGCATCATGATTTCTGACATCCATATATTCTTCTAAATAGTGGAATCATTAAAATGTAGCATGTAGTTTTTGAAGGAGTTGATTAATTTTTCGAGTTGCGATTCCCACCACAATTATAGAATATTATGACTGATTAATGGTCCATGTGAAAAAAATTGAAATCTATTAGACAATAAAGTTTATTTGTAAAGATATTGTACTTTGATCATAGAATTAATTTAGTTTCATATGTTTTACATGGTAATTCATTTTCTTCAGGTAACATATCATTCAAAAGAAAATGTTTTTTTTAAAGATGGTGTCACCCCATCCACATCAATATTTAAAATTATTTTACTTCCATACACATGACAATGTTATGTATTTAATACAAATAGTATAGAATGTTCTCATGGCACAACGATTTAACTTCTCAGAAAACACCGTATAATGACAATGGTAATATTCTTTTTCAATTTTCAGTTCTTTCATGTGATCACTATAATGATTTACATTGATATCATATAAAATGATCGATAAAAAACAATATCATACCAATGGGTGTGCATGTTACTTTTATCCATGTATAGTCCACCATCTATAGCTCTAATCTAATACTTGTAAAATAAAATGGTCTTCGAACTCTTATATAATAATTTTTCGTGAATAACAACATCATAAAAAAGGATCCGGTTTTGATGAGGGTGCTATGTGAGATTTATTTAAAACATTTCGTACTCTTTAACTCTATATTCAAATTATTTTGTTAAAAAATTTAAATGACACCATTTTCAATTCATATCATCCTATTATGTTTATTAAATAATCATTTTTTTAAAAAATATTATTAAATAAAATATATGTAATATCAAATATGAACTTTATAGATAATTGTAGTAAGGGAAATCCAACAGTAGATTGTTTCAATTAATTTTTTTAATCATTAGAAGAGATGGGTAATTTATTTTAACAAATATATTTCTCCACAATGGTAGGTTCTATGTTATGAATTCATCTAATTGTGAAAATATAGACAACTATCATCATCATTAGTTTCAATTACCGAATATTAATTTAAGCATTTTAATGTTTGAGGAACATCTTCCATAGCTTATGGACATGAACATATGTTTCTTGAACTATTCTATGTTGTAGTTATACATAGGATGACTACAGTTTTAAATAATTGAATACATATAGAAGAGATGTGGTATGATACCCATTCATCATATTTTAATAATAACATTACTGTTGAAAAAGATGATAAGGATGAACAATTTACATCATTGTGCAATCAAAAAGGGTTAATGCTTCCTAATTATGATAATTACACCATTCTCAACAGATATTTTCTCATTATATATTGAAGGTGAGTATTGGGGGTATACACATTCTTTTCAATGATTCAAGGGGTATATATAGGGATTTTTTGTGATATATAAATCCTATGTCCCTTTTTGAATTATATATTTATAAGGTAAAACCCACTTTTAATAAATTTAATCCCCTAACTAAGTCTAGTCCCACATCGTTTAAATTTATCTATAATGTCTTCATTAAATCACCTAAAAATGAATATATAATATGCACAATTCAAGAGTATTAAGAAACCAAAATATGATAAACAAGAATAATAAACATCAATTACATCAAATATAATATATAAAAATGTATTGATATAAATGTTAATAAATAAGAAGTTATTTTATTTACATGGATGGTAATGATATATTCTTGAGGGTGGAACCAATTAATGTATTCCTAAAATGCCGAATATCATAAAATATTTTCTATAAATTTTCTCAATACAAATATAAATTGATATCCTATTTTAAAACATTTGGAACAATTGTTGGAACACTAATTAGAATTATTACATTTAATATTAGTGGAATATCAAATATCATTAATCAATATATATTTTAATAATATATATTTTCCCATTATTAAATAATATTTTATTGAATGTGATACATATAGAATCTATAAATATTTTAGGGTCTTGAATATTCTTTAATATAACCATACTCCTGAAGAATAATATATAATAATAGAATGAATCATTTTTCATAAAATTAAATAAATCAATTGAAACAAATAAAAAATATAAAAAATAAGTCATATTATAGTGAATCAATATGAAATGTAGTTCAAGTAAAAAAATAATATGCATGTAAATATTACTCTAGGGAGCATATATAATAATGGGAAATTTAAAAAAAATACCATCAGGTGACTGTGGACATACTTGGGATGGAATCCCCTATAAGCACGATGATGAGAGCCTATGATTAAACCTACTAGAGAACCACAACATGTCAACCTTGCTGAACTACAATAATGATTTAAATATAATTGGGGACCCATAAAATCTAATTGGGACTACATTTTAATTATTTATCATCTCTCACTAAGACATATATGATCCATATTATTATAGTAATGAGAGGTATGGTGTCCTGTTCATAAAACATATTAACCGATAATCAACATATCAAAAACATGTGTAATTAAATATCCTTCCAACGCCTATCAGTATGATCCATGTATTTAAATTAAAAAACAATCCTACCTCGTCAAAACTAATATAAAAAAAATTCACTGAATGTGATATCATTTTATTAAAATCATTTCTTAGTACCAATAATCCATAAAATATTATACTATAATAAGTTTTAAAAAAATATCATTCATTCAAAATTATTCAAAATAACATAGTGTAAATCTTCATAATTCTAAAAACATACAAACATTCATCAATGTTATAATTTAAAAAACACACACAAGTAGTCTCTCTTGAAAATAATTTTTGAATCCATGAAATAAATTAACGTCTTATTAAATATTATCTATATTTCATAAGACTTCATGCTTATATGTATACATTAAATAACGTGTTTTTATATATTACTATATTTCAAAATGAATATATATATATATATATATATATATATATGTATGTTCATATATGATATCATCAAATAAATAAAGAGAAAAAATTCAAGACATGTAACATAATATAATAATATCAACGTAATACTATTGAAGTATTAAAATAGATAATACTCAAACAAACCACACCTCATCATAAATAAAACATTACATGAAATCAATTTAAACTTCATGAATAGAAACCATGGGTAGAATTTTAACTAATAAATTGTGTTTTCTTTTCATGTAAGTGAGTTAAAAACATTTAAACATAATACACTATAAGGATTAAATCAGTGTGTAGAATTATTAATCTTCTACAGGGCATTAAAAAAAGACATTAAAGGGTCAATAAAATCACAAAACCATAGAAAAAAAATCAATATTCATTTTAATATAACAAAAACCATTGGAGAATTAATTTGTTTTAGAAATAAGGAATACAAAGGATTTCATCGCCATATAGATTATATTAAAATAATAGACATGGGAATTTCTATGAGTTGGTGGATGATCCAAGATATAGGATCTTGGAATCTCTATGTATCTCATTAGAATGAGAATCTAGAAATATTTAGTCTTGGGAAACAATGTTGTTTAATGTCATAAAATAAAGAAGAAGGTTACCCAACCTAAAAAAGATGACATAAATCCCTATAAATGTTGTCGAGGCATTTAAGGAATCATATCATGAGTGAAATCATATGTTTTTGTAACAAGGATTTTTGCGAGAGTTTCCCATGACATCATATAATTTAGTACATAGGTTAATAATTGATTTTAATATCATAATTTGAAGATGTTGATGAATAGTTTAACGCGTTTTTAATGAAATGAATATATTGAGGCTAGGCCCAAAAATTGGGGTCTATGAATCAAAATATATTTGTGTTCATAGTAATCAAGACACACATAGATTTTGAGTGTGGAAACTCCCTATGTGTATCTCACTCACACAATGGGATGGGGTCACTTAATTTTCCATCCACATAGATCTAGAATATTTGTAGTGAATCAGTTGAGATGTGTTGTTCTCCATGAAGTTTTACATCATGCAATAATGATAGAGGATGCTAATCAATTTAAATAATTTTTACAAGGACATTGTATGATATGACAATTAGAGTCTTTTTTTCAGGGACAATGGATGATGTGATGTTTATAGTATTTAGTTTATGACTTATTCTATGAAGTTTAACATAATGTAGTCATGAAATATATGTCATGCAGTTTAAAACCATGTATCCAGTTCATAGAAGGATTTATAGTAAATGTGTAATGTATTTCATGAGAATCAATTCATTGGTGGGTCAATCACACACCCCCAACCATTGTGTATTCTTTGTATGGTCTATTAAAATAGGCCATATGTATGATTTACGACTCTTACTTTATGTGTTTCACAATTGGAAATTTCATTCCTTGTATCATTCATGTATAGAGAGACAATAGAAGTTCTTCTAGAATGATCGAGCTGAGAAAGCCCTTATTATTAATGTCTGTATAATATGTCTCGCCTGATTTCTCTTGTAGCTATGAAATTAAAATATTCCATATAAAAGAGGAATTTGTTTTCATAAAAATGGTAATGTAAAATATCTCTATACATTCCCCATCGCTAAATATAATCATATGATTGAACTTTTCTAATAAATCTGAAAGCTACCATTATGTAGAGACAACAAGTTGTTGGTTTTCGTTACTGTCTTCCAATTTTGGGTCTCACGATAGAGAGATTTCACCCATTTACATCTTACAATAGAATTTACATATGATCTAGTGGTGAACCTCAAATCCTTTATAAGGGGGTTTCTAAATTTAGATATCTTATAAATCACCTATATATTCATGAGAAAAAGAAACATACACCCCCTTTTGACCCATTCAGATTCTTAGAATTGAAAGTTGTAATAGGATAAAATATTCTTTGTATGTTCTTTCTATGTAACCCTCACCATATTTCCTAGTCGTATATTTCTTAATCACCATTATATATCTCCACATGGTAAGACCATAGTGGTTACCTCTTTGGTTTGCCTAATATCTATGGTGAAGTCCTACTAAGGGTGATGGGGATCTATATAATATTAACCCTAAATTTTCAAGATCCACCATATATGAAGGAATATGTGATTTGAGAATATTTTTATATGAATCTATATAACAGATTAATGTATTTGTTTTTGACAGAGGTTTCACTATGGAGAGGATGACCATTGAAGATTTCAATAGCATATTCCTAATGATTTTAATCTATATTACCTGTGGAGGAATATTGAGGTAATGATCAAATTATTATTTGGTTAAAGAGTTGAATGGCCCTTGAGGTTTTTAGAATATGCATCCAAAATACTCACAGACACTAGAAATCAGAAGAACCAGGATATTTGAATCATTCTGAGTTATGAATTGAATATACCAAACAGGTTTTCAGGGTTTTTCTAGGATATAATCTGGATATTTGATAGATTATGACACATTTTAATAATTATATGTTGTTATAGGGATATAAATATTTTTTTGGGATGATTCTATAATATTTTGGTGAGAATTTTTGTTTTCTATATGAATATAAGACTTTGTTTAGGTTGTTTATGGAATAGTCCTATCAAACATGTTTGAAATGGGGATATGATTCTAGTTTATATATGCATTACCTATACGAATATAAGAACATGCCTCCCAAAATTTAGAAATGATATTATTTTCCTCATGTATAGTCTTTAAAGTATGTTGGGGTATTCATTCAGTAGAATAAGTACTGATTTCATCCAAGAAACATAGAGTTAATAGAATAAACCGAGTAACCTTATTTTCAAGGATATAATCCTGTGTTGGGTTTAAAGCAATGTTTTCCAAATAAATATTAGTTAGATTTGGGATGTGAGCCCAGTCTAGTGTCATTGGAAAATGATGATGATCTTTTTTATAGAAATATGATCCCATCCCAATTTATGTTCTATTCTCACACGATGAGCCTTGTTCTACCTGGGGATATGAGACAAGTCATGTTCATTTTGTAGTATACCACTAGTATTGTTTTATAGAAATATGATCCCATATTGAAACATCATCCATTATCCTGATGTGATCAAAATTAGAATGAGTTATGATCTCAGTTAAGAACATTTTCCTATATAGGAATATGATGACAATCCACCATGATTGGAGCATGAATATGTTCTAGATTTCAAATATCCACCATTTCTTTTAGATCGTGGTGATGCGTTTCTCTAGTTTATTGGAAAATAATTTTTTCTATTTCTTACATTATCACCTTAATATAATGATGATGCTCCTATATCACTATCACAAAGCACTATAAAAATGACAAGGAATGTATCGTAATGTATTCTAGTGTGGTCTCAGTTTCCAAGAGATAATGGTTCATGTATTTGATTTAAAGGTGGATGTATTCCACTATTATCCTTCCCATTCTATTAGAATATACTGATTGAATTTTTGTACAATGGAATGGATTTTTTTAATATCCCATTATTGATTCCTAGATAAGATGGTAGAAATTTTCTGAGGTAGTAGGGATATGAGTCTTCTCCCTATGTTCTGTAGAATTCATCATTAAACAGTGTTTCTTCGATTCCCAAATATTAGAATCATGGGAGTTAACCTATTAGATACCCAATCAACAGGGGATTGAGAGGTATTTGTTATTTTGTTATTTTTTGGTAGCAATATTTTACTATAGCTAGGGAAGATATAGATAATATAATCTATAATGTTTCTAGTGTTGTATCATTTTGATTTAAATGTTACATAGTTTTCCATCATGTGACCTACAAATTATATTTGCAGTTTTACATCAGGTGGTAAAGTTGATTTCATATAGTTTAATGTATTGTAATGAAAAAACAGTTATGCAATTTAATGTCATGCGACCAGGATGTTTCTATGCAGTTTAAATCATCTGACTTGAATATTTCAGTGCAATTTAACATTAGGAAACCCAATTGTTGGCATTTAGTTTCATGTCAAGGGACCATGATGTTTTTTTTATGTTTAACATAATGAAACTAGGATGTTTTCATCCAGTTTTAATTCATGTGACTAGTAGATATCGTGCATTAAATTATCAGGTGGGATGATTTTATGATGGATCTTGGACGAATAATATGAATATTTCATTTTTTTTGAACCCTCTATCTCCATCAAGGAAATATTTATCAACTTATCTATCATATAATAATGAAAAATACACCCCTTATTTAATGTTTGATATATCATTGGAAAGTGAAGTTATTTTCATGACATATCCACTACGCCTCAGGGAACATCATTTTATTTAGAGTTTTAACAAAAAATCATCTACAGAATAGTCAATGTAACTGGGGAAATGTGTTTTTTTTGAAGTAATTTTATATGTTCAGTCTCATGTTGACAGATAGTATCCTATCATTAAAAGGTATTTATTACACCATCTACTATAAATCATGTGTTTTCTTTTTTTGGAGAAAAAATGAAAGGAGTTTGTATTTGGGTGTCCACTTATCCAAAATTCCCTCTTCCATCTGATATGGAATCCACTATATAATGTTAAATAAACATTATATCATATTTCCAAGGCAACAATGGTAGGGGTTGTGATGTTCAGGTCCTATCAATCATGCCTCGCTCAAATTACTCACTATTGTGGGTCAAATCAATCCAATCTAAAAGACATAATTAAAGAACCATGAAAAATATTTCGATTGGAATAAATGTATGTTTTTAATCCCATAATTAAAGAAAGTATGAACATGAAATTTCACACACATAATAAAGATACATATTTTGGTGTGGGAACTAGTTTCAGTTTTTATTTTAGGTTTCCATCGATGAAGTGGTGCAAAATATGGAAATTCCTCTCCCCCTTGAGATGGGGTCATGAAAAATATAAAATTCCCTCTAGTCCTAGGTCTAGGGAGAGTATGTATAGTGTTTGTATGTTACCCGATGAGGAGAATAAAAATAAAAAATTCCCCAATATTGTGGGATAGGGAAGTAAATTATTGTGAATGCTTCCATATGATGGTTATAGATTGTTTTTCAAGGGTACATCTCTTAATAGTAGTGCCATAATTATAGCCCTGATATCATTTCCTTTATTTGGAGCTTAGAGAACATCTATTCCTTTGAAATTTCTATATCATCCATAAGCGACTGGCTATAAGTATCCATGAAAAGAAATTCATCTATCAATAGTATGGTGAGTGGAAGCAAATAGGATTCTTAAATTAGGCCCTGAAAACTGAATCCATTATTTCCAATACCTATATTTTCTATCATTATTTTGATATGAAACACCATATTAGTTGATAAAACATTTTCTAGATGAATTAAAGATAATGTTGAGCCCTTCTTTTACTATGCCAGAAGAATAAGGTGGGAAAAGTTTTGTAACTCTTATAAATATAAGAGGGAATGACTTATCTTTTCTTATTTGTGATCATTCAAATCTATTGATATATATTTATATTTGGATGATATCATACTGAATGATAAAAAAGTGGGTTGGTAGTTCTTTTCAATAGAGGATTTCATTTGATGGGTTAGTGCCTAATATGAAATTTTTTGGTATGGTTTCCACTGTACTACTCGGTGTTTCGGTGCTTATTATACCATTTTGGGGTCAGAGACCATATTGACAAAAATCCTTAAGAAAATAGTACTGAAAATTCTCATAACACAATGGGTTGTGATGATCCCAATAATTATATAGTAACCAAGTCTAGCTATAATGATGTAATAGGATCCTATAATGTGACAATTTGTGATTGGTTGTGGGACATTATCAAGATACACTAGTGGTCCTCTATATATATTGGATGTAATATGGGTATAATACTAATCTGTAGTTTCATTGTTTGGATACCCCTAGCTAGATATTTTTTTGGATGTCCCAAATTTCTTGGATGTGGTCGTCATAGCTTTCTCTACATCTCTTTGTGGCATAAAAGTCATATTTTGATGAAGTAGACTAGAATTAATATGTTCCGTTAAATGAATCTTTATATTTATGACATTTACTAAGAGATTTTTTCCATCCCCCAACATTTTATAGGGAATATATTTGATTTGGATCTTGAGGTATAATCTTCAAATTAATTAAAATGTTGGAACAAGTGTTACATCCTCTATTGCATCCAAATGTGTAAAATATGTTAGGTGGTAATTTATTATCTAGAGGATTTCTAGAGCTGATTCCATATTCAAGATAGGTCCATTGACGTAGTACTCCTATACAAAGAGATTTAAAATTTGGAATCAGAGGTGAGTTGTTAGTTAAAATGTTCATCAATGCTTCAGGGTTAAATAGATAATGTAGGATAATGCACATCATCAGCCTATAATATGATTTTTCATAGAATCTTGTGGTGTTCTGTAGGAATTACTAGCTTGTCCAGTGCTCTCCAAATCCATTAGAGCATTCTATGTGTGCATTTGGATTATAAGGAATATGATATGCCTTGGAGAGGAAATGATACCCTGTATTAGTGAATAATCATATATATGATTAATTGAAGGAACAATTATTTTCTTAGTTAATTGATCAATAGGTGGCCCCTTATTTTAGGAAACTTTATGTTTAGTTAAAAATTACATATCAGTTTCACCATTTTGTATTGAAGAAAATACGAAACAACATGGACTTATAGGAACACTAAAGTATATCCCTTTTAACCACTAAAAGGGTTGTAATTTTACTATATTTCCCATCGGGTTCTCAATTTTTTTGAAAATTATTAAGGAATAGAATATACTAATGGGAATCAAAAAGACTATAATTTATAACCCATGGGTTGGATGACCTAGTTAATTAAATTCCTTTTTGGATCTCTATTTAGTTTCTTAAAAAATTGCATGGTTTCTACAAATTAATATTTGAGTGATTATTTAGGGTGATCCTACAATCATTTGTGTTAATATTAAAATACTAGTGTATAATAAATACTCACAATTGTTCCCTTAGCAATCACAAGAAATGATCATGATTTCCAAAGGTAGTTGGTAAATTTGGGTTTCATACCTAATGGTGAATAGAAACTAAAATTGATAAAGAGGATTTGATGTCATTTTCATCTTACCCTATTAGGTGGAATTATTTCCTATTCAGGGAATTTCATATAGATTTATAATATTTTTGGGAAATACATACTAAGACGCAATAAAAAACTGGTTAACCACCTTCTAATGACATGATTAAACCATCTATTGATGGGAACTACTATGTGTGACATAGGTTCTCTACTATTCACCTAATAATTGATGATATATTATTTTATAAACATGTTCTTGCAAACTATAGTTTAATGACTTCTAGCAATGAAGTAGGTGTCTTAGAGTTGGAATTGAACCTCTGTGAGGATTCCATTGTATCATATGATATCATGAATCAGAAAAAAACATATAGATCACCTGATATAGTTTAAATTCCTATTATAAGATTATACCATGTAGTTTAAAGTCTTTTGATATGCACATCAATATAATTTTTTATTCTTAAATAGGATTCCTACATATCATTATTATTTTAGGAATCAGATTCCTTGTAGTTTGATTACTAGTGTCCATGTCATACAATATGTGAAACACATTCCTTAAGAAGGATATATGTATGTTATGATTCCCTGAGTTATCTCATTGGGATAATGATCCTTTGAATGAAAGTTATATGTATTTTTTCTTACATCCCAATTAAGGGTGAACACTGGGGAATCCTCATAATTCTATTGATACAATCATCACTAGTCCGTAAGACCATGTGAGTCATACTCAGTGTGGGAAGTAAGTGATAGTGGATTATTGGACACATTTCAATGGATAGAATTTGTATGGGGCCTACATTTTAATGTTTATCATAGGGAGGTATGATTTCTAGTTTCATTTGGGATATTTTATGGGGCTAAGTCCTTAAGAAATTTTCCTACATTTCATGTTTATTATAAAATTCTGTGTATTTTTAGTTTAGTAAGTCCCTAAATTATTAATGTTTTTAATGTACTTGATTACATGGTCATCAAATAAACATAAAATGACTCCATTGTATAATCCCAATTATCTTCAACCTATAAACAATATTATGTTTGAAAAAATCATGTGATTAATTTCATTATAGTATTTTTTATCATTAATTTTTTTTATATCTTTTAGTTTCTTCTAATCTATGAATTTTAGCCATTATTTTTATAAAACCATCTAGTGGTTATATTTTTCACTAATTACAATAACTTTCATTAGTATCAACACCTGTATAAAATTCATCTTTTGATGGACTCAATTTCTTTCCACATATAACGATAATGACATAATGATCATTTTAATTCTATTTTTATTTAAATAAATAATCTAATATATATTTATATAATGAAACAATATATCATTAGTATTTCAAAAATTATTGAGATCATTGGATTGTCAAAATTCTCAAACCATAGGTCTTTTCTAAAACATCATGTTTACATTATTTAACAAAAAATAATTTATTGTATAAATAGAGACAACATATTAAATTTAAATCATATTAATATTGATGTGTATTGTAGTTTTTTGAAAAAAATGTGTATTTCAGTAATCAATTCATGTCTTTAACTCTAAAATATCACCTGTAGAGATAATTTCAAAAACATATAGAAAAATTAAGACATCATTATTTATAATCATTCTCAATGAATATTTTATATGATTCTGGTGTAGATAAGGTAAAATAACCCCTCCCCTAAAGATATATTTTAAACTATAAAACATATCTTAATTTTAGTAAATATAAAATTTGAAGATATTATAACTTACCCTAGATCTTCTCACAGAGTGATATTTTTGAAAATAATGTAAGAAAATGTATTTTTAAATTAAAATAAAAAATGATGAATGATTTTTCTTAAAAAAATTAATAAAAATAATTCATTAGAAATCATCAGGACAACATAATTTGTTAACATAAAATATTATAAGTAGTTTTAAATTTAAAAAACAATCCTTAATTATTGATTTATTCGTTTTTTCATATGGTAATCTATGTATTTCTATTTATCAACCAAGAAATCATTTTTCAATTTAAACATATAGTCCAAGTTACATATCTTCTATGCAAACATAATTCGAGGAAAAATCATAAACTTCTTTTACTTAGAAGTATTTTCTTCTCACAAAAATAATTGATTTATATTACTTCAAAATTTATTAACTTATTGAAATTTTTTATCATTTGATCTTGAAAATCTCAAAATTCAATTTCCAGCCTCAGATCTGTAGTTAATGTTTCATCAGATAAATTTTTTTAGTTTTTTAGATTAAATTTTGAGTTAGCATTGTCTGATTTAGAACAAGTAAGATAATTTCATTGATTTTTGGATGCACATTAATGATATTCATCATATTCATCAACATGGAGAGAGATGAGTCAATATTTAGAGCAAATTATCATGTTCCTAAAAAAATTAATTCATATGAATTGTAAAATATCACATATTTTTTATGTTTATTTCTAAAAATGATTTATTTATATATCAATACATAAAATATTTCAATATATTAATATTTAATATAAAATTTATCATTATTATCTCTAATTTGATCATTTGTAGTCTATTTGGATGAATCTATTGTATGTATTGATCTATAAATAATTTTCAAAGAATGATATTTTAAGAGTATTTTCTTGATAGAGATAATGCAACAATAGTAGATGAATAAAAATATGATTATTTTGGATATAGATATTCATGTATATATTTTCTTATAAGTTCCTCATCAATAACATCCCATAGCCTTTTAATAAAAATTTAATTTTATGTTGGTTCTACTAGTGTGACCACATAAAATGTAGAATAATAAATGAAATCATATTATAGAAAAACATAATATGGTTTTACATTAGTAAATATTACTTTACATGAAAATGTATATTAGTATTTTATAGTGGGGATTTTAATTTCAAGATGTAATGATGATAAAAATCAGTAATTTTCATGAACTTTTGGATAATTATTATTATTTTCCTTTCAGAATAAAATTTTTTATTCAATGGAAGTTCTTCAGTATCCTATTTTATGATGGTAACAGTTGTTATAATTGACATAGTAAATTATGATTTCATTAAAATTAGGGATTATTTCTTTTTATTCTCTTATTCTAAATGATCATAATAACATGATTTCATTTTTTACCAAGTCTTAACATTATCTATCTGAGAATACATTTTTTATATTCTCATTCGAATTTATTTTTTATTAAACATTTTTTATATGAAAAATAATTTTTGGTATTATATTTATTTTTTAAATTGGTCATCTGAATTAATTATCTTTGTTTCAATGGTTCCAATTTTGGTTCAACTTCTGGTTCAATATTTTTTTTATCCTTTCAAGGCTATGTTTCATTATCATCAAAATAATTTATTACTAATTTTTATTATTCTTCTCAGGGGACATATTAGAGTTTCATATATCAGTATCTATTCTCAACTTTGAAACTTGTACATTTTTATAAATTATTCCCCTTAAATGATTTTTAGGTTACTAGTGGCACCTACTGATGATGTTCTTTTGAATATTTTCTACATTAAAAAAATTATTATATTATCATTCACGTAGAATCATCATTGATGTGGTATTAATTCACCACATAAAGATGGATTTCATTTGCATTATTTTCTTCTTTAATAAACAAGTTAATGAATATATGATGATTTATCCCAAAAAGTATATTTTCCATTATTTAATTCCATTTCAGATTTATTTAATATATGGGAAAAAAATAATTGAAATGTGGAAATTTTTTTTAATGTAAATAAAAAATCAAGTAGATTCCTAGCATAAAAAAATAATTGTCTCTTTATCACATTTTATTAGGAATATAAAATAATGAATCAATTTGAAATAAATTTTTACACTATGTGTAAAATGATAATTATTTCTAATAATTTCATTTATAATTCCAAAATTCATTATATCGTTAGCTTTATTAAAATCTATATAATCATCAATGTTATTTATTAAAATATAAAATGATCCACCCTTAAATTATAATTCTTTAAATCCAGCAAACATTTAAATGGTTGGTGTAAATTTGTTAAATAAACGATAAATATAACCTTATTAACTCCCCCTTCACCTAAACAATTATTGATATGTATTTTCAATTGATTAAAATGGGTAATATTGGACTACTCATATTTTAATCAGGTTTTAATGATAAAAAATCATATACATTATGTATTCAAGTCAGGTGTAAAGATCGTGGGTTTCTTTAGGCTTTAGATAAATTTTCTGAAGATCAGGATTCTAATAAACCAGGACTTGTTTTTGTAACAAATATATAATTTGTTTATTTTATGAATGATTAAGTCTAATTAATTCTATGAATATAAATTATTAGGTCAATCTATTAATATTTGGATGTGTCTGAGAAACCATGATTCTGTCACCATTTTTTGTATTTTGGAAAAGGACCCAAAAACCGTGACCAAGACACCGTTACAAGACACCATGACCCAGACACCATGACTAGACACCATGACCCAAAACAATTGACCTAGACACCATGGCCCAGACACCATAACCAGACACCATCACTAGACATCATTACCAGACACTGTTACTAATTTCAAATCTATTGAAGTTAGTGAAACCGGTTATTTTCTATGAAACTGTTTGATGTCTGGAAAAGGACCAGACATTGTGATCCTAACATGGAATCTATGATACAGGTTCATAATATCTATATAATTATGCTAACATTACTATCTCACTGCTCAATAGAAAATAAGAAGACAAATTTTCCATGTGAAAGTGTTTTTAGACAGACTATGACACTGTTATTTAATATGTTTAGCCATTTTAAATTTAATTTATAATGTCATATTTGAGTCTTTTAAATGCACTAAAATAATTAATATTTTGTTGCAGAGAAGTTACCAGATAGTAAAAGGTATGAGGTGTAGAATACATGCATCATGTACGCAATAACACATGAACACCATGAATAAAAAGAAAAGTGTGGACCTGAAAAAAGATAGTGTAGTAGAGCTGCAGAAGTGTGATCATTCATGCGAAAAGAACTAACACATAAAACCAGATACATCTGAAGAACACATAGAGAATTTACGAATCCAAAAGTTGGGATACCATAGATAATAGAAAAAAAATCTTCACAATACAAACACCATGATGAAAATGAACCATATCTTACTAGAAAATAGAGCACCATACTTGAGATATTCTGTTTCTCGCAAGAGGACCTGATACTAGAATATGCTTCATCCAAGAAGTCTCGAGCATCATAGAATAACTATCGGAGCACTTCCAACCATATCTTATCTTATTTTCTCTGTTCTGTACTATTTCTAGCTTTTGAGCAGCTTGTGTGTGTCTGTATGTATAAAAACTCACATTGACTCCTGCACTAAACTGAAGGATACAATATATCATTCATCTCATATATTTTTAAACATGTTTCCTCCCACAGATAAGTGTGGAAGAGGACCCTTTTTGACTTGGTTGTTTATACCCATGAGGAACTATGGAAGTGTTCTTCTGATCTGGATAGTCCTGTGCAATGTTTTTTACCCAGATCTAATATGTGGAACATGTTTTTTAATATAAACAATGTGGTGGTAGGTGATCACAAAGTGGTGTGGATTAGGTCTTGGATTGAGGCTGAACAACTTGTTTTATATCCACTATGTTTTTTAATTTATATTTCTTTGTTTTACTATATAATTCATAAATAACTGAATTTAATTTGATAGATAATATTGGACAGATGTTATAATATTTTGTCCATATTATAATAAAATCAAATGTAATACCAATAACAAAAATTAATATTACTAAGAATTAATCAATCTTCTAGGAAGCTATTTGAACAGTCAAACATTCATAACCATATTACATTTATTTATTGGGATGTAATTATTTTTATTGGGGAACCTTTTATGAAATATTTTCACACAGAAACTTTTATAAATTCTCCATTCATGCCCTTATTGAGTATTATACTCCTGAAAAAATTTGGTATCATTGGATTTTGTAATTCCTATTAAGACTCTATTTTTAAAACTAATCATTTGTGATTTTAGTTGTACTATAGATATCTGTAGTTTTTTTTTAATATGAAATGTATCCCCCATTTAAAGTTTGTATTTATTATGGATAATAGACTGGAATGTGTTGTAACAAGTAGACCACCATTTTTTAATGGAACTTATTATTCCCAATGTAAAATTTAAATGAATATGCATTTAGAAAGTACAGGGTCTGAAATGTTTCCTTTAATTATAAATGATTATATAATTCCTTCTATAGATAGAATCACGTGGGAAGGCCCAACCAAGAATTCCTGCAATAATAATTTCAAATTCATGAATGATATATATTTCTCTATAAGAGATGATAAATTTAACAGAATTTCTTCATGTAAAACTTTCCATGAAATTTGGGATACTTTTCATTTTCACATGAAGTAACATATACAGTGATAAAAATGAGACTTAATACATATAATATTAAATATGATAACAGTAAAATGAAACCTATTGAGTCTATTTCTAATATGTATCTCATGTTCAATGAAATTGTCAACACAATGAATTATCATGGAAGAGAAGTTACTACCAATGATCAAATCATGAGGATTCTCATATGTCTACCTAATAGATGGAGAGGAACCCCTGTCTCTATTAGAGGGTCAAGAGAAATCATCAAGTTACCTATAAAAGATCTCATAGGGAAACTAATGGTGTATGAAGAGGATGTGAATGTCAAAAAGGTAGAGGAGGATCAACCCAAATGAAAATCTATTTCATTTTAGACCACCACCTCAAAACAAAAATATAAAGGGAAATTGGAAGTCTCTGTAGATTATTCTAGTAGTGAAAAATCAACACCCAATAGTGATGATTATATGGCTCAATTATTTAGATGGTTCAAGAGATTTTACACAAAGAATGAGTTTTTCAAAAATCATAACTTCCAAGGAAAATATGATCAAAAGGGAAGCATATAAAATATCAGAAAATAATTGAAAATCTAAATGATATAGTATACTATGATGATAATTTAATAGGATATATAATTGATGAATTCACCAAGATCAACAAAAAAATGAATTTATGGAAAAATATAAAAAGTATAAAACTGAAATAAAAGCAATGTTGTGTGATTCTGAGGACTATTCTGGTAACTCAGAATCTTCACATGATGAACAGGGAAACAAAACCAATATTTCTTTTATGTCAAACCCATCTGTGGTAACACTAGAATCTCCTTTATATTTTTTCTACTATTCTAAATATGAAAGTGATTCAGAAAATATTACTGATGAATTAATGTCTAAGTACTGTTATATGCTTGAAGTGATATATAATGATGTTAAAGATAAATAAAAGCCTATAAGGAAACAATATTATCTTTCCTCAACTGTTAAATATGAACTTACTATAGATAGGAAGAAAAATGTTCAATTTCTCAATGAAAAATATTCACTAAAGCTTTCTAATGAGAAATTGAAAATTTCCCTGTAATTGTTTAATAATGGTAATGAAACATTGGTAAAAATTCTATGTAAATAGATTGAACCTAAATATACTACTGATATTTCCTATAAACCTGGTAAATGAAATTTTGGATAATCTAATATTGTTTCTAAGACTAGGACATACAATGTTACTCATTGTTTTAGAAAACATTCAGCAAGTTCTAATTCTGATACACTACTTACTGTTTCAAGATTTTTTGGAAATAATATTTTATATTTTTCAAGAACATTACATAATGATTATAGGAAACCTATGAGGAAGATGTGGGTTCCTAATTCATTAGTAACTAATATTACTAGACCCAAACAAAGAATGGTACTGATGTCTCTTTACATTTGAATATTTTAAAGGAAATTTTCTTAAAGAGCTCCTATAAACGATTGTGGTACATAGACAGTGTGTGTTCAAGACACATGATAGGTGACTATTCATGACTCTAGAACATAATAAAAATTTATAGTGTACATGTAACATTTTGTGACAATGACAAAGGAAAAATACTTTTCCATGGAAAAATAGATAAGTCTGACTCCGTTTTTTTTTCAAATTACTTTTTGTTGATAGATTGATATATAATCTACATTGTATTTTACAACTAAGCGATGATGGATTTCATGTTAAGTTTGAAAATTATGCTTCAAATTTTTTTAATTCAAAAAATGAATTATTGTTTTCTAAATTAAGAAATTAGAATTTATTCACTCTTAACATAGAGTCTTTATAATCTCATGATGTGTTATTTTTATGTCTATTTAACAAAGAGTTTTTTCTTTGGAATTTGAGACAAGGGCACTGAAATATTCAATCCCTTATAAATATAACTAGAAATAATTTATTCAATGATCTATCCAAACTTGAGTTTATAAATGACAATGTGTTTAATACTTTTGAAAATGGAATGCAGTACAAAATTTACTTCAAAAAAATAAAGAAGTGTCAACTTCTAAACCTCTCAAATTGGTTCACATTGATTTTTATAGAGTTTCTATTTTAAATGGGAAGAAATATCTTTATGTTCTTTTAGTTTAATATTCTAGATATACATGGGTTTTCTTTATGTCTCCCAAAAGTGAATCTTTCAATTATTTCATCAAATATGGTAAAACTGTAGAAAATCATAATAGACATAGAGTTAAATCCTTAAGAAGTGATCATGGTCTTGAGTTTGAAAATCAAGAGTTTGAATCCATTTTCTCAAAAAATGGCTATAGTCATAATTTCTCTTCCCCTAGAACAGATCAATAAAATGGAGTTGTATAAAGAATAAATAAAACCCCGCAAGACATTTCATGAACCATTCATAGTGAATATGAACTTCCTATTTATTATTGGGATGAATCTATAAATATTGCATGCTATATTATTAATAGAGTGTTGATTAGGACCATACATAAAATACTCTATCTGATTTAGGGATCAATTGAAAACCAAAAGTAAGATACTTCAATGTTTTTGTTTGATAAGTCTGTATCCTTAATACTAAGGAAACTTTTGATAAATTTTCATCCAAGAATGATCGAGGAATAGTTTTAGGATATTCAATCTCTAGTAAATCCGAAAGAGTGTTTAAAAAAAATTAGTAAATGTATAAAATGGTTTTTTCACTTAAAATTCGATGAGACAGATCCACATGAGGCATAGACCACTCTAGAGAACCCTGAGGATGATGTGTCAAATCTATATATTAATTCATAATCCCCTAACAATTCTGTAAAGCAATCTATGAAAACGTCTAGTTCAGTAAATTCTTTTGATTCAAGTCAGAATGAACCTGAACCTGTTGAAGTACCTAAAATAAATGTTCCTTATCTTAATAGAGTTATTATAACTATTAAGAACCAACATATAGATGTTATTGTTAGAGAATTAGGTAATGTAACTCAAACTATAGCTTCTCTTAAAAATCATGTAAAATATCAAGTCTTCTTCTCACAACTTGTGTAATGACGCAATTTTTTTCAATGTAAATTCCCTTCTCATATTCATTTCATAAAATCACATTAAAACACAACATAATGAATTACTATGTGCTATGTGACCTTTAAAAATATGTTTTTCACTTTTGTATTGGGAATTTTTAAAATCTGACATACACCGTCCTGTTCAGAATGTTTTTTGTAGTCTAATAATACAAAAATAATTTTCGGTGAATAGTAACCTACCCTTATAAATAGTTATATACCCTAATGAATATTAACCTTACCTAAGATATTATAAAAATAGTTTTCAAGTGAATGTATGATGTACCTATATTTTAGAATAACTAAATGGATGTTTTAAAACTGGTTTCTTAATAATAAGTTATGATTTTAATTAAATATTAAAATAATCATATTTAGAAAATCAATTTTGAAAACTAAAACTCATTTTTGGATTCTACACGTCGAAAAATGGTTGGGGTAATTTTTTTGGGATTTTTCTGAAATACTTGAATTTTTTATGAATAGTGAAATACAGTAATTTACAAAATAAGCTAAATAAGAAAATTAAAAGGTCATGTGTGATGTTCTGTGGATGCAAGACCACTTTGTTCAGGATTAAATTATAAAATTACTATTTTTGGTCATGAAATACTCACTAATCCTTGTCTTGTGCGGAATTATTAGACTAATGAATTTTATATTATGGAAACCCCTCCCCCCTACACTACAAATACCACCCTTCACACCCTCATTTCCTCACACCACCAATGCTTGAATCCATGCCTAAACTCTGCCCAAGAATCTTCCCTAGCCCCTCCCCCACGTCCAAGAGCTCTTGGTCTCATCAAAATTCCAATCATAGTGCCCTTAAGGAGGCTCTCAAGAGGAGGATTCAAGAGGCGATTTTTCTCCCTCTTCTTCTTTAATTCCCTTTCAATTTAAAGTTCTTTTCCTATTCTATCCCCACTTATCTTGGTCAAAATTGTATGTTATATCCTGTATCATGAATATAATGAATTTTTATGATACTAATGGGATATTATATCATCCTAACCATTTCCCTCTTCGTTTTTATTTTATTGAAGAGAATGTTGTTCGGGAGATGTCAATTTATCACCTTCAAGAATGACATTTTTTACTTCTCGCATTTCAACCTTTAGATCTGGTAATGAAACCAATTTTATGGTTGAACCTGAATTTGATATATGTATTATGTCCTATTTAATTCTTTTGAACTGACTTATGTACAAATTACTATGTGATAAATAAAAACAAGTTCGTTGTGATCGAAAAACCGCCCAAAATAACCCCACACAATCATCATTTAATTTTTTTTCTAATGATTCATATACATGGTATATAATATAACTAATTATAAGATAATTTAAAATTCTATAATGTCATTAATAACATTTAATATCATTTTTTTATGTTTACCCATGTTCTACTCGAACTTCAATTTATGAATACAAGTGAACCACGCAAGAAAATCCATAAAAATGAACATCCCCAAACAATGTTTTTAAACTCTATAAGTCATCAAAAGGAACATAAAATGACATCATGAAACTATAATGAACCTTATTAATGTATTAAAGGATATATAATTTATAATTAATGAATAAAATGTCACTATACAATACATTAAAATAAGGAAGCATCCGGGTTCAATGTAAGGGGAAATTCTCGAACCCAACTTTCATCCTTCGGGTTCTCCCTTTGTCACTCCATTTTTGATATTGTTACCCCATAAAGATCAATTATTAATCATTTTATTTACTTTTATGGTATATAGATGGTTTTATATGTTTTTTATTTCAATCAAAATGTTTTCCAAAAGAACACTTCTTTTAAGAACACACATTTTACATCTCACTCAAAGTGGACGGTTCTTGTAACATGTATGTTATTACATCTTTATTTTGGGGACCCAATGTTTATGGATGTGTTATTATGAGATGAAACCCATTCCTTTCCATGGGTTAGTTATGTTCATTTTTTAAATGTTTTCTATGGGGAAATAATAATAATAATAATGTTATGATGTGACGGGTGTGCCCAGAATTATATAGTAAAATATGAATGTTTCAAATTGATGGGTGCGCCCAAAATTTTACAGCGCTCCAATGCATTCGATGAAGTAATTAATGTCATTAGTAAATGTGAAATGATGTGTTAACAAGATTATATCTTGGTTCATAAGTATGTGTGGTACTTAACCACTAAGACATGATGTTTCGTTTTTATAAATTGCCACATTTCAGGTCTTATATTTATGCTTCTTCTCATGTTCATGATTTCTTTGCCTATTTCATGATTATGCTCACCCCATACTATATTCTTCTATATATCCTCTTAATGTATTTTAGTTCACCCCTTTTGATTTATATCCTTGTGTGGCTACATGTACTAAGGAGAGGACAAGTTCCAATAAGATGTTAGAGAAGAAGAAATTAAATAAATGTTTGTGATTGATGTTGTAATTGTTATGAATAGTCCTAGTTTGCCCAAGACTCTAAACCTTTGGATCCTCTATGTCTAATAGTATTATGTTTTTATCAATAATATAATGTAATAATAATGTAAGAAAAGGGTTGTGTTGCTATAGTTGGTATCAGATGAAAGGATTAGTAAATTTGGGAATTAGGATTAGTGAACCCTAGAGAAAACCTATAGCATGAGACTAAGTACAAATATGCACACAAGAATATTTACATAGGTATCCCATATGTTATGTTTTTGGAATAAATTTTTTAAATGAATAATTATTAATTACTTGTTTACTTATGTTTGGTTCTAACCTTTTCTATTTTAGAAAATTGTAGGAACCAAAAGAAATCAGGCCAATAACTCATGCGAGGGAAAATGCAATGATTTCCTGAACGACATCCCCAAGGATTTGGGAGGTGGAGTTCAAAAACTCAGGGTGATTCTTACACAATTATCTTATGTTATTAACAATAAACATAATAATGGGGAACATCCTCCTTCACCAAAGAGGGAGCAACTGGATATCAGATGTTTTATAGGCCAACGACCACCGAGGTTTAGTGGATCTTCTCTATCCACTAGTTGCAGAACAGTGGGTCACCACGATGGAGAAGAACTTTTATATTTTTCACTATTTTGATATGGGGAAGGTAACCCAAGATGTTTATCGTCATGATGGAGATTCCGATCAATTGTGGGATTTGATTATGAACACCAAGCCAAGGGAGGAAATTG
The DNA here is from genome assembly GCA_963277665.1 of Viscum album. Taxonomy (NCBI): domain Eukaryota; kingdom Viridiplantae; phylum Streptophyta; class Magnoliopsida; order Santalales; family Viscaceae; genus Viscum; species Viscum album. The sequence continues at coordinate 1,453,763,664 of OY728129.1, read as the reverse complement.
AAGAGATGGAATGGGAAGACATTAAGATAATGTTTCTTAACAATTATTTCCTATGAACTCTTCATATGATGATGGATATAGAATTCATATTTCACAATAAAAAAGAAGGAGAATACGTTACAACATATGATGCGAATTTCACAAGGCTTGGAAGGTACACATAGTGTTATGTTATAAAAAATGATAGAAAAATTGATAGATTCTTTAGTGGATTAAAACCACACCTTCGAAAGGCCCTTGAAATTCGAGACTTTGGGAGTTATGAAGATGTTGTCCGCTGTGATCACAAAGTTGAGATGGAGTTTGGAGAATGGTCCCATGGATAAGGGGAAAAGAATCGAAAGATGGAGTTTCAAGGTTGAGGATCTAATGACAAAAGTGGGAAAAAACACTACGAACCACATGCGAAAAATGTGGGAAGTTTCTCCATTGGAACTACCTCATAGGGATGGGGAAGTGATTCAAGTGTGGGAATGAAGGACACCAAGCTCAATAGTGTCGAAAAAAGACGAAAGGGAAGGAGAATGTGGCATATGAATGGAGATAACCACTCATGGTTCAATGCTACAACTGTAGAGAGATAAGGAACTATGCAAGTCAGTGTACTAAACCTCGTGTTCTTCAGGGCAATCAACGTCAGTAACCACTAATTCCAAAGGAACAAGGGAGGCTTATGTCATCACTACTACAGAGGTGGAGCATGATAATGAATTTGTAAAAGGTATACTTCTTATTCTCTCCAGAATGGAAAAAGTTTTATTTGATTTTGGTTCTATGCATTCCTTTATATCTTCAAAGTTTTCTGGAACTATAGAATTGAACCCTAGAAACCTTGAAGTATAGATATATGTAAAAACACCAGTGGTGAAATTATTGCAACCCAAGTGTTTGAATCCTCTCATGTTGGCGTATGTGGGAAGATTCTTCTGGTGAATCTAGTAATAATTCATTTGGTGGAATTTGACGCTATAATGGGAATGGATTGGCTCTCTTTATCTAGAGCACATATCAACTGTTATGAATAGAAAATATCTTTTCATATTTTGAACTATCCCATGCTCCTCTACAAATTCAAGAAAGATCATGAATCTCTGTTGAAAAATCCTTCAATTCTGTGGGTGTTGAATTCCTATGAAGAAGCATACCTCAACCGAATGGTTGAGTCGAAGGAAAGTTTCATTTTTGGGGAAATTCCCATCATGAGGGAATACGACAATGTATTTCCCGAAGAGTTACCCGGAATTCCCATGGATCATGAATTAGAGTTCTTAATTGAACTCATACCTGGAGATACTCCTATATCGATGTGTCCCTATAGGATGGATCCTGTCGAACTGGAGGAGTTAATGAAGCAACTACAAGAGAAACTAGACAAAGGGTTATTATGCCCTAGTGCATCAACTTGGGGTGCGCCCGTGATCTTTTTGTAGAAGAAGGATGGAACAATGTGGATGTGTATCGATTATAGGGAACTCAACAAGATCACCATAAAGAACAACTATCATCTTCGAAGGATTGACGACATGTTCGATCGGCTAAGAGGAGATCAATACTTCTCAGAGGTGGATCATCGTTCTGGATATCATCAGGTAAAGGTGAAGAAGGGAGATATTTAGAAGAATTCCTTCCGAACAAGATATGGGCACTATGAGTTTTTGGTGATGCGCTTCGGACTTACTAATGCCCCTGCAATATTCATGGATTTGATGAATATCATCTTTAGGCATTACATCGAAAAATTCGTGGTAGCGTGTATTGATGATATTCTCATCTACTCCAAGATAAAGGAGGAACATGAAGAACATCTAAGACCTATTTTGGTGACAATAATAAATGAGAAGTTGTATGCCAAGTTCATAAAGTGTGACTTTTGGATGAATAAAGTCAAGTTCTTGGGATATGTGATCACAAGTGAGAGAATTTCTGTGGATCCTTCAATGACAAAGGCGATTGAGGAATGGCCCAGACCCTCTAGTGTCACAGAAATCCATATTTTTATTGGATTAACTGGGTACTACTGAAATTTTGTGAGAAAATTCTCATGATTTTCATTCTAAAAAACTATGTTAATATGGAATGGGGTAAACTATGTCTGGATGGAAGAATGTGTGGGAAGCTTCAAGGATCTAATGAAAAGGCTGATCACTGAACCTGTACTCACACTACTGAAAAGTGTAGAATGTTTTGTGATATATCAGGATGCTTCAAAGAAAGGATTGGGTTGCATACTCCTGGAAAATGATAATTTTATAGCATACACCTCACAATAGATGATGATCCATGAGAATAACTACCCAATGCATGATCTAGAGCTTGAAGACATGATTTTTTCCTTGAAAATATGGAGGCACTACCATTTTGGCGAGAAGTGTGACATATAAACTGACCACAAGAGACAAAAGTATATATATTCACACAAAAGGAGCTCAACATGCATAAAAGGAGATGGTTTGAGATAATAAAGGATTATGATTTCCCAATTCACTATCATCCTGGAATGGCGAACAATGTAGTTGATTATCTAAGCAGAAAAGAACCTGCTACTCTATCCATGCTGCGGATTGAGAAAGACCCTATCTTCTTGGATATGAAAAGAATGGATTTGGAAATCATAAGGGAAAGGGATACATCCTACACTACCCAAATGAATGTGAAACCATCCATCCAGGAAAAGATTAAAGAAGAACAAAGGGATGACGTGGAGATACAAAAAAGGGTGAATGAAGTAAAGTAATTGATGCTGCTGAGTACCATATCGATGATTATTGTGTGATTCAGTTTGGAACGCGGCATTATATGCCTTCATCACCCGAGATAAAGAACGAGCTATTGGAAAATGCACATAGATCAACTTTCTCTATCCATGCTGGGAGTAGCAAGATGTATTGTGATCTCAAAGAACACTTCTGGTGGGATAACATGAAGAAGGGGATTGTGGAATATATATGATGATACATGGTATGTCAGCAAGTTAAATCTGAATAAAAAAAGTCCAAATGTATGATGCATACATTGCATATACCCATGTGGAAATGGAAAAATGTTTCTAGGGACTTTTTCATGGGTCTCCAAAAGACGCCGAATGGAAATAATGCGCTATGGGTTGTGGTTGACTAACTCAACAAGACTGCCCATTTTATCGCTATTTGGGAAGATCTCTCACATGAAAAACTTGAAATGATATATTTTAAGGAAGTGGTGAGACTGTACGGTCTTATACTCCCAATTATCTCTGACCGTGATCCATGGTTCAAATCTAAATTTTGGAGGAGCCTCCAACATTATTTGAGTACTAAATTAAATTTCAGCATGGCCAGTCACCCAAAAACCGATGGCCAATCTAGAAGGACACTTCTGACGCTTGAAGATATTTTAAGACCCTGATCTCTAGAATTCAATGGTGGATGAGATCAATATCTCCAATTGGTTGAGTTCTCATACAATAATAGCTTCCACTGGAGTATTCAGATGGCTCCATATGAAGCTGTGTACGGAAAGCGATGTAGAACTACAACCTATTGGGATGAATTTGGAGAAAGAATGCTACTTGGACCTGATATTGTCCAAGAGATGATAGATAAGGTTCATTTCATCCCGAAAAATATCAAAGGTGCATAGTGTTGGTAAAAGAGCTGTGATGACAACTATTGAAGGTTCTTGAAGTTCGACGTTGGAGATAATGTCTTCCTTAGAATATCACCATGGAAGAGAGTCATGAGGTTTGGAATGAATGGGAAGCTAAACCCAAGGTATGTTGGCCCCTTTCAGATCTGATAATGAATAGGAGTCATGTCCTATAGAATTGAAATTCCATCGAATATGGCTCAAGTTCATGATTTGTTTCAAGTATCACTCCTGAGGAAGTACATACCTGACCCCTCACATGTACTAATCTCAAAGGTGGTACAGTTGGAAGATGATCTCTCCTATGATGAGAAACTGGTAAAGATTCTGGATCGAAAAGATAAGGTTCTATGCAATAAGAAAACCCATCTGGTTAATGTGTTGTGGAGGAACCATAAGTTTGAGGAAGAAACATTGGAACCGGAAGAGGCAATGAAGGAGAAGTACCCTCACCTTTTTGTGTAAAGTGAAATTTTGAGGGTGAAATTTTTTATGTGGGGAAGAATGTAACAACCCAATGTTTTTAAATGAAATTTCTCTTCTCAAAAATATTTCATAAAATTACATGAAAACACAACATAATGAACTACTAAGTGCTAAGGGACCTTTAAACATATTTTTTTCACTTCTGTATTGGGAATTTTGAAAATATGACATACACGGTTGTGTTCAAGATGATTTTTGGAGTCCAATAAAACAAAAATTACTTTCAGTGAATAGTAACCTATCCTTATGAATATTAACCTACCCTTTTGAATAGTTTTAAACCATAATGAATAGTAACCTTACTTATTATAGTATAATAATTATATTCATGTGAAAGTATGATGTACCTATATTTTAGAATTACAAAATGAGTGTTTTAAAACCGGTTTTTTAATAATAAGTTATGATTTTAATTAAATATTAAATTATTCATGTTTATAAAATTATTTCCGAAAATTGATCTTCAATTTTTTATTGTACATGTTGAAAAATGGTTGGGGTAAATTTTTGGGATTTTTATGAAAAACCTGAATTTTGGATGAATAGTGAAATACCGTAATTTACAAAATAAGCTAAATAAGTTAATTATAGGGTCAAGTGTGATTTTATGGCGATGTAGGCCCACTTGGTTTGGGATTTAATTATAAAATTACTATTATTGGTCATGAATGACTCATTATTCCTTGTCTAATTGGGAATTAATAAACTAATGAATTTTATAATAAGGAAACCCCTCTCCCCTCCACTATAAATACCACCCTTCACACCCTCATTTCCTCACACCTTCCAATCATAGAATAATTTTCTAAAATCGGCCCAAGAATCGTCCCTAGCCCCTCCCCCACATCCAAGAGTTCGTGTTCTCATAAAAATACCAATCTTAGAGCCCTTAAAGAGGATCTCAAGAGGAGGATTCTAGAGGTAATTTATCTCCCTCTTCTTCTTTAATTATCTTTCAATTTCATGTTCTTTTATTATTCTATCCCCACAAATAATTTTCTAAATGGCATGGTAACAATATTATCATGAAAATACATGAATGTTATGATACTAATGAGATATTATATCATCCAACCCATTTCCCACTTCTTTTTATTTTATTAAAGACAACTTTGTTCGTGAGGTGTTAATTTATCACCTTCAACAACGACATGTTTACTTCTAACATTTCTACCTTCAGATCTGGTCATGAAATAATTTTTATGGTTGGTCCATAATATTTTATATTTATTATTTCCTATTTAATGTTCTGTAATTTACTTATCTACAAATTACTAAATGATAAATTAAAACAAGTTCATTGTGATCGAAAACAGCCCAAATTAACCAAAAAAAATCATCATTTAATTTTTGTATAATGATTAATCCACATGGAATATAATATAACACATTATAAGATCATTTAAAATTATAAAATTTTATTAATAACATCTAATATCAGTTCTGGATGTTTACCCATGTTCTACCCGAACATGAATTTATGAATACAAGTGAACCACCTCTGAAAAACCATAAAAATGAACATCCACAAAAATGTTTTTAAACTCTATAAGTCATCCAAAGAAACATAAAATGACATAATGAAACCATAATTAACCTTATTCATGTATAAAAGGATCCATAATTTCTTATTAATGAATATAATGTCACTATACATGACATAAAATAGAAGGAAGCATTCGGGTATAAGGTTAGGGGAAATTCTCGAACCCAAATTTCATCCTTTGGGTTCTCCCTCTTTCACTCCATTTTTGATACAGTTACTCCTTAAAGATAATTTCTTCAGCACTATATTTCCTTTTCTAGGATATAAATGTTTTCCATGGTTTTTATGTCAAACTATTTTTTTTCCAAAAGAACTCTTTTTTTAAGAACACACCTTTTACTTCTCACTCAAAGTGAACAGTTCTTGTAACATGTATGTTATTTCCACTTTGTTTTGGGAACCCAATGTTTATTAATGTGTTCTTATGAGATTAAACCCATTAAATTCCATGGGTTAGTTATGTTCATTTTTTATATGTGTTTTTTTGGCAATCATGATAATGATAAGATTATGATGTGATGGGTGCCCCCAGAATTATATAGCGCAATATGAATGTTTCAAAGTGACGGGTGTACCCAAAATTATACAGAACTCCAATTCATTGGGTAAAGTGATGAATCTCATGATTAAATGTTAAATGATGTCTGAACAATATGATTTATTTGTTCACAAGTATGTTTGGTAGTTATCCACTAAGACATGATGTTTCATTTTTATGCATTGCCTCATTTCAAGTCTTATATTTATGCTTCCTATCATGTTTGTGATTTCTTTGCCTATTTCATGATTATGATCTCCCTATGCTATATTCATCTTTTATATCATCTTACTGGACTTTTATCTCATCACTTTTGATGTATTTCCTCAAGTTTCTACATGTACTAAGGAGAGTAAAAGTGCCAATAAGAAGCTAGAGATGAAGAAATTAAATAATTTTTTATACTTTATATTATAATTTTTATGAATGATCATAGTTTTCCCAAGAACATTCTCTTGATAATGATGATGATTTTAAAGAACACATATCTGAACAAGATGTTCCTGAGATTATCCCATCTACCGAGGAATGAATGGATCAAGCCTTTCAATTGGATAGAAAAGATATGGGTGAAGCCTTTGGGAATGAAATTTTGGAAATTGATCAATGATCTAAATCTCTAAGTCATGTGAGAGATTAACATGTTGAGGGAGTGAAACACCATAATCTAGAATGTATTGATATGTATAATCCAATTTTTCAATGAACTATAGATACATATTATAATTTCCATAGGTATGATGATGTGAATGATTCCCATGAAACCCTAGTTAACGGTATAGATCTATCAAATGTGTTTCAATTGAAACTGCTCTCTTCCCTTGGTGTCATATATGCAAAGGAATCTGAGCCTAACTTTTCTCTTGTTTTTAACCCTTCATGAGAACATTCTATATCAGTGAGTAAGGATGATTATAAAGCCTTGGAATATACCTTATTAGATGGAGTTTAAAAACTCCTAAACACACAACATGCCACTATAACAAACCTATGTAAAAGAGATGATTCACATTTGATAGAAAATATCATATGGAAGAATCAGAAAAAATTCTTCATGAAACTCAAGAGGTAATAATTGAGAAAAAATTGTTGAGTAATTAAGTAATTTCCCTTCAGATCTATAGTTGAAGATGTACATAGAGTGTTGAAATCAAGACTAGATCCTTTTTCTCATCCGGCTGAGGACGTTAGTTGTCAGATGCCACAGGAAGTTGTCTCTCTTCTTAAACATAATCGAACTTCCTTAGATAACAAGGTGGCTGAATAAAATAGAAAATAGTTCAAGATATTCGTGATATTTGATTGGTCTCAATAAATTTGATTATGAGTAAAAGGGATGTCTATAGAAAGATCCGAATCAACTAATGTCCCTAACCTCAATTGTTAAAGCTTCTAGTACATTTATAAAGTAATCTCAATACTCCTTTGATGTTGATATGCTCAGATCAGTTTTTATGGAAGAACAAAAATCTTTTCTAACCGGATTTGAAAAATGGTCTCTATCTAGGGTTTTCAAGAATAGTTATTTATTTATTGATTTGGTAAGAATTCATTACATGATTTCAAATGATGCCCTGGGAGAAATTACCATGTAGGTGGATTTCTACATTAATAAGATTTTCTCTAAGAGTGATCTGACAAATCCATTCAGGAACCTTGTTATGAATCTAAACATCCGTCCCATCACTCAGTGGTTCAAAACTCATGTTCAAAAGCTGAAAGATTTCACTCTATTATTAGACAAGTTCAACGATAAAAAAGATGGATATTAGAATGAGATGCCCTCTAGGGGTGAGTTTATTGCGGAATTCACCATGTTATTGACTCCTTATATTCTTGTGCAGAGCATTCATTTTGTGGCTCCTGCAGCAGCACCCTTGTGGCTTGGTTTGGCTACTTCCCCTTTCACTACCATTACCTCTACCTCTATGTCTGTCTCTTCGGCTATGAGTCATATCAAACATGTTATCCATGACCAAAAACTACCTACGTCTTCTCCCAAATGAACCTTGGACATATCTATTATTGATGGAATATATCATCCTTCCCTGAAAGTTGGTTCAATCCCTTCTTCAAATTCTACTTCTCCTCCTATGGATTATCCTGATCCAACTGTCACTGGAAAAGAGAAGGCAACCATTGCTGAAGAACAGTGAACACTATCTTTTTATACATATTATTTTGTATTTTTTTTCATACTATTTTTAATGTACCATATTTTATCATCTAATGCACTCTAAACTCTCATTTTGTATTCTATTTTTTATATTTATACTCTTTTTGATAATATGAAAAGGGGGAGAGACACGTACAGTAGTGGATACACAACACAGTAAGAACAAATCACTCAGTCATATGATAAGTGATCATCAAAAAAGAGGATATTGATGGACTCCTCATGTTTCAATTATGTTTTAAGGATCAAAAATCCACTATATAATGTATTTAAGCCATCTCTAAAGATCGATGGTTTCATTATTTTTTAAATAAATTTTCTCAAGATCATGATTCCTATAAATCATGATAGGTTTTTGTAAACTATATTTTACTTCATAATTTTAGGAGATATTATGTCAAATTAATTATTTTAATATTACTGCTTAAGTATACATACTGATACTTGGCTCAGTCTGAGAAACCATCAGTCTACCACCCATTTTGGTTTTCTGGAAAAGGACTTAGACACCGTCACCCAAACACTATGACCATATACCGTGACCCAACCACCGTGACTAGAAACCGTGACCCAGACACCGTGACCTAGACACCATGACCCAGGCACCATGACCCAGACGCTGTGACTAAACACCATGACCAGACGTCGTAACCAGTTTCAGATCTATTGATGTCTATGACAATGGTTCCTTGCAAATACACCATTCTATGGTTGGAAAAGGACAAGACACTGTGATATTAACACTGCATATGTGCTATAGATTCTTGATCTTTATAAAATTATGCTATCATGAATGCCTCACCAGTGAATGTAAAAGAAGAAGAAACATTTTCCATGTGACACCATTTCCAGACATACTGTGACACCATTCTTTAATACGTTTTGTAATTTTAAATTTAATTTATAATGATCATATTTGGGTATTTTAAATGAACTGGCATAATTGTTATTTTTTGTAGACATGTCACCTGACATTATAATGTACAAGGTGAAGAATACATGAATGTTGTCGCCTCCAATATTTGCACTCCAAAAATAAAAAGAATAATGTGGCCCAGAAACAAGATAGAGTAGTAGAGCAACCAAAGTGGAAGCATTCTTACGAAAATAACTGATACATTCAATAAGATATATCTGAAAAACTCATGAAGCATTCACGAATCCAAAATTTTGGATACCATATATAAGATACAAGACCATCATCGCATTATAAACTCTACAAAGAACTCGAGCCAAATCTAAATGGAAACCAGCACATCAGACAAGCGATACTCTATTACTCACAAGAGGACCCGATACTGGCATATACTTTATACATGATGTTTAGATATGCATAGAATAACAATCATAGAACTTATAACCATTTCACATATTATTTTCTCAATTGTGTAATTTTTTTATTTCGAGTAGTGTGTATGTTTCTGCATTAAAACGCACACTATCTCGTGAACTATACTGGAGGATATAAGATATCCATTATTTCATATCTTTTTATACTTGATTACTCTAATAGATAAGTGTGGAATAGGTCCCCATGATACCTTGTAATTTATACCCACGAAGAACTATAGAAGCGGTCGTGTGACTTTGATAGTCTTGTGCGCTATCATTTACCTGATAAAGGCTGTGGATCATATTTATTAATATAAACAACTTCATGGATAGTGATTACACTACTAAAAAAATGGGAAAGGGAAGCGCAACCCTTTTGTCAGTGCTAAACAAATGCGCTGATAAAGGGGGCCTTTATCTGCGCTAAAAAAACACGGATAAAGGGGGGGGGGGGGCTTTAACAGTGCTAAAAAAGAGTTGTTAAAAGTGACCCTTTATCATCACTTTTTTTAGCGCTGATAAAGGCCCCCCTTTATCAGTGATTTTTTTGCACTATTAATGGGGACCCCTTTATTAGGGCTTTTTAGTAGTACTGATAAAGGGGGGCTTTATCAGCGCTTTTTCCTAGTGCCGATAAAATTTATGTTTCAAAAGAAAAATTTCTGGAAAAATAATATATTGTTATATAAGAATATTTTTATTGATATAAATATAATATATCCTTTTTTATTATGTTGTAGACATGTAAAAATAGAATATTAAATTTAATATAAAATATATTTACTGAAAACGACTTTAAAATATTTAAAAATATTATTAAATAATAATTTTTTCATTATTATTGATTAAAAATAATTTAATAACAATTTGATGAAACAAAAAATCAAAACAATTAATAAAAGATATAAAACAAGTTGCAAATGTAACTCAAACTTCAAACGTCCCTAACTTTTGATCTAGGTGTCCTTTTGAGCTCCAGAGCATATCAAATCGAAGCTTGTGATGGGATCTACGTAGTTGTGACTGGAGAGAAGCATCTTTTACACTTTGAGGCCTCGAAAAAGTCCCAGAAGGCCTCCAAAACAGATTTTTTAGTCTGGATACCCTGATTTGATAACATTCAAAAATGTATAACTTCTCATCCAAATGTCCGTTAGGCCTGTAACAGATATCATATCAAAGATTGTTTCATTTTCTTTAATTTTACTAGTTATATAGTTGAAAAGGGCTTATATATAAGAAGTTATGATCGTTTTAACAATATATGGATTTTCAAATATATATATATATATTTATTTATTCATAAATATGTGTGTGTGTGTGTGTGTGTATTTGTGTTTGTGTTGTATATATGTATGTATGTATGTATGTATTTATTTATTTATAAACACAAATAAAATACATATTTTATAAATGTATTTAAAACTAATGATATAAATATATATAAATATTCAAATAAATATACGGATAAAAAATTTTAACTACAAATATATATATATATATATATTAATATACAAATGAATATATATATATACTAATATATGAATAAACATATATGTATTAATATAACTAAATATATATATATTAATATAATTCTATATTAATATACAAATAAATAGATGTATCATTAAATAGAAAAAACGAAATGGCTTAGTGGTAAAGGTGTAGGCGTGCAAGGAGGTGGTCGCGGGTTCGCGTTCTGGTGGAAGTAAGGAAGTGCGCACACATGTGTGGGATGCGTGGTCAAGGTTATCAAGCGAGAGTGGAGAGTGGGTCGCCTTGCACTGATAAAGGGGGGTGGGAAAGCACTGTAAAAAGATCCCCCTGAATATTTATATATATATATATTTTACTTTTATCATCAGTTTTTTAGTGCTGATAAACGGGTTTTTTATCAGTGATTTTCTGACCGCTGATAAAAGGGACCCCCTTATCATCTCCTCGATAAACAGTAATTTTTTAGCGCTGTTAATTAACTTTTTTAGCATTAATAAAAGCCATATTTGAATTAGTTTCACTATAGGGAGTGGATTAGTTCTTAGTTTGATACTAAACCTTTTGTTTTATATATGCTATGTTGTTTAATTAATTTTTCTCTATTTTATATTATAATTCAGAAATCACTAGATTTAATTTCATAGTCATTATTGGATAGATGTTATAATTGTTTTTGATTATTAACAAAGAATAAAAAGTGAAAACAATAAGTGATATTGAGATTAATGAAAATTAATCTATCTATTGAGAAGTTAATTGAATAGTAAAACTTTCATTATCGTATTTCTTTTATTAAATAAGATGTATTTATTTTTATTAGGGATCCTTTTAAGAAAACTATTCAAATTGAAATTTCTATAGATACTTAATTCACCCCCCCCCCTCTTGAGTATTATACTCCAAACAATAGGTATTATCGTTTATCAGTTCTAGTTAGTGGAACAAATATGCTACAACATTGATAATGAATAACGTATTTCTATATAAATTCGTACATTAAAAATTATTAATCTACTAATATTTTTCATATAATTTATTTATAATATATTTCAATAAAGGATACCATGTTTTAAATGACTGGTTGAAAAAACTATTGGAATAAAAGATTATATTCTAAATTGAATGGAAGGAATGAAATCAAAAATCATTATGCCCACACCATTTTAAAATATTAAGGGAATAAAAAGTATCTCTATTTATATGATGACATAAAAACATATATTAAATATTAAAAAAATATTTTATTTGTGGGGAAATAATCCCTCAAGGTTTCCTCTCATAATTTTTTTTAGTGATTATGTTGTTTGACAAAGCCAGATGATATAAAATAAATATAGTTGGTGTTTTCCTAAGACAAGTTTTTATCGTTGCATAGTTTTCCTATTTTTGCCAAAATTTTGGGCCTCTAATTCGAAAATTATCTTTTTTCACTGTAATGTTTGAGTAAATGTATATAATAGTTTGATGAAAAAAAAAATTAAATTTGAAAAGGAAAAGAAACGTGGATCATGGGACATGATCTTCGTAACATGGCCAAGAAGGGTTCACGACTTCGTATTAGGTCGCGGGAATTGTACGTTGGAGTTGTTTGAAAAACCAAAAATGGTTTGTGGTGAAATGTGGTGGAGTTAACTGATGGATTATTGAGGGTAGTAGAGGTCAAAAATGTAGGGGAAAAGGAATTACACGGATCGTAGTGGAAAAATAGTATGCGGAAGGGTTGCAGTTCGCGGTAGGAGGATCGATATGTGGTGGGAGTTATAACGAATCAACAATTTGGTAAATCATATATTAAGGGATTTTATAGATATCATTACCTATATAATGATAAAAAATCTGACATGTTATATGTTAGATTAAATATAATTAGAGAACATATCCTTTCACTGAGAATTTAGTGAAATCTTAAATTGGTTCACGAGGACGATTTCTAGGAGGAAAAGTTGTTTGCAAGGAACCAATTCTTCTGACGGTTTTTTAGGGAAATCAAATATGAAAATGATTTAGTACATGGAAGAGGATGTTTTATATGAGAATAATTACATCTATTACATGGAAAGGATGTATGGTATGCAGAGAAGAAATGGTCTATAGAATCAAAGGCAGTCCATGAACAGAAAAAAGTTTACGGATAGAGAGTGATTCGTAGATGTGGTTTGTGATGTTAGTATGTAGAGGAGGGACACGATAGTGATGGTGGAAGAAGTATGTAGATTAAGTGAGGTTCGTAGAAGAATTAGTGGAACACGTAGAAGGTTGTATGAATACTATACCTAGTAAATGAATGTTGGATAAGTGGGTGGTTCACAAAACAGTAAATGATTCTTGAAAAAGCTTCAGATTATTTTGAGAAAGTATTTTTCAGTACCTAGAAGTACCTGAGAAGGTGGATTTCATCTAAAAGTGAAAAAGGAACTTCAATAGAGATTCTATCCAATGTTGATGATGAAATTATTCATGAACATTAAGGGTCCTATATTTTGATAAAATATGATCGACCTATTGGTCTATAAGCTATGAGTGGATTCTTTTCCATGAGTAGTGAGTTAAGGAAGTGGAAGGAGCTGAACCATTCCACCGGAAGTGCATAATAGAAAGAAACATATGCAGTGAACCTTGGGAATGCATTGAAAAGACCCTAAACCAAAAAATGTTGTGAGAATGGGCATAGATGATATATCCCGGACATTGTACTCATTATTTGCAGTGAGACATAGTGATTTGGTACATCGGTATAACATCATTGTATACTCCTTTTACATAGAGAAGTGGGAGTGAACCAAGTAAAAATCATTACTTCATTTTCCGAATTTCATATATGTTCATATATTTTAATGGGAATAAGATAGAATTGATTTTTTAACAACAAAACAAGATCCTCAAGGGCATATGTTTTAATCTATAATACCCTGATTCATCACCCCCTCTATTAGGATATTAAACCAAGTAGGCCTTACAATATTTCATTATTATTTATAAATTAATTTGTAATTTACAGATTTCCAATTCATTATTATAAGAAATAGAATAAAAAATTTAATATCTAAATAACATCTAAATATCCAATGAAATGAAAACAATATCTCATCAATATGTAATATTTTCATCTTTTATGAATGAATTAATCATTATAACTCAAAGATGGTTCCAAAAATTACTTGACATCAGATTTATTTTCTTTGGAAAATAAAAATTATGATTCTTGAATTTTTACCAAATATAATCATAAATAACACCAAATAAATAAATTAAATTACATATATATATATAAAGAGAGAGAAAGAAATTAATTTATTCTAATTAAGTAAAATATATTGAAATTAAATTGGAACAATTGATTATTATTTATATTTTATGAAAAAACTAACTTATATCATCAGAATTAATTCCTTAAAAAATATAAATCATTTTTATATGTATATGGAAATATTGGGAGCCCATATTTGAGTTGTAACCTATTTTAGTAGGAATAATGTTATCATGAGGTAAATTCATTAATTATCTAAATAATTGAACATTAGTGAGGGAAAATTTATTGCATTAAATTATTTATCACTGATATAATGTATTGAAGGATTATTTATGTAATGAAAAAAATAATATGATCATTTGAATGAACTTATTCAAAATTTACTACAAATACAAAATTTATTTCTATTTATATGGATTTGACTATACATTATCTAAAAATCATTCCTTCTAGTATTATTCATAGAAAATTACTTTATTATGATTTCTTTTTAAGAAATTATTTTAGAAAAATTTGTATTTTCTTTAGAAAAATTTAAATTCAATAAATTTAAATTCATCATATTAATCTTTTGGTCATATATCTTATGATGTTTTTAGTTATTTTAGCTACAAAGTTTTAATAATTAATATTATTTATAATTTATTTAGGCTTATCAAATTTCATAATATTCTCTCTATTCCCCTTTAAAGCATCAATAACATTAATATCAACATTCATAATATTTGAATTTTATTCAAAAACTTCATGATTATAATCTGTATACCTTTTACATAAAATACGATACTTGTTCCCAATATAGAAATATGATATCTCATTTTATAAAGATATTCCAAATATCATCATAATCTGAAATAAAATATTTATCATCAATACAATATTAATCATAATTACAAAAACATTTTTTAGTGAATGTTATATTCCTATGGGCATCTATAGTAATTCCTCTCACGAAACGTATTCCAAAAACATCATAGAATTAATTGACTCCTTTATAGTTATCACATTTTTGTGATGAACTAATTGGATTTGAATCTCTGTTTCTTCTAATATTTGTGTTTAAATCATGCAAAATTTCATTAAATTTCTTATTTTATAATTTGATGAAGAACTTCATTATATCACATTTAACTCGAGGTAATCCTGAAGAATATGACCTACTATTCTAAATACATATATATTATGTTAACATGTATCCATTTTTAATTTTCATTATTTTGGATAATTTCATCAAATTTTTTTAATAGAATATCTTTCATACCATATAATAACTTTCACTGTCTATAAATCACACTCGCTATCTTTGGAATCCTTTCTTTTATTTTTATATTTATTTTTTAATTTGTATGTTCTGAAAATTAAAATTCCAGTAGTACTAAAAACATTGTTATTATATTCTCTCTTAATCTGCATCTGAATATATCATCTATATTAAACATCATAATATTCATTAGATCATCATTAGGTATTGTTTCATATTCCAATACATTAGGATGATTACTATATCATTTTTAATAATTTTTTCATCTAAAAAGGTTTTTACCAAGTTATTTAAGGCTTGTATCATTAGTCAAAAATCATTGATTATTCATTGTCATCGATTCAACTAGAGTAAATTACAATCTTTATAATTATATATTGTAACAGACCATTTAGTTTCAATATATTCCAATCTTCTAAAATGAGTAACGTCATGAGTTTTATTGATTCGACTACTGGTTTGATGTGATGAATCTTGAATATATTTACATTAATGAATAGAACATGACCATATATTTAAAACAAAAAATACTAGTTGAAATTCATTCCATTATTCTATGAAATATGTATAAATTTATTTCACTAATAATTTGAAATCAATACTACACATAACATAGTCATTGATTCCAGTTGTAATAATATTTTTTTATATAATATCTTTTCAATATTCATAATCATTTCAATAAAAAAATTGATGGTATGATTTGATTTATATTTTCAATGATTTCCACATGAATAAATTCTATATAAAACAAAAAATATCTACAAGCATTATATATTAGGGAAACTGAAAATAAAATCCCTTCATATAATAAAAACTATTATCAGGTTTAACATAAAATGTAAAAACCACCGCAACAACAAATATATGATTATATTTTTTAAATTAAAAAAACTAGAAGATGTGTTGAATTTTAGTTTTAAGTAAAATAAAATTTTATAAAATCCACCTGTTATTAAAATAACTAGAAATAAAACATCTTATTAATAGAAAAAACAATCTGTTTAATATCACTATAATGGATGAGAAAAATACAATTTATATTTCTATTACCATTATAAGTACTAAATTTGTTGATGATATACTAATGTAATTTGAATAAAATATCCTTATAATAAATAGGACAACAGAAATAGAAAACCATGGAGTATTATTTTCCTATAAACTATTAATGTATATTATTAAAATATACAATATTAACCAAAAGAGACTTCAGAACATAAAAATGTTCCATGGTTTCTATAAAAAATGTATATTTTTATGGTATTGAATTTTTCTATTTGGAATCATGGAAATATATTACTCACAATGAAATCCCTCAATAAATTTAAATTCTAACTCCCCACTACTATAACAGGTAGCATGAAAATCCCACAACTATGTTTTGTGGCTTGGTATATTCTCTTCAATAATTGTTTTATTCACTATCCTAGTAATAACATATATCATGATAAAATATTCCAATTTAAATGATATTATAAATAAAATTTTTTAAATTATTTTATGTTCAATTAAAACACTAGAAAAAAAAAATATTAAACTATTCATCACGATGTTGAAGACATAAAGGGACTTCAGCTCTCAAATAATTATTGATTATTATATACATTAATATCATTTTCTTATTCTGATCCACATCGAATAATAATTTTTTATTTAAAATATTCCAATGGAAGTATTCAACACATCTCATATTCAGTTGCAATGAAATCAAAAAAATATTATTCATCATCCAGGTGAAATAACATTTATCCACATCTACTGATAACATTGTTCAACACTAACAAAATTCATTTCTTGTTGATCTAAAAAGGTTGATTTATATATCAAAATAACTAAACCCTATAACAGAAGGATTTCAAAATTATTAAGATAGTTCTCCTTCAATAAATCCTTACAACATTATAATTACATAAAACCGTTGTTTATCAGTAATTCTCTCAATTTTTCTTATATTAAAATAGAAACTAAACAATCCAAGAGAAATAAAATAATTATTTATTGTTTTTATATTTTTAAAAATAAATATAAAATAGAGTATTGATTTATATAAATTACACAACTATGAAATCCAAAACTATATGAATATGATACAGTCATACCACATTTATCTTATCTTTTATGTGAGAGATACAACTTAAAATGGTTTTCCATCCATTGCTGAATTTTCTTATATAACACACTCTCATATGTCATATTTGGAAATTGATTCCAAATAATTTAATTTTACCAGGATGTTTCATTTTCAAAAAATATTCGCAATGATAATGGTATTGGAGACAATAATGAAGATTTGGCTTATGTTAAGGTGTAATTATGTGGGAATCATAATAATCAAATAAATAGTAATGTATATCTCCAGTTAAATAATTGGGTTATAAATAAAGAAAATAATTAGAAAAAAGATTTACCTAATGTGTTAAATTATATTATAGGTAACATTTTTCTTTTTAGTCAAAATTCAGATAACTTAATCAATGTTTATTATTGGTCAAGAAATCTTCGATATTTGTTTCACCCAAAATAATCACCATTGGAAGATATTATAGATCTTATAGTAGAAACATTGCATAATATACTGATTTCATTTTAGAAAATAAAATATATATATATATATATATAAAGAATTGATATGGTGCCATGTCTTTTGGGGCCATGAGAAAGAGAAATAAAAAATGAATTGATTTTATGATCATGTTTTTTGGTGATAATGCGGAAGAGAAATGATCAAACAATGAAATTTCAATTGTTTTTAAAAGTTTTATATATGAAAACCAGAAAATTAATGGAAAAGAAACAACCTAGGGGATATAAATATAATTAAAATGGTCATTATTAAATTTATTATCTACAATAGAATATTGATGTATCTCAATTAGATGAGTAGGTTATGTAATATCAACAATATATTCAAGGTAAAATAATCATGAATTTAATAGTATGAACATAATTTTATTGATCATGGTAGAGTGTAGAGACTCATTAAATATTGACATATATGATGAAATCATGTTCATTTCTAATGATATGAAAGGTTTTGATTGGTAAATAAAAAAACATGATAATGATTAATGGGGAAGACTATAGTGGTAGTCTATTGGTGTGATTTAATTATTTATGAATCATATTACACAACCCATGATACAAAGATGAATATGGTAAAAGAAAACAAAGATATCTCAAATAAAAATAGATTATGATATAAAAAAATATATATTTTCTATAGGAGAATGAAGAATTTATTTATGGTGATTGGGACTGAAAATATTCTAATAAATTGTCTTCTAAATATAAGGATTTATCCCTGAAACAATCCATTTGTTTTATAGATCAAAATTATTTCAATAATTTCATTTAAAAATTCTCAATGGAAACTCATGTTAAAGGATAATCATCTCAAGATAGTTATATTGGGTCTTCTAATAGAGCATAAAAATAAGATCAAAATGTTTCCCATGTAAGGAATAGTATTTTTTACAATAATAGTGATAAATACATGTTAAATCTATGTGGTACATGATGAAATTTATGGAAACATGTCGTAATAAAATTTAAAAACAGGTAAAAACCTATTTCCACTTATTATAGAATTGACAATATTTTAGATGTATAAATGAATCACTATTTTGTATATATACTTATTTGAAAAATTGAATATCCAATTTCAAATTTTTTGGTTTGTGTTTTCAAAGGTACAATCACAATGGTTATTTTTCAATTTAATATTTCATTTTACAGATTGTGTAAAAAACCATGGTGATTTGGTGATTGTTTTAATATTTATTATTATAAGTGGAAAATTAATCTCAGAAAATCATAAAATATATCCACCCAATATATATTTCTGAATCCTAAATGAAAATTTTGATGATGTTAGAATGAACTAATAATTATCAAAATATTTTATAATGATGATCCTGATTGAGTTTCCATATGTTATCAAGAGAAAGTATGTTTTTAAGTAATATGGAATGAAAAATAATGATGAAAAGGTCAATATGGTGTTCTTGAGATATTGAACATAACATTATATTAATTCCTCTTCCAAAGAAATAATAAGGACAATTTATAGAGCCATGTGAATAAAATCTCGTCACATATTATTACTTTTTATTTAATTGGAAAATATAAATATATTTTAATGTTTAAATTGATATGAATTTATCTGAATAAATATTTAAAAATTCACGAAAAATATATATATAAGGATTTGATGGTCTGGTCATAGACAAAAACAATGTCTTATAATCCTAAAATCCAATTGGGAGATAATGAATAACTATTTTCATCTAAAAATAAATGATTTTTTCATATCATATAAATTAACTAAAAATACATTATATTTTTTATAGTATCTTATTGAGGTGGAGAAAATTAATCCACAAAATGAAAATAATCATGTTAATAGGGAATATATTCAAACTATTGAAGATTGAATTTTGAAAAAAATTAAAATTAAATATTCTCATAGTGATTTTAGAATGAAATAATCTATTAGATTAATAACATTCTCTAAAAATTATTGTTACTTCTCTGGAATAACTTGTTCCTAATATATTATATACATTTATTGTTTATTTTATATATAATTAGGTGAAATTAATGGAAATTATTGAATATTTTACCCAAAAAAATAATAAAAAATGAGTTTTTCAAGTAGTAATATGAAATTCATGGAGAGGAGTTATTCAGGAAATCCCTTAAGGGGAGAAAACTTTAGAAAAATAAATCCAAATTTTAATGATTCTGGAATTTTTAATACATGGAATAACCTTAAAAAAGGACAGTTATTTATTGAAAAACACTTCAAACCCGTATTTTTATTTAATATATAACATTTTTATAAAGGTTTGTTTTTTATTTATGATATCAAGTTAAAAAATGGGTTGTTTTGTGACTTTCACATGAAATATTATGATATTTATTTTGAAAAGTGTATTGAATTCAATGTCTTTATTGATATCATTAGTTTTAAATATCCCATAAATTGTAATATTACTTGATAACTTGTGAGGAATATTTTATGTACCACATAAAATATTTCTAAGATATCTCTAGTATACAACATCTAGTTTTTTCATGTGGACATGTTATAAATCATCTAAATGTTTCAATATTAGTGTACATATGGAATCATCCTTCACTAATCATGTAAATATAGGTTTTCAATCAAATATGATGATTTATATGTTGTGTATTCCATAAATATCAATCAACAAAAACTTTTTCTTAATTTTCATTATAGGGGATAAAAAATGAAATTGAATAATAACATTGATTGATAAACTTATACAGAGATTGAAAAAAATGCAATGGGGGAGACAGTTATTCCGAGTTGCGTTATAGTTCCATCTATTTCCAATAAGGTTTTGATATTGTAAATAAGTTGAGTTAATTCTGTTGGATGATATTGAATGAGATGATTCCATTAGTTATTATAAATTACTTATGATATGTGCTTCTATATAGAGACCATGTCTACACAAAATCTAATAGTAATATCAATGATATAATCTTTTTTATATTCATTTTGATAATGAGGAAGAGTTTATATATTAGGGAACACTAGTCTAAACAATTCGTATTTTTTGGAGATGTTTAAAAAGACCTTATAATGATTAAATTTGGTTTAAAAATAAATTAATTGATGTCTATAATTTTTTATTTCTATTATGAATTTCACAATGTAATTCAAATATTGTTTCAATATAGAGTTTTCATGTAAATGTAATTCCATGAAATAATTTTTTAAATTGGAAATTGGATGGAACATTGATTTGTGACAGAGTTATTTTGTAGTGTTCAAGGGACTGATATTGTGATCATACATAACAAAACTAATTTTATTTCCATAATATCAAGTTCTAATGTAGATTTTATAAATTAGAAATAGAGTCCATCCCAATAATAAATTTGGATATTTCCCCAATGTAATGATCATATATAGACTTCCCAAGATTGACATAGAGTCCATCAATCTAGATACAATTAACTAATTTTTAAATAATACAATTGAATGACAACATAAAGTGGTTATAGTATAAATTAGATATTTTATTCGAAACAATTTGGTGGATATCAAAACCATTATGGTGTTAAAAAACACCCTAAAAAGTTTTTAACCCTTCTTCATTAAGACTTATATTTTGAAAATATATCATTTTAAATTAATGATGCATCAATTTATATGATACTCTAATTTTGATATTCAAGTATTGAGACATGTGGGAACATATTTATATTTATATAATATGTCATGATGAAAATATTAGACAAGTGAAAATCTGGGGTTGTTTATATATTATCCACACTCTATGACATAGGTTTGTGTTTCAACAGAGATAAAATGAATTCATGTGGTGGGTTTCAATTAAATAATAAAAATCATAAAAAATAAGAGGAATGATATAAAGATAAATCATCATGGAATTTATCAAAAACATCCTTCCATTTATTAAAATGATTGATAAGATGATATAAAATCATGAATACATTGAGATATTTAACTTATAGGAGGTCATATTTTTATAGAACATAAGGGGTTTTTTAAATTTACATTACAAAAACAATTGTTCGATAAATATTTCATTTTAAAATAAATATAGATGATAATAAAGGAAATGGATTTTGAAAATAAATGAGAGAAATCATTAATTATGAGTTCTAGTATTCAATATATGATAGATCTTATTAAATAATTTTATCAATATAGAACAAAAAGTCTAAGGATGGGAGATATTTTAATGGTGAGTAAGTCTTGATGACTAATTATTATTTTCGAATAGAAAGTCCCTCATCATTCAGGATGTTGTATATTATTTTTGACTAAAAGTTTTGATCATTGATTTATTCTAATATTTTTCATGATGGTGACATAAAATGGAGAACTAAACTATGTATTCTCTTGGAGGAAGATTATATCAAGTTCTTCTAAAAGATAAATATTGTATTATGTGGGTCATTCTAATTTTTTATAACGAATATGATGATTTGGGTGTTTAAATAATCATATAAATGGTATATTATGAAAATTTGTCATAAATAATTATATATTGAAGGAACATTGTGATATATATTTAAATTTTACTAGATTTATCCATTGTGAAATCACATGTGTAAATATTACATAATTTTTTATTGATAAGTGTAACTAATCAAAAATTGGAGAAGTTATTTATGGATGATCCTTGAATGTTAATGTTTTTAACTCTCTATATATACCTTCTGATGTTTTTTTATTTTATGGAATTGATATTTTGTGGATAATTACAATAATTGTTTCATGTGTTTTAATTATAATGGGGAATCCTTACTAGGAGAACTCAATTCCCCTTAGTGGCGGATCTGGAACATTGGAATGATTGTATATACATTTTTAAATACTAACATCATAATTTCATTTATTTATATTATGTCAAATAATATATACCTATTATATATATATATATTTATAGAAGAAATCCTATCAACATATGTGAACCACATTGTATCTACTAAATTAACTTTTAGGATAAGAGAAATTACATTTATAACCATATAAATAATCAATCATGGATCATGTTTTATAAATATTATATAAATAAATATTATATTAAATAAATTTTGACTCTATATATAAAATATAAAAATAATATTTCAAAGGGAATCTAGGTCCCTCATATAATATTTTATGATAAAATAATATGATGTCCCGCTAAATTTTATGGATGTTAATTAAATGACACCCTTTTCACAATTTCATATCCAAAATTTATATATATGACTTATTATGGTCTCAATATTTTCAATCTTTATATGTAACCCATAATCATATTCAAAAGTAACATAATCAATAGAAACTACACTTTTTGAGTTCACCAAAAACGTGTCTTACTATGTTCATATAATGTTCAGGTTGAGTTTAAGACACATATTTTACAATATTATAAACAAAAATTATAATTGGTGTTAGATGGTATCATCATTTTACCCAATTGTGTGGAAATATATCATACTTTACACCTTAGTGTTTGAAAACACATATGTATTAGAATAATGTTTTTAATCATTTCCAGTAGTTTAAAATATTTTAACCAAATCGAATTAGATTGTTTTCACATTTTATATGGTTACATAAACAATACATGATAACCATAACATTGACTAAAATAACATCCATAACATCACACTATATTTAATAAAGACATATTTAATTTATTCAATTAGAATATAATGACTATTATCATATATAACATCCCTATTAGTAAACATAATGTCTATAACATATTAATTAGATATATTGAACTGAAAAAATATATTTTCTAAAAATGGATCTTTTGGAACATTAATTTTCGATAGTGCAACTTATAACTATGAACATATCACTAATAATATAATTTTTATCCTACATAATAATAATTTATGTTCAGGATACTGAAGATGAACATACAATCATATTATATTGTTTTATATTAAAATGCATTATATGGTAAGTGATTCGAAACCCTAGAACCCATATGTTTTATTTAATAAAATCATAGATATATAATCATTATATATTAAATTAATACTCCAATGTCACCCAATATATACCTTATACATAACACACTTACAAATTTATATTTGGTAATAATCATCTTCATAAATAATATTTATGAAAACATAATAATGGTTGATCTCATTTTCAGAGAATGACTAAACATAACAGAAAATAATTTAATATCATGAGTTAGTATAATATACAAAAGTGGGTATGACTACATAATAATAGTGTAGAAACATTAAATAAGATAATAAAATAAGATAAATTATAAATTTTTTACCATGTTTCATGTAATTAAACTTTTTCATTAATATAATAAATGATAATTATGAGTTTGGAAATATAGATAATAATCACAGTTTATGTTGAAATAATATAATAATTAAAATTTAGAGTGTACATAATAAATTTAAATCTTTCATTTTCTTATGTCTTGGTTTTAATATCATTATCACATATTTTAAATTGCCATATAGTGGATACTATGTACTCCCAAATCCTAGATATGTTATCTTATGAGATGTAACTCTTTACCTAATGCACTAAAGGGATGTAAAAATTTATACCAACTCACCAATTAGGAGTTCAGGTTTTCTTCCCATTCCCAGTATTAAAATGAAAAAATAATTTCCTTGTTTTATTAGAGGGATATACAATTCAAGGCACACAAATTACATAATTATAAAAGAATACCTATTTTTCTATATGAACACGAATTCATTCTTAATTCAATCACATCATTACTAACTCATGAAAATGAAATAATTTTCATAAAATCATCCATAATAAATTATGATAATAAATTAATTGAATAATGGTGGATGATATCATTTGAGAATATTCCTAGTGAAGAAGTAGAAACAAAAAAGGATATTTATGTAGATGAGAAAGTATTTTTAGGGGAATATATAATTTTTTTTAAAATAATTAGAAATAAAAATTATATTTTCAATCAAATTTATTTTAATAGAAAATATTATGTTAATCCAATATAATAAAAATTTTATTTGAAAACCCTTACATCATTCATTCAACATTTCTTAATAATAAACAATTAATTTGGAAAATAATTTTACTATTATATAGAATTTTTCAAAATAATATTACTTTTGCATTTTCTGTAGATGTTAATTGTTTGTTGGAAAGAACTGTACCAAAAACATTAATAATATCTAATGATAAAAAATGTTAAATTTTGGTTACAAATTTCATATGAATTCAGATATTTAGATATAAAGGAATTCATTAAATAATATAGTGAATATGGATATAAGAAAAGATAATTCTCAACAAAAAGAAAATATGATATCAGTTCATCTTGAAAAAATCCATTCAAATGAATTTTAATCCAAATGTTGGTAAACTATTATGAATTCATATAAATTACATGAATAAAAAAGTAAACAAAATTGATGATTTTTTCTACGGTTAAAATATTAATTCTTAGAATTAGTGTTTATCCATAAAATAAGTTTATTTAGATTTATGACTATCAAATAAATGCGTATATTTACACCTAACATAAACAATGGTTTTTAACAACATATATAATTTGAATAACTATATTAATAAATTTATTTTAAAAATACTATTTTATAAATTTTATTCTCATTGACAATAATTATTTAATTTATATATAATTTATATTTTTTATTTATTTTCATCATTATATGTTAGCAATTTTGAATATTTCATAAAAATTGATAATGTTGATGTTGATTTTAATATAATTTTAATATATTAATAATTCTAAAATTATTCAAGGTAGTGGAATCATTTTGATATGATAATTGTTTTCATTCCAATATACATTTTATTAATAGTATGGGTATGGTTTGATAGAATAGAATCCATGGTTTTCATGTTTTTTTTAATCTATCACTAATAATATGATACATTATAATTTCCATTAATGTTTTAGTAAAAAACATTATTAACAATATTAAAGGTTTAAATTACCCATTAAGACCATCTTTAAACATATTATTTCCTTCGTAATTATTTTGGATGCCAAGTATGATATTGGTACGACATTGTACTTGAGGTTGTTTGAATGGACCAAAACAAGAGTATTTCATAACATTGAATGAGTAAAAGATTAGTATTATTTTACATTAATCTATTTTTCTCATAAATATTTAAATTTTACTATAATTCATAAATTCGGATGATAAATTTGTTAAATAGTTGAGAAGAGTGGGAAATTTATAGAGTTGTTAATGAACATAATACATGCAATGATGAATTTGATACTTTTTCACATGAGTTCTATCATAATGAAGTACAACTGATTCATTAATTAAACCAAAAAATAACAAATGTATACCAATCCATTATTAATGGGAAATAAGTTGTTATGTAAGAGATAACATAGTTGGTTTAGTGGTCTATAAGGGGTAGGGGTGGGATCCTTTGTAGGTTAGTTTTGAGTGGAATATCTTTAAAATATTATTTAATTTATCATATGATTTTTAAATTTGAAATGGAATGATGATATAAATTTTCAATAAAATGGATATGGATCCTGAATACCAACATATTGAAAAACTCACATATTGGTTTTGAGGTTAGTATAAGTCCTTAAAACCTAGTTTATCTTATTTGACATTTACTATTGAACCTAAATTTTTTACGTTGTAACTAATTTTTAAGAAAAACAATTTATATTCATAACTAATATTAATTTAGAAACTGAATATGTGAATTCAATTTAATTTAATATAAATTTTAAATATTATATTTAATTGTTTAATTGAAATATATATATATATACATATATATATATAATGTTTCGTGGAAACTGGATTATTAAATGTTAATTTTTCTTAACATTAATATATATTAATTACAAATTAAAGTAATATTTAATGGG
This sequence comes from Viscum album, assembly GCA_963277665.1. Taxonomy (NCBI): domain Eukaryota; kingdom Viridiplantae; phylum Streptophyta; class Magnoliopsida; order Santalales; family Viscaceae; genus Viscum; species Viscum album. Next base: position 1,453,736,561 of record OY728129.1, on the reverse strand, counting down.
TTATTATACATGGAATTACTAAATTATATTCACAATAATGAAGTTTTATTTTTTATTTTTTATGATTAAAATACAAAAAACACTTATATTATACTTGTTCCTTAAAAAATATCAATTTATAAAACATTAAATAAATTTATTGATATAGTCATAAAATTAATCATTCACCATCAAAAAAATTAATTTTATTATTTCATGAAAATATTTCATTCAATTTTATAAATACATATAACCATTTGATGATGATAATAATAATATTTATTTATATTTTATACTGGAGTATTTTAATTAAATATCAACTTTTCATATAATTTAATATTTATATATGATTTTTTTTAATATTATTTTCAATAACACATCATAAAAATTTGATTTAACCAATGAAAATATTTCTAATGTTCATATTTCTAGGGGTTAAAAATTAAAAAACTACATTTCCAATGTACATATATATAATAGTTGGAATTATTTTCAAAATATATCCTATAATACATACTAAATTAATACATTTTGTTAATTTAATTATCCCGAAACTTGTTTAATATATATCTAATTATTTACCATCTATCCATAGTTGAAATCATTTTTATGATCTCCAGGTAAAACAATTGGGATATTTAATTTCTTTTCATGGTATATTTATTTACTTGGGTTTTTTTCTATATAGTTAGGTAAGTTATTTTTTATTATATTTTCAAATAATTTTCTAATTTGTATATCATATTATAATATTTTAACTCTATTATATGCATTATTGTTTATTTTTTGGGTAATTCATGTTCATGATGAAATTGGAAAATAATTTTTTCAACAAAAATGTATAGAATGTTTTTGGAGATTCATAATATTTCCCCTAAAAATATTTTACAAAGGAAATTTCATACCACAGATTACGATTATAGAGGGTACTTATTTATCATTAGATATTTGTGTTCTCATGATTCTTCTTTAAGAAATTGATTTATCAATCTATTATTAACAAGGTTATTGTTCTTGTTTCTTTTTGATTTATATTTATGATCCATGTTATCTATTAGTTTCTTATTGTATTAATGATCATGTTCTATTTTTAAAACAACCATTTTGAGAACATTTAAATTGTCGGGAATTTAAATCCTCAAATGTGAAACATGGAAAACATCATGATCCTATGAGAGGATTGGTCAATGTTTATGAATATAATATGTTATCCTCATATTATTACAGATTTAAAAGGGTTCAATGTTTCTATAGGGAAGCATTAAATTATTCTTTAATTTAATACTCCTCCTCCATAGTGACATTCAGATCAATACAGTTTCTCCACCATCACACAAAAACTCTCACTAATAATTATTATCATTGAGAATGTTTAAATTTAGTATAGTTTGAATGTTTAATTTTATAGTTTGATAAAGGTTTTGGGGTGTTGTAGAATATTTTGGTCCCATTCCAAAACATTTATACTCAAAAACCTCTCCATATTTCCCATCAACGAGTGATTAATTTCAAAATGAAATCTATAAAACATGATCATGACATATATTTTATAATTAATTTATATAATTAATGGATTATATCCTGTTGAAATTAAATATTCATTTTAAAATTTGATAAAACATCAAGACATATTGTATAAATATCAAAGGATTCAAAGGTGGAATTCATCTAGTGAAAATCGACAAATAAACATTGAATATCAATTAATTTTTTTTTAAAAAAATAATTTAGTGATATAATGGATAATTATATAACTTGAATTTGGATGCCTTTTATCACTATAGGAATCACATTGTGGTGGATATATTTTCATTGTTCTATCTATATTCATGATTATTGAGTAGGACAATTTTCTATATGCTTAATGTAATTCTATATAAATAGATTTATATGTTTTGAAAGGATTATTTATGGATTTCTTTCTGCACAATGATGATTAGAGTAAAGAAATAATATAATCGATTACATATAGATATAAATAAATAGAATAAATAATTTCACATTAGACCACATTATTCACTTAATCCCTATTTAACATCATGTAAAAATATTAATATTATTTTTATTATTAATTTAACATTATATAAACATGCGAAAATATTGGTTTTATTTTTGGAATAAATAAATTAATATTTACAAAAATGATATATAATATTTCACTATCACGAGACAATCATCATTTCATGTCTTCTACCACTGTTATTTATTCAATATATATTAATAACTATTTAATTAAATAAATAAATATAAATGCATTATTTATTAATAATAAATTAATTCTATATTAATTAATATATAGATTAAATATTTATTAAATATTCAACTATTATATTTTCTCATGAATAACTGGTGATTGAATATTTATTATCAACCAAGATATAATAATTTATAAAACATAGTTTTTTCAATTATCATTATTCAAAAAGTTATATGTATTTATAATATAAATAATGTTATAGATATTCCAATTGTGAAAACATCTTTTTCACTTTCTAATAAAAATTATGTAGAAATGCTAACATTCCAAGATTATCATTTAGCAATATTCCATGGATGCCATTGATAAATGAGATAATGTCATAACAATATACAACCTCCTTTAATTCCCCACATTTAATTATAATATGTTTTTATATATCTCTCTTTTATAAAGTTTTCATTGAATGTTTCATAAACCTATATACATGAAATCTATTTTTTGACATTTATTAAATGAAAATTTCTATAATTATTTTTCCATTTTTTATAAGATAGATCCATTTCAATCAAAATGGAATGATGTATATTGTTTTACTCTGTTGATGGGAAAATTTCATTCATGATATATTACTTTATAACATTTCACGTGTGGAACACACAATGTATCATACCTTAATTCAAGAATTTAATACTATATTTTTATGATATATTAATGTTTTTGACACCTATGATTTATTAGAAATAATATAATTTTTATTGGACCATTACACACATTCACACACATATATATCAATAAACATACAAGTCATTTGAAATTATTTTTCAACATATATTATTATAATCACCTCTCTGAAGAATACCAATGGAAAACTATTAGATTGTAGTCTCAATGTATTATTAGTACCCTACTTCTATTAAAATGTTTCATCTTTGTCCCATAATATACTCTCACCTACTATGAGACATGGATTTAAAAATAATAGCATAACCCTTCATGGATATCATCATATTTGTTAACATCCTTGAACTTTTTTCGTCGCGTTTACTACTATGAGATTTTAAAAATGATTTAATTTATAAGAATGATCCTTATGTGATAAGATTTTAATTAATATTCCACATATTGAATATTAATTATTCAAATGATCAAATAAAACTTTTCCTGGGAACCAAATCTAGTAAACTTCCATGTTAACTATATCTAATAACCAATTATTCATCTAATCAGCCTCTATTTATAAACATATGTATTCTTAGATATTATTATAGTTATTATACCAATTGTGCTAATCATGGAATGAAATCATACTATGAGCTCATCCCTCTAAAAAACCCTTATGATAAAATATCGTGAAATATATACATTTTAAACTCATTCATTTATGAGATCCAAGATAATTACATTATTATGATTCACTAACATTTGATTAAATTTTACTATTTTTTACAAAATTCAAATTAGGAACCAACCATATCAATACATTCTTCTTATGTTACGTTAAACGAAATATTATACCTAGTGTTATAATGATAAGACAACTATTATATATAATTATCATTACCCAGTCATATAACTATAGAAAAATTTTGATTCTATATCAATGTGATAAAAATTGGACTGAAATTTTATACCTTAATCACTAGTATTAAATTTTTACAATTTCAGTTAACTCGTCCAATTTTTGTTCTCAATAACATTAGGATGATTTTTATTTTAATCCCATGAAAATTCATAAACCAATATTTTTTTGAATATTTTATTTTTAATAAATGATATAATTTCCTCACATTGTTTTAAATATATTTATTTATAAAATATTTGGGATTTGATCATTCATTTGAAAATTTGGAGAAAATTCCAGTTTTACCCTTTGTAGTGCACTGTAGTATTTCGAAGATAAATATTTGTATATTTATTATTTGAATTTGATATTTTGTAATCTTGTTTCTAACGTAATTTCATACAACTTTCATTCAGGACACTAGAGCTGATAAGTGCATTTTGATGGAGTAAATCGGCCATTAAAACAATGGTGGGCTGGACTCGGCAGAATGGACATGGGTTCTGTATTTGGGCCATCTCTTCTCTATACAGGCTTTTATTGAGCCCCAATTTTGAGTAAAGAACGGAGGACATTATTTGGCACAAATCTTCCTTCTGGACGGCTGGTCAATTCATGCGTTTTAGAGGTCAACTAGGCGGTGGAACTTGGAATAAAATATTTGGCCGAGTTTTTCATTTCACACTTAAAAATTTATGTATCCCTAGCCATCACAAACTCTATTTAAAGGGGATTTTAACTCTTTGAGAGGGCTGGTAGAGGCTTTGGGAAGGTTTTTCCGAATGGGTGTCTCTTGGGAGCCCCTAAAAACTCTTTGATGAAGTAATCCTTTGTGCAAACCTCTCTTCCAAAAAGGCTCTCCTCTCCCACCACTTTTTTGTATTTCTTTTATTTCATGTTTGTTTCTTGAATTTTTCTTCAAATAATATTCAGTGTTCTTCCCTATTCTTATTCTATTAATATTATGAATTGGGATTGAATAAAGAGTGGATACAAGATTGGGTTCTACCCTTTCAATCATTTGCTTATGCAAAACGTCCCCACGATGAATACACCGCCCATGGAAGAGTAGTTCTTTTTAGTAATCGATCGACCTATATCCTTCTTCATTTTATTATTTTTAATCACTGTGCTATTGTAATTCACTTAATATGATCCATGAATTGTGTTTTTAAATTGCATGAAACCATGAAAGCAATTGATCAATTAACACAAAACACGCGAGGTCGGGGATTGTGTAAATTGTGAGAGCGCAATCTTAATCTGTAATACCAGACCATACGGGATAAATTTGTAGAGTTCAAATATAATCCATAAACACAATTAATCCTCATTTCCAGAATGGATATGTGCTCTAATTAACCACTGACCATAAGCTAACCTTAGAACAACAATCAAAGCAGGGTGCTGCGATTGCGTGTTCTGAAGCTAGCCTAGGGTTTAAGTAATTTCCTCAATGTGGTTATGTTAACTCTCGTAGGGTTTGAGGGATAAAAAATTAAGGGATAGTAATTAAGTGGATATTGATTTAAATGATAATGATTAATATGTTAATTAATAGGTAGAGTTAGATCGATTACGCCTTTTAAAATATTTTCTAAAAACATCTTTTTGTTGTTTCTTTTTAATCAAACTTCATTTCAAAATTAAAAACAAAAAAAATAAAATCCTCTTCCAGCAAACTTCTTCTAGATTTATAAACTATAAACAACCAACCCCATACATTCAAGTAGTGTTTTTATTCACTTTTATTTTGTTTCTAGAATACCTTTGAAAAGTTGTTTTAATTCACTTCCTCCTTTGAGAGACGACCTTGGTCAGCCACTCTACTGCACCTAAGTACCCGAAAATCACACTAATCATTTGAGGGCGCCCACGACAGCGCTCTATCAAATTGGCACCGTTTCCAGGGAGGCAAGTAATTATTTCAACTAATTAGAGGTATTTATTTTGTTTTACATTTTATTCTCTTCCTCTCTTCCTTCTTCTGTCTTTACCCAATCTGATTTTTTTTCCTTCTTTTATTTCCTTCCACTTCTTTTTGGACCATCAACTCAAACTTCTAATTTTTTTTTACTATGGTCCAATTTCTTTATTTTCATCATTAATTGATTGATGACCTAAAATAATCCTGAAGATCACTTAGATCTTGACCCTGATATTAAACGCACCCTTAGGGCACGAATCAAACATTCTCAATATACACGAAGTTTCAATATTCAACCTGTTGGTGAATTCCTCTGTTCTGGAAACATTGAAATTGGAATTAATTCAAATTCAAACATAAAAGAGGATCCAATGGCTAGAAATAATGGAAATAAACTTAATAGAACCATTCTAGAATAGGCTGAACCTGATATTAACTATCAACCAAATTGTATTGCATACCCAAATATCGAATCGGACTTTGAACTGAAATCTGGGTTTATTCACTTACTTCCAAAGTTTCATAGCCTCTCTGGTGAGGATCCTAATAAAATTTTTAAAGAATTTAACATGGTTTTCTCATCCTTGAAACAATGAAATGTATCTAAATACCAAATCAAATTAAGAGCATTCCCATTCTCACTAGATGGAGCTGCGAAAGATTGGATGTATTATTTACAACCCGAAGATGTAATATCTTGGAATGATTTGAAACGTCTTTTCTTGCAAAGATTTTTTCCAGCATCAAGGACCACATCCATTTGAAAGGAGATATCTGGGATCAAGAAAGCCCAAGAGAAGTCAATGTATGAGTACTGGGAGAGATTCAAGAATTTGTGCGCAAGCTGTCCACATCACCAAATCAGTGAACAACTCCTCATCCAATACTTCTACGAAGGACTCACACCCATGGAGAGGAGCATGGTTGATGCTGTAGCTGGAGAAGCATTGGTGGACAAGACACCAGCAGACGCACATGCATTGATCGACAAGATGGCGCAAAACACCCAACAATTTGGTGATAGAGGTACACCACATGTCAGGGGAGTACATCAGGTAAGTCCTTCTTCTCTTGAAAGTCATTTGATTGATACTAAGTTGGAATAATTGACAACCATGGTGAGGAAAATTGCTTTGGAACAAAATACATCTCTACCCCCTCCTTCAAGGCCATGTGGCATTTGCACTGAGACAGGCCACCCAACTGACCGTTGCCCAAAACTACAAGAGACAGAGGATTGTGCAACAATATTCCCTGGGAGACCATTTCAGCAGCAACAACAACCATATCCCCAAAAGAAGTTTGATTCATTTTCTCCAACATACAACCAAGGGTGGAAAGATCAACCGGACATGAGGTATATCTCTGGACAACAACAAAGGCCACCCTTTAAACAAAACGTTCAACATCCTCCGCCATACCAGCAGGGTTTCCAACAACCCCAAAGGAGATTTGAAGCCCAAGCATCAACAAGCCAACAACAAGGGAATCCCCCACCAATGATTTATTCTAATACTGATGATCTTTTGAAGAAAATTGTTCTTAATTAACAGAATGAGATGAAGAGTCAAAGTTTAGAGCTGAGGGAGTTAAAGACTCAAATGAGCTAGATTGCTACCACACTCTATGAACTTGTAAGTAAGAATTCTGGAAATCTACCTTCCCAACCCACTCCAAATCCAAAGGGGAATGTTAGTGCCATCACATTGAGAAGTGGGAAGCAAATGAACGATACATCGGTACCTACAATTCCACCGGGATTCACCTCAACTCCAGAGAAGCCGCATTCCATACCAACTGATAAGCAATCCATGGAGAAAGATAAAGGTAAGAAAAAGATTTATGATGTTCCTCCTATACCCCTTCCTTTTCCAAATAGGGTTGTTCAAACCAAGAAGATGGCTGAAAAAGCAATGCAAAAGGAGGTTTTGGACACATTGAAGCATGTGGAGATTAATATTCCTCTACTTGAAGGGATTATGCAAATCCCAAGGTATGCCAAATTCTTAAAAGAACTCTGCACCAATCGAAGAGGGCTCAAGGGAAATGAGAGGATCAACCTTGGAAGGAATGTCTCAGCACTCATTACACCAAATCTAGCAATGCCAACAGAGTGCAAGGATCCCGGGACATTCACCATCCCATGTACCATAGGGGATTTTCACTTATCTGATGCTCTTTATGATTTAGGAGATTCAATAAATGTAATGAATCACTCTGTATTCTCTTCCTTGTAGGTTAGTGCATTGAAGCCAACAAGATAGTGGTACAGTTGGCCTATAGATCTACAACATATCCAGCGTGAGTCCTTGAGGATGTACTTGTCCGGGTAAGAGACATGATCTTCCCAGCATATTTCTACATGCCTAACATGAAGGACGATCAGGTAAGTTCTCATGCACCCATTATATTAGGTAGTCCCTTCCTCAAAACTGCAAAAACTAACATAAATTTCAATGAGGGTACACTTTCCATGGAATTTGGAGATGAAGTTGTGATATTTAATGTTTTGGATTCCATGAAGTACCCCTCAAAGGACCATTCTGCTTTTGTTTTCTCCCATTTTGAACCACCAAGTAAAAACACCATGGAATTGGATTGTCCTATTCTTAGGGAGATTATGAGTATTGGTTCTAGTTTGATGTCTAATAGTACTTCTACACCCATTTTTAAGGAACAAGACTCTCTAAGACTTGATTTTGAAATGGAGTCATATTATGATTTTGATCATGTGAACTATGATTATGACATGGCTATAGAGTATGCTGATGGATTTGATGCTTTATTCTCTGATTGTGATGATTTTTATTCTGATACTGATGTTCATTGTGCAGATATGTCGGTTAAATCAATTTCATCATCCATACATCACCCCACTACATTGTAACTCAAGCCTTTGCCCCCAAATCTTAAATATGCATACATGCTGAGTGGTGATAGATTACCTGTTATCATTTTTAACAATCTCTCTTTTGAACATGAAGAAAAACATTTGAATCTATTGAAAGATAACATTAGGGAAGTTGGTTGGACATTGACTGAGATATCAGGTATTAGCCCCTCCATTTTCATGCATTGGATTCTCTCGGAGGATGGTGCTAAACCAGTGAGACAACCACAAAGGATACTCAATCCCACCCTCCTAGAAGTTGTTAAAAAAGAAGTTGAGAAATTTCTCGAGGCAGGTACAATATTTCTCATTTCAGATTCTCAGTGGGTATGTCTTATTCAGGTTGTGCCTTATAAAAGTGGTGTTACTATTGTTAAAAATGATAAAGATCAGTTAGTTCCAATGAGGGTGCAAAACAGTTGGAGTGTGTGTATTGATTATAAGAAACTAAATCAGTCCACTCGCAAGGACCATTTCCCCCTCCCATTTATTGATCAGATGCTTGAGAGACTAGCTGGGAAGACACACTATTGTTTCTTGGATGGATTTTCTGGATATTTTCAGGTTCCTATAGCTCCAGAGGATCAGGAGAGGACTACAGTCACCTATCCCTTTGGCACATTTTCCTATCGAAGGATGCCATTTGGACTTTGCAATGCCCCAGGTACCTTCCAGAGATGCATGGTTAGTATTTTTTCTGATTTTATTGAGACCTGCATGGAGGTATTTATAGATGCTTTTACATTGTGTGGGTCTTTATTTGATGAATGTCTAATTAGTTTGGGAAAGGTGTTGAATCGTTGTATTGAGAAGAATCTGGTCATGAACATTGAAAAGTGTCATTTCATGGTAGATCATGACATTGTCTTAGGGAATGTAGTGTCAATACATGGGATAGAGGTTGATAGATCAAAGGTACATATTATTTCATCCTTGCCATATCCTTCATGTGTGCGTGATGTTAGATCTTTCCTAGGGAATGTAGGATTTTATCAGCGCTTCATCAACGATTTTTGTAAGATTTATCTTCCTATGTCAAGATTACTTCAAAAGGATTCTGATTTTGTGTTTGATGTTTCTTGAAGGAATTCATTTGATGAGGTAAAACAACGTCTGACCACTCCACCTATCATACAACCCCCACAGTGGGAGATTCCTTTTGAGCTTATGTGTGATACCTCCAACTTCACGGTTGGAGCTGTCTTATCTCAGAGGGTGGACGGACGTTCACATGTGATTGCCTATGCATCAAGGACATTGGATTCAGCCGAATAAAACTACACTACCACAGAAAAGGAGTTTCTTGTTGTCATATTTTCTTTAGATAAATTTCGTTCATATTTATTGGGCTCTAATGTAGTTGTTTTTTCTGACCATGCAGCTCTGAGGTACCTCTTGAAGAAGCCAGGTGCAAAGCCATGACTTATCTATTGGATGCTCCTTCTTCAAGAATTTGACATCGATATAAAGGACAAAAGGGGGTCATTAAACTTGGTGGCAGACCACATGAGTAGGCTTACTCACACACTAGAGGATGACACCTTGGATCAGGTACCACTTCCGGACACTTTCCCGATGAGCATCTCTATACCATCTCAGGTACGCATCCTTGGTATGCTGATTTAGTTAACTACCTTGTTGCCTCTTAAATCCCTGCAAATTTAAAGAAACATGAAGTCCAAAAATTAAAGATTGAGTCAAGATTTTATGATTGGGATGATCCATACTTATGACGCATGTGTAGTGACCAAGTTATTTGCAGGTGTGTTTTTGATCATGAGTTTGAGTCTGTTTTGCAATTCTGTCATACACTTGCATGTAGTGGACACTTTGGACCCCAACGGATAGATAAGAATGTTTTAGACTCTAGATTATATCGGCCAAGCTTATTCAATGATTCCCATGTGTTTTGTAAGTCATGCTCTCGTTGCCAACACACTAGAAATATTTCAAGGAGACACGAGATGCCCCAAAAACCCATTTTATTCTGTGAGATTTTTTATGTTTGGGGAATTAATTTTATGGGCCCTTTTCCTAGTTACTTTGGTCTTTTGTACATTTTGGTTTTTGTTGATTATGTGGGTAAATGAGTGGAGGCTAAGGCCACTAGGACTGATGATTCTCATGTTGTTGTGGACTTTGTCAAAGCACAGATTTTTTGCAGGTTTGGAGTACCAAAGGCCATCATCAGTGACCAAGGGAAACACTTTTGCAATATGAATTTCTCTTCCCTCCTTCGAAAGTATGGGGTGACACACAAAACATCCACACAATACCACCCCCAAACAAATGGTCAGGCTGAGGTTTCAAATCGTGAGTTCAAACAAATTTTGGAGAAAACTGTGCAGCCAAATATGAAGAATTGGAGTAATCACTTGGATGATGCATTGTGGGCTTATAGGACAGCATACAAGACACCCATTGGTATGTCCCCATTTCGGATTGTTTTTTGGAAAGCGTGTCATCTCCCTGTGGAAGTTGAGAATTGGGATTATTGGGCAATAAAGAAATGCAACATGGATTTGGCCCAAGCTGGAATCCAAAGGAAGCTGCAAATTCAAGAGTTTGAGGAGATTATATTGTCATCATATGAGAACTCAAGGCTCTACAAGGAATGATCAAAAGCAGCTCATGACAAAATGATCCAAAAAAGGGATTTTCATGTTGGAGAGAAATTCCTTCTCTATAGTTCACGACTAAAGCTGATGCCTGGTAATTTGTGTTCCAGATGGTTAGGTCCTTATATTGTATCTAATTTTTTTCCTTATGGTGCAGTGGAGATCACACAAGAGGACACTATAAGGAGATTTACAGTCAATGGGAAACTTTTTAAGATATAAATTGAGGGGCTTCCAATTAATGCAGTGGATTTTATCACACTGCATGACCCCATCATCACTTGAGCACATCAGGCTGTTCCTAACCCTTTCACTTTTATATTTTTTGTCCTATTTAAAAATTCTGTATTTCATGTGCATATATCATCTCATGGGTTCACATTTAGGACAATGCAATATTTTTAGTGTGGGGGAGGGAACCTTTTAGTTTAGTAATTTCAATTGTTTTCCTGTTTTAAAAAAATAACCAAAAATATTGTGTGTTTTTTAAATTTTGTGTGTTTATGTTTTCAATTTTCTTTGTGTTTTTGAAATTTTTGAGCTAAAATGATTCTCATAACAATTTTTAAATGCATATCAATGAGTGAAACAATTTATCCCTTGAAACTAAGCTTAAATGAATGCTGATAATTTCTTTGTTTCAAGTTCAAATATTTAGTAATTTCATGGAAATTACACCGAATTTTGAATCCCATGCCACATCTCATTATCTTTATATTTGAAATCACTTTCCTGTGAGGATTCTAAACCATTATTTTCATATTATTTACATTCGCCTCACTTCTTGAGAGAACCAAACCATGCATGATTTAACTAGAATTTGATCTATTCCTGTCAAAACATGAGGGTTTGAGGTACATATTTTTAAATGATTGAGGCATTTGTTTGGTATTAAAGCCCCTATTTCAAAGAATCCTTTTTTATAATGGCCTACCTTGAATATTTAATCCTTGTAGCCCTTAGAAACCATGCACATCCTATTATGTTAGCCACATTACAATCCAATTTTCCCTATCCAACCAACTCTTTAAGTGAAATTTCATAATCTAGTTGAGCTTAAGTGTGGGGGAATCTATCTTGTTTTGTGCCAACACATTATGTGATAATTTGGGTGGAAAATTAAATTATGAAGAGATCCGTTTTCCACTAAAGAAAGTCATTATATTGATAGTTGTTCCTTTTCTGGAGCTTTCCTAACAAGTGAAGCTGTGCCTTTTCTGGAGCTTCTAATTGAGGTGGAAAGTTGTGCCCATCTGGAGCTTTCAAGAAAATCATGTTTGAGAAGATTGAAATTTTTTATGCTGAAATAATGAATGGTGTAAACCTTTCATGACTTTTCATGACGATGGAGATGAATTGATACTATGGGGATTTATGAGAAGACCATATTTAACTGAAAATTAGATTAATGCAAATTTTTTTCAAAAAGAGTCAAGATTCCTCATTCAGCCTCAGAATTTTTCACATCTAAATCCTACCAACCGAAATCCACAGAACAACCCTGAAAAGTTCTAATGATAAACATATGTTCTTGACTCATATCTGGTAGTGATGTAGGAATCTATCAAGCCTATGGTGACCCTTGTATGAGTTTGGATGAGGAGGACATTGCAAAAAAAAATTGATATTTGTGTGATTAGAGAAAATTCAAGCGGGGTAAGTTTTTTGTGCATGGGTGGATAAATGAAGAGGCAATATAATGAATAATATAAATGAAGAACTTTAAATAATGGTTTTATATGAGGCATGATATATTTTGTTTCTTGGTGTGTAATTGTTTGATTTCAAGGATATGTGTTTTAAAATTGGTTTTGATTTGATATTGATGTTTACTTGACATGAGGTTTTGCCCAGGAGTGCAAAATGGTAAGTGTGGGGGAGTTGATAAAAAACTATTTTGCTGAATATTTTATTGATAATAAATGATATAATTTCCTCACATTGTGTTAAATATGTTTATTTATAAAATATTTGGGATTTGATCATTCATTTGAAAATTTGGAGAAATTTCCATTTTTACCCTTTATAGTGCACTGTAGTATTTCGAAAAAAAATATTTTTATATTTATTATTTGAATTTGAAATTTTGTAACCGTGTTCCTAACTTAGCTTTCTACAACTTTCATTCAGAACACTAGAGCTGATAAGTGCATTTGGATGGAGTAAATGGGTCATTAAGACAATGGTGAGCTGGACTCGGCAGAATGGACATGGGTTCTGTATTTGGGCCATATCATCTACATCCGGGCTTGGATGGAGCCCCAATTTAGAGGAAAGCTCGAGGACAGGATTTTCCACAACTCATCCTTCTTGACTGCCGGTCAATTCACGCTTTTTTGAGGTCAACTAGGTGGTGCAACATGGAATAAAATATTTGGCCGAGTTTTTCATTTCACACTAAAAATGTTATGTATCCCTAGCCCTCACAAACTCTATTTAAAGGAGGTTTTAACTCTTTGAGAGGGCTGGTAGACGGTTTGGGAAGGTTTGGCCTAATGGGTGTCTCTTGGGAGCCCCTCACAACTCATGGAAGAAGTAAGCCTTTGTGGAAACCTCTCTTCTAAAAAGGCTCTCCTCTCCCACCTCTTCTTTGTATTTCTTTTATTTCATCTTTGTTTCTTGAATTTTTTTCAAATAATCTTCTATGTTATTCACTCTTATTATTCTCTTAATCTTATTAATTGGGTTAGAATCAAGAGTGGAGAAAATATTGGGTTCTACCCTTTCAATCCTTTGCTTATGTAAAACGTCTCCACGATGAATACACCGCCCACTGAAGAGTAGTTCTTTTTAGTAATCGATCGACCTCTGTCCTTCTTCATTTAGTTATTTTGAATCATTGAGCAACTGTAATTCACATAATATGATCCATGAATTGTGTTTTTAAATTTCAAGAAAATAAGCAAGAAGTTGAACAATTAACACAAAACACGCGAGGTCGGGAATTGTGTAAATTGTGAGAGGGCAATCTTAATCGGTAATACAAGACCATACTGGATAAATTTGTAGAGTTCAAATATAATCTCTAAACACAATTCATCCTCATTTCCAGAATGGATATGTGATATAATTAACCACTTACCATAAGCTAACCTTAGAACAGCAATCAAAGCAGGGTGCTGCGATTGCGTGTTCCGAAGCTAGCCTAGGGTTTAAGTAATTTCATCTTTGTGGTTAAGTTAAATCTCGTAGGGTTTGAGGGATAACAAAGTAGGGGATCATAATTTAGTGGATATTGATTTAAATGATAATGATTAATAAGTTAATGAAGAGGTAGAGTTAGATCGATTACGCCTTTTAAAATATTTTCTAAAAAACATCTTCTTGTTGTTTCTTTTTAATCAAACTTGATTTCAAAATTAAAAACAAAACAAATGCAATATTCTTCCAGTAAACTTCTTCTAGATTTATAAAATATAAACAAACACCCCCATACTTTCAAGTAGTGTTTTTATTACCTTTTATTTTGTTTCTATAATACCTCTGAAAAGTTGTTTTAATTCACTTTCTCCTTTGAGAGATGACCATGGTCAGCCACTCTGCTCCACCTAAGTACCCCAAAATCAAACTAATCATTTTAGGGTGCCCACAACAGCGCTCTATCAAAAATCTACAAGATTTTATTAATATTTTATTTTTATATGTTATATGTATGAATTATAAAACTATTATACATATCAGGTACTAGTAAAAATATTTTTAATGTACTAATTGGAATATATAGTTTATTTATCATAATAATACCATGTGACACTGGGAATAATTTATATAAATTATTCTAATTAGTATTTTTTAATATCACATAAAATGTGTATTATGACATAGAAATATAAACCCATGGAACCATGAAAAAATGGCATTGTAGTGACCCTATCTTGGTGTAAATTAACATTACATCATTTTTTGGAACACATAATACATTTCAAAAATAGGAACCCAATGACCATAATTGATTTATACCATTAGGGACATAGATACATAAAATCAAGAACATAATTGGCTACATTATATGCCACTAGGTTCTTAATGACTATAACCCTTCTTTGATACATTATACATTACACATATCTTCAAAACCTTAGGAATGGAAAAACATATAAAGGGGTGATATTAAATTCTTAGTAAGATTAAAAAAAGATAAGTTATAATAAGAATGAGTATATGGGTATAACAATGTGATAATTTCATTCAAATATTATACCCTTTATTCTAAATATCATAAACATGAATCGTGGAATAAATATTTGTAATTCATAATACATGAATCCTAAGGTTATGAAGAGAATAATCCATTAAATCATAACAAATAAATAAATCAAGGAATTGCGGAAAACATATTAACATCTAATACAATTCCCTACTAGTCAAGGAACATTTAAAAAAACAGATTAAGGAGCTTAATAGGGAAACAACCTACTATTACGGACACGCCACTTCCCCCATTCACAGTCCTTTTCATATAAGAGATTGTGTTTTCCCCATCACCCCACATTATATTGGGGTTCTCAATCATCCATAGTAGATCAAGAATATATATATGATTCCCATGTGTATCTAAGGAGATATAAATATTCACACAGTTTTTTGGAGGGATATATAGGTCCAACCCATAACACAATGAAATCATAAATACAAATTCTATGTGATAAAAAACATTCATTATATCATGATCCAAGAGAAGTGATGGTTTTTATAAACATCGTAACATAAACCATAAAATTAAATGGGTATCATAAAACTTTAATCATATCATAAAGTAAAAAATGAGGGAAAGAATTTAAGCATTCTATCAAATCATTTCCTCCGAAAAGAACTAGGTTTCAAAAGCTTATAACTCCTAAAAAAAATAGGCTTCATAAGCATCACGAAATCTTAAAAGAAAAGCCTTTAAGTGATAGTATATGAATGGAACATTTGAATAATTTCTCCAAAATTAATGAGTAACACCAATATATTTCATCATAGATATAACATAATTTGGAATGATCCTTTAAAAAAATTTCGTGAGGAAATATTTTTTATTCTATGAAATATTCATTTTAAACAAATGGTACATTTTTTAAAACCTTTTTATTAGAAAATATCGTAGAAAATTTATAGTTAAAGGTTTAAAATCCAAAAAAGATATTAAAAATTAATTTTCATATTAAATGGGATTAAAATATAATTTTAAAAACATTTTTTATGTCTTGTTTTTTAATAATAAAATTTATTGACTGAAATGAGAAAATTGTTTACATTTTATTAAAAACATAATATGTATTAAAGAGGTGAATAATAGTACTAATACATGATTAAATCATTAAAACTAGAGTATAATACAATTCATTAGTGTTTTTTAGATATGGATCAGAATATTTCATCAATTGATAAAAATTCATAAACATTCCTGATAAATAACTATATTATTGCAACAAACTCTTACCACTTGGTAACATTTAATCCTAAACAACATATAAGAAACTATAATTAAATGAAGCGTAAAATATAACTAAATGAATTATAATAATTATATATCATTTTAAATGAAATTATATACACATTGGTAAAGATTATACGAGTATAACAAAACATGTGACTCAACGAAGGAAATTTGGCAGAAAAACTACCTTATTGATTTGGTAACTTTTGAACGATAATCCATCATGAAATAGAGTTTATAAAATGAGTTTATAAATAATCAGATATTAATTATATGAATATTATAATACATTCATTATAATTATATACACCACAAAAATGAAATGTGTGTTGAATAATGTATAAGTCTCACAAAAATAAAATTGTGATGACAGTACGATTACCATCTATTTGGATCCTCCCCATAATCATTAAAAAATGTATAATAAATTGGATTTTATTATAAATAAATCATATAACCATATTATTAAATCAAATAACATATATAATTTGATTATGACTTTATATTTCTGATTTATTATTATTTCAATTTTAATCTTACGTTTTGGGAAATAACATCTCTTTTTTATTTAAATGTTTTGAATTATTACTCACAATCTTTTTTTTATAAACAAATTTACTTATTTGAATAACATAAAACATGATATATATATATATATATAATATTAATTATATAAATATTTATAATAATATAAAAAGGTCTAAATAGAAAATGAAATAAATATTTCATGGAGACGATAGGTTGTACATAACCATGAACAATGTTTTTATTTTATGACCATTCTAAGAGAAAGAAATTAAATGTTATATATGTATATTTTTATAAAGTATAATTATAGTATAATTATTATTTCATATTTATCATACATTTTTATGAAATTCATCCTTAATACATTCAATGTAAAGTGTGAATGAATCTCATCCCCATGTAAAGGTTATAGTCGACATGTCCACAAATGAAGTTATCATATTTACTAAAAATTTAAAGCAGGATTGTATGTGTTATATAATAATTCTATGCCACTACCCATCCTACTAGGCCCTCACAACAATGCCCCAAGCCTGCCTCCAATTGTCTAAGGGCTCGTGACTAGCACTGAGTAGGTATATCACTAACATGGGAGGAATTACATAAGTATATGTACACACACACACACCTCAAGACCAAAAATACTGAAATGCGAAAAAAAAAACATCTAAGGAACAAAATGCATGCACACTTTTAAAACCAACCAATAGAATATGGCGGAAAGTAACATACTGAAAGTAAAATGGGCCATAATAAAATTCCACAAAAAACAAGTGTCTTAAAAATACAAAGTTCATCCTGTAACGGTGTAGATTTATTAGGACTGCTACTCATAGTTGTATGAACACCTCGGCCTCTTGGAATCTCAGAGAGATCGATCCGGTCATGGTCTGCACTAGACTCTGCTAAAAGGTTTCACGTCTGCACAAGACATGACACATGCATGCAAATCCTGTATAGGGGTGAGTATAACAATACCTAGTAGAGGACCCTAAAAACCACAAAACAATACACAATGTAAAGGTACAATCATCTTTATACATTATATGACTATGAAACATATAGAATGAGATACACAGTACAGAAATACTCAAAACATAGACTCATAGTTTAGAGACCTGTCATACTACCACATTCCACCGCTTGGGATTTAGTTCGAAGGTTTCATGAAGATCTTGTCATGGATAACTCACTCCATGAATCTGATTGTTCTGATGGAATCCATCAAATAAGTGTCGTTAGTTAGGAATGGTCACGAGGGATAGATACAATAAATGGAAAAAACATGATCCTATGGGGGGAATGATCCCCAAACCATGATGCTGATCACATCCAAGGCCTTACTAGATACTGACACTCATCCAGATTCACCTTCTATGTAGAGGATCGACGTCTTGTAAGAGTGGCCACATTGATAATTGACTCTACCTATGGTCAGGAATGGATAGAGGACATATCTTTAGGCGTCTCGGAGGGATACATGACTCTTGTCTTGGGATTTCATCGAAAAGTAATCATACTATTGTAGATGGAAATGATATCTAATCTCCATAGGAACAAGGAAAAGGGAATTATCCAAAATGAAACATATCGAATATACAGTGGACAAGAGGTTCATGTTTGGTTCCGGAAATTTACACTATAATGACCCGACCTTAACCATTACATAATATTGAATTAAATGAGTAATTGACATTGAGGATATTTTTAGGTTTAGAGTTTTAGATAATTAGGACAGAAATATTACATCTCAAAATATTACAAAGTAGACACTTCTACATAGTTTCCATTCTTTTCATAAAATAATAACTCTTAATAAAAGAGTCATGTCTAGTTCCATGTTTTAGACAGCATTAATTTTACTTGATCCCATCCTTTACCCTGTTAATCTTTAAGTCCTGTGAAATTTTTTCAAAATTTGGGATGAGCATAAAAATCTCAGTAAGGGTTATAAAATAAGGAAGTAAAACTTTATCCCATCAACAAATAAAAATCCATGAAACCATACTATTCAATCATAACATACCTTATGAAATTATAAGATTTTTGAATAACACACACAAAACCTAAATCATAAGGTTACTTATGGAATCCATATCAATCCTACCTTGTAGATATCACAGCTACATAGGGAGTTAAACATGGAATACCCATCACGGTATATTCGCTAAATCTCTTAGGAGAAACATCATGTTTACGTCCGTCATGTTACCCAATGCATTGGAGAGCTATATCGGGCTCACCCTCCCTAGGTTTGTCACGGAACCACCCGTATATGTAAAAAATTCCCAATTACATAACATAATCATAACACATAACACAATTACAAATGAAAGATTACATTTCCACATTCCACTATATACAATCAATATATAGAAATAAACAATGCTTTATCAAATCATTTTCAAAACCATTCAAAAAGAGATTTTTGAATCAAATTGTCCCATACCACTTTGAATCTTTTAAATGAATTATCCTTTGAATACATTAATGTACATATAAATAAATCATAAAACCATTTTGAAAACATGAACATTAATGAGAAATATTTAGAAGAATAAATCTTTAAAACATTTAAAAAGATATTTCAGTTAAAGATTTTTTTAACAAAAAGTGAGATGATTGAATAAAACAAATTGAGGAATAACATTGAATCAAAAGATTATAATATCATGAGAATAAATAGATTCATGATATAATATGGAAAAAGACATTATATACACCACATAAGAGGGAATTGGTCCACAACAACAATGAAGTTTCAATGGAACGTAATTTGAGAGGCAATCCATTATAAAAACCATATCCTTAGATTAAGGATAAATCAATTAGATAATAATGTGTGAAAAATAATAATAAACTAAATATAATTGGATATTCCATGTAAATAAATCATAGGAAATTCAGAAATGTTCTTTTTATTACAAAACCAATGACTTGAATGATTAACTCAATGAATGAAAATTGAGTTAAAATTACTCTTATATGGTCCATATCAATGACACGAGAATTTATAAATGGAGTGATTATGTGTATCAAAAGTATATCCACAAAAAGGTGAGTGGAAATTACAACATAAATAAATATATATTTATTCCACACATAATCATACCATGAAATAATTAATAAATAGACGATTATCCCAAAGAATTGAAATTGGGTTAAAAGGTTCGCTTACCGATTTTCTGACTTACATAAAATACATCCCATGAAAGAAGTATCATACAATGAAGATTTAAATTAACATAAATGAAATTATATTACACCAATATTACAATCATGGAAGGTAAATACACCATGATAAAAATGAAATAGTGGAAAATATAGCATGAATCTCACGGGAATAAAAAATGAGATGAAACCCTTTACCACATTGTAAACAACTTTGTCAAATGACAAAAAGATAATAACCAACAAATGTATCATATAATAACATAAATATAATGATAATAATGAAAATATATATCAAATTTCAGTACAAAATACACCACATGAAATGAATAAGTGGTGAACAATGGAAATCTCACGGAATTAAACATGAGATAAGAAAATCCCCTACCTCGTGTCCGACTTGATTCGTTTGTTCCTTGTTCTTCCTAAATAATAAAGTAAAGTTAATTTATAATTTCTTAATAACCTTTTTCAAGTTTATTATCCATTTTATATCACTTATTACCATTTTTATACATTATCAAATCATTTAAGTTAATAATGTTCGTTTGGTCGATATTTGGTACTTGAGTCAAAAATGAAAACCTTATAATTACAAGTTGTCCATGTGGCAATAGTATATTATCTCCGAAATTATATTCATGATTTAGATATAATATAAATCATATATATCCAATATATATATGTATTTATAATAGTACATAACATTTTGGAGGTAAAAAATGAAATGCACAGGTCATGGTGACGATAAGCCTTACGTACGCATGAATGCTACATTCATTTCAATTTCTTATTTTAATGGATTTAAAACATAATTATACAAATGTATATTATAATTACTATATAATATAATATATAATATCATTAAATCTATCCTTTATACATCCCACATAAGGCTTTAACAAGTCACATCACTTTGAGAGGATGGTAGTCCGCACTTCCTCAAATACAATTATTGTATTACCCACTATGGAAACCATAAATGTAATGCCCCGACCCCAGTTAACCAGAGTCGGTGAATTATTACATAACATTGGCATGATCAAAAAAGATCAAGTCTCAAAAGACCGATTTGTTTAGTATCCTTGAGATCACTAAATATATTCATAAAGTTTACATTACATCATAAAGTGAAAACAACAACAACATCTTGTCTCCACACTCATATCCCCTTATACAATCCCTATAGGTAATTCATAAAATAATTCTTCACATCCTGGAAAAAATAAAACATAGAAAGGGGTGAGATGAAATGCCCAGTAAAGATAACAATATAGAAAAAACATTTATAAATAAGCATAAACATTTAAGGCAAAGTATAACTAAAACAGATGCCTTTTAAAGATGAACTTCAGCATAATATGGAAGAAACAAAATGAAATAATTCCATTTACATATCCACATGGATATTCTACTACTCTAATAATCACATGAAATATCAATAACCACTTTCATAATGATTTAATGCATAATGCCAGACTATCATAACCACATAGTCACGGCCTTGTTCCAAGAGTACAAATAATATTTTGTCAAGGCCTTATTCTAAGACACTAGTTTTTCTCATGAGACCTACCAATGAATTTAGGATCTATAGAGGTCTCCACCCATCACTTATTAAATCCAATTCATTCCTCATATGAATAGGTTTAAACATAACATAAACATTCGTAATAAAACTAGCATACGAAATGTCAATTCATTCTCCATATACCACGAATGGTATAAAAATAAAACATCCACAGTCAAACATATCACAAAACCTTCAACATAAAATGGATATTTTTTATCATAATAAATCATTTTCACATAAGCATAAAATCCATCAATGAATGTTGACATAGATGAAATCAAAACTATTTGAGAGAAATATCTTTTTTTTTGAAATCATCTAAAATTCACATAATTATAAAAGAAAAAATTTACTTTGAAAATATTCATATAAGATTGTAAAGGAATATTCGATGATTTTATAATGGTGTTAAATAGCCGCACACGCCGTATATGTTAAAAAAAAGACATTCTTACCATAATTCTGTCGAAAAGGTTAAAATGGAACTTGTTTGGAAAACGACTGAAAGATTCCTTTATAAACATATTATAAAAAGTATAAAAAGGGTATAAATGACTTTAACCCATATTTTTTAAAATATTAATAATGTTTTTAAATACATTTTTAATAAAATGGATGTGGATGATAAAGAGTTCCCCGTAGATAATTACGTATAAACAACCGTGTATAATAAAGAGATTGTGAAATAAAACCTTAAATTGTAATTTTCCTTTGTCGAGGGTAGGTAAACCTCATGAATAATGGTGAAATAATTTTTATTAAATCATACATGAATCATATACATTAATATGATATCATATATAATCTTTTAACATTTCTTTGTTTAGTATTATCATCGTTTCGGGTGTTAACTTTCTCATTTTCTTTTATATGTTTTGTTACATAAGTCGTGTTTATTATGGAAAGGTTGTATCTTATTCATATATAGAATTATATCAATTAAATAAACATTATTTCTAATCATAATATGAGAATTATTGTTGAATGGATATGATGGGGAATGAATCTCATCGCATTAGTGGAGACGGTAGTCTGTACGTACGCACGAGCGACAATATAATTTTTTGATATTAAAATAATATATAATTGGATGGTATATGATATATAAAGAATAATTATCAAGTTATATTTATTATTTACATCAATTACACATCATTATCATACCCATCCAAATAATAATGTATTGAATAACAATTACACCACGACGTGAAGACGGTAAGTCGTATGTATGCACGTATGGTGACATGTCATTCAAAGGATGGATTGAATATTGAATATGGTTGTAGCATATTTATAATAACATCATATTATATAGAATATACTAGATTTATTATTTGAAAATGGAAATAACAAAGAAAGAAGAAGTGGAACAAGAAAAGAACTTGAAAGAGGGTGGTGAAAACATTACCACTTCTTCGGGTTCTTCGTTTTGATTTGATCAAAAGGGCTCTATAGGTTGGATTTATTAACAAAATAAGGCCTCTAGGTAGAAGTGATGGAAGTTGAGAGAATAATTGCATAGGGGTTGGCCGAGACAAAAGGTTTGATGATGTGAATTAGGGGGAAGGGGAAGTTCCCTTTTATAAGAGATGTGAGGGGAAACTTAGGAAAAGCTACAAATATTATTTTATAATAAATTCATTTTCGGTTTATAGTGGCTCCAAAGTGATTAATTTAATTTTAAAGGTGGTTATGGGTCGAAAATAACTCAACAAATAGGTTTTAGAATGTTTTGGGTCACTTTATTAACCCTATCATTTAGTTTAAACTATTAGTTAATTAGTTTGACATTTACCATGTCTCATTGTATTTTTATTTTATATGGTTAATAAACATATTATAAACTTCCAAGAGACCATCATGTGGTCCATTAATAATACTACTATCATTATGTTAGTCCTTTGGATGAACCTTATAATTTTAGGAATAGAATATCAATTAATAATATAATATGTTTTTTATAAACTCATTTATATCAACGTTGACACTACTTAATAACTGATTTTTTAATGTCATAAAAGATATATTCATTCGAAAAAAATTAATTTAAGCAATACTAAAATGTCATATTAAACAATAAAATTCGTTTATGTCATTAAATATTTCAAAATATATTTATTTTAAAATTTATAATACCAATTATTTGAATCATTCATTAATAAAGAAAATACTGCATCATAATTGTGTCATCAATAAATTTAATTATTCAATGTCTAAAAATTATAAATAAAATACCATTATGTAGGAAATATTTTTATCTTTATAATGATAATTTATAGTCTAAAATATAACATATATAACCCTATATAAAAATTGTTTTTGTAAAAGATATATGCTTATGTCATTTTTGTATTTACTTGAACAAAATTAATATAAAGTGTCATTATCACTTACACGTGGCTCCATGAGGTCCCAAAATCTCCCCAAAGATGAACATGGTCGGACATGTATCATCCAATAGTGTAAGAACATGGTTTAAGGTAATTTAAAATTATTATAATATTATTTGTTACCATTATTTACTGGTTTTACCTTTTAACCATGGTAAATAAAATATTTACCGAAATAATTATTCAAAATGTCTAAAAAAAGATACCTATTTACACAATTTGGAAATCTTGATTCTAAATATGGAATCCATTTCTATAAATTCAAAACAAATAAGTGGAAGAAATTAATTTAAATTTAATTTCAGTTGTCAAAAGAAAAAACGTGTTTTTAAGAAATAATAGCTATCAAAAGATTGACATTTGCTTATGTACAGTTTAAATGTGAAATTATGTCCAATTAACTACAATTGATTAAATGATAAAAATATAATCTAATTATACTATAAAGTCACTCAAATTCATAATTTATCACTATTAAGTATTTTTATTAAAAAATTTGTTTTTAATTAAAATTTAGTAAGTTTCATTATTCATCAAAATATGAATGTTATCCCAAAAGTAACAAAATTTTACCCTAAGAGAATTTCGATATTATAAATCCAAAAATGAAGTCAATTTTGAAATATAAAATATATAAAATTTCTAAAAGCGTGTATTACTATTCACAACGACTAGTTTGATTGGTTCTGGTGTGTTTGAACTCAAAGTTGGGTATAACACACGCTATAGTATTATTGAAAGAGAATCATATTGTGAATGCTTGGGGGTGTTATAATAAAGGTGTGCTATAAATGGAAAACACAGAAGAATAACAAAAACATAAACATAATATATATCATATATAAATACATTTCCATCATTATGGCCACCATGAGAAGCAGTAAGAGGTAATTGAACAATCACTGTTTCGTGAGGCATTATCTTAACATCCACATAAACATTATGTTCATCAACCAGTAGATAGAAGGTGTGTTTATGTGTCGTTAAAATCCTTCATATAACAACAACCTACTATATTGAGGATACTAGTGTTTATATAAAATAAATGAATAAAAATAGTTTATGGGTTTGAGAAATAAAATAAAAGAAAAGAAGTTAAGAGAAATTGTTACCTTTATTTGGGTAACTTCCTTTGATTTGGACCAAAATGACTTCTCGAAGTTCCATCTTCTTAATGTAACACTACTAAGGAAATGATCTATAGCAATGTATCTATATCCACACTTTAAATGACTTGTGGCTATAACTAAGATATAGCCACACCCAAATATTTTGGCATGTCAATAGGTTATGTGAAAAATATTTTGATCAGACCGCATCGCGAATCTCATCCCTTGTTGTCCTCTCCCTTCCTCCCACATCGTGATTCCTCCTCCCATGCCATCCTCGCCCTTCCTCCCGTATCTCTATTCCTCCTCCCTCACCATCCTCTCCGTCCCTCTTCCCCTCCTCCCCTAAGGATTCCTCCTCCCCTCCTCCCCTACTCCCCTCGTCATTCCTCCTCTCACGATTCCTCCTTCCCCTTCCACTCTGACGTAGCCAGCAAACCTCCCTGGTAGCTTCTACGTGGTTCCTACGCCTCCCTACTGACGTGGCTCCGGCACTGCCATCCCACCTCCCCGCCGACACGACCTACACACCTCCCTGCAGTCACCTCACCTCCCTGTTGTCACCTCACCTCCCTGCCAACGCTGCTCCGAGGCTTCCTTCCCATATCCTACTCCAGATCACCTCATATGCGGCGATTTGAGGTATGTATATTCAACTATTACCTTCGTTATTGGTTGAGCAGTTCATTATTATTGATGTGGATTCATTGGAGGAGATAAATTATCCTGTTACTAGGAGTTACACTCTATTGGTATATTAACTCTGATTAATTTTGAATTGAGTAACCTTAGCTTCTACTGCTCTTCTTCACCCTGGGTAATCATAAAATTACTAAAAAGAGGCTCATTTTTTTCTGGTAACAATTAGGATATGGATGCTACTACTCATTCTCCATTATACTAAGTTGAATTTTATTGAGTTTGAGACAATGGGGTTAAATTTGTGTTTCTCATTTTAATTCGTCTGTTTCAATAATTTTCATCCAATACTATTTTTTTGTTCATTTGTAGTAGTTTGTACATTACAGTGTGGTGATATACTAGTTTATTAATGAATAAAACATAATGTTTTTCTCATGATATTTTTATAATTTGAAAAATGTACTAGGTGAATGATTTTAGGTGGTGGGATCCTTTAATGTAATGGATAGATAGTTGTGAAGCTATGAGATATATAGAATCACTCCTCATAGAGATTAAAAGACATGGAATCTAGTTTCACTGGAGGGATTCTACTATATTTATTAACATATATTATTTAATTAGTATTAGTAAATTGTAATAATTTTTGATTCCTTGAATAAAAATTAAATAGTATTCTCCATGTGGAGTACGAATCATATCTTGACAATGTAAATATATATTTTTTTTATTTATTTCATTTTGATAATTATATTTTGATACTCTTGAATGTGTCCCTTTGAAGTGGTTTGTTCATTGTAGTGTTATTATTTATTTCCATATGTTTCTATGTCTTTGAAACCATAGTGTGGGATTGAATATTAATACATTGTTTCTACCTAAGTATTTTCTAGAAGATATCTTCTTGTGGTCTTCCAATGTGTAGCCATGATCCCCAAAAAATTCTTTCACAACTTGCTGCATCTTATACATCAATATACCTTCCCCTTACCCCTTCAGCTTCTAAACATATATTTTTTAGCAGTATTATTCTTAAAAGTCCACTCTATTATCACTTATTCCCTAAAAACATTGAGGGAATCAATATCAGCCCTTGTTTCCAACTCCCATTAATTTGAGTCTTTCAGATTTATGGACTTCTTCGGCCACTCAGGTTGTCTATCATTCAAGAAAAGCACATAGTGAAAGCTACTTTTGTACTATTTCTCTCGGAAATGAGGAAGAATAATTAGAAGATTAATTACTTAGGGATGAAACCCAATTTCATCTGAAACAATACAAATCATTACGATTGGATGATTGTTTTTCTAAGAATAGATCTTCTTAATCCTATATATCCATTTTGATGATATTATTATTTATAGTCCAATAAAAGATATTGTTGATGAGATAAAGATCGAATATTCTGGAAGTTTCAAGATGAAGAATCATGTTCCCGCAAAATAGATCCTAGGGATGAGGATTTTGAGGGACTTAAGTTATGATACTTTATACCCGACTCAACCTGATTACATCTGGAAGGTGGGGAAGTTATTCAGAATGAGTGAGGAAAAACTTGTGACGTTGGTTACCTTTCCCATTTTTTATTTTTTTTCTTCCTACTAATTTCATTCATCTAGGATGTTGTAAAGTTAAAACCTACATTTCCTGATTCCTACCTAAACCTTAGAAATTTCTATAAGGTATGTTGTGGTTACGTTGTGTTGTTGCAAGTACCTGATCTTTTACCTGACTGAGTCAATTTTTTAACCTTTTACGGGCTCTAGAAATGAAAAATGAGGCTATTTTGTGCTTCAAGTGTGCTATGCAAACACAACCAAAACACGACCAGAACTGTGTATGATATTCTACTGATAAAAGGCACGTGTATTGTATCGTATCTTTATATTCTTTATATTTTTCCTTATATCTTAATGTTTTATGATTTTTTGTTTCAATTACACTATGAGATAACATTACAACACAACACAGACAAATAACCTCTCCAAGGAGCAGAATTAGGAAGCCCCAGTTAGTGCCATCTTTTCAACGAGGTTCATATTTTATTATAGACTTTAACAGGTTCATATTTTGGTTTTAATTTGTTCATATTTTTTTTCAAACAGGTCCGTCTTTTATTCTATACATGTACAAAGATTCTTCCTTTCCCAAGGTTTTCTCAGGTGGAAGGGATTCCCCACGACTTTGTATCATCAAACTGCTTTGATGGATACTTCCTCTTAGTGTCTGGCCAACTTGGAGTTATGGATCTATGTGAGTTTCCATTAAATAATCTATATATGTCAATGTATTAATTTACAAGATGATCATTTCTTCCTTTCCTATAGTTTTATCAGGTATAAGGGAATCCCCATGCCTTTATGTAATCAAACTGATTTGATGGATACTTCTTCTTGGTGTCAGGCCAGCTTGAAGCTATGATTGCACTATGGGAAAGGGTTTTTACTCCAGGTGATGGAAACATGAAAGGTATTATTCTTGATGAATTAGAATCTTTTTATATTTGTTAATAATTTCTTTGTTTATCTCTACACAAAAAGATATGGTTTCCTGAAATTCAACTCTTTCTATTGCTCCTCCCTGGGATTTCAGCAAGGGACTATTTTTGGGACTACTATATTCTCTATGATTTATCTTAATTTCAAGAGAGGTAAATCTCTACACATATATAATAACTTATTTTCCCTTTCTATATCTTTTTTCAGTTTTTGACTTATTGAATGTTGGTGCAAACTAACTATATTAAAAACATTATTACTATTCCAATATTGTATCTTCCCATAGGTTGTTCCAAATTGATTTCTCATAGATAATTTTTTCCTATAATCGAGGATTTGGTTTACATCACAATATAATAAGAATAGTGGATCTGGTTTACTACTTAGTACTAAAATGTAGTGTATTGTTTCTACTCCCATTCTATATTTGAAAAGTATATTGGGTTTTAACCCGAGTACCATAAACATTGTGATCTCATTAGATGTAAAAAGCATTACCTAATGTAAGGGGTGAAATTAGTCAATGACAAATAATTTAGATTATATTTAAATAACGGAAGTTATCAAGTTCTATTTACTGAGTGTGAATACTCTAGTATAATCTTGGGTGACTAATTCCAGATATTCTTATTAATCCATTGGTGATCAAATATACCATTATAATTATGTATCAAGGATGTTTTGAAGTGCCCATCTGGTGAATAGTGAATTCTTAGATTTTATTGGAAAAGGATAACTGAGAATATAAATAAATAATGGATGACTATTAAAGTTAATGGAAGTTTAAAACATCCATGATTTGTGAATAAATATAATTTTAATTTGGAAACATAATTATGTAGCCATTGGGACTAGTTTTGAAAATAGGGTACAGAAATGTACTAATGGATCAATGATAATTTCACAAGGAGTAAATGATGGAACTCTCTACATCATTAGAAATTTAACGGAAGGGGAAATTTTTATAAGTATTACTTTGATGATCTAATTTTTTTTTACTATCAGTTTAATCACCTTAGTGAAAAGAATTTAAAGGTTCTATAGGATAATATAATAACAAATCTTGATCATAAATAAATTGGAAAGTGTGAATGTTCTGTGTTAGGAAAGAAGAGAGAAGTTTTTTCAACATAGATTTTCAGAATCATTGAAACCAAAAGTTGGAGTTTGTCTATGAAGATGTTTGGGGACCTACCCCTATAAAATACTTTGGTATTTGAATTTAACTAATTAATTTCATTGATTATTCTATTAGAAAGATTAGGATTTTTTTTGAATTAAAAATTTTAAGTATTTCTGTTTACTTCATGGAATGCTTTTCCAAAATGGGAGTATAATAGAAATCTGAATTGTTTCCTAATAGAAAATGGAGGTGGGTAAAGTGGACTTAATTTCTATAAAATATATCAAAATAAAGGAATAAGACATGAGATGATGGTGATCAGAATATTATAATAGAATGAATATTCTGGAAGAACGAATAGGTCTCGGATAGAGAAAGTTTTGATTATGAGGTTTCACTCAGTAATGCCTAAGGTGATTTTGGTAGAGTATCTCAACATAATGGTATATCTCACCAATAAAAGTCTACCATTGAAAATAGGGAAATAAAATCTGAAGGATCCATGTTCTGTAAAGAGACATGAAGTTATATATCTAAAATTAAAATGTAGTTTACCATATATACATGTAAATTCTCAAGAATGAGAAAAACTTGAATCAAAATATAAAATGTGTTTCTTCCTTGGAGATGATTATAATGATTTTGGATATCATTCATGGGATGATGAATAAAAGAATCCTCAAAAGGAGAGATATTTTCTTAAATGAAATAGTTTTTTGAAGGATTAGAACTGGATTGGGAATGATATTAATGAAGAACCCATAGTTAAATCCCATGTTGATCATAGTAAGTTTACTAGAAGTTAATAAATTCCAAATAACTCAGATTCCAGTGGTGAAGGAACATAAATTATAAAAATTAAAACAATCATTTTTTCATCAAAAGAGTTTATGTGAAGCTAAATCATGGATGTGAGCAGTGAAAGTACATGTTCAACATTCAAATAATATAAATTCATGTACATGTGGGAAGAACTGAGTTGAGTAGTTTAGGAAATGTGATTCAGTTGATGAGATCAACCAAAATTTGGAGACTGGTTCAAAGGTATGGGGTTTAAATGAATTATATACTTCTATTGAATGAATAAAAACATGAAAATAAAAATTAAAGTATGATTTTTTTATTCAAATTAGTGGAATATTCCATGAATAAAGAGATTAATTCTTTGAAGTTAAATAAAATCAGATATGGTTGAACTTTATGTTGGTAAAAAAGAACTTGAAAATAAGTGGGTTTACTAAATTAATTAATAGAATGATGTTTATAAATGATAATAATTATGGACGGAAATAATGTGTTATTAGTAGAATGAAAAATTTTATTTTTTATAAATATTCTCACTAAATATAAGCATTATATCATCTAAAAAATTCCAAGTATGGTGGAATTGGAAAATATGCTTCTAGATTTGGTGGAAATCAATACAACTTTGCTTCATGGTGAGTTAAATGAATAAATCAACATGAAACAACCAATATGAGTACCAGTAATTGGGATCCATGACTTGATTTGTATATTGTATAAAATCCTGTGTAGAATAAAGTAAGTACCGTGATAGTGGAATCAAGAATTTGAATCATTTATCACTTATGAAGGCTTTGATAGTTTCAATAGAGATAATTACTTCTACTGAAATAAATGGGATAATGGTACCTTCATAAATTTCATATTGTATTTAAATTACATGTTTCTACTTGGACTAGATGTTTGAATGATTTAGAAATCTATGGATAATTTTTTGGAGGTTTTGAGATGAAAAATAACAAGAAATTCGAGAAGATATTGTGTATAAGTATAGAAATAGATAATAATTATGTAGATTTAGTAATAACCCAGAAGGAGTATATCAATAGGATCATCAAATTTTTGGGGATGAATAGATGAGAAAACATGACTACCCATCTTGTATGCCACTTCAACTTGACCAAGGCATAAGAACTCAAAATGAAAGAATAGTGGCAGTACATAGAGGAAGTTCCATATTCCTCGGGTGTTGGAATTTTAATGTATACAATGATATTTAATTCAATAATGTATTGTTCTTATATTGGTATTTGTTATCATATTCATGTAAAACCATGTAAAGTGACATTGGGATTTTATTATATAGAAAACCGACCTATTTGTACATGTCTATTACATAATTTTTAAGATAAATAACATAATAATACATTCAAGTATCTAAATGTTTAGTATCATAAGAAAATTAGGTTCATAAAACACTTTTAAATAATACAAAAACATTATTTAGCAATTGAGAATGGATGGAGGGGGAAGGGGGTGCAGGGGGGGATGGGCAGGCTAGGGGCTGGGTGGGGGGGGGGGGCAGGGGGCAGGGTGGAGGGGGAGGGGGCAGGGAGGAGGGGGCAGGGGGCATGGGGGGCAGGGGGTGGAGTGGGGGCTGTGTATGCTAGGGGCTGGGTGGAGGGGGCAGGGGGTAGGGTGGAGGTGTGTAGGGGGTAGGGTGGAGGGGGTAGGGGAAGGGGCAGGGGGCAGGGGAAAGGGAGAGGTTGGAGGGGGTAGGGGGCAGGGGGCATGATGGAGGGGTGTAGGGGGGGAGGGGGCAGGGGGGAGGGGGCGGGGGGGGGGGGGGAGGGTGGAAGGGTGCAGCTGTGGACAAGTTAACAACAGCCCCTATTCAGGGTTTTAACCCTAAAAATTATTTTCCGTTTTCTTTTCTTTTATTTCATTTATTTATTTTACTATTTAATAACAGTTTTCTTGTGTTTTCTAGGCACGAAAAAAGCAGGACAACACCTCATGCACCCATTGAAGATCCAATCATACTATTGTTGGAAGCATAAACAAACATCCAGGTTCATGTTTCTACTTGGTTTTCAATGTTTTTTATGTTTTCCACCTTCCTATTTAAATTGTCGGCGAGACATTTCCCATTTAATTTGAATGTTTCTGTAAAATACATTTAATGTGTGAAGGTGCATATACCCAGTGGGGGAGTGAAAAATATTAGTTAGAAATCTCCAAAAGTCGAAGTGGACGGTTTGGTTCCACCTTGACGTAGGATCCCTCTTCTAGCCTCGTTAATTAAAGAAAGCTTTAAATTGAATTTAGCTTATTTCCTATTTCTACCTAATTATATTTAATTTCATATCTTTAATAATATTTTTTTAATATAATTGTTTCATTTGATAAAGTCATGTTTTTATAATCAATCCCATCCAACGGAGGTGCGCTGTCTGCGAAAACTCACCAGCCCCCTTCCACCTTCATTTCAGCCCACTGCCACCGGCATTACAGCCCACAACAGCCCCCCCTGCCACCTTCTAATCAGCCCGCAACATCAACCCTAAACCTACAACCGTCCCCCTTCCACCATCATTCTAGCCTCCTCCCGCTCCCTTCACTCTTAGCTGATGGATGCTGCCCTACGGATGTCGCTGGACCGGGCCAACACGCTGCGGTCACGCCGCGGTCCTGCCGCTGTCACGCTGCGGTCAGGCCGCAGTCACGCCGTAGTCACGCCGCGGTCACGCCCTGGTCACGCCGCGATCACGCCGCGGTCACTTCGCGGTCACGCCGTGGTCACGCCGCGGTCACGCCGCGGTCACGCCGTTATCCCGCCACGGTCACGCCGCGGTCCCACCGCGGTCACGCCGCGGTCACGCCGCGGTCACGCCGC
This sequence comes from Viscum album, assembly GCA_963277665.1. NCBI lineage: Eukaryota > Viridiplantae > Streptophyta > Magnoliopsida > Santalales > Viscaceae > Viscum > Viscum album. Next base: position 1,453,703,290 of record OY728129.1, on the reverse strand, counting down.
CGTCACGCCGCGGTCACGCCGCGGTCACGCCGCGGTCACGCCGCGGTCACGCCGTGGTCACGCCGCCGTCACGCCGTGGTCACGCAACGGTCATGCCGCAGTAATGCCGTGATTTGGCCCTGCTCCGGCCACATCCATCCCACACCAGCCCCCTTCCACCTTCATTTCAGTCCGCTGCCACTAGCATTCTAGCCCGCAGTAGCCCCCCTGGCACCTACAAATCAGCCCGAACCATCCCCCCCAACACCTGCAACCAGCCCACTTCCAGCAGCCTTTGAGCCTCCTCCCACTCCATTCGCTCTTGGCCGGAATATGCTACCCCGCAGATTTCGTTGGACCGGGCCAACACGCCGCAGTCATGCTGCAGTCACACCGCTGTCATGTCGCGGTCACGCCGCGTTAATGCCGTGATTTGTCCCTTCTCTAGCCACATCTAGCCCACACCAGCCCCCATCCACCTTCATTTCAGCCTGCTTCCACCAGCATTTCAGCCCGCAACAACCCCCCTTCCACCTTCGAATCAGCCCGCACCATCCCCCCAACACCTGCAACCAGCCCACTTCCCCGATCACCTGCAACCATCCACCCAGCACCTGCAACATCCCCCCTACCATATTCGGAAAGCTCACATAGGATTCGGTACTACATACATCACATATCATGTAAGATAAGTGTTTCTATATAAGTTTTTCTAGATTTATTATTGAAATCTTTTATTCTGACACTTATTTGAGTGGTTTTCATCTGGAATTGGAAGTGTAACTGTTTTTCCGAAACAAAATTCCATGAATGTTTTCAAACTGTTTATCATAATTCATTAGGACTCTGGACTAACAAGTAGTCTCACAGCATAACTAAGTAGAAGTAAATAAACAACAAATCAACGCCTTTTATTTCTATAGGAGTAAGTAGAATTAAAGACAAAAAATATCATATATGTCCGCATTACTCTTAGAAATGTGATGTTAAACCCTTCTCTCAGAACCCAGTGCTGGATCACTACACAAAAAATCATAGCTAGTCCATATCGATGTCCTACTAATGTTGGAATCTTCAAAAGATCATTCATACCCACCAAAATGTTGAGCAACATTACTTCTTGAAAAAGATGCATCTTTAGCTGCATCAATATTGGCTAAAACTAGGAGCAGCTTTGTTTCCGAAATCACCTCATAACCATTATTCCATGAAATCATGCCACCCTTTTCTATCCAGTCAGGAAGAAGACTTTCCAGCCCTCATGTACTGAGTCCACAATAGCCTCAGGAGCGTTCATGTCCTTCGGTGCTAGTATACCATGACTGCGAAAAAGTTTGAGCAACCAGTCGGTACCTAGAAAGTCCTTGGCCAAGATCCATTGAAAAATAAATAGTAAGAATAACTCTATTAGAAGTTCAGCAGTTGTGCAAGGGAATCCATATAGTAATGTCAGCTGTGGCATTGCACCATCATGCCACCAACCTGTTGACAACTCCCTCACTTCCTCCACTTCTTCAGTATTCAAAACACAATGAGTCTTCTTTCGGTGTGAGGTTTCATGATCCCCTATTCCTTCCCTCTTTAATTAACCATTTGTATCTTAATTTTGCTACATTTTGAGCTGTTCATATCCCCAAACATTCTCCCTCAGCACTTTTTTGAACTCTTTTCAACATTCTCGTCACAAATTCTGTACAAACCGAAACCACTAGAATTTTGGAATAAGAGGAACTTTTCAATAGAAATGGAAAAGACAAACAATTGTATTTTTAATAATTTATTTGGAATACATGGAAAATGTGTGATGAAATTTGTTATTTGAGAGACATCAAAAACACATCAAAAAACACACATTTCAAGAGACCTATCTAAAATGGCGTGAATTATTCCAAAAAGTCACCGAAATTTAAAATGATAGAATCTCCATGTGGAATAAAACCCCTCATAAGCATGGACCTGCCTCCACCCATAGTCATGTCACCTGGAAAGCTGAATTGCATCCACCAGAATATAAAGAACATCTAAGAGAAAAACATTGTGACAACCACCCAAGTATAATATTTAAATGTGCTGGGAATCAAGAAAAACTTTTAAGAGAAAAAAACATGCAAAGGAGGTTCAAATAAACACATATGTCATCAACTCCATGCATTGAACTATCTTATTCGGGTTAAAACGTTTGTGTTTCCTCATAACTCGTAAAGAAAAAGAACATAAAATAAGAGTGATTAGGGAACATTACAAAAGATTAGGCGAAATTGTTCAATTTGCTGAAGATCATGTAAACAGATGTTGTTGCAGTGCTTGAAATATAGAAAAACAGATCCTTGGGGCAACCGACGATACATTAAGAGAATAAAAAGTATAGCATTAACATCACAGTCTCCAGATAAAAGTGAAATAAACATCCATTCAAGTACATCAAATTATGTGAACAAGCAGTACACAGTCTAAAATAAATAACACTTTGAGCCCCAATTTTCCATGAAGTATCCAGAACCAGAGTCGAGCAACAAATTATAGTTAATCCTCAAGGAAATCTGTTGGAATCATAACCAATTCCAAATATGATACCTAGTAAAAACCAACTACCTACTGCCTAAATGAAATAGAAATAAATGTATTCTTCTCTAGAACTGGACAGTAACATCTACAACCTTTTGAGCTATTCATATCCAAAAACATTCTCCCTCAGCACTTTTTTGAACTATTTTCAACATTATTGTCACAAATTCTGTAGAAACTGAAACCACTATCATTTTTTGTACAACATTTTGAGCTATTACTATCCCCAAACAATCTCCCTCAGCACTTGTTTGAACTCTTTTCAACATTCTCGTCAAAAATTCTATAAAAACTGAAACCACTAGCATCATGTGTCCACCTTAACCGTGACCTTCCTCTGCTATTTCAGGTTAACAATTACCTTTCCCTGCTATTTCAGAGTGGAAACAAACCGCCCCTCCAATGCACTGGGTTTCTGAAATGGTTCCTTCTCCGTTGGCTGCCCATACTTGTCCATTAGAGAAGGTTTAAACATTTCCCATGACAAGTTTGGCGTGGCACCGTACCATGACAAAAACCAGTATAGTGTGGTACCAACCATGAAAAGTTTCACCCAGTGTAATTTTATGTTATCTGTCATCCGAAAATATTTAAATACCTTTCTTCTTTGATGATCCCACCATACGGATCATCTCCCATAAAATCTGGCAACACAACTCTTGTCAGCCATTTTGTATGGATGTCAACAGCACAACAAAATTATTCTCGTTTCATTATATATTATTTGATTATCTGGATTGATATGTGTGAGAGGTTATTTCCATATTCTAATTTCTTTCTTCATTATATGAATGAAAATCTTGAAAATGAGGATGTATTTTCACCTGCAAGTTGTTTGCATCAAATTTTACTGAACGACTTCTTGAAAATGGGTTAGGATTTGAAAATTCTCAATCATACCCAATATTTTACTGATTTATTCATATTCATGAGAATGGATTTAAATTTTATCCTTTCATTCTACCAAATATGACTGATATTATTGATATGAATGAGTAGGGGTTTTCATTAGCTCATTTTTCTCAACTGTGTTTTACTAACATTTTTTGAAGGGGCAGGAATAGATTTTCATCTAGTTATAGACAACCACCATATTTTACAAGAGGTCTTCATTTGCATGATCAAAATTTTTTATCAAATCATTATTTCCCTTCAAATTTGACTAGTGGGATTCTTCAGTGTGAAAAATGTGGTCGTCATGTCCTGTTATTTTTTACTATTATATTCTATGAGCTTCCAGGGGGGCCTGAGTCCAAAATATCATGGGAAGGAGCCTATAAGGGGTGGTACTATTTATGTAGAGGATATTGATTCATGCAACGTTGGTGATGAACATTGTTGGAAAGAGAACTCAAGAGGGACCCATTTGATATGGGAATAAAGTCACTAGTCATCCCTTGATCTGGCTCCCTACGATAATTGTGGAACTTGTTATCACGTTCAAGGGATGGGCTAATAAAATAGTATCACATAAATATTGATTTTTCCTGCTTATAGATTACCTACTTTAAATGAGTGGATGATTGGTGGGGATTCATAAGGAGGGCCTTTGAAGCTTCTTATATGGTAGGGATAATACTGTTTATTTGGTACTCTAGGACCGATACATTTTGAACCTAATGATGGGGATATTTGGTTGGTGATAGTGTCTTATTTTTGGTTGAGGACCAACATTGTGAAGTGTCTGATGTGAATGTCTACGAGAATGTGTGAAATTTCATTGGGATGAAATAGATTTTGGGTAGAAAGTGCCTATAATATATGTGATAGGGGCGACAATGGGGGACTTGGGGGGCATGGGGGTGCAGGGGGTTGTTCAAGGGGGCTGTCCAGGGGGTGTAAGGGGGTGCAAGAGGGCTGTCCATGGGGGTGAAAGAGGGTTGTCCAGGGTGGGAATGGGGGTCAAGTGTGGGTGCAAGGGGGCTGTCCAGGGGGTGCAGGGGGTGTCCAGTGGGGTTGTCCAGGGGGCATGGGGGCTATCCAGTGGGGTGTAGGGGGGCATGAGGGTGTAGGAGGTGTTCAAGGGGGTGTACAGGGGGTTGCATGGGGGTGAAAGAGGGCTGTCCAGAGGGTGTTCAAGGGGGCTGTCCAGGGGGGCATGGGGGTCTAGTGGGGGTGCAAGGGGGCTATCCTGGGGGGTCCAGGGGGTGTCTAGTGGGGCAATCCAGTGGGGCTGTCCAGTGTGGTGCAGGGGGGCATGGGGTCCATGGGGCCATGGGGTGCAGGGGGTGTTCAAGGCGGCTGTCCAGGGGGGGTGCAAGGGGGTGCAAGAGGGCTGTCCAGGGGGGTGTTTAAGGGGGCTGTCCAGGGGGGCATGGGGGTCCATTGGGGTGCAAGGGGGCTGTCCAGGGGGGTGCAAGGGGGTATGCTTGTCCAGGGTCTATCAGGGGGGGGGGGGGGGGTCCATGGGGGTGTCTAGGGGGAGGAATGGGTGTCTAGGGGGTTATCTAGGGGGGAGGGGGTGTCCATTGGGGGTGCAAGGCGGCTGTCCGAGGGGGGGGGGGGGAATGGGGGCTATCTAGTGAGGTGCATGGGGGTGTTCAAGGGGGCTGTCCGGGGGGGGGGGGTGTAAGGGGGTCGTCCAGGGGGAGTTTAAGGGGGCTGTACATGGGGGCATGGGGGTCCAGTGGGGGTGCAAGGGGGCTGTCCAGGCGGTGCATGGGGGTATGTGGGGGATGTTAAGGGGGTGAAAGGGGCCTATCCAGGTGGGGCATGGGGGTGCTAAGGGGGTGTTCGGGGGGGGGGGGGGGGTTTATGAAATGGGAAGGCCTATAACAACAGTTTTAAACTATGGATTTAGGTCTATTTCCACAGTTTCAAACTGTGGCTAAAACCATACATCCATAGTTTAGAACCGTGGCAATAGGACCTGTATAGCTTACTGTCCTGCCACGGTTCAAACCATGTCTATATCCCTTTAGCCATAGTTTTGAACTATGGCTATATCCTTTTAGCCATGGTTTGAACCGTGGCTACAGGCCTTTGGACACCGTTTCAAACTGTGGCTATAGGTCTTGGGATGTAGCCACACCAATACCAGCCATAGTCTATTGAACCGTGGCTATAACCTATATCCAAGGTTTTTGGGATTATAACCACGGTTTGAAACTGTGGCTATAGTCTAAATTTCTAGTAGTGTAAGTCTTCTAGGATGAGGATAGGGTTTTAGGGAGCTTAATTGGGCAGAGCTTGGATGATCTTAAAGGATTTATAGGTGTGAGTAATTGGTTATAATTAGTCTCCGTTAATAAGGGAGAGGAGGGACTCTATAGGAAATTGTGAAGATGTTATTTTATTATATAATGATATTCAGTTTCTAAAGGTCAAATAATCATTAAAGTATTAGATAAGACGATTACTAGTAAAAATAAAATCATCCAATAGAAATTGGAAATGTTTTTGATAATATTTTAATAATTATAATCTTATTTATTTAAATCATTTATTAATGACGTAAATAGAGCATCATTATTGTGTCATGAATAATTTTCTTTATTCGATGTCTAAAAATTATAAACAAAATACAATCTTGTAGTAATTGTTTTTATCTTTATAAATAATATTTATAGTTGAAAATATGACTTATATATCACCAAAGAAAAATTAATTTACTAAAATATATTTGTTTTTGTCATTTTTTCCTTTATATTAAATTAATTAATCTATAGTGTCATTATCATTCATAAGTGGCTCAATGGGGTCCCAAAATCGACCCAAAGATGACAATGGTCGGACATGACTCATCCAATAAGTTTGGGACAAGTGTTAATTTAATTTTGAATTATTGTAATATTTTGTTTTACCTTCTATTACCATATTTACCTTTAACCGCGGTAAATAAAAATCAAAATTTATGATTTACAAAAAATTATTTTCATCTTATTAAACCAAATTTTACTAACTAATAAAAAATGATGTATGTTATATTTTTGAAATTCAATTCATAGAAGTGGTAAAATTTCATTTAAATGAAAAATTCTATTTTTTAACTACTACTATGTGGTTTCACTATTCATCAAAAATTGAAGTTTTTCAGAAAAATACCAAAAATTAAGCCTAAGTTATATTTGATATTCCAAATTAAAACATGATGTCTATTTTACCAAAATATAAACATAGAATTTTTATTAATTAATTTAAAATTAATTCCCATTGTTAAAACAAATAGAGTGTTTTTAAGAAACAATAACTATCAAAAGATTGACAGTTGTTTATGTCAAATTTTAATGTGAAATTAATTCCAATGACCGGCATTGGATTAAATGGTAAAAATATATTCTAATTACTCTTTAAAACCAATCAAAATTGTAATCTAACTATATAATTTAATTAGATTAAAACATAGTTTTGAATTAAAATATAATATTTTTTACTATTCATTAAAAAATGAACTTTATCGGAAAAATTCCAAAAATGTACACAAAGTAAATTTTGATGACCCCATTATAAAGAATAATTTTATTTGGTCAAATATAATTTATTAAAGTGACCAAAACTATATTTAATGAGGGTTATCCATTAAAAGGTGGTAAATCAATATTTCAATGTAAATTATGCTTAAAATTAGATTCATTCACATTTTAAGACTCTACCATTTATTGGATAAATGTAAATATATTTAACACACATGTATAATCATATTGTAGTTAGTTTTGTTCATTCCCGCCAATACAATAGCTAGGAGTTAAATGCCATTCAAAATAATAATATTATATTTTTAGTGTGCAACGTAATATTTCAAAGAAATCCGTTGTTGCGTATCAGGAACACAATCAAACATAGTAACCCTTTTAAAGTAACATTAATATTTAATTCCAAAATATTAATAAATATGAAAATTTCATATTCTACATTTATCCAAGATGTTACATCCTTCCCCCATTTTTTGGAATTGTGTCCTCACAATTTTAAAATTTGGATCAGAAACATCATTGAAAGTCGCACATCATAAAAAGATTCCACAAAACTATCACGTTAAAATAAATAAAGATATATAAAAAGGTCACCTGAGATAACTCATATGAGGACTCCATGTTAGAAAACATTGATATGGAAGAGAAAACAAACTGTCATGTTTTGAAGGAGAGAGGTATAAAACATGATTAGCAGAAAGTTGACCACCAGAAAATCACAAACTTGTGATGGGTTAAACAGTCATTGATTCCCGAGTAGGAAAAGTTAATAGAAATTATTTTTGTTTTAAGTTACTTTTCATTGAAGAATTTATTTATTATCATAACTAAAAACATAAGGAAGAATACTAAATTGTCATGTAGACTATTCAACCTTTACTAGATTTCTAACACAAAATCATATTTTCTCTCAATGATGAGTATTCAGGATGACTTTTTCACATTAAAAGTGCTATAATCTCCTTCAATAGAATCACATAATCCTTACAATATGGACTATATATTTCCCATGTCTTTATACCTTATCCCAAATCAAAATTGGTTAGTAGAAGATAACATAATCTCCCAAAATATATAATTCTTTACAAAATGAAAAGATTCTCTTAATATCCAAAATTTATCAAACAATACCAAAGTTCAACCAAGACCATTAAATAAACAATTTACCATAAAATTATTCAAAGTAATACCAAATTCCATTCATATTCCATCCCACTTACACACTGAATCATCCAGTAGGTGAGATAACCCACTTAAACCTAGTGTTTCACCTTCACCTACTGGCATGTAAGGCATCGAGAAATGAACTCTACTACAATACTCTTCATTCCTGACCACCAGAACAGTCGTCAAAGATCTTGGTAAATCATTTCCACACTATGGTGTACCGCCAAGGGGAATGCATGAAAATCCATTAGGACATCCTCCCAAAACACCAATGGTACAATAGTGCATCCTATGAAATGAACAATGTTCTTTACACCATGCTAATATCCCTCAGGAGCATGTCCTATGGATTACTATGCATGTAAAGTCTCATATTCGACACCCCCAAGTTGTGCCTCTCAAACTCATTGTAAGAGTGGATGGGTGAAAACCATCAACTGAAGGTAAAATTCATCCTCTCTGTCCATAAAGGATAACTATAATGTGGCAAACAACTCTATCACCCCACTGAACAGTTGTGAGCTCAAACTTCTTCTAATATGATCTTCCACCTTGTTCCCCTTCCTAGGATTATAGATGATCTCGAAATCGTAGTCCTAGAGGAACTCTATCCAAAACATCTATCTCAAATTTGGATCATTCTATGAGGAGATGTATTTGAGGCTCTTGTGGTCTAAGTAGATGATAAACTGCTCACCTATAAGGTAGTGTAGCCACATATTCAATTCAAAGACATCCACCTACAACTCAGGATCATGGCTTTCACAGTTCATCTTGTGTGGTCTAAGCTGGAGTGAACCATATATAATCACCACCAATCCCTACATCAGGAAAAATACATGTCCGGGACTAGATGCATTGTATAAAATTATATACTCAAAACACTACTAAGGAAGTATATTTATTGTGGAGCTCATTAATCTCTATCTCAACTACTCGAAATACTATTGGAACTTCTCCATCCACAGGAAGGGGTGAATCTTTCTGGTCAAGGTTGTCATTTGTGCTGATATCCATGAGAAATCAAGAATGATTTTTGTGTAATATCCTTCAAACCCAAGGAAGCTTCGTCACTCTGTCATGCTCTAAGGTGCCTCCAATGCTAACACTTCCTAAACCTAGGCTGGTTCGACAGCTACTCCATCAGTTGAGATTACATGTCCCAGAAACTGGACCTCCAAAATCTAGAACTAGCACATCAAGAGCTTCCCATAAAGAATGTTCTCTTAGAGAACATATTGATCCATCCCCAAGTGTCTCACGTGCTCCTCCTCTAACACCGAGTACAAAATGATTTCATTGATGAACACCACAACAAACTAGTCCTAGTAATGCTGGACGAACCGGTTCATAAGTCCCAAGAAAACTAATGGGAATTTTTCATGCCAAAAGGCGTCACCAACTAATCATAGTGACTATAGAAGCATCTAAAAGTCAACTTCAGTATAAAATCCTCTCGTACTTTTTACTCATGGTACTAAAACGAAGGTCAACCATTGAGAACCATTGTTCCCCTCTTAGCTGATTGAAGATGTTGTCGATCCCCGGTTCTGGATACTTGTTTTTCATCATTACCTAATTTAGGCACTAGTAATCCACAAAAAACCTCATTCTTCTATCTAACTTCTTGGAAAACAAAACTGCGGTCACCCAGGGTGAAATATTGGGTCTTACAAAGCCCTTGATTGGAAAATCCCCCATCTTCAACTGCACCTTGTGACGCTCTATGGGCGCCATCCAATACGCTTGTGAGGATATCAGTGTCATCCCGGGGTGTTAGTCAAAAATGAAGTCGATCTCCCAATGGGGAGGTAGTCCTGGAACATCATCAAGAAATACATCCTCGTACTCAGCCACAACTACAAGGAACTTGGAGCTCACAACATATACCACTATGAGTGTAAGTCTAGCCATCTCATGAGTGATCGACTACACCCTCCCATAATGGGCATATCTTGTGCTACCTGGGTCTCCTTTTCACAGACAAAGGAAAACCTCATCCCATTATTATGGAAACACCGCACTCTTATCGTAATGTAGTCAATCTGAGAATGGACCAAATATAGCCAATACATACTGAGAATTACGTCGTAAGGCCTCAACACTGTCACCAAAAGGATCCATCTGAAACACTCACCACCGAGGGATAGATCACAATATTTGCAGAGATTCGTGATCATCAAGTTTCCTCCCGTAGGTGTCTCATAGCATAAGGGTCGAGTCAACGACACTACCATAATCTCAAGGTTTCACAAAATACATGTAGCATGGATGGAATGAATGGATCATATTCCCTTTAAGTATAGAAGCTAGAGTAGAAAACACATATATCGTACCTCAGATCATCCTTGGAGTCCCTATGTCGTATGACTTGACTACATGAATATGTCCCTCCCCTGTTCCCTAGCTCCCATAGCCTGTTGCGAACCTCCTGGGGGTGGTGGTTATAGTAGATCAAAGTTTCTACCACGACATGCAGCTCCCCATGCTCCTCTTCCACGTTCGCCACCTGGCAGGTCAATCTACTCTACTCTCTGCCACTGCCTCTATGGTCCATCAACCTCTTCACTATTAGGATCTTGACGAGTTGGATTTTCTATAGAGAGATGTCTCATATTGTCGCATGAGTAGCATCAAATCTCACTAGGATGACTAGATCCTTCTTGAGAGCCCTGGACTGTCGATCCCCAGTCCTGGGTCCTCTTATGATGTCTCCTATATCCTGATCCTTGTGCTTGATGTTGGCTCCCAGCTGTTGAGGTCTCCACCCTTGTCTATCTCCATCTGAATATCATTAGTTGTCTCTACAATTCCTAGAATCTCTTGATCTCTAATGCCTGTTTGAGCACTCCCATATGTGTTGAAATGAATAGTCCCACACCACTAGCTCGTATGTACCATTATAGAGCTCACCCAATGGTCTGATAATTGATGTACTAATAAATTACCATATCCATTGACTGCCTAGTGAGGTTAATGAACCTCGATTAAGAGATTGACACCGTCAAACTTCCCTACTATAACTAGATAAGCCCCATGATATGAAATGCTCTAAATGTAATTTGAGAGAACACCACCCTAAAGTCTCTCAAACTCCGACTATAAAAGAGGCTCATCGTTGTGTGTTTGTGTGGTAAAACTCTACCATATTCCCACTGAACCCAGAAGAAGGCTCACTACTAGGATCACTATCTATTATGTTGGAGTCCAACCTAGATAGCAAACATTCGTCACCACCTCAATATAACCCTCAACTGCATGGGGGTTGGGCTCGCATCAGAACCTTTGGGGACTCTATCTTTGGAACTCATGGAGTGCACTCTGCATATAGACCTCATATGTCGATATTTTTGGTACCATGGGATGCTCCACTGGTGGTGGTATAGCTCGTGCACCTCCTAGAGGTAAAGACTGGGGAACTGGTCCATATATCAAAGCCTCATCACTATGGGGGTCATACTTGTGATTGATCTACTGAATAATATCATGCATGCATCGTGGAGGCAACCTGTATGGAACTAAGAGATACCATGGTCAATGAGTATATGTGGTTAGCTGAAAAAAAGAACATGGGAAACCTAACACATTCTTATATGATTCATGTTATATTCTTATACTACCCCCCAACATGTGGTTTCTTGTACAGAGTTGAAACGCAGGTTATCAGGGTACTGTTGTATGGATATGTTGGTTGCCCACACCAACACAAGTGTCACATTCCAGAAATCCAATCTCTAAACACTTACACGGTTTCTGTAAACCAATCTCACATACTAATGTTCCTAATTTAGAACTAACCACCTCTGATACAACCCTATTGCGACCCGTCCTAGTGGGGCACGCACCGCGATACCCCAAGACAATGACCACTGGGTCAAGGGCAGGTGATGACCACTGAGTAGACATATCACTAAAATGGGAGGACTTTTTTATGTAAATGTACACACTCACACACCTCCAACCCCAAAAATTATGAAATGTAAAAAACCACTAAGTAAAAAATGAATGCATATAACTAAACACAACGAACAGAGTATGATGTAAATGAATGTACTGAAAGCTAATAGGTCCAGAATACAATCGCACAAAAAAATATTATGAAAACTGCAATGTACAACCTATAAGCACAAAGTTGTATTGATATAGCTTCTCATAGCCATAATAACACCTTAGCCTATAGGGAACTCAAAAATCATGGTTCGATCCTAGTCTACCCTGGACTCCGTCGAAAGGCGGCTCATCTGCACAAGACACACCACATACAATCAATGCCCATGTAGGGGTGGGTATAAAAATAATAAGTAGAGAAACTCGATAACCATAAATCAACAAAACAAAGTAACGATACATCATCTATACATAGTATATGTCTACTAAAAATATAACAAGTGAAAAAAAATCCAGATATACTCATAACTAAGACCCATAGTATACATGAAAATTACAAAACTGCATACCACTGCCATGGATTTAGTTTGAAGGTTCCATGAAGCACTCATCTAGGAGAACACGCTAAACAATTATTATGGTTCTGATGATGTTCTTCTGAGAAGTAACATTTCTCGAGAAAAGGTCATGATAGATATATACGGTCATTCTAGGAAAACACACTCCGAACTGTGGAAAGATCATGTTACACATATGATGATCACTAAATTATCCTTGGAGGATATCACAACTCATCTGGATTCACCTAGTATGTAGAGGATCAACATCTTGTAATAGTAGTCCTATCAATACATGACTCTACCTATGATCAAGAATGGATAAAGGGTCTTCCTCCAAGACTCTTAAAGGGATACATGACACTATCTTGGAATGTCCTGCTGATCGAATAATACTCATGTGGATGGAATTGATACCTGACCTTCAGTGGAATGCGAAAATGTACACTAACCCAAACTAAGCATGTCCATGACATGGTGAAAAATAGGTTCAATCAATGTTCCCTGATATACACGACAGGTGTAAGGGTAACATGTCGTGTCTCTCCACTCTGGGTACTACCTGTGTAAACGACATGAGTTAGAATAACATGATATGTGGAAAAGTAAGTACATGGCATGCACTACATTCCACACGCAGTGTCTGAGTAACTGGGGTTCCCTTCGTGTACATGGTCGTGTGCCCATACACATTTTCAACCAATGTGTTTTATCCCATGTAACTATTACACCAGTTAGACCGTGCAGCTATCTTGGTCTGGTTGTTGGGTGATGTACAAGACCATGTACCCGCCCTGTGTCCATGTATCTTTCGAGATACAAGCCTAGTCCATGTAAGGACCCACACCCCATCTGTCAATGGTCACACTCTGTGTTAGTGCATACCGATGCACTGAACTCCAACCGCCACTGGGTGGGGTCCACATTCTATGTCTTCCTGAAGGCACACCATATTCTGCATCACGTGCAGTGTTAAAACACTAGATTCCACCGTTGGTACCACAAGGCATGTTCTTCACAATACACGATGTGTGTTCTGGAAATTTCCAGAAACACAAACCTGCCCTGTCATGAATTTTTGACGCTCTGATCTTATATCCAATGATATTATTTTTCACTAAACAAAAATGTTAAGTTGTCCTCGACATCCCAAAGTCATCTCTATGTTTTTCAAGCCCCTGATCGGCCCTGAAACACGTCACAATCCACCCGTGCAAGGAATTCTTGAAGAACGATCTCTCCCAATTTGATCCAATTAGTCTTTCACCATTGTCATCGCACCACCACTAGGTCATCGCAATGTCGGATCTCCAATAATGGATCGTTTTATTGAAAAATGAGTGTTCAAAGATCCATTGTTCCTTGCCCCCCAAAGGACATGATGAACATTTGGTAGAAGAAGAATAAAAAGTCAACAGGATGGTATGAACCAACGACTTCGTTTATCACAGTGTTAATAATATCCCATTAGAATTTTTAAATGGGAAATTGAAAAACATCAAAAATGTGACAATCATACTCCCAGGAATGAACCTAATAAACCCTCCTATAATAACCGAGATGCATGGGTTAACCAGGCTGTGAGATGTTCCATGTTTGTCGTTAAATTTAAAGAATGGGGATGAAAAAAATTAAAACATAACCCCATCCTCAATACAAGATCAATTTTAGATAAAGGAATCATGGTTTCATTGCTTCTGAGATACTTCAATTATGTTGTCATAGCGATTCGTGCCTTTGATTCATCGACGTTCATTGTCAAGAGTCATCACCAAGGGTCCAAGAATTCCACAGAGTTTCTCTTATCAATTTACTAACGATCAACATTCTTTTAACCTAATAATATGATGGAACATGTTTCAGAGATCTTTTATGATATGGTATTAATTATCGAACTAGCTACCCCATCATTGCACTACAATGAACATTTCCAAATAAAATAAAATAAACTTGTCAAATTATTTTATTTTATTTTACATAAAACTTCTAACAATTAAATTTTCCCCTCAACTCGTGTTGGTCGATGATAGGACAGTTCTTAGGTAAAATCATCATCTAGGATGAAATGGTTCCCTTAGATTTTTAATCTGGGAATACATTGGGAAATAGAGAAAAATTCACACACACACACACACTGACTCACTTAATATAAAAAGTTCAAACCACCATTCTGGGTTCTCGAGGCCATGGAATGATGTTCCATCTCTGTTCTTGGTCTCAGTATAATTCAATATAATATTTAAAAAATAATACCTTGAAAATCAATGAAATTACATTCTTGAAAAATAAATAAGTCATAAATATCATTTATAACATCTTAAAATGAAATTAACATCATAATTACCTCCCAGTAGAAGTGGTAAAGTAAAAACGAATGATATCATTTCGTGAGGTGGTTGTTCTGCAAACATGAAAGGTATGATTGTTATACATTTGATGGATGTGGGTGAGAGTGTATTTAAAAACAATAATATAAAAGAAAATAAATTTGTTTAATATACCATGATTATTAGTTAATCATGGAAGAGGAATAATTGAGTGGTTGATGAATAAAAATAAAACAAAAGAGTATGCAGAAGGATGTTACCTCTTCTTTGGTTAACCAGTTTTGGTTTACCCAAATAGACTTCATTGGATTTATTTCCACCCAAGTTTAGTATTTGAAGGGTGTTATGTTTATAGGTGGTTTGATAAGGGTTTGTATTATAAAAATGTCTCTATAGTGGAGAAAAATTGAGGGGTCGGGTCAGGGTGGTGCGGGTGCATGCCATTTCATTGTCTAGGAGGAGTGGAATTCATGTAAATATAAAATGGAAACAGTATTGAGGGGTCTCTCATAAATCACGTTCCATCAATAATTTTATATTTTGGATCAAATATGTAATTTTTTGAAATATTTCTACCCAATTGATTTTTTAAGTTTTTCATTGATATTTGGAGGTTTATGATTAATTTTTATCTATTAAGTAAACACATTTTTCCTTAATCATTCTAATTTGTATTAATTACCTTCACTAATATTTTATTTGTAAAATGTTTTATGAAATTACTTGAAACAATAAATTATTCTGATTCTAAATATAGAATCATGTTTTCCATATTATAATCATAGAAGATATTGAAATTAATATACAATTAATCCCACAGATGTATTGTGGGACTACATTGGTAAGAAAAAATGCATAAAAGATTGAAATTCATGTATATAGAGTATAAATGTGAACATGGTTCAAATGAAAAAAAGTTGAAAATATAATTTATAATTAATCTAACTATCATTAAAACATAATTAAAATTTAATTTATATATTTATGTAAATTAATAAAAAAATAACTTTTGAATTAAAATATATTATTTTACAAAATTCATCAAAAAACAAATTTTCAAAAAAATTTCAATAAAATTATTATAAAATAATATTGACATTATGAATTAAAAAACATGTATATTTTAACCAAATTTATATTTTAAATGTTTCAAAAAATAATGTTATTTTATTTTTCATTACATAAATGTAATTTAATTTTAGAATATAATATTTTCAATCATTTAATGAATTTACCAAAACAATTTTTCTAGATATAATACCCTTATAAATAATATCCAAAAGTACTTTTTACAATTAATATTACAATATTTAATACCTATGTTATAACTACATCATTTAAGTAATTATAATAATATAATGTTGTTTTGTAGAAACCCATTATTTTGTGTAATGAGATTCATGTTGGTTTTCTATGTACCACATTCATATATTGGAGTTGCATATGTTGAAAAATTAATTTGGTGTAGTATGTGATGTTTGAAATCACTAAAAAATAATTTATTTGTGAAAAATATTCCTAAAAACTCAGGGGGTTACCTTCATGCCCCATAAAATGAATTTATCCCTCCAAAATTGTATTTATGATACAAAAAATAGGATACTTTTGGATAATAGTATCCTAAAGCACCAACATAGCTTCAAATAATCGGCATCTTATCAATAGAACATGGAAAATGTGAGTATTCTAGTTTCATTGAAATTTGACAATGTGATCTATAATTTCAACATGTTGTTCCTTGTATAAAATACCTTACTCTTGTGGTGTGTACTCTCAGTTTAATAAATGTGTAGAATCAGGTATGCACTTCCTCAGAAGAGAATGATGGAAAATATATGGAGTTTAAGATATATTTTGAACAGATCCCAGTGTTATGATACCATCCTGATACGATCAAAAATTTCAATGTGGCTGATATACCTAGGTCTTATCTTCCCTTTCTTCCGGAATCTAATAACCTAATTCCATGGAAAAATTAATTTAAACAACTTCTCACCATCAAAAATTTTATATCTTGTTGATTGTTATTTGTATAACTTTTATAACAACTTTTAGGTGAATTTATAGGGTACTGAATGGTTATATCCTTCATAATGCTTTTTTTGTGATTTTAGGTCACAAAGATTTTTTTCTCCAACATATTCCCAACATATTGGAGTTATAAATTTCATCCCATATATGGATTCATAAGAAACCATACGAATTCATGAATTAAATATATTGTTGTTATAATAGTAAACTATAGGAGGGTGACAATACCATCAACATTTTAAATCTAAAAAAATGATATCAACATATCATCTGGGGTTTTTATTGTTATTTTAGATTGAACATCTATGTGAGGATAAAAAGATGTGTTAAAATTAACTCTTGTATTGAGTTCTTGTTGAATACTTCACCAAAACATTGAGTTAATCCTAAGATCCTAATCATATATAATGTAATTTATTACTCCATTAAACCTTTCGACATCCTTTTTGTTTAACCTCGAATTCCAGTCTAGAGAGCGGTCTTATCTGATAGCAATGATATATTATGAAATAGTATTGTGATATACTACCCCAAAATATCATTAATACATTTAGTTTTTTTGTGGATCCAAAAAAAAATATCAATGTGAAATTTTCTCATTCCCATTTTTATGGTAAATAGCTGCAATTTCCTCTTATAGTTATTTCTATATTCCTTACCTTTTTTGGAATTCCATGCACTAATACACAAACTCTAAAATAACTATCTTCATTCCATCCCACTGTATATATTATCTAATTTATCTATATATCTCCATACTTATAGGATTAATAGAGAATAATGAACTAAGAGAATCCTATAATTGATCCTTATTAAAATCTAGTTTGGAAGGGTGACATACATGGTTTCTAAAACTTATAATTCTAACATGATCAATGATAAAACTAAGAACATTTATATCATACTTTTACAACTCTATATATTCCTTCTATGACATTTTTATTAATTGCATCGATGGTTAATAAATCAACTGAGAAATATAATAATTCCCCCCTCTAATATTTACAGATCCATATATTACAAATCCTGAAATATTGGATATTTTTTACATTCATTATGGATAATATAACATTGTATTTTTGAATCAAATCATTGACCACCTTATTCGATATCCCAATTTTGTAATGTATTAAGTAGTCAAAGTCCTTTATCACATCAAACCACCTTCTATGTTTCACGATCAACTCCTTTTATGTGAAAATATACTTTAAGCATTTTTCATCAACACATATGTATCATAATTTTCTCTGTAATGATAATTTATCATTATCATTAATGAATTAATATCCACAATAAACTCCAAATCATGATTTGGGTATTTTTCTACTGAATCATCGATTGTAGTGATATATAGTCTATAACCATGTTATTTTGGTTAATAAAACATCACAATCCCCTCTTTGATCTATCAATTGAAATAAAAAACCCTTCGTTGATACAAGTTAATGTTATAATAAGGTTACTAATAACCCTGTCTTCAGTTCATTGAATTTTTTTTCACATTCACCTGTCCTGAAGAACATAGAACATTTTTTAGTTAACTAGGTCAAATTATTTTATAGTACTGATACATTCCCAAAAACTATTGATAATCTCTAGCTAAAAGAATAATTCTAAAGATCTCAATCCCCATGGTTGTTCTAGCCCAACATTCAACATCCTATGTCCTTCATATATCTACTCTTATAGCATATCATGAGATTATGTGGCCAAAAAATGAATCCAATTTTCATCAAAAATTCATTATTTTTTCATGGAATATCTCATTTAATTAGGCCTTCATTTTACATTTCCCATATTCTCTTCTTTCTCATCATTTATCTTTGAATAGATAAGAATATTTTCTTTAAAATCTTACATAAACTGGTTGAGTTAGTCTATAAAGAGATTTTAAATCAAATCCATGAAGATAAAAGAGGAATTATTAAGAAAAAAAGAATAATAATGTATTTATATTATACATAAATTTTATTGATTTTTTTGGGTATATACTCTTTCTTAACACTCAATTTAGGATATCCAGAATGAAGGAAAATCTTGTAAAACTATTTATCTATGTGTATTTCATCAAACAAGTCAAACATATAGGGAATAGGAACGTTTTTATTGATCTTGATATTTTTCAACTCAAAATAATCAATTAAGAGTCACATTCATAGGTAATTACTTCTTTCAAAAAGAATAATTGTACCCCACGGTAATACACTTGGACAAATTAATCCCTTATGAAGGTTTACATGGAGTTTCATCTTCAATTATAAAAAAATAAATGAGGGGAATTCTATAGGTTGTCTTTAAAATCACATTGGAACCAGGTATAAAAATTTTTGAGAACTCAATTTCATTTTTTTGTGGATATCTGTCCAAATTTGCAGAAATGTTTTAAAACAAATTATAAAGTGATAGTAATATCATCTATGTCGATTTTCTCCCCAACTATTTGACATAAACAACACATATGTATTAGAATTAAAACCCACAAAAATGATTTAATCTACATTGGAAGTTCACCCATATCATTACATTGATACATGATCATATATTGTTTTGAAATATCAAATGAATTATTCCATCCTAAACAAATGATGTAGTATTTATGAATATAATGCTAATCTTTGCCTATGATGGTACCAAATTCAAATAATGGATCACTTTAATGAATTTTATGAATCATATTCCCACAAAATTCAACCATATAAGAATTATACACTTGATATTTTATCATCATACCATTAGGGGTTTTCGCTGCTAATTCCATATCTAATAAGATGGCTAAAATTGTAATACTCATATAACATTGACTAAATATGAAAGAGTGGGTAAATTCATAATCATGTATGACATTAGTTGTTCTTGAGTTGAGGATATGTTTACCTTTCACCAAATCATTAATACAACACTCATTCGAAATATTGATCGCATGAGATTTCCCCGTGTACCACGGTTCTATAGGTTTATAATGCCAATCTTCATCACTTACAGTCATGTTGGCACCTGGTTATCATAATTCCCATTCTCTATAAAATTGATTCACTTATGTGTGGGTGGTTCATTTTGTGAAGTATTCACTCTATTCACATCATTAGCCAACCTCTTCCCATATGTTCCCCAATTAATTTCACAATGTCCTTCCCTTACATTCATAAAACAATTAACAGACCCCATAATAAAATATTTACATTGATTTTTTTACATATAGATAATAATGTAAGACACTTCTTCTTCTCTACATGGTTTTTATATTTTTAATTGAAATTCATCTTCATTTTCTTATTAAAATTGTGAGATTGATATGTAACTCTAACATCTATTTAAATATTTATTTCACAACAAATAATATTTTTATAGATACCAAATACTAAAATGTCCAGCACCCTTTATAGGCTTGGGGTTACGAAATTGAAGAATTGGTAAGCCATACTCTATTTTTGGATGGTGATAACACAACCATACATCCTCAGTCTAGTAATATTATCCTTGTTGGAACCGACAGATTCATCATAATTTTTTTTCAAATCGTGGAAATAATTCTACATCCGTGAATGAATAATTCAAGGAATGTAAATATTTAATTATAAGTTATTTAACTATTCATATTAAATTGATTAAATTTAATCCCCATTTTATTTAATCATTTTATAAACTCTTCTAATGGTTTACTACCAATTATAAATGATAAACAGCCATTATGAATTACTCAAGATCCATGCACTATATAATGGAAAATATATTTTTATTGGTACTGATCCATTGTTCTGCCACAAGTGGATTATAATACCAAATAAATGATAGTGGGGTTTATCTAATTAAGTAATAAATTAAATTTTTTCCCCTCATTTTCCCATTTGGATGTGAAACATGGTTCATAGCTTAAAATATTAGAGTCACCCTAGCAATATTATTTTTCATTCCAAATCCCAAAGAATTTGATTGTTATTGTGGAATATTTTTGTTCTTTCAATCATAATAACCATTAAATATATTGATCTGGGTTCAACACACTGAATAAAAACAAAAAATCATGTATTATTAAAAAATCATCATAGTGAGGAACGACATAATCCTAAACCCCCCATTATTGGATATCTAAATAATGAAACATTATTTTATATATAACAATTTAGTTTTATAATAGGTTATTCATATCCATATTACATTTAAATCCATTATGATGTTTTTTGAAGATTATATGAGTCCCTGAATCATATCCCTGATGAGTGTCAATCTATGTGTGTAAAAAGGCATGTTTCTGTGCACAAGTTCCCATTGATATCCAGCTCAATTTCTTGTTTTCATGGTTACAATGCCTATGTACATATGTTCCAGAATCACATCCCATATTAGAATCTATATAATAATGAATTTCATGGAATCCAATCATTCTATCCTTTATCAAAATTTTATGATATTTTTATAAAAATTTCCCTATCCTTCAACTTATCTTTAGTTATGTCCTTAGGTTATCACTATGTTTTTTCACACTAATTCAGAAATTTATTTAAAATATTTCCATGTTATGAACTATATTAACCCTATCTTAATATATATTATAATTACATATCATTTTAAGAATATTTTATACATTACCCAAACTAACGCCTAAACACTAATGTAGATTAGTGCCTTTGGAAACATTGAATCATAAAAAAGGGTATATAAGTGAGCTACATTATCTCCCACTAGGTTCATTATTACTAGAATCCTTATTATAATGATAATATATAACACATATCAACATATACTGGGGAATAAAAAAAATGGGAGATCAGATTCTTAGTAATAGTAAAAAAGGGATATATATATGCATAATCATGCGAAAATATGGTTTCTGAATGTGATCATGACATTATATTATCATTACCATCATATCAATGATAATAAATGTGAATAATGTCTTAAATAATGGAATTTAACAAGACATGAATCATAAGGGGGTTCTGATCAAAATCCGTGTAATCATAATATAGGAATAATCCATGGAATTCTGTAAGACACCTTAAAATCAAATATCATTCCTAAAAAGTCAAGGTGCATTTTAAAACTTATAAGGGAACATCATGTGGAATACCTCTACATGGTAGGATAAACCACATCAACAATCACATTAGTTTTCTTATAATTCATTGGGTTTCCCCATCTTCATATATAGGATCGAGTTTCCTATTTTTTCCATTGTGGATTTTGTTACCCCATCATCTCCAGTAGATCAATCTCATCGACTGGATTCCCATAATTATCTCATATGATATATATATTTATGAAAGGAATATTATGGTGATATAAGTCTCATACTTCACATAGTGAAATCATATATACGTGTTTCACAATATAACAAAAAATCAAAATATAGAGACCCATAAATATAAATGTGTTTCCTAAACTACATAAAATAACCCATGAAATGTGTTGGGTATAATAATCATTTCAAAATATCATAACATGTAAAAAATATATAGGTTTAATAATCATTCCATAAGAGGATAACCCTTAAAAATAAGAGGGTTTCGTATGTAAATATCTTGTGATAGAGAAAAACGTTTCATAAACATCAAGCTATCTAAAAACATTAACCATTAAGAGAAAAGGATATTAATTGAATATTTGTATAGTTTAACTATAGTTAAATGAGTATAAATATGTGATGTTACCTTAGAAGAGAAATATTTAAAAATATCTTTTGAATAATTTAATTGAGAAAAATATCAATTTTTATTTGAAAATATAAGATCCTGACCTTTTCTGAAGTTGAATCTGGCTATATTTTATAAAAAAAATTCTTTATTTGAGTAATTTTTATTTAGGTTGTCACTTCTGTTAAATTTGGGAGGAATTTTATGAAAAATGGAAAAATATGAAATATCATGGTTGGTGTATGTTTTTCCCTAACCACATGTCACAACCAACCAAACCATGCAACACTATACAGTTGGAAGATTCGCATTTGGCACATAGTTTTCCAAATTTTCAACATATTATGAGTAACCATGCACCATTGTAAAAAAGGTGACTCATTTGGGAACATAATTATAGGAAACTATCTGACCATTCCCAACAATCCATGCACATTAATTTAATTTTTCTAAATATTATTATAAAAAATCTCAAACCACTTATTTAAACCCAAATCAACCTCCCTTAGACCCTAGGTCAAATTTAATTATTTTCGATTTATCTAGATGAATTTCAAGCCATCTATACCTCATTACTTTTATATTTTATGCCTACATATAAGATCTAAATCCCTACCATAATGTGGATATTATCTTGTTTCAGTCTCATTCATCCACATTTTTCTATCAGTCTTTTGGTAGGCTGATGTCCCCTATTTTCAAGATGAAGATCAAGATTTGATGAATCTAGATAATGAATATTTTATCTATATTTACATCTATTTTTTAATTGTTTAATATTTATTTTGGGTCATATATTTGGATTTTATTCTATATTGTTCCTCCAAATAAATTTGCAGATTTTCCTTTGGGAGAACTTTTATCAATGAATTGAGGTTGGTGGTCTACTATTCTTGTCCCATTGTACAGTTATCAAATATATGTATGTGATAATTATATTTTAATGTTATTTATTTCATTTTAAATACCTAAATTTTATTAATTAATGTGGTCAATTAATTAATTATGAAATTGTGGATTTTATTGAATAATGGAATAATGGAATTCAGATAATTAATTAATGAGTGAATTATCAATGTATTGAATTGGTGAATTGGGGATAATTAAATTTTTATTTAATTATAAAATTATTGAATTTTTAAATTTTTAATTGAGAATGATTAATTGGTGGATGAATTATTAGATTTTAAAATTGTTAAAGAACTAATTAATTAACTTATTGATGATGATAAATTAATTAATTTATTAATAAAAGAGATATAATTAATTAATTGGGGAATTAATCAATAAGATAGATGTGGTTAATTAATTATTGAATTAATTAATGGTCTTGGGTTAATTAATTCATGAGTTAATTAACGGATGTTTGTGGTGTTTAATTAATATTACAAGATTAACAATGATTAATCTTGGATGATGTAAAAATGTGATGACATGTGATAATGATATATATGTGATGATGTAGTATGTTATTAAATATAATAATTATTGAGAAATTGGTTTCTATACATGATGTTCAATGCCCGTGAAATATGTGTATCATTGAGAAATTGGGTGATAGACATGATGTTCTATGCCCATGACACACACACACATGATTGAGAAATGGGGTGTTTAACAGTGCATTTTATTCCCATGACATATATGTATGATTGATAAATGGGGTTCTACACATTAATTTCTTTGACCATGACACACACACACAAACACACCCAAACCAACACAGATATATATGATTGAGAAACAGGTTGGTAGACATGGTTCCCTACACCCAAGAATTCTAAACGGTGTGAGATATGGACATATGATTTAAATACTCATGAGGTTATAGTGATACATTTCGACACCCAATGAATTGTCATTGGACACTAGTTCGGAGTGGTTATAATAATGAAATTTAAGTGACATGGAAAAGGTAATCCCATGTTCTATAATTAAATATGAATTGAATATCTAACATGGTTTAGTCCGGCTACAGGCTAATGTAGGTATGTAGGAACAAGTGTCCTAGAGAACATGACTATCTATCTGGGTTAAATAGGATTAATTGATAAAGGGATGATAGTTTTCATATAGATTGAAATTTTTTATTTTTTCAACTATAGTAACGTTTTACTGACTGTTGTTTTTAGAATTAGTAGTTAGTGGACTACTGATTTGTATGAAACCCTACTCTACATACTGAATTGGTACCCGAATAGATTTCATTGATGTTTGAAATGATGAGGGAAAAGACCATGAGTTATATGGTTTAGTCATGATGGACCATGGATGAGGCAACAAAATGTGTTTAGGGACCCTCTAGGATTTGTGAGTGTATTTATTTTCTTTTTTCATTTTAACCACATGGAACATACATTTTCTTGTTTTATTTTCTAGTTTAGTTTGGATACTATAATTTTTTACTTTGATTATCTTGAGATATTTCTAATTTATATGATTCTATATTATTTATTTTAAGATTCTTTATTTAATATGGTGTAATAATAAAATTAAATATGGTACAGTATCCCCATTATCTGCTTACCATACCCTCAAAGTTACTCAACATCCTCAACAATACAAGGATGCACTCTTTAGGTCACATGGTGTTCCATCTTGGGGACTGTAGTGTTGCACCTCGGTCGAGATGTTACAAAGTTTTATCAAAGCCCAATTTTCATTTCTATTTTTATTTTATTATATATTTTTTGTAAATGTAGAAATGAGATAAACAATACTCAACGCAAGGATTTGAGATTATTTATGGGTGCTTTCAACACATGTGTGGGAGGAAAGTTTTGTACCCAGAGGCTAATTATTATAATGTTTTCTTTCTAATATAGTTCAATATTATTTCACCTTGGGTGATGTACATTTTTCGTGAAGTTAAACTTGTTTTTTATGGTTTTATGAGAATGAACTTGTGTCCTAGAATGGAATAAGAGTTGAGTATGCATGAATCATTCTAGGAACTCTTGATTATTTTTTGACATGCATAAATTTAGGCATACATTGGAAAATGGGTTTTGGGTATGTTATTGAACATAGACTATTTTTCTATGTTGTGAAATGGAATTGAATGTGGTTCCAAAAATAAAAACTCTTGAAAGATGAAATGATAAAAATATTTTCTAAATGGGTTTTTAAATGAGAAGCATGATTTGAGAATGAGAATGCCCATAAATAAAAAATACCTAGTAGTACGATGGTAATAGTTTGTGATTACTAATTGGTTGGGATCATGTGGTGCGGTTTGGGGAAATATTATTGTGATTAAAATATTTTTACATAAATATGATAAAGTATTGTTATGAGTCCTTTGATTTATGTTTTTCCATGAGAGTTATACCTCCTATAAAAAACAACTTTTGAGGAAAAAAGTTGGTTATGGATGTTTAGGATCTAACAGCAGTGGAACATGAGGCACTAAAAGTTCTAGATGTAGAAGGAGTTATCTTCTTAGTAAAATTTTCCCTCTTCATGTAAATCATGAAAAGTGTCCCTGGGATAGTTGGGAAGAGATTGTCTTACCTGATGAGGGTTTTTACTTGAATCACCCTCTAAATAATACAATAGATGGTGGAATAGTTTTAGGTGAGTTCTTCCTTGTGTCCATAGAGATTATACATGACAATTTGGATACTATAGTTGAGAAAAGGGTCATGATGAATGAATATATTATATTAGGATCAATGATGCCAAGGTGGGACATTCATTTTTGTACTGCACATACTAATAGTATTATATTGGATGAATTTTTGGAGATTTTATTCTATCACTTCTATCAATAGATACTATGTTATGTGTGTGTAACTTAGTCCACGAGGTTTCCTTAGTGGGGTATGTTCATGATGGACTATGACGGAAAAATTAAAGACGTGCAATTTTTCTCTCCATTTTTAGAAGGATATGGGATAGCTATGATGTGGTGTTTTCAATATTAACTTATGTGTGAGAGTAAGCCCCAAGTTAACCACTTTGGATAATTGAGTATGTTTAGGTGGTGTATCGTGATCTCATAGATAAGGGGAAAATGAGGGAGTCTTCCAATGCAAGACATGTGCTTCTAGCAGAATGATCAATGGTTATGTCTTCAAGGAGTAGGAAGTGCCTCTACGGAAACATTATTTGTAGCATTAGGATGTATAGTATACATTTAGGGTGATTAGTTACTCAAGATCTTACCCATGTTCTTTCCACTAGTCTGTTAATTGGGGAAGCATTCATAATCATTCTTCCCAAACACCGGTAATGATAAGATCATGTGGCGATATGGTACCTATGTAGAGGTTTTAAATGAAATCGAGACAAATAGTTAATGAGGGAGGAGCTAAAAAGAACCATAGTGTATGATTATGGCCTTCTACACCATATCAGTATGGAAGCTAGAGTTATACTAGCCGATGTAATAGAGGTAGTATTTTTAGAGCTTTTGGGAGTGATCCCTAGTATCAGAAGAGTTATATAGGTTATGGGGTCAAACATCCATGCATTGAAGATGGGAAGGATATTTTTAATCCATTAAGCCTATACTTATGGATAGTGAGGTTGGTCCATAAAAAGTGAGAGTTACAATTCTAGTATCATCTACGTTAAAAAGTGACTTATTTGATAATGATGCCTATAATTTTTTATATCTGAAAAACATGTAAATAATTTATGCATGGTGGTGGAGTTTGTGAGATGGAAAATTTTAATAGATACACCATTGAGAGTACAGTATAGATAAATCTATTTCTTTCAATATATATTTCTACTGATATTCGGGATTACTAGTTTCTATGGGTTCTCTATATTCTATATATGTTAGGATTTGACTTTATTTTTTGTATGTATAGGCTATTCGATAAATGATCCCACATTTATTTTTATTAGTGAAGAGTGACATTTATGTCTATGAAGGGTAACAAAATATACTCATTGTGGAGAAAGGGATATCCATATAGGATAAGAAAGTATAATTACTCTAAAACTAGAGGATATCACAACCCATCATTCTCATATATTGATAGATGATAGAGATATGAAATAGGATGACTTTCCACCTGTAGTGGAACTATTTCCGGATTACTTTACTAAATAAATATCATGGTTTCCACCTAAAAGATATTTTAATTTTAAAATTGATCACAGTTTTTAGGATAATCCAATTTCAATTCCTCTATATATAATAGATCATAAAAGGATTTATCATCTCATGAACCTATTGGATGAGTTGTAGGATAAGATATTTATCCATATGAGTAAGTTTTCATGGGGTTACCTATAGCTATTTTCTAAGAAGTATATTAGGAGTTTGTTCTCCTTTGTTAATTACAAATTGTTTAACTAGATGACTGTGAAGAACACGTTTCCTATTCCACACATTGATGATATTATGTACTAGTTGAAAAGAGATTATTCATTCTGAAATATCTACATCAGATCAAGATATCATAAAAAGGTATTATAGACTTCTCTTATACCATGTACTACATTCCAAATCTGTTATTCCATATAAAAGTTCTTTATATTTCTTTTTTGGTTGGTGAAAACAGTAGTAGTATTTATAAACATTATGAAAATAATAATCCACCCACACCTAGATAATTTTTTAGAGGTGTTTATAAAAGAAATCTTGGTTTACTCCATTATTTGAGATCATCATGACCAATACATTGATAGTATTCTGGGTGAAATGAGATAAATTCAGAAATACACCATTCTAATCTAATTGATAGTTTTTGATAGATCTATTATATGTCTTTGGATAGATAATCATGGTAGAAATTGTATTGGTGGACCAAGAGAAGGTTCTGGAAGTGGTCTCTTTATAGAATCGTAAGAATATATTCGATATTCATAGATTTATGGGGTTAGTTGAATATTTTTGTAGATTTATCTATATCAGTTCCCTTTAATCAACAACTCTTTCAGGCATGATCAAAAATATGATATAGTTTTATTAGATAAAATCTTGTGACACGACCTTCAATGTGTTGAAGAAGCATTTGACATCATCATTGATCATGATCCAACTTGGCCTAGGGGCGGAGTACATGGTGTATTCTAGACCTTATGAGATCATAACTGGTGATTTGTTCATACATAGGGATTGAGTTGTGGTGCTTGTGTCTAGGTAGAAAAGGACAACTGAAGGGAAATATCATATGCAAGACCTAGTATTATTAGTAGTGGGTTATGAATTTATCTTTTGGAATCATTATATATTGGGAGAGATGTTGATAGTTTTTACTAATTATTAGATCTTGATGTATATCTTACCCTAATGATATTTGAATCTAAAAAATAATATATGGGTTGAATATGTGAAATCATTTGATTATGTGATTGAATATATGGTTGGAAAGGGAAAAAGTGTGGTCGATGCTATTAGTACGAAAACACAGGGCCTGGTAGTTCAGGATTCTGGTATTGAGTGGAAGATGTTGACATTAATGGTTAGGATGTATGTAGTGTCTTAATAGATACAATAGTTGATGATTCTTATATCAATTTCTATTGGAGAATACTCTTTTGAGAGAAATTATAAAGAGAAAATATAAGGATTTATTTCACATGACCTTAACGTAAATCATTGAAGGTGAGGAGTAACCTTTCAGTTGTAGCACAGAATATGATTATATCATCTATGTTAGGAATCGTGTACTCGTTATTATGAGTATGTATAAAGAGTTAATTCTTGTGTATCATTCCTCGAAGTATGCGGTACATTGAAGACTGACCAAAATGTATTGCAACATGCATTGGAGTTTTCGTTTTCAGTCAAGAAAAATGAAATAGTAGGGTTCCTCCCATGATGCTACACCTATGAGTAGGTGAAATATGAGCATTAATGACCAGATATTTTTTCTACAGACATTGTACAATATAAAATGGAATTATAATTCCATGATAATGGAATTTTTTTGGGTCTCCCAAGTATTCCTAGGATGTATGATTATCTATGGGTTCATATCAATCAACTAATGAATGTATCAAATTTATTTCCTATATGGGAAAAATTCGTTGTGGAGAAGCTACAAGATTTGTATGTTCGGGTAATATTCTATATGTACAATGTTCTACTGACTATAGATTTAGAAAATGAATTGAAATTCAGATTCTGATTCGTTCAAGAAATGTTGAAAGAACTCCATAAATAGGTATTATGGAGTACCACATTCTACCCAAAGATAGATGGAATGTCAAATAATAAAATACAGGTTCTTAAGGATATGTTGTTGGAGTTTTTTCATGCTTTCAGTGGTTCTTGGAATAAAAACCTAGCTTTGAAGGAGTTTTCCTATAATATCAATTATTAGGAAATGATACATATGGAATAAAATGACACACAATATGGTTCTCAAGGTAGATCACCTCTATACAAGATAGTGGAAGGTGAGTTAAATATTTTTTGACTGAGTCTCGTGCAGGAGATGTATGATCAGGTACCACTAATTCTGAAATTTAGGCCTATTGATCATAGTAGACATAATACATGTACTAATTGACATAAAAACACCTATATTTTTATAGGGAAACTGAGTATTCATTCTTGAATCATGATGGATGGTTCACCATAGGATATGGAAGTATGGAATGTTGCTTCCCCTGCAGGGTTGGAAATTTTTTTGGTTGGGAAGAGAATTAGGTTAGTGGTGTACTGATTGGATCTTAAATAGAAATATGAGGTATGAACTATGTTTTCAATGTATAATAACAAAGAGGGTATCACCCCAACCCTTTTTATGTGGTTTATGTTGGGGTGTTTTACCTATACACAAATTCATCTATTGAGTTGAATATGGTTTGTGTTATGGATCCCAGTGAAAAAGTGGTATGGGGAAAGACATGGCCAATTGTTTAGCTATTGTGGAAATAGAGGCTTGTGCATGACGAATCATGGGAAAGGGGAGTAGATTTTAGGAATCAATGGATCAATATTTTTGTCTTAGAATCATTGTTACACATTGGAGGGAATCATGAGGATGAGAATTTATAAGGTGGGGAGATTGTAAGATGCTGAACATTTTTAATGTTAACTTGTGAAATATTTAATGAATTCATTTTTCCTCATTTGAGAAATTGTATTGGGTTATAACTTTTGGTATGTTTTTTTTTGAATTTTGATAAAACTTTAAGAAATATGGATGTACACGTTTGATGAATTTCATGTTTTCGTACCTCCATTCATCATGATTTGAAGAATGGATCTAAGATCTTTATCCATTTCGATAAGTGGATTTTATCGTATGGCTTTTCTCTACATAATAATTTCTTTTCTCCTTTTGTTTGGATTTGGTCATTTTATAACAAGATTTAGATCTATATTTCATTAATCCAGATCTTTTATTGTAGATCAATATCTTTTTTATGAGATATTGAATTGTTTTTTCATGATTTTGGGTTATAGATCCAGACCTTTATCTAGGTTGTTACTCCAATGAATTTTTGGATTTTATGTTGGGATATCTCTCATCAATGAATAAAGATAGGTTTTTTGTTACTCAAGTTACATTATCTTAATATTAACCACATGTATGTGATTGAAAAATTTACCGGGTTTGTTTAGAAATTGGGATTTGTAAATTTTATTAATTAATGCAGTGTATTAATGATTTGGGGAATTGTGGTTTTTATTGACAATGTAATTGTGGAAATGAGAAAATTAATTAATAATTTATTTGAAAAATTATTGAATTAGGGAGTTGGGGATAATTAATTGTGGAGTTAATTATTAAATTATTTAATTGAAGAATTATGATTTGAAAATAAATATTTTGTGATATAATTATTCAATTTTATGATTTTGAGAGGTCTAATTAATTGATTAATTAATTAATGGACATAGTGTTGTTAATTAATTGTCGAATTAATTATTAAATGATATATGATAAATTAACTTGATAACTGATTAATTGTGTAGATGTGATAAATTATTTTTTGACTGAATTAATAGACATGTAATAATTAAGTTATGAATTAATTAATGGAAGTGTGTGGTGGTTAATTATGATAAGAAGATTAATGTCGACTAATCTTGGATGACATGAAAATGTGAAATCATGTGATAATGAGATACATGTGATAATGTGGAATGTTATAAAATATATGTATGATTTCGAAATGGGGTACTTGAAATAATGTTAGATTCCCATGAAATTTTTGTATTATTGATAAATAGGGTGATATGAAGAACATTCTATTCCCAAAACATCTATGTATGACTAAGAAATGGGGTGATAGACATGACATTTTATACCCATTAAATATATGAATTCTTGAGAAATGGGGTGATTAACATGGTGTTTTATGCCCATTAGATATAAGAAATCTTTTGATAAATGAGGTGATAAACATGACGTTCTACGCCAATGATATATATATATATATATATGTGTGTGTGTGTGTGTGTGTGATTAATAAATAGGGTTCTAGACATGGATTTCTACACTCAATCATGATAAATAGCGTGAGATAGGGACTGATGCTAAAAATACCCATGGGGACCTAGACATTTGGTTTTACACCCAAATAATTAGCAATGGACTACGATTCCAAGTTGTTTTAAAAATGAAATTTAATTGACATGGATAATTTAATCCCATGAGCTATAATGAAATGTGAATTGAATATCTGACAAGGTTATGACCCAGTTTGGTTAGAAGAAGGTATTGACATAAGGGTGTTATCTAGAAAATGGTGGCCAATGTTGTTTTATAATCATTAATTGATAATGTGATATTTTTTTTACTTATTGATGTTACTCAATTTTTACATCAAATTTCCATATATTTTTAATTAATTTTTAATGATTTTATTAATTATTTATGTACCTTATACTAAATTATTGTAATTTTGTGTTTTTATAATTAATTTTTTTAATTAAACAATTTTAATGATTAATTAAGTATTAGTAATCCTTAAAATAATAATTTTATTCTTACATTACTTTTCTAATTTAATTATTTCTTGATTAGTTTGGTTAATTAAAATTTTCTTGACTTATTAATAAATTAAAATTTTTATAAACAATTATTTTATCATTGTATTTCAATCTAATTATCATAGAAATTATTTTAATAATTTATCTTTTATCTTAGTTTCATTAAAATATTTCAACTTTATTAAAATAACAGGTTTAACTATTCTTCTAATTAATTAATTAAAAAAAAATTTAATTAAATAAAATAGGTCACTTCTAATTTTATGTATTCAAATAGTTGTCTAATACGTTAATTTAGTGTCTTAAAACATTATTTATTAAATTTTAAAAATTCATTTAAATTTTTATGTCATTAACTTATGTTTTTAGTCTACTAGTGAGATAGAAAAGAGCCATCAGTGAATTATTTATGTCACCAATGCCATCTATTTTCACTCATTTATTTTTCTCTATAATTAATTTATATAGTAATTCTAATTTAAAACTTCTATAAAATCAGTTTAAATTATAACTTTATTTAAGGTTTATGTTTAATTATAATATTGTTTTAAATTTATGTTGTTCAGACTAACAATAATTTTCCATATTTTTATTTCTGAATATATTGTTTTAACAAGTAAATTATCTTCAATCATTTTATTTAGTTTACTTACCTTTTCGTTTTATATACAATTTATGCATTCTTATGTTTTGAAGGTCACTGATAGTTCTATTGTTTTTTTCTATCGGTGACCCTTTTCTTTTTGTGAAATAGTTAGATTTTGTTTTTTTTCATCGGTAACCTTTAATTTCTAATGCTACCGGTGACATGATTATTTGGTACTTCGGTAATCTAGTTTTTGTATATATCGGTAGCCTTTTTTTGATGTGCATCGGTCACCTTTTCTCACCGGTGACCTTTATTTTTCCTCTAACAGTGTTCTATTTTTATCTGTAACCTTCTATTTCTATTTTTGACGGTGAATTCTTTTCTCAATGGTAAGAAATTTTTTTCTTCACCAGTGACCCATTGTTTTTTAGCCAACAGTGACCCCTATGCCACTACCCCCCTTTGTTTTTAAACAAACGGTGACCCTTCCATTTTTATTCTATCCGTAACCTTAATTTTTAGCCTACCAGTGACCTTTGCGTCGCTTTTCCATCTCCCCTTTTTTCTTCCATGCACCTCACCATTGAATTTCCCCATATATCCTTGATGCTCCCCTACATCAAATCTCTTAAAGGTGAGTCATCCCTCACCATTCTCTGGTTCTATTCGTCGGTTTTCCCTTCTTCTTTTCTTTTTCACAGTTCATGTCCTCAGGTTAATTCATTACTTTTCCAATGAAAATCACATCTACTTTTCATCCTCTCTTCACGGTTTCACTGAAGGCATTGATTCACCATTTCAATCACTTCTTCGCACCCAAGCTATCTGCTGAAAACCTGATCCAGGAATTCATGAATTTTTTCAAAAACACAATTGAATCCACACATTTACAAACTCAAGTCAATTTTTAATTTCAATAAACCAATATTATTTTCAAGTCAACTCTTCTTCAGATCTGGAAACAAAACCAAATACCTTTAATTGTAGTAGAGGAGTTTTCCACCATCATAATTGGAGTATAATACACTGCGAAGTCAATGATGGTCACTGAATTTGATCTTGAGCGTTTTCGTGATGATGCGCACCCAAAGTGGTTGAAACTGCCACTAGTTGAAGCTGTGAAGAGGGGACATAAATAAGAGCCAGGCTGGGTTGAAGAATCCTTTGTCATGCTAGATCCGTATGGCCCTAGTCCTCTGAAGGGGAGCTGATCTAGCTGAACTCGACACCGCGACGAAGAACCTGGAACATCACCGCACCAGAGAAAATCCTTCTCTTCGAGGCTGAGCATGGAGGTATCAATAGATGGACCCGCTGCATCATAGAAGCCTCTATAATAATTTAGAAATACCACCTCCTTTTTGTGTCACTGAAAACTCCACTACCCAAATGAGATATGAAACCCTCCGCTGGAGTTTTCGACTCCCAACCCTCTGTGCCATTACTTGTAATCGTTTCATTGTAGTAGAGATCTGAGCCAAATGTGCCATTCACTGTCTTTGTTCATCGGAGTAGTGTTAGCCACCTTAGAGGTTTCTCACTGGAGCTGCTTCCTTCTGGAAAAAGAGTCGAAGAACCCTAATCCCTCCCCTACATTGCAATGATTTGGGGGGAGATAGAATTAATATAAAAAATAAAATTATACTTTAATTAAAAACATAAAAAACTATATAATTATATTAAAATAATAAATGTTAATAATTATAAATAAATAATAAATATAAGATTATAATTATTAATAAAATAGAATTGTTAAATAAATTAAGTAATGTATTTAATAATAATTTATAAATTATTTTAAAATAAAAACATTATAAAAACTAAATTTTAATGTTTAGAATAAAACTATTTATTATAATAAATGAAAATAATAATTTTAAAAATAAATTATTAACCATAATAATTAATGTTGTGAATCTGTTTGTAATTATATTACAAATTGTTAATTTAATTAATGATTTTAGTAATATTTTAATAAATATAAATAATAACATATATAATAATATATAATAAAT
Organism: Viscum album; assembly: GCA_963277665.1. NCBI lineage: Eukaryota > Viridiplantae > Streptophyta > Magnoliopsida > Santalales > Viscaceae > Viscum > Viscum album. Next base: position 1,453,668,220 of record OY728129.1, on the reverse strand, counting down.
TTACTAAAATAAACAATTATTATTATTATTTATTAACAATATTTTATAATCTATCTTATTATTTAAGTAATTATTTTTACTTTTCTTTTTAGCTGATATAATGAACTGTTGTTTTATACTTATATGTTTATATAAAAGTGGAAAACTCATCCACGTCCATTCAACTAACTCAGTGGGAGTTAGTTTCGTTGGAAAAGATTACGCGACGTGTTAGTCGCGAAAAAAACACGTATGCAGTGCATTTGTGAAATGGTTTTGAAGTCGGTGGAAAATGTTCGGTGACAAACTGTAGAATTTATTGACTACTTAAGACAGAGAAACAAGAAGTTAGGAAGGGGGTGTGAGACATTCATTTCACAAGACACATTTTTATTAGATACAATCAAGGATCTAGTTCTGAGTAAAAGTGACAAGAGGGTGACTCTAGAACAACTTCTTGGAGTTGGTGGAGTTCATAAGTAGAGCATCATCTCAAGAGTTTATCTCCCACATTAATTCTAGTTGTTTTACATTGTTTTAGAATTTTTTTAGTCGTCATACTGATAATGAAAAAAATAGTAGGCTAGATCATATAGTTCAGGGATAAATTGAAGTTCCACTGGTTATCTTTTAATTCACTTTTCACTTAATCATATTGATGATTTTTGTATTGATCGGAGAGATCAATACTGAGTTTATCCAATTTCTTTGACCATTAGAACATAATCTTAAGATTTCACCGTTAGTTGGAAAGATTGTTTATGGAAACACTTTTCAAAAGATAATAAATTCAAAAGTACTCATGACTTACAGAGAGTTCATCTAGTTGTCATTTTTTTAAACGGTTCACAATTAAATAATTTTAGATTGGTGAAAACGAAAATTGATTGTCTTTAATGACATAAATCTTGTAAAATGAGGTGATTCAATAATTTTTAGGTGGTACTCTGCAAGAACATTAATGGGAATCAGAACAACTTTAAAACAAGAAGAATAGTGATTTTTCCTCGTGTTTTTGATAGATAGTTCTTTTAACAACATACTATATCTCTATGTCTCTTTATTTTCAATGTCATTTATCTTCAATTTAGTTTTGATCAATTATTTGATTTATTTTTTCACTTTAAATCTTTAAAAACAGAAAAAATAGTACCCACTCCACTACAGACAACAATGGAGTTTTTGAAGGTTAGAAGAATAGTGGGTAGAATTTCCTTCCTTGTAGGTTCAACCCTGCTTTCCACATATATTGTTGTTTGTAGGAATATAAATATTAAACTTTTAATGACATCAATGATGGTTCAACTCATGTTTTATGCAATGTTATCAGGGAAGGTATGAGCCATTACTCTATGAAAACTAAAAACACATATATATAAAACCTTAAAAAATGAAAGATTGAAAACTGTAAAAAGAATCTGCTTCATTTCTTGCTGAATTGTTACTATTTCCAGTATTAATTGATTTCCTATCTTTTTCTACTGTTTTTTGACATGAAATATTAATATATGTTGTATAAGAATAATACACTCTGTTGTTAGATTAGAACCACTGGACTTAGAAATATACAAACATCTCACTGCTCTAAGAAGGAAGAAAAAAACTGAAATGGAAAACATAGATAATATAGTTCTTGCACCTAATAACAACCAAAATCAACCAAAACATATAGTTGAAAATTAATGTCCTTGGATGAGTGAATTACAACACCCACAAGTTTCATGAAATCCATCATCCATCAGACTTAGTCCTAGGGCTAGAAACGTTGATTTGAAATAGTCATACATTTCTCTATTTCCATCATTTAATGGACTCTCTAATAAGGACTTTCTGTACTTCATTATAGACTTCTACAACACTCTTAAACAACTAAATCTTCTAGGACACACAACAAAAGAACATATAATTAGATTCCTTTCATTTTTCTTTAAAAAGATTTCTAGAAACTAGTTCTTGAGTCTAGATGAGAACATTTTTTAAAACTGGGATCAAGTGTAAAACTCTTTTATTCTGAAATTTTGTCCCCAAAGAATTAAATTAGAATATAGAACAACAATAAGTAGTATTTATGAAGAGCATGGATAAGCTTCTCATGAAGCTTGGGATAGATTTAGGGATCTTCTTAGGCTATGTCCCCATCATCAACTCCCATCTCACCTTCTCATTGATACCTTATATGTTGGGATGTCATCCTATGGATTGAATCTACTAGTCCAAGCTACTGGCATAAATTACAATGATAAGGCTGATTAAGAAAATAGAATATTTTTTTTTATAATCTTGCTCTGAACTCTCAACATAAAAATTCAAGAAGGAAAAGAGTCAATGGAAATGTTAATTCAGGCACTGGTTCAATGAATAAAACTCATGCTCAACTAGTTTAAATCTCCAACCAACATCAATCTTTAACGAACTGAAACTCAAAACAAACTATTAATCAACTGGGGTGTCAAAATACAAATCAATAATTAATGGAACAGTGTGTCATGTGTGGTATGTTTGGGCATATTAAAAACATCTGTCTTAATTTTCATATGCCACCCCAACAACAAGAGAATTCAAAATTTGTTAACTATTTCCCAAGGACTCATCTATAAAAAGTTCCATTTTAAAAAAACTATAATCAATGCTATAGGAACTATACCAATCTGTCATGGATAGATCATGTCTTAATCAAACCATTAACTGCCCCTAATTACTCTAATCAACTTAGAACAAACATTCAAAAACAACAAAAAGGTGATTCTTAAAATGTATAAGCATAAAATGATAATCAAATCTCTTCTGAGATTGATATAATCTTGACTCAGCTATCAAACCTTCAAAATCAATATGAGTCAGAAAAAATGAAAACTGATGTGGGAATTCAAAACATGGTTACATTACTTGGCCAACATACTAGATATTTTTCTTCTAGGGAAAAAGCTAAACATCATAGTACCACAAAACATAATCCTAGAGAGAATGTTATGGCTGTTGTTACTATAAGTGGGATTAATACTCAAGATGTTGATGGAAAACTCTCTGAAAATTCCCAAAATAAAAATCTTCTTCAACCAAGAAATAAAAATATATATTGCACACATGCTTGAAATTCACAGAAATGTAATGAAAATGATCACAATTTGAATTTTTAATTGGAAACTCAAGATGAAACTTTCTTTAAAAAAATAATAAAGGAAAAGAAAAACATGAGGAAGAGGTTAGGGGTATACCTACTGTCTTTAAAAATATCACCCACCCATCCCTTTCCCTGAGAATATGAAACCTAAAAGTAAGACCGGGGCTGAACTTCTTCAGTTCCTTGGTCTCCTTTCCAAACATCAAGTGAACATTCCTTTAATTCAATCCTTAATTAAAATTCTAACTTATCCAAAATCACTTAAAAAATTATTCCTAACAAATAGACCTTGGAATAATTTCCTACTTATAACCTCACTGAAGAGTGTAATGCAATAATTCAAAATAAAATCCCATCTAAACTGAAAGACCCAGGTAGTTTTGGCATTCCTTACACACTAAGAAAATCTGATCATCATTATTGTTTTTGTGATTTAGGTGAAAGAATTAATCTTCTCCCATACTCACTGTTTCAACAGTTGAGGCTGGGTGATCTTCAACCATCAATTTTCATACTATAGTTAGCCGATATATTTTTCACTCATCATGTGGGAAGGTAGATGATTTGCTAGTTGGGGTTGGGAAGCTATTTTTTCATGTAGAATTTCTAGTCATAGACATTTAGTGTAATGAAGAGGTGTCCATCATCTTTGGTAGGCCCTTCTTGGCCACAAGTGGTGCTTTTATTGATGTTTCTCTGGGTAAATTAATAATTAAAATTGGAGAAAAACAAGAAGAGTTCAATTTGTTTAAAAATGTTAAAGGACCGTCTTTTTCTAAAAAATGTTCAATGGTAGAGTCATTTGAATATGAGAACACAATAGTAAACTCTGATGACTCCAAAAAATCAATTTTCTACTATAGAAAATAATTGTGAAGCTAAAAATTTTGTTGAATCTATCTTAGAAATTGAAAATTATGCTCAAATACCCAATCTGGAAAATTTTCTAGAACTGGACAATGGTTCAGTTTCTACTATGGAAGGTTCCTCTATTTCTGAACTTTTGAGTATTTTGAGTGAATTTGAGGGTCTTTATATTAACACTAACCTTGTTGAACACTTTGATGATATTTAGGGAGAACTTATAAGACAACTGGATGATTCATCTTTGATAAGTTTGTTAAATTCCGATCTAGAAAATCTGGACAGTGTGCTGCTCACTTAGGACAGTAGCACTGTTACATCTGAATCTGAGCATTAAATTGAAAATATTTCATCAATTCAAACTCCATAAAAATTTTTTGTTCACGATCATGGACTTCATAGTCCTAAGAGTCTTCCTTCTAGTGTTGAACCGCCCACTCTTAAAATGAAACCAATCCCTGCCCACCATAATTATTCATTTCTAGGTGAGAACACCACTTTTCCTATTATAATTACTTTTGAATAAAATAAAAATCAAGAGGAAAGATTTTATTATGTTATTAAAAAGTTTAAATCTCCCATAGGCTGAAAATAGTTGATATCAAAGGTATTACACCCTGATTTTGTATATACAAAATACTTATGGAGCCTGATTACAAGACTATGGTAGAGTGTCAAAGAATGTTGAATCCGAAAAAGAAAGAAGTCATGAGATATGAAGTGATAAAATTGATGGACATAGGAATGATATATCACATTTTTGATATTTCATGGGTCATCCTGATCCTGGTTTCATTAAGAAGGGAGGTTTCACTATAGTTAAAAAAGAAAAAAATGTAGAAGTACAATTTAAGAATGCTAGAAAATGGAGTGTTATTATAGATTATAAGAAGCTTAATGAAACCACTAGGAATAATCATTTTCCAATTCCCTTTCTGGATCAAATGCTTGAGAGGATTGCTGGCAATGTGTTTTTCTATTTCCTGGATGGGTATTCTAGTTACAACCAGATGCATGTTTCTCCATAAGACCAAGAAATGTGCGCTTTCACATGCCCCTTAGGGACATTTTCCTATAGACAAATTCCCTTTGGGTTGTGTGGAGCTCTAGCCACCTTTCAAAGGTGTATGATGGCTATCGTTTTAGATATGATTGAAAGAATCATTTAGGTTTTCATGGATAATTTATCCATTGTGGGTAGTACTTTTGATACCTGTCTTCGAACTCTTGAGTTAGTCTTAGAGAGATGAATTGAAACCAACCTTGTTCTTAATTGGGAGAAGTTTCAATTCATGGTCACATTGGGTATTTCTCTAGGGAATAAGGTTTCTAAGATAGGTCTGGAAGTTTATTCTTTTCTAATTGATGTCATTCAAAAACTACCACCTCCTGAAAATGTTAAAGGTGATAGAAGGTTATTTGGGCATGCTGGTTTTTACCAGAGATTCATAGAAGATTTTTCAAAAATAACTAATCCCTTGTGTTCTTTGTTGGTCTAGGATACACCTTTCAATTTTTATGAAAACTATTTGGAATCATTTCATTTTCTTAAATTGAAACTCACAACTTCACCTATTATCACTTCCCCTGACTAGAAACTACCCTTTGAACTTATGTGTGATTCTAGTAATATGGTTGTAGGTGCTATCCTAGGTAAGAGGAATGATAGGAAGTTACATGTGGTGTATTATGCTAGTATATTTCTAGATTATGCCCAAACAAAATTATACCACTATTGAAAACGAGTTGTTTGCAGTTGTGTTTTCTTTAGAGATGTTTAAACGGTACTTATTAGGTTCAAAATACATTTTTTTCACTGATCATTCTTCTTTAAAATACTTTTTTTTTCTAAGAAGGAATATAAATCCATGATGATTAGATATATTTTATTTCTAAAAGAGTTTTATTTATAGATTAGGGATAAGTAGGGAGCTAAAAATTAAGTTGCTGACCTCCTTTTTAACCTTCCTCTTACTCAATATGAAAATGAAGATCCAAAGGAGATTAACTCATTCTTTCTTGATGAGAAAATTCTCACTGTTTCAATCAGGAAATGTACATGGTTTTCAGATTTTTTCAACTTCCTAGATGTAGGTGTCTTTAACATGAATATGTCAAATAATCAAAGAAAGAAATTCATTTCTGAACTTAAATACTACCTTTTGGATGATCCCATATTGTTTAGGAGATATGATGATGGTATCCTTAGAATATGTGTGCCAGAGGCAGAGATGTTGCCTATTTTAGAGATTTGTCACTCCTCGCCTTGGGGTGGTCACCATGGTGGTCAAAGCACTGCGCAAAAATTATTACAATCTGGTTTCTATTGGCATACTATTTTAAGGATTCTAGAATCATTGTGGTTTTCTATGATAGATGTCAGAGGCTAGTTAATGTTGGTAGGAATCAAGTGTTACCCCAAAAAGGAATTCTAGAAGTTTAAATTTTTTATGTCTGGGGTATAGATATCAAGGATCCATTCCAATCATTTCATGGGAATGAAGATATTCATGTTGTTGCTGACTATGTTTCGAAATGGGCTAAGGTATTGAAACTTCCCATCAATCAATCCAATTCTATATTTAAGTTTTTCAAGAAGAATATTTGTACAAGATTTGGAGTCCCAAAATCTTTTATCACTGATAATGAAACACATTTTAAGAATTATAAATTTAAATCTTTTATGGAGAAATAATGTTGTGTTCATAAAACTAGAACCCCCTATCATCCTCAGTCCAGTGGAAATGTGGAGATCTCAAATAGGGAACTGAAACAAATAATTTTGAAAATGGTTTCATCCCTTAGAAAAGACTGGTCTCTTATAGTAGATGAAGATATTTGGGCATATAGAACTGCTTTCAAGACCCTAATTGGTATGTATCTTTATAGGATGTTGTTTGGGAAATGATGTCAATTAACTGTGGAGTTGCAACATAAATCATATTAGGCAATTAAGTATCTAAACATGGATTTTAAGATTGCTGTTGAGAGGAGATTACCTGAGATGAGTGAACATGATGAGAATAGAAGAGATAGTTATGATAATTTAAAATTTTTTAAAGGTAGGAATAAAATAATTCATGATTCTATCATTCAAAACAAGGAATTCAGTCTTAGATAGAAGGTCCTCCTCTTTAACTCTAAACTTAAAAATTTTTCGGGAAAACAAATGTCCAAGTCGTCCAGACCCTTTTCTATAGTGATGGTGCTGAAGAATGGAACTTTCGATATTATAGGTGAACAAAAAAACCCATGTTAGTTAATGAGAAGAGAGTGAATCATTATTTTTATGGACAACCAAAGGGTTTGGTTGCCTTTATAGTTCTAGAAAATTGATCTTGAATTATGTATGACTGAAGACTTTCATACATAGAGTTTCATGGGAGGCAACCCATGGTTCTTTTTTTCTTTATGTTGTTTCTTTTTAACCTAGAAAAAAGTGTTGCTTATGTTCTCTATTTTTTTAAAATACCTGTTACTACTTGTTCTTTTTCTCCTGGTTTTGTTTCAGGATTAAATGATTTTGATGTTGTATAATTAAGGAAGTGGAATTCCCAAGCTTAGGACTAATGATAAAACTATTTGAGGAAGTATTTTATTAATTAGTTTATATTTATTTTTTCTTCTCCTTACTACATTAAAAAAATTGGTTGCGTGTCTTTAATGAAAATTTCTTCTCTATTTGTTATTGTTTTTAAAAAAAACTGCATTTAAAAATTCTTCTTGTATAATAAATTCTACTATATATTTTCTTATAATTTACATCATATAATCCATACTAAAAAAACTTTTTTTTCATGTCACTAAGTTGAATTAAAATTTTTTCCATGTTCCTCTTGCTTAAATTTTAATTCATTAATAAATATTTAAATAATCTTTCACTATCTGAAACTATGTGGGTGTGGGGGGGGGGGTGCATGCTTGATGGTTGTTGTGTTTTTTGTTGAATGTGATTTTATAAGGGGTGTTTGTAATGATTGTCTTATGTGTTATTGAACATATAATTGAATCATATTTTTTGAATTTCCTTACACACTATTCTCTCTACACCCACAGGTTATATGCTTGCTTTGAACTTTAATGAAAACATTGTGTCATTAGTATTAAATGATAATGCATATACTTTCTTGTGAACCTATTGATAATTTATTCTTAGTGTAATGTAACATTTTTGAACTTCTAAGATACCCTTTATACATGTCATATTTCTACAAATTAAAAATCTATTTTAAACCTTAATTACTAAATTATTATCCTCTACTTTAGAATTCAACTTTGGGGAAAATGATTGGTTTAATGTGTTTGTGTGTGTGTTTGGGGGGGGGGTTCAATTCTTGACTAGGATAAACTATGCTTAAATGTAAGACCATAAATTCCCACTTCACATAAAACATTTTCCAAAAAATGGTTAAAATTATTTAAATTCTGTCATAATTTTAGGTTTGCTTCATTATTTAATTGGGTCTTGGTTAAGGAAAGTATTTCTTTAGCAGTAAAGTTGTGAATTGTGTCTAAAGTTCATGATAATGGATCATTCCTGAGTGAAATTTACTTAGTGGGTGAATGTATATCTTGGTTTATGGATTATCTTTGAGAGTGATTTGAGGTACATGTTTCTGGTGTTATGATCATAGACTTGGAACTAGATGATTGAATTGATCCTAGGGGCCTCATTAGTTTTTTTTAAAATTATTAAATTAATGACATTAATGAGCCAATATAAATGATTTTTTTTATATATTTTTTGGAACTGGAGTAATTTGGAAATTTGGGATCCCATGGTCAGTCTTTGAGACCCAAGATGCTGGGTGTGTTTCTGTTTACTATAAGCCCTCTATTCACCTTGAATAAGTGGATTACACAGTGCTTAGCACATGATACATGGCTTGGGAAAATTAAAAAAAAGTGTCTATGGTCAAAAATGAGTTCATTAAGGTGAGGGGAATGATGAACATTAAATGTAAAATGGGACAATTGGTTTATATGTAAATAATTTATGTTGTATCAATAATGTGATACAAAAAATTAATTATTTTTTATGGGACATAAGATTATGTCACAGTACGAAGTTCCTCGATAACGGATTTAATTCCATTGATATTTTACCTCATGTTATCTTTGAATTTTGAATCTTATCTTGGTTTGAAATTAATCATTAAGTAGGTTCACATATGAGGCATGACTTCTTTCTTTGATGGATTGTCTTAGGCAAGATTTGATCTAAAAATTTATTTTCTAAATCCTAAATCAATTTCCACTTCTCTATTTTCCAGTGGATGGATATGTTACAATTTAAACTAAATAATAAAAACTTTAGGGTTTTTCACCAATTACAAAAAAGGGATTGTTTGAGGAAAAACAAAATATTAAGTGTGGGGAATTTAATGTGGCTCAATTTTTACATTTTTTTGCCACATCGTTTTACTTAAGTTTCAATGATTAAATTAATTATTTTAGCACCTTAAACTAAATAATTGTACTTTTTTATTTTCATAATTAAAATTTTTAATTAAACAATTTTTATAATTAATTATGTATTTTTAGTATTTAAAATAATAATTTTATTTTTACATTACTTTTCTAGTTTAATTATTTCTTAATTAATTTGGTTAATTAAAATTTGATTGACTTTCTAATAAATTAACATTTTTATAAACAATTATTTCAACATTGTATTTCAATCTAATTAACATAGTATTTATTTTAATAATTAATCCTTTAACATAGATTCTTTAAAATATTGTAACTTTTTTAAAATAGTAAGTTTAACCATTCTGCTAATTAATTAATTAAAGAGTTATAGTTTTTAATTAAATAAAATAGTTAACATTACTTTTATGTATTCAAATAGAATTTTAATAAGTTAATTTATTGTCATAAAACATTAATTATTTAATTTCAAGAATGCAATTAAAGTTTTAAGTCATTAACTTGTGTTTTTAGTCTACCAGTGAGACGGAAAAGAGCCATTAGTGACATATTTAGGTCACTGATGTGATCCTTTTTCACTCATTTTGTACTCTATAATTAATATATATAGTAATTTTATGTTATGTATTCTATTAATTTAGTTTAAAAATCATCCAGCTTTTAATTTAAGTGTTAACAATTAAAAACTTAAATTATAACTTTTAAGTTTGTGTTTAATAAGAATCTTGTATTAAATTTAAGATGTTCACCCTACCTTTAATTTTGAATCATTGTATTTTTGAATTAATGGATTTAGGTAGTTAATTATTTTCAATCTTTTTATTTAGTGTACTAATATTTTCATTTTATGTTCAATTTATGCATTTATAATTTTTAAATGTCCCTGATAGTTCTATATTTTTGTTCTATCAGTGACCCCTTTCTTTTTTCACAATAGGGAGCTTTTGTTTTTTTAGCCATCCATAATGATTAATTTCAAAGTCTACCAATTACCTATTGATTTTCTACATTGGTAATCTAGTTTTTTATATCTGTATCCTTTTTTGTAGTGCATCGGTCACCATTTCTCAACAGTGACCTTTATTTTTCCTTTAATGGTGACCTATTTTTATCGGTAACCTTATATTTCTATTTGTAATGGTGATTTGTTTTCTCAATGGTTAAAATTTATTTTGGTTGCATCAGGGCCCCTGTGTTTTTAAGACAATGGTAACCCCCACACTGCTTCTCCCCTTTGTTTTTATACTAATGGTGACCCTTCCCTTTTTTCTTCTATTGGTAACTTATATTTTTAGCCAACCGATGACATTGGTGTCGCTTTTCCATCTACCTTTCTTTCTCCCCATTACCTCACCATTGCATTTCCCCATATCTCTTTTTCCACTCCCCTAATTCCAATATCCAAATTTTAAGTCATCCATCACTATTCTCTACTTCTTTCCATAAGCTTTCCCTTTTCCCCTACATTTTCCCATTTCCTCTCCTCAGGTTGATTCATTCCTTTTCCGACGCAACTCACATCCACTTTTCCACCTCTCTTCACATTTTCACTGAAGCCATTGATTCACCACATCAATCTATTATTCAAACCCATGCTACATGCTACAAACACAATCTAGGAATTCACGCATTTATCAGAAAACACAATTGAATCAACTCTTTTACATACTCAAGTCAATTTTAAATTTGAATGAACCAGTTATACTTTCAACGCAACTCTTCTTCAATTCATGAAGTAAAACCAAATACCTTTGATCGAAGTACCGGAGTTTCTGCTGTCGTAATTGGAGTCTAAAACGCTGTGAAGTCGAAGTTGGTCACATAATTTGATCCTTAGGGCCTCAATGATGATGTGCACCCAAATGGGTTGAACCTGCAACTGGTTGAAGCCATGAGGAGTGGCCATAAACAGAAGCCATACTGGGTTGAGGAGTCCTCTGTTTGGCCAGAACCGTATTTCGTTGGTCCAATGAAAGGGAGCTGATCTAGTTGAACTCACCGCCGCAGCGAGGAACCTAATGTTTCTCCACACCAGACCAAAGCCTTCACTTCAAGGCTGAGTAGGGAGGTCTTGCCGGAGGTAACTGCTGCATTGTGGAAGCTTCTGGTATAACATAGAAAAACCACCTCCTTCTATTCGCCACTAAAAACTCCCTCACCCCAATGAGATCTAAAACTCTTGGCTAAAGTTGTCTACCCCCATCCCTCCATTCCATCACTTGAAGTTGTTTCATTATAGTAGGGATCCCTTCCAGATGATCCATTAACCGTTTTTGTTCATCGGAGGAGAGTTAGTCGCCTTGAAGATTTCTTGCCAGAGGTGCTTCCTTCAGGATGTAGAGTCAAAAAATCCAACTCCATCCCGAAATTAGCGCCGATTTGTGGGGGATAGAATTAACATAAAAATATAAAATTAAACATTAATAAAAACTAAAAAAATAGATAATTAAATTAAAATTTTAATTGTTAATAATTATAAATAAATAATAAATAAAAGATAATAAATATTAATAAAACCAAATTGTTAAATAAATTAACTAAAGTAATTAATAATAATTTATCAACTATTTAAAATAAATAAATTATAATATCTAAATAGTAATGTTTAATATAAAACAATTTATTATAATAAATTAAAATAATAATTTAAATATAAATTATTTACCAAAATAATTCTTGTTTTGAATCTGTTAATTCTTATAAATATTTTTTAATATAATTAATTATTTTAGTAATAATTTGACAAATATAAATAATAACTTATATAATATTTTTTATTAATGTAACTAAAATAAACAATTATGTTTTTTTAATTAATGACAATCTTTTATAATCTATCATATTATTTAAGTAATTATTTTATTTTTTCTTTTGAACTGATTTAATGATCCTCTATTTTATAATTTTAGGTTCTTATCAAATTCAAGAACACATCCAAATTCATTCAACTAACATAGATGGAGTTAGTTTCATGGGAAAAGATGGCACGACGTGCTAGTTGCAAAAAAATGCACATGTGGGGTGCATTTGTGAAGGGATTTTGATGTTGGTGGAAAATGTTCAGTGAATTGAAATAGAAGACAATGACTAATTAAGATAGGGCAACCAGCATATAGAATGGGGGTTTGTGACATTCACTTCAAAGGAAACATTCATTGGAGATACAATCAAGGATCCAATTCCGAGCAGAAGAGACCAGATGGTGATGCTAGTTTCACATCTTGGAACTAGAGGAGTTCAGGAGAAAACAATCATCTTGAGAGTTTATCTGCCTTATTAATTGTTGTTTATGTACTCTGATTTAGTATTTTTTTAGTTTCTGTAATGATAATGAACAAAATATTTTTTTAGATCATATAGTTCTGGGATAAATTTATGTTCCAATGGTTCTCTTTTAATTATCTTTTCACATAATCATTTGAATGATTTCAGTATTGATCGGAGAGATCGATACTAAGTTCATCCAATTTATTTTACCATTAGAACATAATATCAATTTTTTCACAGTCAGTTGGTGAGATTGGTTGTCTAAACACTTTTCAAAAGATAGTAAATTCAAAAGACATCAAGGCATACAGTGAGTTCATCTTATTTTCATTTTTTAAAAACTGTTCATAGTTGATTAACGTTGGTGTGGAGAACAATAAAATTTATTGGAATATTTGGATTAACTCATGGTGAAGGAGATGAGTCAATATTTTTGAGGTGGTACTCTGTAACAACCTTTAATGGAATCAGAATACATTTAAAAACAGTAGAATAAATATTTTCCCCGAGAATTTTAATAGATAGTTCTTTTAAAAGTGTACTATATCTCTGTGTCTCTTTGTTTTCAATTGTGTCTATCTTCAATTTAGTTTACATACACACTTTAAAGTATTATGTCACCTTACTGCTTTATAAAAAGGGAAAATTAGTGTATCCACTCCTCTTTAGACAACAATGGAGTTTTGGAAGGTTTTTAAAAGAATTGTGGATAAAATTGCCTTCCCTGTGGGTTCTACCCAGCTTTCCACATATAATATAGTTAGTGTGAATATAAATATTAAAATTTGACTGACTTCAATGATGGTTTAGGTCACCTATTAATTTTAATTATTTATTTATACAACCAAATACACTTTTTATTAACTGTATTTGATTTAGAAACCATTTGTTTGGGGATAATGAGTTAAAGTGACACAATAATCAGGATTCATGATTGATTCACAAATAGATTTCATGGATATAGGATAGGGTATTGTAAAAGGCCATATGTAAGATGGATGAGTCGAGTTGGAGCATGGACACATTAACCAGATGAGGTTTTGTACTTGATTGGAGGCATCAATGTCCCTATTTTTCATTTTCATTTTAGAAACACGACACATACATTAGAATTACATTTTTTATTCATTAGTTTGATTATATTATTTTCAACATTTATTGTATTGAGATATTATAAATGTTTAATTTTATATGTTATTCTGTAGTTGATTCCATATATCTGCTAGTGTATTACTTTGATACAAAAGGGTATAATCCCTTCATGATCAATATGTAAGGCCCTCAATTCTAGTCGGTCGCCTCTTTCATATGGAAAGTTTCATTTGAATTCATGTGGTGGTCTAGATCTGGCACCAGTGTGTGGCCCTAGGATTAGAATTATGTATTAAAAAATTGAAAAAAAGATAACATTTTTTTAAAAAATAATTGGTAAATGATTCTATAAATTATTAAGGAAGATTTAAAATATAGAAAACGTTTTTAAATCCTTTTACCATTAAATTTATTTTAAAATATAATTTTCAAATCATTCTAAAAATCATTTTATTTTTTTAATAAAATATGTTTTCAACCAAAAATGGAAATGGGGAAATATTTTGATAAATACATGTTAACTACCATATAGTGTAAAGTTGATTATAATACATTACGAAATCCTAAATAACCATATTAGGAGAAAAATCATGTGTTTTCATGAGATATGTGTAATTATATTTAATTAATGGAATCATATTCTATAATAATGTCAATAAATGATGAGATGGTTGCAATAAAATATTATCTGTTGGGCAAAAATCCCTCAAGGTATCATTGAAGCCTTTTTGAGGTGATTGTGTTTGTTGACAAAGTGGACATCTGAGTTGTGATTGTTGACAAAGAGGATTTCATGATGAAATGTCGAGTTCAAGAGCTGAGGTCAACGATCCATATTTGATTCAAGAACGTCGATAAAAGGAATGGAAGATCTGGAGGCGGTACAAAAGAACAGATACAAGGTGACGCCGTTTTCCAGTGTTTGCCAAATTTTTGGGCCTGAAAATCGGCAAATGAAGAAAAGTGTTTTTGGCAAAGGGACTTGCGCGCCGTGGACTTGGAGTATAGGAAACTTGCGCGCCACATGTTTTTCAAGATCAGAAGATCAAAATATGGCTAAGGAAATAGGCTCGCGCAAGTTTGGGAGTTGGTCGCGCAAGTGTCCAAAGGAGAGGAGACTTGCGCGCCGAAATTGGGTCGCGCAGGTGACTTGCGCGCCGTCGCGCAGGGTGGTCAGATTGCCTATAAATACCGGACCACCCCTCCTCATTTCTCACCGGAGTTCAAGACGAGAGCTCCCGTCGTGCAGGTGTGGTGGTCGCGCAAGTGGTGTGTGTTGTCGCGCAGGTGGGACTTGCGCGCCAGTGGTTGAAGTTGTGCGCCGGTGTTAGAAGTTGCGCGCCGGTTTGCAGTTGCGCACCAATGGTGGTTTGGGCGTAAAGGGAAGAGAGTCGCGCAAGTTTGGGGTTGAGGAAGCTTGTGTCGCGCAAGTGTCAGAGGAGGACTTGCGCGCCCGTTGTGACTTGCGCGCCGATACTTGCGCGGCGAGGTTGACTTGTGCGCCAAGTAAGGTTTTGTTCCCGTAGTGAATTTCAGACTGTGTGGAAGCTGGAAGTTTGCCCGATACCTTCGGTGCAAAGAGATATTCATCAATGGGTGAAAGTTAAACTTCAACAGAGCATCTACATACAAGAGAAGATGCATTCTTTCAGGAAAATGAAGAGACCTACAGGTCTATAAACTGTGAGTGGATTCCATCCAAGAGCAGTGAGCTCAGGAAGAGGAAGAAGGTGATCCTCTCCACCAGCAGTGAGCCAGAGAGAGGGAAACAGGGAGTGACCCTTGGGAAAGCAGTGAGCTGACCCTAAACATTGTAAAGGCAGTGAGCCTGGGCATAGAAGTGATCTAGCCCGAACCTTGTAATCCACAGCTAGTGAAGATTAGTGGAATTTGGTACGACCGGCAACCTGTCGGCGTATGCTCCTTGGACGTAGCCCTTAGCGGTGAACCAAGTAAAATTGCTGTGTCCTGTGCTTGCTTTACATTCTCTTTATATCGTGCAACAGGGAAAAGAGAGAAGAGTGTTTTGCTTAACAGCGAAACAAGATCAGAACGGGCGTTAATTTTTAATTAGTCATACCCTAATTCACCCCCCCTCTCAGGGTATCCAGCCTAGTGGGCCTAACAAGTGGTATCAGAGGAAAAGGTTGAAAGTTTTTCTTCTCTCAATGGAGGTAACCAATCATAAAGGGATTCCGATCTTCGACGGATATAATTTTCAGATATGGAAGAATCGGATGCAACACTATTTCCGATCCTTGGGAATGGATGTGTTTTCAGCAGCTATGCATGGTATCACAGCTGATATTAATAGTGGTGCCTTATCAGAAGCTGAGCATAGAGAGTTGGATGCTGATTCCAAAGCAATCAATGCCTTAGGGGGATCCCTTTCCAATCCCATCTACACAAAGGTGATGTCATGCAAAACGTCACATTCCATGTGGGAAAAGCTTTTGAATATATATGAAGGGGACACAAAAGTCAGAGAGGCAAAGCTGCAGGTGTTGTGGAACAAATATGAAGATATGAAAATGAACCCGAATGAGTCTGTTGACGCATTCTTTGATAGGGTAAACATTGTTGTGGAAGATATGCGAGGTCTTGGAGAAGTCATTGAAGACATAAAGATTGTAAAGCGCATCTTGAGGAAACTTCCACCTCGGTTCAATCCGAAAGTTTCAGTACTAGAAGATAAAGATCCAAAAGAGCTGACATTGGACAATTTGCACAGTACCTTGGTTGCATATGAAATGAGGAACGATGATAATGAGGCTGTGGAAAAGGGGAAGTCTAAAGAGGTGGCATTTAAGGCCATGAAGAAGCTCACCATTGAAGATTCTAATGAAGAAGAAGAGACAGATGAGGTGATGTCATTCCTTTCTTCGAATCTACAAAGAGGAAGAGGAAAGTTTAAAGGTAAACTTCCACTAGCATGCTTTAGATGTGGAAAGGTTGGTCATCTTGCGGCAAGATGCCCCAAGAAGTTTCAAGATGATGATGATGATGATGACGTTGAAATTCCCAAAAAGAAGTCTTCAGCTTTTGTGAAAGGGAAGAAACAATTCAAGAGAAATTTTTTCAAGAAAAAGAATCTTCTCTCACAAGAATTTGAAAGTTCAGATGAGTCTGAGGATGAAGAAGTTGAGGAAATAGAAAATTGCAGAGATCGTGGGGTAAATGCCTTGGTGGCAATTGTTGGTAGTTTTCAAAAGGGAGAAGAAGCTGATGCTAAAGAAGAAGAAGAAATTGAAGGGAGAATTGATATGGAAGCCGAATTGGAAGCATCTCTTGAGGAGATAGATGTTTGGAGAGCCAAAACGAAGAAATCCAATAAAGTGGTTCGTGATGCCAAACTCTACATGCAACAACAGGATGAAGAAAAGTCTGAGCTGTTAGAAGAAATTGAAAGACTAAAATCCTCAACACCAGAGAGCTCAGAAAATATTGTTGAGTATAAGCTTAAAATTGAGGAACAAAAGAAGGAAATTGATTGTCTGACAAACACAGGAAAGGAGTAGGTTAGATGTATCAAAGAGCTTGAAGAAGAAGTGGTCAGTCTGCGACAAAAACTCAAGGATCAAGATAAACTCTTGACCCCCAATGTGATATCTGAAAAGCAGGCTATTTAGAAGACAGAGAAGATGAAAGCAGAGCCTAGCAGTTCAGTAGGAAAGAAACAACAATTGAGCTCAGATGTTAAGGTCGTTTCTGGGCTTAGTCAAGAACAAAAATTGGCGACAATTGCAGTCAGACCGCAAGCACTCATCCCGAAAGTGAAGGTTGATTTGGGAACAAAACAGAATCAGAATATCCAGAGATCCCAAAGGGGAAATCACAGTGCTGAAATATCACGAGGGAATGCATCCTATATCAGGTGTTATTGCTGTGGGAAAATGGGACATTCACAGTTTGTTTGTTCCATAGCCAAGAGATACAGAAGGGAACATGAGCAGAGATGGCAGCCAAACAGAGAACGGTTTTCCAGAACACATTTTGAAGGACACTGTTTTTGGTGCGGAGGATTTGGACACATGGCTAGGTATTGCACATCAATCATTCATAGAAATGTGTCAAAGAATAATCAAAATGTTCGCAAGCAGCAGATCAATAAACCAACAAGTGAGTTAAAAGTTCAGAACAGATTTGCAGCTCTGCAAGATGAGGGTGGTCCATCATACTCTGAGAATGAACAGAAGCCTCAATCCATGCCGAGTGTGAAAGAAAAAGTATGGACCAAGAAGAAGAAAAATGAGAAGGCTGTGGTGGCAGAGATTTCCCTTAAAGCATCAGATTGATCTGGTGTTTGGATCCTTGATAGTGGTTGCACATCCCACATGACGGGTAATAAGGATCTTGTTACAGGTATCAAATATGACAAAGAAGGAGTTGTCAAATTTGGAAATGATGAAGGCCTGAAGATTGTTGGCTCAGGGAAAGCCAAGTTTGGGGGCAAAGAGATGAGACATGCTGATGTCTTGGTAGTAGAGGGTCTCAGTCATAATCTACTCAGTGTCAGTCAACTATGTGACTCTGGGCACTCTATCCAATTTACCAAGAAGATGTGTGTTGTGAAAGGAAAAGATGGAGCAGCTGTTCTGCAGGGAAAAAGGTCAAAGGGAAATCTCTATCTTGTAAGTGGGGAAGAAGATACTTGTCTTTTATCCAGAGAGGAAGAAAACCAGCTGTGGCATAAGCGACTTGGTCATCTATGCCAACCATCTATGGAGGATCTCGTTAAATGTGATGCTGCTAGAGACCTTCCCAAACTATCACGTGATCGCACTCATACGTGTGATGCTTGTCAACAAGGGAAAATCATCAGAAAGACATACAGGCCAAAGGAACAGAAATCAACGAGAGTGCTCGAACTGGTGCATGCTGATGTATGTGGACCAATCTCACCACGAGCTATAAATGGGCAAAGGTACTATGTACTTTTCATTGATGACTATAGCAGAATGGCCTGGGTATTAATCATAACCCATAAGACAGAGGTATTCAGTTGCATAAAGCAGTACAGGAGGGAATCAGAAAAGATGCTTGGGTAGAAAATTCTGAAGTTTCGTACTGATAACGGTACGGAATTTAAAAACAGTCAGGTTGAAAACTATCTCGAGAAACATGGGATAAGGCATCAAGTTTCATCAGTAAGAACTCCCCAACAGAATGGAGTAGTTGAAAGGAGAAATCGAATCATCAACAACATGGCCAGAACAATGCTTATTGATAAGGACCTGCCAGAGAAATTTTGGAAGGAAGCAGTTCTGACATCGGTCTATGTTTCAAACAGGTCCCTGTTATGTCCGAAGCAAGGGAAGACTCCATATGAACTGTGGTAAGGAAAGAAGCCAACGATGAAGTACTTTCGAATCTTTGGAAGTAAGTGTTTCATTCTCAACAAAGAACATCATAGGAAGTTTGAGGCACGAGGAGATGAAGGGATATTCCTTGGCTATTCCGGGAAAAGCAAAGCATATAAATGTTTCAACAAAAGGCTGGGAAAAATCATTGAAAGCAATGATGTCACTATAGTTGAAAATGAGCAGAATACTCAACGATCCAGTGAACAGTTCCTGGATGAATGTGATGATGAGGTAAGCAACCCAGGGGGAGCAGAAGTGGCAGAAGCTGACTCAGAAGAAGATACTGACAATGAAGAGGAAAGTGTCAAGTCGGTGTCTGTGAGAAAGCCAAAGAGTCGAGCTGAAATTGATAGGCAGAATATCATTGGTGATCAAACAGCTCCAGTTCAGACTCGAAGAATGAAATCATCGCAACAAGCATCGTTTTTGTCTCAAGTGGAGCCGAAATGTTTTTCTGATGCAGCTGAAGATGAAAACTGGGTTCAGGCCATGAATGAAGAGCTTGATCAGATTGAGAAGAACCAGACATGGGAGATTGTTTCGAGGCCAGCAGACAAGAATGTCATCGGGACTAAATGGGTCTATCGCAACAAGATGAATGAAGATGGAACAGTGATTCGGAACAAAGAACGACTAGTGTGCAAGGGATACTCCCAGATAGAGGGAATAGATGTTGATGAGACATTTGCACCAGTTGCAAGGCTGGAGACAATCAGATTATTTTTGGCCATAGCAGTGCAAAGAAAGTTCAAAGTGTTCCAGATGGATGTCAAATCCGCATTCTTGAATGGGGTTCTGGAAGAAGAGGTGTATATTGAGCAGCTAGATGGTTTTCTCATTCATGAGGATGAGAACAAAGTTTGCAGGCTGAAGAAGGCGTTGTATGGGCTGATACAAGCACCAAGGGCATGGTACTCAAGGCTTGATCAGTACTTGAAGAAGCTTGGTTTCCAGCGTGGAGGAGTTGATTACAATCTCTATTTCAGCAATGACAGTAATCAAAGGATGATGGTGCTAGTGTATGTCAATGACATAATTTTTGGAAGATTAGATGAAGCTCAGTGCAGACAGTTTTCCGAATTCATGAAAAATTAGTTTGAAATGTCAATGATTAGAGAGCTAACGTTTTTCCTTGGTCTACAGGTGACACAAGGAAGGAATGGAACTTTCATTTCTCAATCCAAATATTCCAAGGAAGTTCTAAGAAGGTTTGGAATGGATAATTCCAAGGAAATGAAGACTCCGGTTGCTGCCCGGATGAAATTATCAAAAGATGAGGATGGAAAGGCAGTTAATATCACAGAATACAGGCAAATCATTGGAAGTCTGTTGTACTTAACCGCAACAAGGTCTGATATTGTTTTCGCCACATGCCAAGCAGCGAGATATCAGAGTAATCCCAAGGAAAGTCACATGCTTGCAGTGAAAAGAATACTTCGGTATATCAAGGGCACGGTGGACTTCGTTTTGACATACAACGACAAATCTCAGACAGAGTTATTGGGATATACTGATGCAGACTGGGCCGGTTCAGCAGATGATAGAAAATCAACGTCAGGTGGTGCATTCTATCTTGGTGGATTGTGTATTTCTTGGCTAAGCAAGAAACAAGATTGCATTTCATTGAGCACCGCAGAAGCTGAGTATATAGCGGCCACTCAAGCATGCACACAATTATTGTGGATAAAGCAGCAGCTTGAAGATATGGGAGTTGAAGTGAAGTCTCCGATCGGAATCCAGTGTGACAACTCAAGTGCTATAAATCTTAGCAAAAAACATGTCCATCATTCCAGGACAAAGCACATTGAGATCAAGTATCATTTCATCAAGGAGAAGGTTGAGCAGGGCATCGTGAAGTTGGAGTATGTGCCTACAGAGCTACAGGTTGCAGACATTCTGACAAAGGCCTTACCCAAGGAAGCTTTTGAGAGGCATCGACTAGCTCTAGGAGTTCAGTCGATTCCCCGCACTTGAAATAGTGTGGACGCGGGACCCTCCCCCTCTCCCCGAGGTATGCTGTGTTTTCTCTACTGTGCTAATGTGTTCTCTACTATGTTACAGACTACAAAGGCGTGACCTTTGGGTTCGTTGACAAAGGGGGAGAAAATAGTGATTGTTCAAGGGGGAGACAATGTGGAGATATGATAAATCATGAATGATAAGGGGAGAAGCTGACAGGTGGAGCAGCCAGATAGGGGGAGTTGAAGCTAGTTGAACGTGCTTAGCCAGAGCTTAGCTTGGACAACACAGGAAATATGGCTAAAGAGGTGTTGAAGCTGTGAGCAGAAAGGGGGAGCGTATTACATCTGACGATGCTAGAAGTGATCGATCAAATAATAGATATCACGACAGCTGAGGATCGTGAGAAAAGAAGAAGAGTGGTGTTGGACAGTGTTTGGTGTCAACAATGGATGTTAGAGACAAAGTGATTCATTGATGAACTTTTCATTTACTCTTGTTTCTCACGCCGAGCATTGCTCATGTGGGCTTAGAGTATGTGTTGAGTAAATCCTTGGTCGCTATCGGAATCGCAATGCGGCGAATGGAGGTTGAAGAATCAATGACGTATCTTTGTTTGGAAGAATTGTCAACAAACCCAAAGGGGGAGATTGTTGGGCAAAAATCCCTCAAGGTATCATTGAAGCCTTTTTGAGGTGATTGTGATTGTTGACAAAGTGGACATCTGAGTTGTGATTGTTGACAAAGAGGATTTCATGATGAAATGTCGAGTTCAAGAGCTGAGGTCAACGATCCATGTTTGATTCAAGAACGTCGATAAAAGGAATGGAAGATCTGGAGGCGGTACAAAAGAACAGATACAAGGTGACGCCGTTTTCCAGTGTTTGCCAAATTTTTGGGCCTGAAAATCGGCAAATGAAGAAAAGTGTTTTTGGCAAAGGGACTTGCGCGCCGTGGACTTGGAGTATAGGAAACTTGCGCGCCACATGTTTTTCAAGATCAGAAGATCAAAATATGGCTAAGGAAATAGGCTCGCACAAGTTTGGGAGTTGGTCGCGCAAGTGTCCAAAGGAGAGGAGACTTGCGCGCCGAAATTGGGTCGCGCAGGTGACTTGCACGCCGTCGCGCAGGGTGGTCAGATTGCCTATAAATACCGGACCACCCCTCCTCATTTCTCACCGGAGTTCAAGACGAGAGCTCCCGTCGCGCAGGTGTGGTGGTCGCGCAAGTGGTGTGTGTTGTCACGCAGGTGGGACTTGCGCGCCAGTGGTTGAAGTTGTGCGCCGGTGTTAGAAGTTGCGCGCCGGTTTGCAGTTGCGCACCAATGGTGGTTTGGGCGTAAAGGGAAGAGAGTCGCGCAAGTTTGGGGTTGAGGAAGCTTGTGTCGCGCAAGTTTCAGAGGAGGACTTGCGCGCCCGTTGTGACTTGCGCGCCGATACTTGCGCGCCGAGGTTGACTTGCGCGCCAAGTAAGGTTTTGTTCCCGCAGTGATTTTCAGACTGTGTGGAAGCTGGAAGTTTGCCCGATACCTTCGGTGCAAAGAGATATTCATCAATGGGTGAAAGTTAAACTTCAACAGAGCATCTACATACAAGAGAAGATGCATTCTTTTAGGAAAATGAAGAGACCTACAGGTCTATAAACTGTGAGTGGATTCCATCCAAGAGCAGTGAGCTCAGGAAGAGGAAGAAGGTGATCCTCTCCACCAGCAGTGAGCCAGAGAGAGAGAAACAGGGAGTGACCCTTGGGAAAGTAGTGAGCTGACCCTAAACATTGTAAAGGCAGTGAGCCTGGGCATAGAAGTGATCTAGCCCGAACCTTGTAATCCACAGCTAGTGAAGATTAGTGGAATTTGGTACGACCGGCAACCTGTTGGCGTATGCTCCTTGGACGTAGCCCTTAGCGGTGAACCAAGTAAAATTGCTGTGTCCTGTGCTTGCTTTACATTCTGTTTATATCGTGCAACAGGGAAAAGAGAGAAGAGTGTTTTGCTTAACAGCGAAACAAGATCAGAACCGGCGTTAATTTTTAATTAGTCATACCCTGATTCACCCCCTCTCTCAGGGTATCCAGCCTAGTGGGCCTAACATTATCACATGGTAACATTGAATCATATGCTCAAAGTAAAAAAATTAAATTACATGAAGCGTAAAAAATCATCACATAAAGTATATTGATTATATAAAAAATCAAATGGTAGTGTATACACCATGTAAAAGAATATAGGTGCAAGAATAAACAGGGATCTTGATGAAGGAAAAGTAATAGAAATTACCATACAGGTTTAGTATTTTTAAAGCATAAAACCCCATGAAATAGAGATAAAAAATGGGTATCTAAATACCCATAAATTTAATTATAAGAATAAAATAATATATTCTGGGGTAGTATATACACCACACAAAATAAATTAGTGTTGAAAAAGGAATAAGTCTCATAGAAATAAAAGTAAGATGAGAAAACCCTACCATATGAATTGACTTTCTCCATAATCATTAAAACCTCATGTCTAATAAATATAAATTTATCAAACTTCTTCAAAAGAACCATATCATTATATCTAATAAACTATAATATTTGTTTTAGTTTTTTAAACCATTTAATAATAATACAATGTTTATGTTATGTTTCAGGTATTATATGCTTCATTTTTCTTATATATTTTGACTTATTATTATTGATAATCTTACAAAGATAATGATATAAATATTATTATAATGTAAAAGTTGATATAAATTTAATATATATTTATTATATAAATATTCACAATAATCTATAAAATATTGAAAATTGAAAATGAACTCAACCTTTCATGGAGACAATATGTCGTACGTACGATGAACATAGTTTCCATTTTATGGGAATTTTGAAAGAAAGAAAGAGAATGAAATATATATATATATATATATCTAAACTATAATTAATCTATATCTATTATGTCTTAAATATAATATATGTTTACTAATCCCATCCATAATACATTCCTCATAATGTGTGAATGAATCACATCGCTTTGAGGTGGCAGTTGTCCAAACGTCCACAAACGATGTTATCATATTTAGAATAAATAGAAAAAATGAATTTATGTGTTATAAAATAACTAAATATTAATAAATACATCATAAATATCAATTATAATATCTCATTATAGTATTTACATTGTAATTCCAACCCATGAGATGTGGTAAATGAAAAATGAGCGACAACATTCCATAAGGCATAAATTTGTCCAACTAGAAAGATACGTGTATAATCCAATTGATGGAAGAGTTTTTGAGTGTAGGTAAAAGTAGTGTTTAAAAAATAGTATTTTTAAGGTAATTATGCTATTATGTAATACTGTTATAAGAAAAATTGGATTTTTTCGAGAATGATAATAAAACAAAAGTTCTTGTGGAGGGATATTACATATTCATTGGGTAACTCCTTTTGGTTTTCACCAATGTGCTTCCTTGGCAGGATTTATACTAAAATGGAGGATATTAGGATCAAAGAAGGAAATTTTGGTGGATATTTGGATATGGTTTTATAAGAAAAAGGTCTTGAGTGGTGTGAATAAGTGGGGGTGTGTTCTCTTTTAGAGTTGAGGAGGAGTCACATTCATGTAAATATAAAAGGAAAATAGTTTAGAGAGGCCTCCATTAAATCATATGAACCCAATAATTTCCCATTTTAGATTTTATAGTGTTCTAGGTTTATTTATTTTAATTTGATTTATTTTTTGCACGTTTCTATGTTATTTTTCCATTTAATATTAAAGTTTAACCACTAATTAAACACATTTTCCCTTTAATAAATGTAACTAATTCTAATTTCATTGACTAATATTTTTGTTCAAAAAATAAGTTAACCATATTTAAATTTATAATTAAATTTTATTAAAAATGGAAAATCCATTTCTCAAAATTCCCATCACAGAAGTGGAGGAAATTGATTTTCAATTAACCCTGAAGAAATGTTGTGACAATGAGTTTTTAAGTGAAAAATGATTAAAAGTTTGAAATGTTTTTATATCCAATATCAATTTGAAATTAATTCCAATGAAATATATAGGATTCTTTGATTAAAATTTATATAAATAAAATTTAATGAAAAATTAAAATATAATTTAATAATATAAAATATATATATGGAAATGATATTTTGATTTAAAATCCTATATTATACAATATTCATCAAAAAATGATGTTTTAAAGAAATAATTATAAAAAATTCCCGCTACGATAATTTTGAAATAATAAATTTAAAAATTAATTTTATTTATTCAAATTAAAATTCTAAAAGTGCATAAAATTAATTTCATTATTGTTTAAAGAAGGACATAATACGTAGTTCATTTGATAAAAAAATATTTTCAAACATATAAACAATTCACAAAAAATTAGTTTTATTTATATAAATAATTTAAACTAAAATTTAAAAATATTTGTTAATTTTCATATTAATATTGTTATTATATATTTTATAAATATCACATTTAAATAATTATAATAATGAAATTATGTTTCTTATAAACATAGAATTTCATGTAACACAATCCAATCCTATGTTGTATGTAGTGCAAGATTATCATGGTGTAGAGTATAACTGAAAATTGACATGGTGTATCATGTGATGAAACAATTCAGTCAATTTATTTTTCAAAATAATGTTCATAAATCCTGAAGGTTTTATAATCATGATTCCTAAATCATAGGTTACTTTCAGAGTCATTATAGATAAATTAAATTTACTAATAATTAACATAAATCCTATTACCTATTTTTTATATGTTATAGAAAAATATGTGTTTCGAAGACAATACCAATCCAATTATCCTATTATAGACACCTAGAGTAATTTTGTTCAAAATTTATATATTGGGATCATTATACATGTCTCATCCAATTAATTAATCATTGATTCTTATATATCATGTTGGATTTATATTATGTCACCTATTTTTTTCCACTGCATAGAGACATGTTTGATAATTTTACATCTATAATTGGTGGACATGACATCTGATGCCTCATAAAAATATCTTAGTAGCTCTAATTTTTTTTTAACTAAAGTAGATAAAATCATGAATTTTTTATATAAATAGTTTATCCATATTAGTATCTCACTTATTCCATCCTTGTATTGTTTAATTTTAATAACCCTAATGATTTTACATTGACTCCGAATATAAATAAGATATTTTATTACATATAATTCATTTTTTATTTCATATATACGTGATACTTATCAATAATTTCAACTTACTACTCCCTCGAAAATTTATTATTATTATAAAATAATATATAACCACTAAAATTGAACATACAAAACTGTGGTTTTAATATACCTATGCAGTGTATGCCTCATGAAAAATTCATCCCACTAATACAAGTAAACTATATAACCACTACTTGAATTGGGGACACTATAGGCAATGTTAAACTGATATATTTCATACACAGATGAAATCAAAGTATATTTGATTCAGTCATAGAAATATATTTATTATGATTAATACATTAGATATCTTGAAGATGATAATATCTATAGTAGAAATGGGATCATTACTAATATGGTACTTTTTTTCTTGATGTAAATTGGATCATTTCAAAATCTCTACAAATGGATCTTGTAAATCAATAGAATTTTTTTATTTTGAGTTATTTCTTCTGAAAATTTTATTATCTTAAAGTGTAATACAAATATATTTTCTTGAGTCAATTTAGTCTATCATTCATGATAACATTTGTCATTGGGTCTTACCATGTGACACATAAGATGAAAATCATTCTATATGATGGGATTTTGTTCATATCTTCCCTATTATTATGGGGAATTATTTTCTACAATGGTAATATTTTATGAAATTAAGTCATGTTCATTAATGATTTCCAAAATCCCAATGTGGTATCGGTCAAACATATGTTGGTGATATAATTTAATTAATAATGATAATATTTAATATTGGACAATATTCAATTTCTAAATCCTAAAAGTTTTTAATTAAATTCCATTGGGAACAATGGAATTTAACACCATCATATAAGACAATTATCTTAATTTTTGTATTAGTTCCATTTGAGTTTTTTATACTTATGACAATCAATGGAATGATTGCAATTATAATTATATTTTTATAATGGGACACAATGTACCCCTTTTGTTCATGTAATAGGAATTGATTACATGAAGATTAATATCTGAAAAAATGGAATAATAGTTGGAGGATTCCATGCCATAGTTCATATGGGAATAATGTGTAAGAGGAACATTCAGGTTTTCTAAAAAGGAATAAATCCCAAAAAGGATGGATAGGTTTAGATTTTAGGAATATGGAATACCATGTGTCTGAATTATTTCATTTGCATTATATCCTAACAAAGGACATAAGATAGGTACATTGGGAATATGGCTCTAGAGGTGGGGGTATGATGTCAACGTTGGTTAATAGTATGGAATTAATATGATCATTTTATGTATATAACGTAATAGGGGAACATATAAAATTATTAACATATTGTGATATTACATTTAGGCCTTGAAGAGATGTCATTCATATCAAATTGGGGTCAGGAATTGTTGCCCGCATTCTTTGAGTGAAATAATTTATGGTTATATGCATGGACTGTTCCAAAAAATTTAACATCATGAATATGAGAAATTTCCATATAGTTTTTAAACATGAGATAAGTATATTAATTATGTAGTTTTACATCATAATATGTTTATATCTTTATCATGTAAGAATCATCTATTTATAATTTATTGGTTATTATGAATATGAGGTTTCCCTTATATGCTTCATTGAGAATATATCCCTTTTATATAATGTATCATGGGGAATATAGCCCATTTAAAAGGAATTTATATTTCACATAGTCATAAACCTGCATGGAATTCCCATAATGAATCAGTAAATTGATCTAATTGAAAAATCAACTCAGATTTATAATCTAATGGGACTCATTATATTTGTTAAAAACAGCTGAATATATTATATTAAACATATAGTAAAATAATATTTGGATGTGATATATATATATTGATGAATATCATGATTCATCCTATTATTAGGTTATAGGAATGGGACATATTTTAAATTGGGTGTGACCCATTCTCACTTCCAATCTCACTGATTGTAACCAATGGGATCTTCATTGTGTTGTTCTAGATTATATGTAGATGAAGGTTCTACCATGTGTTTCTTTATGATCCATGAAGTGGGGTGTCTAATAGATTCAAGGAATGATAAACTATTTATTAGGATATTATAATTATATATTTTCTATAGAGGTTTAAACCAATAGATCATATAATTATTAAATTACATTTATGAATATGAAAAATGGTCGAAGGTGTGAACACCTCTACACATGGTCCGACTGCATTTTTCTCGTATATTACAAGGAGGTTTGAATGGGCCCATTTTTTGGTGTTTTTAAATCATCAACCCATATATATAGCTCGATAAAGGTTCATAATATAGGAGAGCATGGTTAATAAAATCATGTGATATACAAGAATTATAATGAGAGAGGTATTGCATTCATAAAAACAACTTTCTAAATACATTCAATTCAACTTAGTAGACTGGAAATTACATTGATTAATTCAATTATTTACACATTTCACGGTAATTTTCTTCTACATCCCGAATACTCCAAGTATATGAAATGTTCACAATGATCCATAATAGGGGGAAAACGGAATTGAAGTCTCAAATACAACATATGTGATGGAATATTAGTTTATGTAGGAGTATAAACCATGTAGTTCATGTGTCATAACACACATAGAAATATTTACATGGTACTAACAGCCTCGTATATTTCACATACTACAATTAATGTACTATCAATCACTTTACATCAAAAAATTATAGTTTGTATCTCTGGAAGGGTGAATTGGATGGTGTGTCGATCTCTTTCTGTCTTCTATATATGTATCTCTATTTCACAAATCCTTCATAAATCAGTCATAATATATTTATTAGGCCTCTAAATTAAGTGTATATTATATGAATCAATGGATTGTGGGCCTTTATAATGTAGGATATTGTCAATGGGGCACCTACATAGATTATTTTTTCTTGGAATCTCTAGAAGAAACCATAGAGTCGCTAGGATGAAGGATTAATAGGTGAGGGGATAATGTAATTTGGGTATTCTTTTAGTGATCAGTAACATCCCCAAAATGGTTTTCAGATCGTTGAATAAATTTCTTGGTCATTCATTCCACATTAGGTAGTTCAGATTACTAGTGATCAAGATAGGCAACAGTGGTAAATATGTAAATTATAATGTTGAATAAAAGTTATATATTTACAATGTAGGTACTCAGATCCAATTGTATAATCAAACATGAATTGTTTGTGGTGGTCATTTATTTTCAAATGGGATTCCATTTAGTCAAGTATTTTTTCATCACCCAGGGCACCCATATATTGTAACTAGGTAGTATACAAAGTAGAAATATTTATTTTTCCTACTATGCCTTGGAAATATATTGGGACTTATATCATGTAATATAAATTTTAAACTATCATATATTCTCCCATTTTCCATTCTTATTTTGGGTTTCTGGGTTTCAAAAAATTCTTCAATAGAATTATATTCCTTCATAATTAAAAGTATATAGTTTCATTTATCATATGGTTCGGTACACAGTAACCTTTTATTTCATGATTAGGATGCAATATATATGGTGAATGACTATAATAGGGTATCCCTTCAATTATTTTGTTTACTTGTGATTAATAGATCAATAAACATTTTTCATTACAAATAGAACATCAGGTGATGTTGTATATGTTGTAAAATAGTAACTCAAATGATATAAGTTAATCACACCACTAGGAACTCCTATTCAATTATATTGATTATGTAATTATTTTATAATATAAGTTTCAATGAGGTAGATTTTTGATCCTCTTACCTAAACTAAGTTAAATACACATGCCTATTACATGGAGTGTCCTGGTATATTTAGAAAAATGCATTATTATCCAAATTTTAATTTTTATATATTTTATATATGTAAACCTTTGAATTAATTAAACATACTTGTTGTGTAATTTATGTCACATAGTGATCATTGATATAATTGATCCTATATAGAACTAGTGTATGAACCCATAACATTTGTTCATTAAGGGATTTGTGGGAGTGATGTTTTTAAATAATCTTATTCCAAAAAATCTATTAATATATTATTTTTATTACGGAGTTTCATCCACATTATTGAAACAAAATTATAAAACCAATACATGAGTTTAATCAACAAGAATAAAGGATTGATTTATTCAAATATTTAGGTTTTCAGATAATTTTTCAATGAAATCTATTTCTCGTAGATTCATGTATTAAAATTTATTCCACTATATTAAAGCTAAATATATTTGTTGTTATATCACAACATTAACAACAATAACTCCTTAATTAGGTGGGAAACATGAAAAATAAGTCATGGATAGTCCATAAGATGAGATCTGTGGTTTGGGGGTGCCCCTATTATAAAATATCCTAGAAAATATTTCAATATAAAATAATCTTTTATTTCACTGTGGATCTAAATGATGTTGTTATATATGGATCTACATGTGTATAAATGAATATCATCTTATGTAGATAATAAAATATCACTGGAATCATCAATAGAAGAATCCATTATAAAAAACACATTCAATATACTTTATAGTGAAGTAGCTATGAGACTGTGGGATGTGAATATGGTATGTGAATCCAATTTATTAGAGGATATGTTTGAATAATTCCTCCCTCCGCAATTTCAACGTTGTATGATGCAGAGAGAACTTCAATATTCACATAATCACTATTTTTCCAGACAATATATGTCATGTGGACAATATTTCTATAACAAATCCGATGTTTCATTCAGGACATGGGACGATCAATTCATTATGATGGCCCAAAAAAATATAAAGGTCATGATAACCCTTACATTACTATCTTATGCGAAGCATAGTAATCCAAAGTCACATTTTCAAATGATGTATGGAAAAGAATTAAATGAAATTTGATGGGAGGACTCGACGACTAGCTAATTGGGTATGCTGGAGGGTTTCTTATCAATTAAAATGTGATGATATGTTCACACACATAGGGAGTAGGGAATATTAAGTGTTTTTTAACTTCATATTGGATATTTATAAAGAGTTTTTATTGTCAATTAACTTAGTAATGTTGGTAATAGCTATTTTACATTGTCAACTGGTTAATGTATCGATAGTGAGTATTGAAATACATGATTCTCATAAAAGGATGTTATATTAGTTTGATGAATAATCATTACATTTCACAAACTCATGATCCAAGACCATAATAGTTTAATTCCTATAGAATCATGGGAGAAAATCTACTAACTTGATGAAAGCTCTTTGATATTTCCTATAAACAAATTCCCCTTTTTTCCATTCAAAAACATACACTACATAAAATCATTCAACATAACATGGGGAAATGAAACAAAATAAAGGCTAAGATAATATGCTTAGAAATAGTAAGAAAGGAAGATACCTAAGAAAAACATGAACATAAGTGTATGAGAAAATGTTCATAATATTATAAATCCACACCTTCTATAAAAAATTTCTTACACATGAGACGTGGAATGAATATTGTAAATTCATAAGACATGAATCATAATATAATGAAAAAACATGATCCATGAGATAATCACATAAAAATTAGAAATATATTTGGGTCATACAAAAAAAATAATATAAAATAATTTCTATTTTGATGCAGCCCCACTACCAAGTCCATTATACTAGAAAAAATCATTTTTAGTATTGACATTACTCTTTATTATAGCTATGTCTTGCAAAAATTAGTCCACTCCCTATTCAGGACCTATCATATTGTACTGATTTAACAACCTATTTTAGTGATTTCTATATCATGAGATATATAAAATCTTTACCTAGTGCATTACTGGGAGATATATGTCACACCCATAACATAATAAAAACTATATATATGTGTATTATAGGATTATAAATATTTATCATATTATAACCCATGAAATGAAACTGTTATCATAAATAGATCATTATATAATATCCATTAGAAATGTTTCAGGTTTCATATTCATTTAATCATTCAGTCACTCATCAAATGAAAGTAGTTTCATAATAATGTTATAATTGTTTAACCTGTGGAAAATAAATGGGTTTAATAAAAATGATTCAATCAAAAAAATAACCATTCAATGAATAAATATTAACTATATCGTTCGATCATATCACAATGAATTAATACATAACCCCAATGGATGTCATAATTTATGGAAAATAATCTTGAAAAATTATTTAAAACATTCCTTGAATAAAATATATTTTTTATTTTAAAATAACCATGAAATCATATAAAGGAAGTCTTTATAATCATATAAAACATTTTTAAAAATAGATTCTCTTCAAAATACTTTTCTTTTGAAATATCCTTAGAAAAAATTAAAGGAAAATTTCTAAATTATTTAAATTTGTTTAAAAACATTAATCCTTTTTAGAACCTCTTTTAAGTGTAAATAAATTTTTGATGAATTATTGTTCACTGAAAATAATTTAAAGAACATTTTAATCATGAAGAAAAATTTAAAATAATTTTATTTGAAAATAACTGTAGAAAATTATAATGGAAAATTAAAAAAAATTAAACTCATTTAAAAACATGAAAAACATGGAAACATTTCAAAATATTTTACCTTGAATATGAGATTTAAATATGTTTTCAAAATAATTGAAAACATTTTTACAAAAAACCATTTCAGAAGAAAATACAATTTTGACTGAAGGGATAAATAAAGTCAGCTATGTTTAAAACATTTCCTTATTTATATTAACTACCTAATAGTGTAAAATGGTATCATTACATGAAAATGTCTATAATAAAAATGGATTATAAAATTTTCATGAATTATGGAGATGTATATCATGGGATTTCTACATTAGAGACTTGATTATTAACAATCCTGAAAAAGTATGATATTGTAAATTGAAATCATTACATCTTTTGTAACCATGAATATTATACCACTTTAAGGGGAAAAAAATTAAAATACCCTAAGGGTGAATATGTTTACAAAAATACATTTCAATGGAGATATATATACACCATGTGAAATAATTTAGGTGTATAACAAAATTTACAACTCAAAAATGTTAATTGTGACAAAAATCACTTACTTCATGGGTAACTTTTGAATCATAATCCCGATGAATGGATAACATCAAAAGATTAATTAATAATAATTAAATGTGTTATATTAATGATATATCAATTAATATGAAATTATATACAACAAATAAAAGAAACAAATGTTGAAGATGAAAAAATCCACTTACAGATAAAAGATAGACTATAAATCCCCTTAACTTAAGTCTTGAATTATGATGAACTCATTCCAAAATAATCAATAATAAATATATGTTTATTAAAAATCAATCCAAGAAATAAATTAATATATATTATACCATATATGATTTTATTTTGAATTTATATTACTCATTTATTAACAATACAATGGTAATGTTATGTTTCGGGTAATAACTGCTTTATTTTTAGTACATGTTTTGACTTTTTATTCATGGTCCTATTACTTCAATCATGATTTTAAAATCTAAATAATTTAAAAAATGATATAAATATTAAATATATTTAATTTTTATGTATTTGTAGTAATCCAAAACAATATAGGAAATGAAATACATTATTCATGGAGACGGTAGGACATACGTACACATAATGTTATTTCTACTTCGATGTCATATTGAAAGAATAAAAATTAAATGATATATATACATAAACATTAAATTATAATTTCTATGTCATATGTATGAAATATTTTTATTACAAAAATCTTTAATACATTCAATGTAAAGTGTGGACTAATCACATCGCTTCACGAGTCGGTTGTACACCGTATGCACGAGCGGCGTTATCATATTCCCAAAAAAAAAGAATACATTAATTATTCAATGATATAATAGTTACAACAACATAATAATATCATATATATCATATATTAATTTTATTTAAATCATTATTCACATGATTTAATTTTTTTAGTTGGAAAATGAATGATATTGGTTCACCCGGTGGCATTCTTCCACACACATTAACGAATGTTTTGAAACCCATATGATGGATGTGTTTGTTATTCAGTAAAATAAATATCCTCAAAAACAATATATGTGATAGACATATAATATAATACCATAATTTTGTATTAATAACTTTATGATTTGGATAAATAAATAAAATAAAGAAGCTCCTTGAAGAACTTTTCTTCTTCTTTAGGTATTTGATTTATATTTTTTCTTAATCAATAATAGTAGGGATTTATAAAAAAAATAGTCATCTTGGATGAGGGTAAAAATAAATTAATTGATTTGGGTAGA
The DNA here is from genome assembly GCA_963277665.1 of Viscum album. NCBI lineage: Eukaryota > Viridiplantae > Streptophyta > Magnoliopsida > Santalales > Viscaceae > Viscum > Viscum album. The sequence continues at coordinate 1,453,633,743 of OY728129.1, read as the reverse complement.
TCTGTATCTATCCAAATGGAATAATAGGTGTAAATAATTGAGTATTGTGAGTTCCGTTTTATAGTTGACTATTAGTGGAATTATTATAAATACAAAAAAGAAACCACTATTGTTAGGTCAATATTAGTTCATGTGGCTCCAAATTTCATAATTAATTTTCTTTTGGGATTTTATTGACTATCCAAACCTCCAAAAAACATTTATATATATTTTCTAAACATTTTTTTGCAAAAAATATATGTTTTCCCACTTTCTTATTTTTTGTTTTCATTATATCAAATAGTTTTCTAATTTAGAATATTTATCAAATAAGTCTTTATGAAAGTAATAATTATTAAATAATATTGAAACATTGATTATAAATAAGGTATATAATTTATAAAATAAAAAAATCTATTCGTTGGGAAATTTATTTAACCCAAGAATATGTAACATGAAAAACACTATATTAACCATAACCGCACAAACTGAGTTTTTACTATTTAACGGTCAATATGGTCAATATAATAGAATAATATTTCCATTAATGGAAAATATTTTAAATATATTTTTATTTACATATCAATAAATATAATAATGTTTTTTAGTAACATTAAATCAACAAATAAAATATCATTTATTGTAAAATAATATTAATTCCCTTTGTACTATTTTAAAATTAAATTGAATTTTAAAAATTCTAGACACTAATGGAATTATAATATATTATTTTAAACCCAATTTAACATGATATTTAAATATTAAAAATAAAATAATTCAATAAATAATTTAATTTACATAACTTTTTATATTTTTTTACTATCATTTATTTCATTTACTGTTTAGCTAAATAATTATTATATTAGCGTTTCTTATGCATTTAAATAAATTATTTTAATAATAAAAATTAAATATAAATTATTAATATTATTATAAAAATAACTAATTATTATTTCAAATGTATATATACAACCAAGAATAGGTTGCTTGTGTCCCAATCATTTGTCTTTATTGATATTCAAAGTATGAAAACTGTATTTTTCCTTTTTCCTTTCTTATCTTATTAAATTGGACATATTCAAAAAAAGGGGAACATAATTAATATATTAATGAGAAATTTATGTCCATGTTAAAAATAAACTCATCAAATAAAATTTATATGATATTATAGGTCATTCTCGAACTGATCAATCTACATTAAACCCTGGATAATCCTTTTTTACTTGGACTATGGTAAAAAATACTTGTCCTTTGGAGTATTAAATATGGTCAAAAGCTATGTTAAACTTATTAGATATTTTTGATTATTAATATTACATTAATTTAGTCCATTTATTTAAATTCTATTCAAATACCTGAAAATTTTTAGTCTAATATTTATCCCACACCCGCAACAAGATATTTGGTTTTTAATTAGATAATAAAAAGGTTGAAATGTTTTCATATCATAATTCAACCTAAAATTGATTCAAATGACAAAAAATGAATTAAATTATATAAAATTTAACTGATTATAATTTAAAAACATTTCAATATTTAATATATCATTATTAATTATTTTTATTAAAAATATTCTATCAATAACATTTTTTATTTTTTATTATTCATTAATAAATTTTCATTTTATATAAAATTCAACTAATTAATTATACGATAATTTTTATATGATAGTTTAAAATATCATGATTATAGTTTAAAATATTTTTTCTCAAGTGGATAAAATTTAATTTTGAATTATGTCATAAATATGTTACAAAAATATTCCTTTCTTAATTCCAGTATCATGTGTAACGCAAGCTAACCAATTGTTGTGTGTGGCTTAATATTAACATGGTGTTGGGCGTAAAGAAAGATAAACCCAATGTTTTGTGTAGATCCAAATAAAATTTATTTTTTATGCGGATAAAAATATATGAAATATTTAATTATTTTTTAAAAATAAATATCCCAAAATCTAATTGTGTTATATTATACGCCACATAAAATTAGTTTCACCATCAAAATTAATATCAGTTACCAAAGTCGTAAAATTTTAAAATTCATAACTAGAAACAGATATCATAATAATTATTAATAAAAATTAATTTGAAAAGTAAATTTGGAAACATAAATGTTACCAAATGTTACTCATAACATTGTTTCGACAAGGTAGAAAATAGTTGAGAAGTGAAGATTTAAATATAGGTGAAAAACATAATTAATTATAGAGAGATAAAAAATAACAAATCACGAGAATGTGAATGATAAATGGAATGTTAATAGGATCAAAAATATAAAAATATGATGATTTAAAGTAAATTTTTTTCAAAAAATAGAGGGTATTAGGACAAAATTTTGTTTTGATATATTTTTAATAGAGTTGAGGAAAAATTTTACTATTTAAAAATATAAGGAAACATACATAACAGATATGTTTATATTCCATTAACACAACTGCATCATGTTGTTTGATCAATTTCCAATTCAACTCTTATACTATGTAATAAAGATAATGTTTTATTTACTAAATCTCCAATGAATCATAAGATCTATAAATATTGATAATTAAATCCATATATATCTAGTAAACAATGTTTTCACACGTTATCAAATATGAAAAGATCATTATTGGATGATATAATGTTTTAATATTAAAAACCATATCCAAAATTATACATAAAACATTCTATAAATGTTTATACTTATGAACACTTTTGAAGAATAAAAATAATTGAAATTAGAAGTATGGTCAATTATATAAATATAACATTAATCCCTCATATACAATAAATTTAATCTTGATGTTCACATACTGAACATGTGAATAAATTCTTCAGGTATAATCTTGAAATAAGGTAATAAACTGAATTAGCATATATCATTATTTATAACATACATAATTCTTCATTCCTTAAATAAAAAAACATATTATTTAGTATAGTATATAAACTAAATGTTTATGTAAACACCATCAATGCCAATGAAACCCACTTTTTATACATATCATTAATTGCATACATGGTAATTTATAATTTATAATTTACATATTCATATCAATTTCCTATTTATCTAAGAAAACATTATCTCAAGATCCAGTACATATTAAGGGCTATCTTCTCTTAATAAAAATATCTCTTTTTCTATGATTCACTTTTCTATTCAATTAGAAAAATTGAACATAGTAGTTTAAATACTTATTGACAATGATAATATAAAAATCACTTATATATAGCATAGTTCTATAATTACAATAAATAAACATTTTTATAATTCTTCTATATCCATAAGCGATTTTCTATGATTCCTTATCTTAGTTCTTAATACATATTTCAGTTTATCTATTATTCGTAGTCTCTTTCTCATAAATAATATAACCATTACTCATACCACCATGAAAATTATATTCATGATATTTTATTCTAGGAAACCATTTTTATTAATTCTCATAACTTCTATATCTAATTCATTAATTAATTGATAATATCATATGAATTAAATTAATCCCATAATTTTTTCTAACTGAAAATTTCATTTTTCTTTTTAAGTTACTTTCCCCCGTAATTTTCTATGTCCAAAATATCATCTTATTTCTCTAAGATATACAATTGGTGATTTACTTCCATATTCTCAACACAAAGAAATAAAAATATTCTTTCCTCCATAGTGTCAATTACTTGAACACACAAAAAACTATTTCATTATCTTATATGGTGGGTCATATAATTGGTTAAGGCTAATGTATTTAATCATGTTTTTTGATAAGAGATTATTCAAAATCATAATATCCTTTACTATAGTCCTTATCTCATTTGGATTATCATTTAAAAATTGTAAATTAAAATAATTGTTCACCTAGATACTTTTGATTACATCCATCTATTTAAATAAGAAAATCATGATTTGAGAAATTATAATCATAGTAGAAAACAACATAATCGTGAAAAATATATTATATAATGTCTAAATAATCAACCCTTCCATTTAGTCTATAAAACCTTAGTTTTATTATATGTCATTCACAATCATAACATATTCACATCATTCATTATTTTTCATAGATTTTATGAATTTTTAAATAATTTCCCCAATGGTAGAAAAATTAGGTATGCTTCAAGGCCTGTTGTCAGACACTAGTTCTCTATTGAGTCTAGATTAAAAGGGTGCATTCAAGGTTCATTCCCCAATATAAATATGTACCAAAGACCCATCCAATATTAGTATCTATATATGGATGTAATTTCTTGTAAACCACTCTCTCAAATCATTAACAAAATATTAGGCCATTCTCATAAACATGGAAAAAACCTTAGACATATCGTTAAGAACATCATAATAATATCCCTAGAAGAATCCCTTGGGGCCCAACTATTATTTCTCTTTCTAATTTTTATAGGATTACTAAACCTATCCGATGATACAAACAATAAAAAGATTGGTTTCTCATACATGGAAATCAGAACATTTTTAGGAATATTCATTATGTTATACAAGAAAATGTATGAGGACCAAAATTGATCACATGTTTTGGAAACCTTGAAAACAATATTATAACATAATGAAAATTCATCAACATATCCCATTTAGAGATTCCTTAATCATACCATTAACAAACATACCCTATATTAAATCTTTCTTCAAAACCTGTGCAAATGAAACATAGGAAAGGGTGATCTCAAATGCATTGTATGGGTAATGTGGGGATACACCAAATAACAACATTAAAATAATGTTATGGAATCATAATTATAATATCTTTAATCCATACTGCACATATCAATGATCATATACTAGTTTCATGGAATAAGGATTTTTATTTCTCAAGACCGAGTCATATGATAATAAAAGTGCATAATACAAGATAAAATACCATGGTAATAAGACCTGGATTTTTTTATCACACATAGGTGTGAAAATTAATTCTATAATTTTCAGGGATCACTTACAAGGAAATCATAGCAAAAAAGTGCATCACTTTAAAAAGTTTACTCAACATTCCAATCCTGTCTTACTGAACCAATTTCAATCCTAGTTATAGACCTATCATATAGTACCGAGTTCACACATAATTTCATCCATGTATATCTCATTATATTTATATAATGGTATGTAATATATTGGAGGGAGATATAGCTCCCACCTATCACAAAAGAAAAACTATATTTATTTTTTCAATAATATCATAATAATACCTCAGATCATAACCTATAAAATGAAATGGGTATCATAAATATTTATTCATACAATAAACTATATATAAGATATGGGTTTCATAATTATTAAATCAACGTATACCCTCTGAAACGATGTGTATTTCAAAATAACTATATCATAATATAAGTTATGTAAGAGAAACTAGTTTCTTAAACATTATTCAGTAAAAAAATAAACCATTCATAGAAATTAAATTAATGGTATCCTAGGATCTCAACCGCAATAGTATATAAATAACACTAATATATTTCGTATGATATATAAAATAATTTTAAAATATAATTTAAAATATTTCAAGAGAAAAATGTCCTTTCCTCTAAGAAGTAACTTTTAAAAAAAATTAATAGAAAACTTTTTCATTAAAAAACTAACTTTTGAAATTTGTAATCTAATCTTTCAAAATAATTTTACATTTTTTATAAAACATAACATTATTCAAAAAACATTTATTTGAAATTAAATTTTCAAACATATAATATAAATCATTAAAAATAATTTCAAATTATTTTTAAAAGATAAAATAACTGTGAAAACCATTCCATATGAAAATAAATTTGAAACATTTGATGTGGGATTTTTAAATCATATAATTAACATTAAAATAATTATTTATTTTCCGAATCATTTTAATAAAAATTATCCATTGAATGATTATGAAGTATCATTTGAGCATAATTTAAAACAATTTATAATACACAAAAAAATTTCATAATAAATTTCCCTAAAATTAATCATAATATAATTTAAAAAAAATTAAAAAAATTAATATTTCATTGTTTTGGAGGAAATTAAATTAACGATGGAATGGATAAATAATGTTATATTTTCTAATACAATTTTATAATTATATTAATTGTAATTGAGTTGAAAAATCAAACCATTACATGAATATATCATGTATAACCATAGTATAAAATTATTCCAGATAATTTTTGTTAATTATATGATGATATTTCAATGTCATATATTTTTTTATAAATATTCCTGATAAATTATGAGATTTTAAATGAAAATCATTACAACTTTTCTAACCTTAAATCATAACCCACGTGAAGGAAGAACATAAAATTACCCTATAAATATCATGAATATGTATAAATAAATTATATTTTATGTCAATGGTGTTGTATACAAAACTCATGAAATAATAATGATGTATAACAAAAAACACATCTTAAAAAAGAAAATCAGGACAACAACCTCTTACATCATGTGTTACTTTTAAATAAAAATCCTTCTAAAATAATAACATGAATTAAAATTTTAATTATCATTAACATATTTCTATTCCTGATATATAATTTTGTAGGCCAGTATATAGACCAAAAAAAACATGTTGTGAATATAGAATTTGTCTTTCAGAAACAAAAGTGAGCCAAGAATGCCCCTAACATTAAGTCTTGACATTCATCGTACTTATTCCAAATTATTGTATAATAAATATAATTTTATTATAAATATATAAAATAAGAATAATCATATTTATAAAACCATATATGATATTTTCTGAATTTTCATTAACTATTTATTAACAATTCATTGGTCAAACAAGGTGGTTGTCCTCCATACACAAGAACCATGACATCAAAACCCATTTTCTGAATGTTTGTATGTTGTTGTGGGTCTTATCCATTAAAAAATCACAATATATAGAAGATAATTTTGTTATTATATTATTTTTTATAATAATAAGTGATGGAGGTGGAGTAAGAAATATTTCAAAATATTGTCATTGATGAAAATTTCCTCTACATTGGGTATCCACCATAGGTTTACACCAAATAATTAAAAGGATGGATTTATTAAATAAATAATTTTTTTATATTAGATTGATTTTTTTAAGTTATGATGGTAGATATTGGGTTATCTATATCGATTGAGATCCCTGAATAACATATTAGACACAATCCCTTTATATAGTCGAGGAAGAGTGTCATTGTTTTAATTACTCAAATGTGTTATCTATTGGGAGGTCCACATTACCAAATATGACTCCAAATTAGATTAATAATGGCTTGGATGGATTATATGGTCTATTCATAAAACCACCAAACATTGAATGACATATTTTTTTATTTTTTTTCTTAACTTCAATGTTTCCCCACATTTACCATTTTGGGTGTTCACTATGGCAACTAGTTATCTGACCTATGTAACTTATAATTTAAGAGTAAATTAAAATGTAATTTATTAAAAAACTTTTACTTAGTTATTATATATATGATATAGAATTTATAAAATAAAAAAACAAAATTTTTTGAAAATTAATTATACATAATCTCAAGTTTGTGAAAACACTACTTTAAGTTCTATCGCTCTAACTGATTTTTTACTAATTAATGGTCAATATTGTTATTATAATAGAAAACAATGTTCCGAAATAGTCCATATATTAATTTTATTAATATTTATAAATCATTTTCTATAATATAAGTTATTTATTAATTGTAAATATATTAATAAAATATCATTTATTTTAAATTAAATTTAATATCAATTTTGAAATTCTTCATATAAATTAAAATGAAAATTTTTATTGAAATAATTTAATTAAAATATATTATATTTACACTTTATTCAAATTATATAATTATCTAAAAAATAACAGTAAAAAATAATTCATTCAATTTACTTTATAATTAATATTTTTACAATCAATTATTTTATTTATTATTTACAAAAATAATTATAGTGTTAGCACTTTATAAGTGTTTAGAGTGATTATTTTATATCTAAACAATAAAGAAAAATAATAATAATAATAATAATAATAAATTTATCTTTCAAAAATATATAGAAGAACATATTGGTTTTTCTTATTCCAATGCATTATAGATATTAAATGTAATAAAAGTTTCTTTTTTGACATCTTATTTACCTAACTAATTATATGTGACAAATTGAAAGGAATGTGGAAAATAATTTCCATATCATAGAGACTATGACTTATAAATTTGAAAAAATATTAATAAATGAAATTTTAATGATTTGTTTTGTCATTTTCACCCTTATCAATCTATTTTACCGATGGTAAATTCATTTTTACATTATGCACAGTTATATGGTTCCATATATTTATCATTAATTATGGTAAAAATTATGTTTCGGTTATTAGATATTATAAATTTTTCTAATTCAAAATATAGAATCAATTTTCGAAAATTCAATTCACATATGTGTAAATTACTAATTTATAATTATTACCACAGATGCGATGAGAAAGCATACTTTTTAAGAGAAAATATTCAACAGTTTAAATGTTTTTGTATTCAAATTCAATATGAAATTGATTCCAATGAATTTAATTCAATAAAATGATATAAAATTTAACTAATTATTCTTCAATCCCATTTCAAATTATAATTTAAAATTATAAGTTTTTTAAATGAAAATTACTTTTTCAATTCAAATACAGTATTTTTAATGATTCAACAAAAAACATATACTTTTAAATAAATCCCTATTATTCACACTATGATAATTTTTATATGATTATATAAAAAATTATGTTTATATTTTTAGATTAATTATCTAGTATTGATGAAATTTAATTTATATTAATATTTCATTGTGTGACTAAATAGTGTTTTGTTTAAAACCTAGTATTACTTGCAATTCATACTAACGCAGTGTTACTTGTGTTATAATATTATTATGGTTTTGAATATAACTTAATATATATACAATGATTCATGTATCTAAATATATACATAGTTTTTCATGTAAAGTAAATTATTAAAACAATAATATTTAATTGAAAAAAATTATATTTCATCATATCTAAGGGTGTCTCAAGGTATTCCCCATTTGGAGTTATTGACCCCAAATAGGTGAAATAGGTGTGGATAGTTGTGTAAATGAATTCATAAAAATATTGGTGGTACTCAAAGAAAATATCTTACCTTATTTTTATTTAATAATTGTAGTAATGCCATGACCATTGAGAGAGTGATTGTTAAATAACAAATTTAATATACATGACCAGTTCCTATATGTACTAAAAAGATATATAATTGGGACTATTTTTCATAAAAACAAGGATCCTTATATCTCATTTCTACTAGGTACAGAATATTTTTATATTACTAGTGAATATAATATATGGGGAAGGTAATTTTTCAAACATAAGTTCCCCCACTAGTTCATGTTTCTATTCTTATATGTTTTGAAAAAGTATTCTCCTCATCCCTCTATAGGGTCTACTAACAGAAACCCTATAGTAAAACTCTATTTAATACAAATTATGATGAGATAATAGATATGTATCATGTTGAATTTCGCTATAGTTTGGTTGTATAGGATCTGATTACCGATTATTCCAAGATGTGAATGCATTAATATTTTCAAAAACATCTGGTGATCTAAGTATAAATTTTAATTGGTGCCTCTATTGCTACTATTGATAGTGAACTGATTCCTTGGGTGGAGATGAATTTACAGAAAAATGACCATTCCACAAAAATTTGATGTTAATAAATCTAGGAATAATTTTTCTCTATTGGGAGTATCATCATCATATATTCCAAAAAAACATAATAAATGTATCACTATACCATATACTAGGGGGCTTTATCTCCCACTAATCATATTCATTTTGATTATAAATACATATAATATTAGAGGGATTGGTTCATATTAAGGTCTTCATTATCCAATAGGGAAATATTGGGATCCCTTCAAGGGGATAAAATTATATTTAATGTTCTTCTCCATGAAAAATCCACCATATTCATCAGTTTGGATAACCAACCCATTGTGGATGGGAAGCACATTTAGGACCTAGAAGAAATGATTAACTCCAATAATGAAGTTTTAATCCTTTTAAACCATGTAGTGTAATTATTGGGGCTGGAATCAAATAATAAAAGTGATGAAGATGGGAAAATTATTTTCAAAAAAGTGTGTCCGAATATATATATTTTTTTCCAAAATGACCACTATAAACACTATCCCTAATATTTCATTATTTCATGTAGGATTTAGATGACTCCAATTAGACTACCCTATCTCAGAAATACACTAAAGGTAGAATAACGGTTAGTACCAATATATTATTGTATATGGAAGTAGATAAAGAAAGCTCATAAGAAATGTGGGATCATGTGAAAAAATTTATTTCTGATCTAACATGAGTAAAACCTATTGTTAAACCAATAACCCATCTGACATAATTTCCACATTATGGAATCCATATATAATAGTATTAGCAGTTACTGGAATATTACCTTCACCCCAAACGAGTAGGAATCTATTTCTTATATTGTATTGTTTTCTCATTTTTAGGATTCTTACATGAATCAGTAATAATGTGTTTATTCATTATGCATTAGAATATATCATGGGAACCATTTAGAATTAACTCATTAATACTATAGATATATTATCACTATTGAAAAAATTATATTACTAGAAACTATTATAGGAAATAATAATTTGAGTGGCATCATCAATGAACCGAATATGTTTTTCACTGATACAAATATATTTTAGAATCCTATATAAACTAATGAATGTTAATCTTAGTACCACCCACCATAAATATGGCATCATTTTTTAGTGTGTCATATCAAGATGGTATATTTCATAAATGGTGGTTGTCTTTCTTCACACATTTTTTGCGAATTGAAAAACATGGGATATTTTTTCATTCAAATCATCATTCATAAAGATTCTTAAGAACCCATTTTATAGGAGTATCCTTGTAAATATGGTATTCTACTAGGATGTCAATGTTAGGTTCCTTTTGACTTACCAATTTTTTATCAAGAAGAAATATTCATTTTTATCCCTTAAAATTAAAAGGTATTACATGCCATAATATCTCCATAATTGAAGGTAAATATTAATATTAATATATATATATTATATCTCCAGTTTTTTGTTAATTGATTTTTGTGTGTGTCTTTATTCACTCAAATATTGGATCATAATGATGTGAATCTTTCATTGATGTCCCTACATGTTAGTGATGAAGATTTGTACATATTCCTCATAAAAATTCCTCGAAGATATTCTATGATAAGAACAAATATGATTGATCTAGTTCCTGGATATATTACCTCTCAAATGATTAGAACATGTTATATCCTAGAGGTTGAATCATTTCTAGAATTATAATGATAGATACTGAAAAGGATTATCTAATCATTAATCATTGATTCCCCTATGTAGACCTAGGTAATCGGTGGAAGAACTATCACATGTTTTTATTTATATTAGTTTGTAGGGATTCTCAACTGTCATCATATTAATTACTATATGATAAAAATTGTTTATCATCAAAATCAGTGTTAAAATTCATACTATAAACTTCAAAAATAATGGATAACAAGTTAATCCCCTACAATCTATTCTATAATTCTTCAAAAAGAGTCAAACAATGAAAAATAATATGAGTATCAAAAATGCGTGATTGAGTGAAAGGCTATTAAAAACAAAAAAACAATAATTGGAGTTTTTTGTTTACATTGAATAATTAGTAGTTATATTAAAACCCTTTTATGAAAAAAAATGATAAAGGAGGAGTGTCGTTATAGATACACACTTACCATGAATTACAAAATGATTTATAGAACCTAGTATTAAAGAAATGTAGTTTAGAATTATAAAACATCAAACATCTTGTGGTGAGTGTTATAATTTCATGATAAGGGACCAATAAAACTACCCCACTCTCCATAATTATTAAAGAGTCTACAATTTTATTTATCTTCTTTTATTTTTACTATAAATAAAACAAATTTTTTTATCATAATCTTCATTATTATTTAATCTTAATTTTCAGGAATAACATTCTATGATTTAATATTAAATTAATAGCATAACTAATTTTACATCCCTATAATATTAGACAACATAAAATTACTTCCAAATTAATAAGAAATTCATCCTTTTTATGCCTCATGGATGTGTATAAGTAGAAGAATAATTTCCACTATACCAAATTTTTTCCATTCATAAATGTATGATTAATTATTTAGTGTAAGGGTGTAATTATTTTATTATTATTATAAGAAGCAAATTCTCTAACACCTTCATTGACTAATGTTTTCATTTTTTCAGACAAGACATTTACTTAGTTCAAATCATGGGATATAGATGATTTAATGTTCTGTCCCCATATCTATTTTCACTACTTATATAGATAATTCCCAGCTAGTGTGGACCTATATATGTCTCAATGCTATATTTTTTTGGCATTATAGTACAACTCATACTACAAATCTTCTATTATTTTCTTTTGGGGTCATATATTCATCTAGTATGGGTTATGATTATGGATTCACAGGTTGAAATAAATTAAATTATGTACTTGATGAATGAATGGAAATTTTTCAATCCTTTAATGATTATCAAAATGAATGTGTTGACTATTTCAATGGAGGAGTGTATTCTTTAAGGTAAAATTTCTCAAACTATTATGTAACAAATGTTATTGTTTCAATTTTCGGACTAGTATTCCAATATTTAGTTCACAAATAGGAGTAACTTAATTGCAAGAATAATAGTTTCTATGAAGTGTATTTAATATCATTGAATTGAGATCTTCATTGAATATTCATGTTGATATAGGAATGGTCTACAAAAATGGATATCATAATCATGATTTGATAATGGGAATCGTTCATGAATGTATATCATAAAGACTACTGAATCCAAATGAATGGGTAGGATTTTGGATTTTGTAAATCATAACCCATGGTTAATAAAGTTTGGATTTTGAAATAAGAAACATATATAATGGATGATTGCTGCCCATATTAAAATGATGAGTTCTTTTAAATATATAATCAAGTTATTCATAGTTTAGTAGTTCATATCCTCTTGTTGAGATGATCTTGGTTAGAGAAGCAATATGTTGAAAAATATATGGACCCGTATTGTGGAATGTATTCATAGGTGATAATACATATCAATTTAATAAAAAAATTCATGTTTCTGATAGACATTGATTTTTATCATTGAAACAAGAAACTTTTATACAAATCTATACATATGGAAGGGACATACAGAATAGAGCTGATGGAGTCATTTTATAACTAATATCATGGTTTTATGGATACCATGTTCGATTGGAATGGAGTCAATATGTATTGTCGCTTGTGGTGGAGTCTATAATATATATGATTTGTATTTGACAATGTATCTTTAGTTAAAAAATCAATTCATGCATAGTTTGGTTATATAGGGACACAATCATTGAATAGGTTCATTGATAAAGAACTCAATACTGAACATTCATACATAGATCATGAAAAAAAATTAAGAGGGTAATATTTAGGTTTTTAGCCCCACAATTAGGTGGTCCATGACCATATATAATATACATAATACTAAATTATTTGATGAATATAGAATTCATTGTTAGATCTAATGCAATCAATGAAGATGTCTCTATATATTACCCATTAATGAGATTCAAGTCATATACAAATATTGACTATGTATAATAATCCTACCTATATCAGTTCCATATGTATGAGTGTGGGGTGTACTCTATAATCCATGATCTTATATACTATAATCCTTCCACCCAATTTAATGCTATATGGTGAGAACATGTTTCAATTTATTGAAAAGATGTTAAATCCTGATCATGATTTCCATGAAAATACATCATAATATATAATATTTTGTGATTAATAATCAAATTAACGATCAATAGGTGACATGGGTACCATACCAATTTCAATAGGGTACATGATAAGGGTTAAATTAATAATATAGGGTCCATTTGATATATTCTCCATATAAACCAAGGCTCATTATATGGACGAATTTCCAACCATGGAACATGATGTGTAGAGTTATAATGAATATTGAGATTCTATTAATATTATTTATGCTGTTATAAATAGTTAATTTTCATATATTCTGGACAAAAAAATATTTCTCATATGCTGTTATCACTATATGGGGAGATTTATACCCATAAAATTTTCGAGAACCTTCCTCTTAAATTTTTTATTTGGCATCAGGGATCTTATATCTAAATCCTATGTAGGTGACCCCCAATTTCACTATTTTTCTTATGATATTAGTAATCCATCACCACCATAAAATCCAATTATAGATCCGAATCCTATTTAGATGTAATTAGTTTGTTTGAAATTATGGATAGTATTCGGAAAGGATATTAAATCATCGCTCCATATCATAAGCTTGAAATTAAAAATATGGATTTAGTTATTTATCATATATAACCAACACAAAAATATTTCATCTATAGGGAAGAGGAAATTATTCACTTATATAGATTTCAGTATAACCTATGGATTGATATAATGTTGTTATTATGTATCCTAAAATAAAACAATGCATTCCATGTTTATTTCATTTTTAGAATGTCTAAAATATAATTCATATTAATTTGTAGGGGAAATGGGGAGTTTCTATGAATATATTTTTAAATGGGGGACCCAATTATAAAGAGTGTTATGTGGATATGGCTCCTTTGGAGGAGGATGAATTTTCATGTTTCGTGTTCTGTTAAAATCTATTTCTCAGATGTAATTAACTTAACTCATCATAATGATAAAATGGGACAAGAGATGTTTTTAATGAATTGTGATAGGATCAAATTCAGAATGTGGTTGGGGGTATTTTTTTTCAATTTCTAGATTCAATTCGGGATTTTTGGGAATTAATATATATCTTATTCCAACATGATTAAAGAAACATAGTGTTCATTAAATGAAATATTATTTTTATGGATAAGACACATATGAATGAAATAGGTTCAATTGATGTAATGAGATATGGATATATTATGTTGCATATACTTACATATGCTATGTTATATCAAATATAACTAGGAAAGGTCATCAGGAATAAGGGACTTCGAGCATTATAAAATTCATGCATGATGAATGTGAACAAAATTTATTTTATAGTCGTAATGCCCAGACTAATGTATTTTACAGTTTAAAATCTTATAATTATTACCCTAATGAAATGAAGTTTAATATCATGTTTTATTCACTAGTATTATATTCATTTAACATTTTAATACTATGATGATTTCACATAGTTTTACATCATTGACTATGAAAAGATGTGAATAGATCATGGTCTTATGGCGTGGATTATTTTTATTCAGTTTTGAGTCATTCCACTCGAAATTGTTGTTTAATGTGATATATCATGTGAATTTATTAAGAAGAAAACTATGTATATTAGGATTTTTGATGAAGTCAATAACTATCTTAAATAGTAAATATGTACTAATGTGGTAGATAACATGTTCAACATAATATCTCTCCCGCTTTTTTGCTAAATTTGGAGGCATCTTGCATAGTATAATTGGATTTGTTTTGAAAATAACAATATAAATATTAATTAAATATTGGATGTGAACAATATTAATTAAGGCTTAGGAAAAATAATTAATATAATTTTTTAGATTATGTAATACGTGCATTTATTTTCATCGTGGCCCTAAAATTCATCACACAATTTCTCATTATTGTTCATCTTCTGATAGATATATTTATATGGACACATGAAATGAGGTTAGTTGATTTTAGATGGGTAAAAATAACTATTATCCAAACAAATATAGTATACATTCACCTAAATTTAATTTGATATTGTTTTGTGATTGGCCAATAAGGCATTCAAGAGATTGTTTATCAATAATTTCTTATTTGTTTCCACTCTCTTCTATAGGATTATCAGAAGATTCATATTAAAATAATAAATAGTCTTATTATTTATTGCATGTTATAAGGGGGAATAGATGGCATAAGTGTTTAATTATTGATAAATCTCCTCCAACGAGATTAAATTAAAAAAACTTCAATTATCTTTTATATTATTCAAGAAACACCAAACCGAGTGATGATGTTTGGATTAATAATTATTATCATTTTTTCAGAACTCTAATTATAGTGTAAAAACAGCCCACATGGATAAGAAATTTATTATAGTAATTATGTTTTTAAACATATTATATGTATCTAAGGGATATGGAACCCTTAATAAAATTCCCCACAGACAAACTTGAAATGAATATCTAGCCTTATGTAGATGGTTTCGAGTAAGATGAATAATGTTGGAATGTTTCTAGAATAAATAGAACGTTTTAGATGATATTATTAAGACATATTCCATTATTCTCCAATCATTTCTTAGTCTCATGACATGATGTATTATCCTAGTATGTTATTGGTTGGTTAAATTTATAATATCAGAGACTTCTTGGAAAACGATGGGATATTCCCCCTATAATAAAAATAAGGTGTATTCCATCAAAGGATCAATTATAGAGAACCTTATAAAAGATTGGTTCTTCATATTGGGTGATTTTCAACAGATTATAGAATATTATTTTTTCTCCCGTATTAAATGTTACAATATAATTTGGGTTGTATTTTATTAGCTGGGAAATCCAATCATCTATTGATTATGGAAAAAACAATATTGCCTCTTCATTGTGAGGGGTTTGGTGAATCTTGTTGATTTCTCCATATTACGGGAGATGTAAGCGTAATGACCCATCCAAATTATTTTGGTAGTATTCATCCCACAAGTATCAGATAAATTATTTATTATTCTAGGGAAAAATCTATTCCTATGTTGGTGATGATGCAACTAATGTCGGTGAGCTTCTATTAAAATCACCATAAATACATTACATTTTTTGTGGGATAATGTTATGAATTTAACAAAACTATTCAAGATTAAACTCAATGCCACTATGGAAAAACAATAAAGGAATTTTTCTGATGTGGCCTTGAATATAAATTTTAGTGGATTCATGTTCTAGTTGTGTTGTCAATGATTGTTAAAAAACATCTTATCTTCTATAATTTGTCCACAATGTTGTGGATTCTAGACTACCAAATCATCCACTAAACACTCCACTATCATTTAAAATGGGGGAATTATGATATATGGTATGGTATAGTGATATATCTCTCTTGGGATATTTAGTCCAAAAAACAAAACTAGATAACAATAAACCATAGATATAACTTCAAATATATTGGATTATTATTTCTTGTAATCCGAGTGGATTTCTAATAGTTATAATATACTTTAATAATTCTGATTTATTCATATAAGACTACTAAATTGATAAAAAAACTATATACTCCAAATATGGAAATCCGTTTTTATGAATTGTAAGTGTAAATCAGCAAACTAAATGAATACATAGATCTGGAGTATATTCTTATAGACCAAAAATATAGTAATAATCAACATTGATAATATGAAATTATGAATTAATAATTTCATGAACATATTATCCACCTTATCATCCACTATAAAAACAATATTTTTATATGTTCTCCTTGTTACTTTCATATAACCACACCGATCATTTGGTTTCCCCGAATGGATAGTGGATACCAC
The DNA here is from genome assembly GCA_963277665.1 of Viscum album. Taxonomy (NCBI): domain Eukaryota; kingdom Viridiplantae; phylum Streptophyta; class Magnoliopsida; order Santalales; family Viscaceae; genus Viscum; species Viscum album. Next base: position 1,453,616,217 of record OY728129.1, on the reverse strand, counting down.
ATGATATAATCTGGGAACCTCAATATAGTTCAAAGAGAAAACATATTGGTATTATTTTAGGATATATATTAATTATAATCCTAAGGGAACATGTTTTCATTGATTATGTTAGCTCATGGTCATAATTTGTACAACGATTCACCAGTTTTTATTTACATATATTGGTGGAAGAACCTTCCTGACATGCTGGAGGGGTATCCAAAATATTTTCTACTTCTTTGAATTCCTCCCTTATTTACTATTCATCCAAACTATGGATGATGTGTGAGGTGATTAGAGTGTTAATGAAAATATAAATTTCCTCACCCAATTTAGGGGAATAGTTTTCCAGTTGCAGCTTTAGAGATAGAAATTGACCATTCTCATGATTGGAACTACCATAATGAGTACTTGTGTAAGTCAAAGATAATGTTCATATCTCTTGAGGATTTGGAGATAGGATCTATGAATCAATAATGGATATAAATTAACTCCCATGTAAATCATATGAAACTATTGAAATAATTATGGAAGTGGAATACATATCTAAAATATGTGAGGTCCATGTTAATTATTAATAAGATTTTCATATAGTTAACTCCCTACTCTATTTTATGGGGTTAAAAAATAAATCCCCATGAGAGTTCCATGGATTTGAAATGGGTTCTATAAAACTATTTGGGGATGCAATGTGAGATGTGTCATTTAACAATGGATATTTCACATCTTTCTTATTGAATGATAACACTAAATACTTGGAATAATTTGAATCAAAAGGGGATCCATAAACAGAAAAAACTCTAACTTTTCCATGGAATACATACATAAGGAACTAATGGTATGATGATTGAATAATTTAATTCATAGGGTTTTGAAAAATATCAATATGATATTTTACATCCATGTATTATGGGAAACAAATAATTTTTATACAGAGTGGATTTCTATAAAATGGGGCTCTAAGAAGATGAATCTATAGGGAATTTACACACTTTTACGATTCCATGGAATGACGAAATTTTTTCTGGATATATTTATCTCAGTATTCCCAATATTTTAGGGTGTTGAGGAAGGGATGAGCTGGATTTTGGTCCTATTTTCCACTCAAAAAAATTGGATATTGATCTCACTAAGACTTCCAGATATCTATAATAGAATGATGTGACCTTCAATCATGTCTTCAGAATATTTTTATATGCATTATATGTTAATATGAAATATATTTATATTTATATATACATGATGTTCCATTTTTCAACATCATTTTCAAACTCACAAGGCTTAAAAATTGATTTAATCAAGTCCTATCAGATATCATTTGACAGACATTGTTAATTCATGATTGAATGATTAGAGAGAATAAAATCTGATTACGTGAATCTGTTATAATTCTAAACTACTCGTATGTTCTTATAAGTTGGAATTTCTTCAATGAGTTGTTGTTTTAATATCATTAGTGAGTATACTAGAGGCTATTAATTGTTCCATGAATTTGAAGGTATCAATGATGTTTATAAAATTGATTGTATCATCATACACATTTATAATCCTTGATAAATAATTTATTCCTGATACTCGGTCATAAAATAATATTTGAAATATAGTGCATTAAAAGGTTCGATACTCACTTGTATCCACTATTTTGATCATTGGTGAAACATTTTGTGAGCCTCAGTGATATAAATAGATTACACAGAGATTATCTTCATGGAAATTACTTGTACGGACACCATCTACAACACCCTCTATGAACACTTTCTCTCCGACCCATATTTTGTTTATCAAAGTATCATCTACACCATCTTCATTAGATAATGTATTTATTAAATGTATAAATGTGACTGATTCATATTTTGACACTTCATATGTTGATAATTCGATTTAGTGGAACAATATATATTGGCTCATATGGTGGTATGATGAATATACCATCAATGTTGGAAGAAGAAAATAAGGAAGGTTTTCGACAAGATTGAAAATCTGTTATATTTACTCTACATATGATATAATCATATTTTATCTTCCCCACATTCATTTTCGTGGTTGTTATATTTTTGAAAAAACTCAATTTTCCAGGAAGGAACAATGGTTAATATAGTTGATTCCATTCCACCCTTAGTATAATATGTTCTTAATTATACATTTTATGGGACATTTATTTTTTAAATTTTTCCACACCTGGTATGTATTTTTTGGCCTCCTCTAGTTTCAATTCTCATTAATCGTGATTAATTATGTTAAATTATGTTTACTCATGATTCATATGATGTTAATTTTATCTTTTATAATTTTAAATCATAAAAATTATGGATAATTTTGGTCTATATACGATCCACCGTTAAGGTGGACTAAGAGTTGGACATCCTACTAATGATAGAAAAATGGATAAGTATGAGATACCATTTACATGGACATAACGATAATATGTCACACTATTAGTTATCCCTCCATCTGAACAAATATAAAATTCTAGCAAAGGATAATACACCATCACTATAACTACCAATTCATTGAGTCACCATTTCATCAATCTACCGATATAAGGGATTACCAGTGGAATCAAAATTTTCGATGTTTATGAGTTGCTCGTATGAGATACTAATTGAATGAGTCACCATCAAGTCTACATACCATTAGAATTACATACCTTTCTTTTGTCACTAATATATGTGTCACCATTCCTGATTAAATAATGCAATAATTCTGAGACATTTTTCCAGACCTAACATTTTTGAGACACAGTCAGACCAAGTCACCAATCCTAGACCCCATCAATCCTTCTATTTTCATTTAAATTCTAATATAATTTCTAATGGAAATAATTTGGAAACATAGTACCATTATGTATTTTTTTTGACTTTTTCTATCATATTTAGAACAAATTTATTTGATGTTAGTGTATTGTATGATGTATGAGGTCCTTAGAGATTATTTTGATCGTTATTCTTATCGGGTTTATTATATAAAGAGAATACCAGATCAAAATGGAATAAGAGAAACAATACAAATATAGAGACCTACTTATGAACCTAAAAATAACCCAAGAACTACTTGATATTTATAATAGGTGATACTGATGTGAACACAAATCAAGAAACCCTTTGAAGAAACAAACTAAGAATATGGAATTAGTCATCATAGAAATTCATAACTCACTAAAAACAAAATACATAAGCTCTCACAACACTCTGTTTTTCTATCATCTTATAGAATTCAACTCAAGTTTCATTTCAATATAATATATAAGGAGTCGTATGTTGAATTTCTATTCACACAGTTCGTTCTAAACTATATTACCTATCTTATCCACTTCTTGTTTATTGCTTCTACATTTCAAGCATTATGTGTATCTTTGTTCTATGATCACCCACTGACTCATATAAAAAATGGAAGATACACTATTATCGTCATAAAAAATCTTTTGAAAACATACACTCCCATGAATAATAGTGAAGGAGGTCCCTATAAGGCCTAGTTGTTTTGGCACTCCCATGAAAACTATGGAAGATGTCCATCGACCATGAAAATGTGTATACTATTGTTTACCCCAATCTAAGATGTGGATGCAAATTTATCTGTATAAAATAAATTATGGAATGTGATCACCCTGTGGAGAAGATTAATTATCTTCTTGAGACTAAACTTTATATTTTAATTCTGGTGTGTTATTTGATTTTTTGATTTTTCTGTTGTGTTTATTTAATCAGAAAACATCAGTTTTCATTGGTATTTAATCTCATAAAGTAATAATATTGGAATTTGATTTATAATATTTATTTAAAAAGTTAATGTATTCATCTATATTGATTTAACTAATAACTAATCACTCTTATTCAGAAATCTTTTAAAAGATAATATCATTTATAAATATTCTACTTTGGTTACATGGGATTTTTTTAATTCAAATGGGGAACTTTTAAATAAGTGTTTTACAAAAAAATATTATAGGTACTCAATTCCCCCATATATTTAGTGTCTTACTCTAACCAAATTTTAGTATCAGTAGACCATTTCTTAATTTCTATGTTTTTGTTTTTTCAATGTTTTTTAAATTTTGAATGTATTTTTGTATTTAAAGATCTAAAAAATTTGGTCAGTTCATAATTTATTGTTCTTTAAAGCATTTTTGCATTAACATGGATAATAAACGGGAAGGAGTGGCTACCAATAGACCTTCCTATTTTAGTTTCACAAATTAATCTCTATGGAAACTAATAATCAAATATTACTTTTGAAATCATGGATTTTGAAACATCATCTTCTATTGTAGATCAAAATAATATTCATGCAACTCGTATAAATTCTTGGGATGACCCAACTCAGGCATCCTAAAAAATTAGTTTAAATCAATGAATCAATTATATTTTGATCTAGATAATGAATAATTCAATACAATTTACTCATGTAAAACAACATTTAAAATTGCAAACATATTAGTTATTTCACATTAAAGAACCTCTAATGTAAAGGAAATGAGGCTCAACACATATACTATTAAATATAAAAATTTTAAAATTAAGCCTAATGAGACTATATCTAACATGTTTCTTAGGATCTAGGATATTGTAAACAAAATGATCTAACTAGGATAGACAATATCTGCCAAAGAACAGATCATTCATATCATGATATGTCTTCTAGAAAGTTGTATAGGGGCCTCAGTATCAATTAAATAATCTTTTGACATTGATGAACAACCTATAAAAGAGATGACTAGAAAACTAATGAATTGTGATGCTACACTTATGTTCAATAGAGTTTATGATGATGAACCAAAAATAAATTCAGTGGTTTGAAAAACCACTTCTTCCAAACAAAAGAGGAAAATTTATATTCTCAATGAAAGTACAAAAAGTGATGATATATCAATTGATGTGGATGACGAAATGGCTCAATTATCCCAGAAAGTTATGAAATTTTGTAGATATAAGAACTTTTTTAGAAATTATAAATATATAGTGATGTTTAAAAATAATTTTAACTAAAAATGGATTGTAAAAGAAGTGATAATACCAATTATGTAGAATTCTATGAATGGGAAAATTTCTATGTGAAAGATGACTGTAAAAAGATGATGTATATGAAAAATATGTTGACAAATATATAAATTACAAGTAGGAAATGAAGACCAACAAGAGTGCATGTGAGGACACATATAGTGAATCAGAATCATCTCATGATGAAAAGTTTAACAAATCCAACATATGTTTTATGAAAACCACATCTATGGTAGCTTTAGTATCTCCTTCACAAAATTCATATTATTTTAGAGATGAATCCGACTCTGAAAATTTGAAAATATGAGCAACGAATAAATTTTTGAATATTTCCAAATTCATGAGGATACCGATAATGAACAGAACCATAAATAAAAATCTCTCAAGAGACTACATTATGTCTCTACTACTATTAAATATGAAATCACTATAAAAATTAATATAATACTCCTTTGATAATTGAGAAAAATGGAAATAATAATTCTAATAATAAATTAAATAATGATATAGGGAAATTTATTAATGGAAATTTTAGGATAGATAAAATTATTTGAAAAAAGTGCGTTCTAAATATACTACTATAATTGGACATCAAAATGAGGATTTTTTTAAAAAAAACAATTTTGTATCAAAATCATGATAATTCATTTTTTTGGAGAATTCATGAAAATATTCTACAAGATACAATAGTGGAAAATCATTTAATGCTTCTAGTTATTATAGACCTAGAATTGTTTATTTTTTTAAAACACTAAAAAGTACATACCAGAATCCCATGATGAATATGAGGGTTCCAAAAGCTATAATCACTAATATTACTGGACCCCCACAAGTCTGAGTACCAAAGTCTTTTCTTATTTAAATTAATTTTGTCGGAATTTTTCATGAAGAGTTCATGTAAGATATTATGGTAAATGGAAAGTAGATTTTCAAGACACGTGATAATGGACTACCCTAACTTCAATAATCTCATTATATGTTATAGTGTACATGTTTCTTTTGGTGATAATGCAAAGGGAAATTTATTGGAAATGGTAAAATTGTAAACACGAGCTCAGTTTAAATTTTTAATGTTATTTTTTCATTGTCAAAACTACAATATTCATAGAATATCACAATTGTGTGATGATGGGTTTTATGTTATCCATGAAAATGATTATTGTATTGTTTTTTATTATGAGAATTATTTCATCTTCACTTCCATTATAAATGAAAATATATGTGTGATTAATTTATATTTCATTTTCTCATAGATTTTTTTGTTCCTATGTGAATTTCAGAAAGATTCATTGCTCTAGTATAGGATACTAGGACAATTTAACATTGACAATCATATAATGAATACTAGAAAAATATTCTTCAAGGAATGTCCTACACAATAATTACACAATGAATAAGTATGTAATATTATAAAAAAGAGAAACTACAATACTTATCATTGAATAAAAAAAATAAGATTCAATCTATCAACCTATTTTGTTGGCTCACATGGTTTTGATAGGACCTTATAGTATTCAATGATTAAATGGGAATCACTATTTGTATGTTCGAGTTGAAGAATTTTTTAGGTATACTTGCACTTTCATTATACCTCATCAGAGTGAGGATTTTTCCTATTTTATGATGTATTCTAAATCCATTGAAATTATATGTGGTCATAGGATCTAAACCAAAAGTTGTGACTTTTGACATGAGTTTGAAAATAAAAAATTTGAATCATTTTTCTCAAAAAGGCTATATTCATAACGTTTCTACTCATTGGACAACCTTAGAGAAGATATTTGTATAATGGAGAAATAAAACCATTCATGAGATAGACCAGACAATGCATAATGAATATAATTTACATATTTATTTTACAGTAGGAGCTATAAAAACAAATTTCTATATAATCAGTATAGTTTGGATTGTACCTATCCTAAAGAAGAATCCATATTATATGCTGAATAATAGGAATCCCAAGGTAAATTAAAACGTTTATTTTTTGTCACAATGTGTTTAATCTCAAATAAATTGAAAATCATGACATATTGTACTCCATTAGTGATAATAAAATTTCCGTGGTTTATTTAATCTCAATTAAATCCTATAATGTATTTAATAGGAGAACCAAATTCATGGAAGTAATCTATGCATGTCATGATTGATGAAACATATCCACATGATTCTAAAACATCCCTAGATAATGTTACCGATCAAGATCTAAGTGTCACTGAGAGGGGGAGAGGGTAAATCAGTGATGTCTTTTAATTTTTATGATTCCTTCTTGATGAAACAACCATCACCTCTGGTTAAAGTGTTTCTTCCTAGCTAAACACGCACAACCACACGAACATGAGATTTACAATGTTTATAAGTCCTAAATAGTCACTATATCCTTTCCATGGTAAGGAAACAATCCAGTATGACACAATACACTACAAAAAAATCCTTTTATGTGGAATATAAATAGATGGATATAACCTTACATTCGTGTAGCACTTGGAAAACAATCCTGAAGTGTGTGTGCACCCTCTTAGCAAAAATAAGGAATTAAAATATTTCGGTTCTTCTTTACTATTGAACAGGTGTATTCTATGAAGTAAAAATCATCACATTCTTACCCAGAAGCTAGTAAGAACTATCTTACACACAATTGAATACTTTCAAATAGCCATAATATTTCGTGCACCCTTTTAGTTTCCAGGCATGCAACATTATTTCGATGCGCACAATATTTTACTTTTTTTGCGAAACACCTCTTGCACAGAATATCAATATTACAGACAACTATATTCTTGTGCACAACTTCTCTTTCTTGTGTACAAAACTATATCTTTTGTGATCTCCCTAATACATAAAATTATTTTGGGCCTCAGTGCTTAGAATTTTCCTAAGTGTCGATTATAACAAAGTTATGGGATCACCTCTAATTTATAGACCTCATTGACCCCAGTGTTCAAAAACCCCGACGTGTCACTAAAGATCCTTACGTGTCGCGCAAAACTCCAAATGATGTTGTATTGTGCGTGTAAGACACATTCACACTGAAATCATTTTTCACGCACTTCTTGAAATGTTCTCTCAGATCCTTTTCCTTTATGCACAGTTTGGACCTCAAATCATGCGTAGTGCACAAAACCCCATTTGATGTTTCATTGGGCGCATAAGTCTCATTCATGCTATATTCATATTTCTCGCACTTTTTCAATATTGTGCACACTTTATGCATTTTCCATTTTCAATGTTTTGATCTCGAATCATGTCTTGTGTACAAGTTCCCAAAACACCTTCAATCTTGCACTAAAAACAAATCTTTCATGCAAGCCTCTCATTTTCCATATTTTGATGTTTGAATCATGGAACCCAATTTTCATGAAAAATAAAAATCCATCTTCAAACGTGTGCAGAACATCCTTTTCCAAAAACACATTTCTTCATCTCCCAAATTTCAGGCCCTAAAATTTGACAAACACTGGAAAACGGATCCACCATAAAACATTCTTTTGTGTTCTCTCCAGATTGTATGTTCCATTTTCATTTCTCTCTTCACTGTATCCAAGAACAATTATTCTTCTATTATTACAAATTCCACTATCATGATATGTATCCTTTGATCGAACAGGTTTATCATCGTCAAATTTTCAATGGGAAGTACTGAAACTTCCCTATCTTCCAACAGCTTCATTTCTTATAATCAAAACTATATATGACTGGCTATATAGTTTCTATCCCTTTCATTCATAATGACTTCATCAAAAGTTACCCTAACTCGTGATATTTTTGAAATACATATCAACAACGTGTCGTCTGATATTCATGTCCTTTACAAAGTGAATTGATTTATCTTTTTTGACAACAAAATACAACATTATGTAACAGTAAATTATTCTTAAATTATTCTCTATACAACTAGGTCCCACACTTTAGAACATTGAAATTAATATTTCATGTCCATACTAAAATCATAAACCTTCTGATTCAGTTGTTAAAAAGTAGAAAAACCTGGTTTGGGAAACTATCATGATTTTGAAAAAAACCAACCCAAACCTAAATATGAAACTGAAGTTTCCAGCCCTTAATATGATTGGACTATAAGAATTCGTGAGAATCACTGTTTAGATGTTTTAGTAGTATAATTAAATAATGGAACACACAAAAGAGCTTCTCTATGAAACCTGGTTGAACATCATGTCTTTTTTCACATCTTGAACCTAAAACACCAATGATGCTATCAATGATGAATTCCAAATGATGGACATGTAATAGGAATTAAACTATTTTCAAAGAAACAATGTATAGAAACTTTTGGATAGACCCAAAGACACCCCAAAAATAGGAAATAAGTGGATGTTTAGAAAAACATTGTTTGAGGATGGTAATATAGTGATAAAAACATCATAATACATGCAAAAGTTCATATTCATGAGTAAGGAATATGATATGAATAAATTATTGTAAAAATGACCAAACTTCAATCCATTAGAATGTTGGATCAGATTAAACCAAATATACAAAATAGGGGGGGGGGGGCTGAATTGTGTCTTCTCAAAAATCTTTGCGTGATTGTGTTCTTCCTTCGAACTTTAATAAAATAAAATGATGCAGTGGAAATTTAAATAGAAAAAACAAAAGAGTTATAGTGGTTCGGGGAACAGAAGGCCCCTAGTCCACTCCACCGACACTCTACTCCAAGATCTTGGTGATTTTTACTATCTGGTCCTCATTTCAATAGACCGGTTCACAACTGAGTATAGGAAGCTGACACCATTACAATCCAAGGGAAAAAAGTCTTCTGGTTCAAACACGAACCTACCCAGCTTAGTACGAGAAGCTGGTTACTCAAGATAAAAATATTTTTTGAAAGAACTCTTTTAGTTGATCTTCACAATTGCAACAGAATGTAATTGACAGCAGATGGATCGTCATCTCTAGAAATATTGATTTTTAAGTCGAAGCAGTTCAGAGTCGAGCTGGTAGTAGTAGATATGGAGATATAATTCACAACTTCAGCAGTTGTAGATCCATAGTAGATATTTTATGTAGAACAAGTGATTCTTCTATCGAGTTCTGTCTTCTTAAACAAACAGAGTTTTGATGCTCCTTTTTTATTCAACAGATCGGTGTGATTTTTTTCAGTCTATGTTTTCCACCGTTTTGAATAATAAATTGATCACCACAAACATGTGCCTGCTATTTTAGAGAAAACATATATAACAAGGAAGAGCATATTCCATGCACATTTAGATCCATAAAAGTTAGATTTTTTACTCACGATATTCAAACATTTGAATTTACAGAGTAGTCGTAACTTCCCTGAAGACTCGGCATAAAAATATCCTTTTAATTCGATCTTTAATCCATTTATAAAACATCTTTGAATCAGTCAAATTAGTATTTTAAAATAGAATTTAAATCCATCTTAAAAACCTCCTAACAATCAGCTTGCTGACCATTGCATAAAAAATATCGTCCTTCAAACTTTTCGACGCCAAACGTAAGGTTGATTAAGTGGCCTCCAAACGTAGGGTTGACAACCTATGGTTGACCATAAACGTAGGTTTGATAATCCATAATTTTTCTTCAACTCTCAAACGTACGGTAAAAGATCCATACTTTTAATTGATCCATATTTTCCAAGAACGTATGGTTATTCACAAAAGAAAGGTTGATGAACCATACATTTGACAAACAGACCTAACGTTTAGTACTTACGTATGGTTCTCCTTCCATTATTTTCTGATAACTAAAACATGAGGTTCCTTCCTAACGTAAGGTTCTTTGTCCATACATTTCTAATAACCAAAATGTCAGGTTACTTCCTAACATAAGGTTCTTCTTCCATACTTTGCTAATAAGATATGGTTGATTAACCATACATTTCTCTTATCTGAAAAGGTATACATGCTTTTCATCCTTATGCTACGTTTATCCACATAGGGTATGAACAGTGTTTCCAGAACTCGCTAAAGTAGATTCCAAATAAGTAGTGCATCAATAGTGTTTCCATAATGTGCTAAAGTAGATTCTGAATACATTAATGATATATTCTAGTAATTTCAAGAGTAAATTAAATTAAAAATTCTGACAAAATATTAAATAAAATCATTAGAAAATAATTAAGTGTATTTGTGATCATCAAAATTATCATAAAGTGACCGAGTATTATTTTCAATTATCTCCCCGTTTAAATAACATTACTGTGTATTATTGAAAACAATGATTTTCTCAACAATCTCCCCCTTTTTATGATCACAAAACCAATAAGATAATAAAACTAATTAAATGAAATTAACTTTCAAAATTAGTTACATAAAGTTTTCGAATTTTGAGAGGATAAAACAATATTTAATTTTACCAAGATCATTTCAATGAATAAAAATCCCCCCCCCCCTTCAAGAAAATAAAATAATTTTTCTTTAGAAATAAATGTTTCTAGTTTTATCCAAATTTCTCCCTCTGAATAAAAATAAAAAGAAAAATTTTATTTATAATAAACAACTATTAATAACTTAAAATAATTTTCTGTATAAGTATAAATCTGTATCAATCCAAAACATTAAATATACTAGAAATCATTTAAATTAGTTTTTTTAAATAAAATGTTCTTTTTAACCAAATTTCTCCCCCTTTTGTGATAACAAAAAGAATGATAAATCATGGATTTTAACACATTTAATGTTGCAATGAACTGTAGGTAAATGCTATTATTAACTATTTATCAATAATTAAATCTGGAGTACTGTCATACCAAAAGAAAGGTAGTAATACAAATAAAAAGAAAGAAACAAATTTTCATTAAAAATTAAAAAATAGATATAAGTATGAGAAACATAGGAATCAAGGTTTGGGCAAGATAGGCAATAGGTTCTATCTCCTCAGGATTGAAGACTTGATTTCGGAAAACTCTTCCCTGAGTCACTTTATCATCCCATCTCCAAGATTGATAATGAGATCTATGTTCTCTTGAGTCATATGAATATCCTCGATTAAATTGACTCTGAAAAACTCATGCAACCTTTCCTCTTTTCCTATAAACACTGAAAGCTTCTCTAACATCTAATTTAACAGTGTTCTGATTGGTGGCTCACTAGATGTCAGTAGATCCACTAATTTTTTTTTTGATTCTCCAGCAACACTGATAATGGAGCACTATTACATTGAAGATCATGCAACCTTCCAATCATGTTTCTCATCACTGCTGTGATAGCTTGACATCTACTGATTAAATCAAGTGAAGTAACTGATCCACTAATAACACTATTTTCAACTGATGCAAATTGGTTCTCCATAAACAATTTTAGATCTGATAAATCTGTCTTCATAACCATTTCAGATTTCAATTTTGCAACTGAATTCAGCATATCCTCTTTAAACATTTCAACTTTTTCCCTTGAGACTGTACTCTCCTTTAGCTATTGAAATAACACTTTTTCTACGTCTAAGGCATTTCTTAGAGTGATATTCTCAGATTCCAACTGAGACACCTTTTTGTACAGTTCTTCAAGTTCATTCTTCCTTGAATCAGATGCACCATGATCTCGATTTGAATTCTCAGGATCTGGATGATGCAGAAGTGTTGAAGGTAATGATTTAGTATCAGATTTTTCTTTCTCCTTGTCCTGAGTAGGTTTGTCCACAGATTTTTCCTCAGAGTCCATTCCAGACTCTTCCATAGAAAAATTCTCTTGAAGTACCTCTGTTGGAGCATCAGGGAGATGTTCCTCACAAACATCAGCATCTTTTTCTTCCACTAGAATTTCGAGAATCTTATTTTCAGGAGTTTCCTGAGGTCTTTCCACTTCCTCACTAGGCTATGCCTCCTTATCTTTTTCCTATTGAATTGTAACTTCAACATAAGCTACAATCTATTCCTGAGTCTCGCTTTGAGCTTCTTCTTGAACTTCTCATCCCTCTAATGGTATTGTTCTTTCACTAACATCTTTCATGGTCTTATCAATAATAGTTTCTCTTACAAAATAATAAGAAAATAAAGCTTCTGTTGTTGCCAATGTAGGGGAAGTAATTTCCTCATTAACAGGTCTAGTTCTTCGAGATTGAAGTCCCTCATTAATTCTTTCTTCCTCCACATCTTCCACTTCATATCGAATCCTTCTTTCTACATTACTGACTCTTGATTCAGCTTCTACCTCCTTGGACTTAGTAGGATGAGCCTGAGAACTCTCTGAGTCATCCTCAGCTCCTACTGGAAATATTTTTCCTTTAATGGTGCTCCAGAAGTATCCAATCTTCCTTAAAGTTCTAGTATTAAACACATTACTGTGATGACAGTGTACTTGGCCATCCACTAATCTCACCATGTCTTTCTTAAGCAACAGTTTAGAAATAAATCGACCGAAAGGGTAAAATTTCATCCGGTCATCACTTTGATAGCAGTAATTGAGGAATCTTACCATGCACCTTGGGAAGTTTAATTTGATATCACTTAATAGAAGATACATTATTTACATATCAGGGTATAAAATATTTTCCATTTCTACCATTCTCGGAGCTATTCCAGTATGAAAAAATTTGACCAAAATATTCTGATCAGACTCTAAATCCTTGATAAACATCTTCTTTATAGTCTTAGTACCAAAAATAAACAGCATTATGTCCTCGAATTTATACACAGAATCTCCAATATTTTTCAAATCTAAATGAAAAACTCCCTCATGAGGGCAGTTGAGAATCTGACCAATTTCTACTCATGAGATTGAGAAATCCCTATCCTCTATATTAGTCATCATACTGTCCTCAGTATCTCCTAGAATAAACTGTATAGATTTGAAGAAGTATCTACGTTCTACCTCATACATAAATTTCATATTTTCACTGTTTAACATCTGTTCAAGGTTCTGTAATGGCAGTGCTTGTTTCAATAGTTGATTTGTTTGAAATAACGAGTCGAGATCGATTACCTTTCCCTGTAAGATTTTTCTTCCTTTGGAGTATTGTATCTTGACATTTCTTGGCTTGGATTCACTGGCTCTTTTAGTCCTTACCATCTCTGTGAGAATCTCTAAAGGTTAGGGTTTCAGAGGTTTGAAGATTAGGGTTCATGAGCAGAGGTGCAGTTTGTGGGTTCGAAAAGGATTCTATAGAAATGAAATGGTTTAGAAGTCAAAAGGGTTTCTGTCAAACTTGATTCCCATGTTTTTAATAATCATTACATATATTTAAAAATAAATAAAATAGATTACACAGATAATAGAAGCTTTTTCTGTTTGAAAAACAAAATAGCAAAATTATTTTAAGTATAATTAAAAATAAATAACTCGCATTGTAAAATAAAGTTTTTTTAAAGTCAAATTATCCTAGATCCCCCTTAATAAAATCAAAACTTGTAGTGGAAAGTGGTTTAGTAAAAATATCAGCTAATTTAATTTCAGTACTTACAAATTCTAAAGATATATTCTTTTTAATAACATGATCTCTTAAAAAGTGATTCGTTATATCAATGTGGTTAGTTCTAGAATGACTAATTTGATTTTTTGAAATATTAATTGCACTTATATTTTCACATAAAATATGTGTATTATTAAAATTCAATCCAAAGTCCATAAGATTGTTTTTCATCCACAACACTTGTGCACAGCAATTGCCAGCAAGAACATATTCTGCCTCAACTGTTGATAGGGAAACTGAATATTTTTTCTTACTAGACCATGACACTAAAGACTTTCCTAAAAAGTGACATGTTCATGATGTGCTTTTTATATCTAATCTACAAATTCCAAAGTCAGCATTTGAATATGATATCAAATGGAAATAAGACGTTTTAGGATAAATAAGTGATTGAATAAATGTTCCTTTTAAATATCTAATTTTTTTTTAATAATAGTTAGATGAGATTATTTAGGATTTGACTGAGATCTTGCACAAATACATACTGAATACATTATATCTGGCCTACTAGTAGTAAGATATAATAAACTACCAAACAAACCTCGATATAACATGTTGTCAACTGATTTTCTAGTTTCATCCAAATCACATTTTGTATTAGTACACATAGGAGTTGTATATGTCTTGATGTTTTCAAGTCCAAATTTCTTCAACAAATCATTAACGTATTTTCTTTGATTCAGAACATTTCCAAAATCTTTTTGATAAATTTAAAGTCCTAAGAATAAGTTTACTTCTCCCATCATACTAATTTCAAATTCTATTTTCATTATCATTGAAAACTCATGAAAAAAGGTTTTATTATTTGATCCAAAAATTACATCATCAACATAAATTTGAACCAATAAAATATTATTTTTCATAGTTTTCTTAAAGAGTGTTGGGTCTTCCATTCCAACAGTAAAATCATTTTTCAAAATAAAATAACTTAATATTTGATACCAAGCTCTAGGTGCATGTTTAAGGCCATAAAGAGATTTAGTAAGATTAAAAATAGAATCTGGTTTTTTAGAATTTTTAAAACCAAGAGGTTGCTCAACATAAACATCCTCCATTAAATAAACATTTAAAAAGGCAGATTTAACATCCATTAAAAATAATTTAAAATTCATATAATATGCATAGGATAAAAGGATTCTAATGGATT
This sequence comes from Viscum album, assembly GCA_963277665.1. Classification (NCBI taxonomy): domain Eukaryota; kingdom Viridiplantae; phylum Streptophyta; class Magnoliopsida; order Santalales; family Viscaceae; genus Viscum; species Viscum album. The sequence goes on along the minus strand of OY728129.1, from coordinate 1,453,600,707 downwards.
CTAACCTACCTAAATGTGCAATAGGCTCATCATAATATATTCCTTCTTTCTGATTACATTCATTAGCTACTAATCTTGCTTTATTTCTAGTTATTACGCCTTGGTCATCCTGTTTAATTATAAAGACCCATTTGGTTCCTACTACTGGATAATTCATAGGTCTTTCCACTAATTCCCAAACTTCATTTCATTTAAACAGGTTTAATTCATCTTGCATTGCTATTAGCCATATTTCATCATCAAAAGCTTCTTCTATTGTCTTGGATTCTTTTTGGGATAGGAAGGCAGAGAATTCCACTAGGTTTCCTAAGTTTATTCTAGTTTGAATATCAGTTTCTAAGTCACCTATAAATGTTTCTAAAGGGTGATTCTTTAGGGTTCTAGAATATCCAGGAAAAACATTTAAAGGTTCTTCAGTATCATGTTCTTCTAAACTGGACCAAATTTCATTTATATCATTTTCAAAATCATTCTTTAAGTTCTCAAGTTTCATGTTATGATTAGAGTCAGGTTCATCCCTTTGATCTGTCCTTTTCTCAAAGGGATCAGATTCATCAAATTTCACATGAACTGATTCTTCAAAAATATGTGACTTCTAATTATAGATTCTATAAGCTTTGTAAGTAACTGAATATCCTAAGAAAATTCCTTCATCAAATTTTGGATCAAACTTACCAAGATTATCCTTGGTGTTTAAGATGTAAAACTTCCATTCAAAAACAAAAAGGTCGTTAACTTTAGGTTTTTTGTTATTACAAAGTTCATAGGGTGTCATTTTCAAAAGAGTTATAATTAAAACCATGTTCATTATATATAAGGCTGTTCTTACAGCTTCTGCCCAAAAGTAGGTAGGATGGTTGTATTCATTTAGCATAGTACTAGCCATTTCCTAAATAGTCCTATTTCTTCTTTCAACAATTCCATTTTGTTGAGGTGTTCTAGGTGCAGAAAAGGTGTATTTAATACCCATATTTGAGCATAAGTAATTAAATTACTGATTCTCAAATTCACTACCATGATCACTTCTTAATGAAATTATTTTAATGCCTTTTTCATTTTGAACAGCTTTACAAAAACTTTCAAATAATGTAAAAGCTTTGTTTTTAAATTTCAAAAAGAAAATTCATGTAAATCTAGAATTTTCATCAAATAAAACACATACATATAATTTACCAGCCAAGATTGCTACAATTTAGGGTCCAAAAAATCTATATGAATATGTTCTTGAGGTTTAGATGTTGCAATTTTATTAACAAATTTGAAGGATGATTTGTGGGGATTTCTAAGATGACATGCATCATAGAATCTGTCACTTTCAAATTTGAAACTTGGTAAATCAGAAACAAAATGTCTCTTAGATAACTTATTTAATACATATATATTAAAATTTCCAAGTCTCCTATGCCAGATCCAAGATTCACTTACTTTAGAAGTCAAGTGCTTTACTAGTTTTTTACACAAGGAATTTAAATCCGAAGTATAGACATTATCAGTTCTTTGTGCTTTAAATTTAAACAGTTTATCTTTAGAAACAGTACAACAATTGTTAGTAAAATCAATAGTATATCCATCATCACAATGTTGAGAGATACTTATCAGGTTGTGTTTTAATCCTTGTACATACAGAACTTTGTTGATTGAGATTGTTTTTGGATCTCCAAAAGTTCCAATGCCAATGATTTTTCCTTTAGAATTGTCACCAAATGTTACAATTCCTCCTTCCTTTTGAGTGAGTGGAAAAAAAAGTCACCGAGTTTCCACTCATATGTCTTGATCAGCTACTGTCTATGTACCATATATCTTTTCTACTCTGGTGGCCTGCTACCTGCAAATTCATTCAAACAAATTTCTTTGGTACCCATATTCTGTTGGGTCCAGGGGTGTTAGCTAGCACTGATCTGGGTATCCATATTTTCTTTATTCTTTTAAAATCAACTGATTCATATAAGTCATTTGAAACACAGGTTTTCTTAATACCACAAATTTGAGGTTGTCTTAAGAAAAAAAAATTATCTATATGTCCCTTTTTCCCAAAGAAGTAACAATTAACCCTTTTAGAGCTAGGAACAAAATAATCTTTATATAGCTTAAGTTTTTCTCCTTTACTTCCAATTCCAAATCTCTTTCTTTTTTAATGACAGTTTTTCCATGAATTTCATTTAATGAATTCTCTCCTTTTGTAAAAACCAATATAGCCTATTTGTAAGATTCTACTTCATTTTTCAGTGTTTTTATTCTTGATTGAAAATTAATATAGTAAGTGTTAATAGATTTGTATTTATCAGTTAATTCCTTATGTTGCTTCATCATTGTATCTCTTTAATCTGAAACAGATTTATGTATGTTCTTTAGTGACTTCTGTTTCTCAAATAGTGAGTCATATCTTTCTTCAAACCTATTGCAGTAGGTTGCAAGTTTTTCATTTGTGTATCTTGATTCAGAATTTGATTCATTATTTGAGTCATAGGAGTAATATGACTGTACCTCATCGGTTTCTACCATGAAACACATGTTTGCTTTTAGATTGACTTCTTCTTTCTCTGAGCTTGATTCAGGAGAGCTACTGCAGTCTTCAGATACACTCCAAGTGGTTTTCATAGCTTTCTTGTCTTTCTGCTGATAGTAATTTATTTTGAAGAATTTCTTCTTCATTACATATTTCAATTGTGGAAAATCTGGTCTGATATGCCCATATTCTTGCATTCATAGCATATTACTTCCTTATCATCTCTCAAAAAATATAATTTGAAGCCTCTTTTCTTGCTGTAGAATTTTTTATATTTTCTAGCTAGCTAAGCCAGTTCTTCATCTGAGTTTGATGAGTCAGAGCTCTCTGATTTAGATTTGACTTCTCTGTTCTTTATCTTTCTATTCTTTTGTTGTGAAGTTACCTTCAAGGCAGTATCTTCTTTTTTGATAATCACTTTATGTTCATTAGCATCATCTTCCATCTCAGCTTCATACATCATTAATGTTCCAATCAGTTCTCTCATGGTGAAGACTTTGACAGGTGTCGACTGTCTGATTTCTACAGAGATTCCATTCCATTTTGTAGGCAGTACTCTCAGTAATTTTAATGCTTAATCAGCCTGCTTGATAGGTTCACCTAGAGCTGATATATTATTAAAAATTTAGGTAAATATCCCATTAATTTGGGCAATGATTTCACCTTTAAACATTCTGAAAGTATCAAATTTCAATTCTTCATTTGCATATATCATTTGTCTCACATTGTTTTTTTCTTCATACCCCATAGCTATTGTTTTCCACATCTCATAAGCTGTCAGGAACTAAGATACTTTGTTGAATTTATCTGGTCCTAGACCGCATATGATTGCATTCATAGCCTTCTAATTCATATCATATTCTTCTTCAGTAGCTACACTCCATGTTTCATGTTTTTCTGATATTTCATATGGAGTTAGAATCTTATAATAGACTCTGTGTTCAAGATTGTTCAGATAGATGATCTTTCAAGTATTCCTGAATCCATAATTTTCTCCAATGAAGTATGATGCTATGACCATAGACATTCCCTCTCTTGTATCAGTCATCTTGCTCTGTGTATAATCACTTTCATCTTGTTAAATCTTTGTCAGAAAGATCCACCTCTTATACCAATTGTTGGATCGGATTACCCCAAATATAAAAAGAGGGGTGGTGAATTGTGTCTTCTCAAAAATCATTGCGTGATTATGTTCGGCCTTTTTACATTAATCAAATAAAATGATGCAGTGGAAATTTAAATAGCAGAAACACAAGATGTATAGTGGTTTGGGGAACAGAAGGCCCCTAGTCCACTCCACCAATGCTCTACTCCATGAGCTTGGTGATTTTTACTATCTGGTCATCATTTCAATAGACCGGTTCAAATCTGAGTATAGGAAGTTGACACCTTTACAATCTAAGGAAAAACAAAGACTTCTGGTTCAAATACGTTCCTAGTCAGCTTCGTACGAGAAGCTGGTTATTCAAGATAAAAATAATTTTAGAAAGAACATTTTCTGTTGATCTTCACAATTTTAATAGAATGCAATTGACAGAAGATGGATCGTCATCTTGAGAAATATTGATTTTCAAGTCAAAGCAGTTCTGAGTCGATCTGGTTGCAGTATATATAGAGAATAATTCACAAATTCAGAAGTAGTATATCCAAAGTAGATATTTGAAGTATAACAAGTGAATCTTCTATCGAGTTCCTTCTTCTTGAATAAACAGAGCATTGACGCTCCTTTTTGAATCAGAAGATCGATGTAATTTATTTTGCAGTCTCTGTTTTCTACCTTTTTGAATAATAGATTGATCACCAGTCACATGTGCCTGGTGTTTCAAAGAAAACATATATTATAAAGCAGATCATATTCCCTGCACATTTAGATCCATAGAAGTTGTCTTTTTTACTCGCGATATTCAAACATTTGAATTTATAGAGTAGTCATAACTTCCCTGAAGACTCAGCATAAAAAGAACATTTTAATTCGATGTTTAATCCATTGATAAAACGGCTTTGAATCAGTCAAAGTTGTATTTTAAAACCGACTTTAAATACAGCTTAAAATCCTCCTTACAATCAGCTTGCTGAACGTTGCATAAAAAATAGTATCTTTAAAACTTTCTGACACCGAATGTAAAGTTGAAAACATGGCCTCCAAACGTAGGGTTGAGAATGTAAGGTTGAATATAAATGTAGGGTTGATCATCCATAATTTTTCATCAACTCTCAAATGTACGGTAAAAGATCCATACTTTTACTTGATCCATACCTTTCCATGAACGTATGGTTGTTCACAAAAGTAAGGTCGATCAACCATACTTTTGGGAAACAAACGTAACGTTTAGTACTTACGTACGGCTCTCCTTCCATACCATGCTGATAACGAAAACGTAAGGTTCCTTCCTAATGTAAGGTTCTTCTTCCATACTTTACTGATAACCAAAATTTAAGGTTTTTTCCTGACATAAGGTTCTTCTTCCATACTTTTCTTATAACGTATGGTTGATTAACCATACTTTTATCTTATCTCAAAAAGTTTACACTTTTTTCATCCTTATGCTACGTTTATCCACGTAGGGTATGAACAGTGCTTCTAGAACGTGCTAAAGCAGATTCCGAATAAGTAGCTCCTGAACAGTGTTTCTATAATTCTTTAAAGCATATTTCGAATACTATAATGATAAATTCCTGTAATTTCTAGAGTAAAATAAATTAATAAATTCCTGAAAAATACTAAATAAAATCATTAGAAAATAATTAAGGGTATTTGTGAGCATCAAAATTATCATAAAGAGACAGAGTATTATTTTCAATAATCTCCCCCTTTAAATATCATTATTATCTATTGTTGAAAACAATGCTTTGGTCAACATAGAATACAACTAGTCTATACGACATAACAAAATTTCAAACATTATCAAATGGATTCCAAATTGAATTCGTGAATGGCTATACAGTTTATGAGGATTTTTAAACCAAACCCCTGGTTTTAAAAATAATTTTTTCCAAATAATATTTATAAATTAACAAAACATTTATATGGTTTAAAATATTATCTATGATCATGGAATGATGGGATCATATCTTTTCATATTTATAAATGGTTTTAAAAAGATATAGTCGGTTTTACTCTTTTCATAAAAATAATTTCTTAAGATTTTTAAGTTGTTCAAATATATGTTGATGATATTATTATAGTATCTTTAAAAAATTATTTTAATTTTATTTTAATTAATGATACATGATATTGAATTGAATATAGTGGCCGACCTAAAATTTATTCTTCGATGTCAAATTTCTAAAATTATAATGGAATTATTTTAAATCATTGTTAATATAGTAAAGTTATTTTAAAACATTTTAATATGGATAACACAAAAATTAATGATACTTCTATTAGTAACACAAGTAAATTAGATCATAAGGAAGATGGAATTTCTCTGGATGAAACCAATTATAGTGGTATTAATGGAAGTCTTCTCTACATAACAACTATTAGACTTTATATTATGTTTAGTGTATCTATGTGTGCTTATTTTCAAGAAAATATTAAAGAGTCACATTTACATAATGTTAAAAGAATATTTAAGTAATTAATATATACTACCAACATAGTAATGATCTATCATAGAGAAAACCCATTTGACATAGCTAGTTATTTGGATTCAAACTATGGTGGTTTCAATTAAAATAGAATTAAAACCACTGGAACAGTTTTCTTTTAAAGAATGTCTATAGTTTAATAGTGTAGCATGAAACAATTTTTTACATTATCTACTACCAAAGATAAATACATAGCTTTTAGGAGTTTTTGTGATCAAATTTTAAGGATGATACAAACAATACTAGACTATGTATATCAATTTTGGATGTCCCTATAAACATTGAAAACATATCTGGTATTAAAATATCTAATAATATAGTTTCTCATTCAAGGACAAAACATATTGATATAAAAAATCACTTTTTGAAATATCATTATAAAAAATGTGATATAACTATTGAATTCACTAGTACTAAACAACATCATGCTTATGTTTTTACGAAGACTTTAAATTCAGATATAATTAGAATTAACAAACATGATTTGCTGATGGTCAATTATGAGTTACCCACCATTGATGACTCATCATTGATAATGCACCGTTGATGACTCCACATTGATGACTCGCTGTTGGTATCTCACCATTAATGACACACCATTGTGACTCACTGTTGATTCCTAATCATTTATGAACCAGCATTGATGACTCATCATTGATGAGTCACCATTGAGAACTCACCATTGATGACTCAGCATTGATAACTCACAGTTGATTACACTACATTAATGACTTTACATTAATGACCCACTGCTGATGACTCTTTATTGATGAATCTCTATTGACGACTCACCATTGATGACTCATCATTGATAAATCACCATTTCTACAAACCATTTGTCTTTACATTTTCCTTTACTAGGTAAAACATAAGTTTTTTATTTTATTTACTTCGCATTATTTTATACAACTTTATATATTTAGTTTCCAAAATTTAAAAATGATAATAATTGAATGAATAAGAATCATATTCCCCCTTACTCCTCTCGTAAAACTGATCCTTTGTATTTCGATCATTCACTGAATTATCCTCCCAAACCAAACCTTTTGAATCTTTCCTAGGGATTTAGTGAAGCATTCTCCTGTTATTTCTTCCAAAAAGTCTCTTCCATCAAATAAATTGAAAGGGTAATCAAGTGATCCAATTACTAAACCCGTTATCCCTGATCATTCCAAAAATCTAGTCATAAAAGGGAACGATGTACACATAGAATTCATGTTGTCATGTATGTTTTACATTTTGAAATTTCCGAGCGACCAAGGATGGTTTGAATGGTTATCCAACAACATAAAAAATCTCTACCCGAAACTAGTGCATGATTTCTAATTCTATAACATGTGTATTATTGATAGAAATGGTGTGTTTCAGATCAAGTCCAGAATATGATGAAAACTTTTTGCATTCCCTTCTATATAGTGTGTTGAATTATTTAAGGTACCTCTAATGTTTTTTGATGACTTCTATGGCATTCATCCTCCTCCAAGTATTATTTTCAGTTATAAAAATTCCTTAACCATGTTTACCAGCAATGAAATCCGAAGAATACCTATATAAACATAATTATATAGTGAATAAAAGTTATTATTTATGTTTATTTAGTCACAACTTTATCTAAGGAAAGGGGATTTTTCTTCCCTAAAATATAATGATTTCTATTTTTTGAATCTGAAAAAGGAATTAAACAAGATCAATTGTTACATATACCTCATGGTCCACATGAGTTAAATGAATAAACCTCAATCCATGTTAAATTTCATGTTTTATTCTATGTTGATTTCTACAATACTGAGAGCTAATAGACTTATAAATTTAGGAGAAGACACAATGACTGACTATGGAGGTAATTAATTACAAAATCCATAGGAAAAATAGTGAGGATTAACTAGGGTTCCTAGAAGAGGCAGTGGGATAAGAATACTGTGAAAATTTATAAATATTATGATCATAATTATAAACCCACTAGGCCAGAAGATATGGTTATACATGGACAATGACCAGATGGTGTGGTAGTGTAATCAGATGAGGATGACCAATTAGATGTGGCAGATAAAGAAATAATACCACATATTTATGATAGAAGTGAACATAATATTACAGGAAGACCAAACATAATTGCTTCTGCATCTCTTTTACCTCTGAAAAGGATCACTACCAATGAACATCATTTAAATGATTATATTGATGAAGATACATTGGAATATGAAGATGTTAATTATGCTAGTGGCAGTGAAAGTGATTGTAGATGTGAAGTAGAGATAGAGAGTAATGAATATGATAACGAGGAAGATGATGCAAAAGAGGACGAAAAAGAATAGAATCATGTTTCTGAAGAAGTTGAGTCTGAAGAATAAGGTGGGCATGTTGAAATTGATGAACATGTTGAAAAAATGGAAAATAGTAATGTGTATGATGAACTAGATAATCCAATAGGAAATAAATGACTAGGATTGAAACATTTAAATGTAGATGAAACTGATTTAGTGTAACAAGAACCAATCATGAATCCTTATATTTCCACAGAATTGGTTTCTTTTTATGGGAATGTTTTGGAACGTCAATGGTCTCCTGAGATATTTTGAACTGATGAAGTATCACTAGTTTCTCAAGTGCTTGAACTAGTTTAGTCTAGAAACAAAGAACCTATTGAGATGAAAGCATCTATTGAGGGGTTTCAATAGTTTAAATATATTAAATATTCCACCCTTATTCCTTTTTATGTAACAACAGATGAATGAGAGAGTACCCAAGATATGTCACTTCATGCTTGGATAATCTAGATTCAGATGATGAGAAATTTTATCCTAATAGATAATTTATTGAAATATTTCTTAATCATCAGAGAGTTTCTACTAGGACATCTCCCGCTACTACTACTATTATTACACCAATGCTTGTATATTATGTGACCCAGCATGAGTTCAACATACTTAAAGAAGATTTTCTCTCATCTATTAGAGAAATCCTTTAACCAAAATTTATTCCTATTTACACTATTATTAAAAGTGTTGATACTATGATTTCATAATTATTTTTCTCTCAGATTCACCCTCTATTGGTTTTTAAACATAAATAATAAAAAATAGATAATAAAATATTAAGGTATAATTTGAAAACTCAATTTTATGTTATTAATATAATTTCTTCTAAGTATAAAGATTCATTAAATGTTATTACAAAATGTACTATAGATAAATATTCATAGGATGATACCCTAGAGCCTCTAGTTCATGTCATGGATATGTTGAAACCTATCATTGAACCTGAATTGAATGTTGTAACTACCCCTACTACTCATGTTCAACCATCTAAATGTGATATGATTTGATTAGTTGTAAAATAAGTCCATCAGAATATGATGGTAGCTCCGATCAGGAGAGGATAAGAAATATTAAATAGAATAATGATCATATATAGGACATTGTATGTTTTTAAATGAATGTGGGGACACAAATACTCAAGATGATACCACAATGAAAGTATATTTAATCTTTAAAAGGATTTATATAAACAATTAGTTGGATAGTGATTTCAAATATTTGATTGAGAATTTAAGGCAACCTCCTATCACCCAATCCATCAAGTAACACATAAAACATCTCAACGATCATATACGTTCACTTAATATGTTTATGAATGATATCATGATTATACCTAAGCTATGGAAAAAGGTGAGCGGTTAATAATATATTGTATCATCCTATTTAATACATACCTACATGTCTAGTGTAAAACTATTATCTCTATAGAATCATTTCCTATTAGACATATAAATGAGAACGAACATTCGTTATAATCTACTGATAATTAGATCCACAGTTTAGAGATGTGGTTACTTGAAACCCATTTGTCCCTCTACCTATAACCCGTCAACAATTTCACATGTATCCTACTCCAGATCATAGTCATTTAAAGTCTATGATGTATCAGGGACTTATATGCCTTACTTTTTAAACTCATACACCTTCTATCCCTATTGGAGATCCCATTCATCAGTTGTATACATCATATGTTTATGTACATTATTCTAATCAACCTACTACTACTAATAATGGCACAAATTTCATGGATACTTCTGTGGATAAGAGTTTATTCTGTATAGATCATTGATGGGGATATAATTTTGGAATTTTTCACAATCAATGTACCCTATATTTCCCATTAAATTAATTATATATTTTCCTCTATCATATGTATTTTTATCATTTTTTATTTTTTTCACATTTTTGTATTCCCAAAATGGATAGTAATATGATAGAATTTACATTTATTTTATTTTTTTATCATATAATTTACATTCTCAGGATTTGTATGAAATGGTTAGGATAATTTTTTTGTAATTTAATCATTCTTAATGTCATGTTAATTACTTGATTTGTGTTACTCAAAGGGGATGATATTATTGGGCACCTCTAGTTTCAATGATAACAAATCATGCATAATTATGTTGAATAATGATTACTTTTGTTACCTATCATATTAAATTATTATCTGACTATTTCATATCATAAGACATGTTTTTATTATTTTACTATATATGATTCACTAATAAGGTGGATTCACTGATAGACATCCTAATAATGAATTAAAATCAACCAAGTACGAGCTAAGATTTTTTTGTAATAATGGATAATATGTCTCACTATTATCTATCTAACAATCAACATAGAGGATTAATTCATACAAAGGATGAGAGACCATCAATCCAGCTACCTATGGATTGAGTCTCTATTGAATCGACCTTCTAAGATAATGACATACTAATGGAATGATAATTTTCACTATGCATGAGTTAATGGTATGATCTAACGATATCATGAGTCTCTGACCAATCGACCTGCCTTCAGAATGACCAACCGATCCTGAGTCCCTAATAATTGCCTAAATCTTCGAATTATAGACTGCATTATGTCTGAGACACCATTCTTGACCTACTGTTTTTATTACACCATCAGACCAAGTCACCGATTTGAAACTCTACGTGTCAATTATTTTCATTTAAATTCAAAAAAAATTATGACAACAAAATTTATGAAAATTTGTACAGTTAACTATTTTAATGACATTATCTATCTTTTGTATAAAAATTTTAATAGATGTCAGAGTGCATAACAAGTTATTAGGTATCTAGAAATTATTGATATCATTGTTCCTTTAAGATGTAGTGTATAAATAGAATACCATATCATAAAATCCATAAGCAAAACTAGAGAGTGATCGGGAGTTGGTCTTCCAATTGAAAGGAACTCAGGAACTAAAAATTTTGAACAATATGAGATACTATTGAGAACTGAAATAGAAGAACTATTTCTAAAATCATTCAATTAATGGAGAAGAACTATTCAGGGACATACATAATCACTTAAAATAGAAGACAAAATCTGTCACAACTGTATGTTTTTCTTTCTATTTCATGAAGTAGACTCAATATTCATTTCAACATAACATCAAAGGAGTCAGAAGATCCATTTCCAATCACACAAATACTTAAAAATTCTAATCTCAATATTTTTATCTATTTGATTATTTTTTCTACATTTCAATCGCTTGGTTTATGTTTATTCTATGAAGACACACTTACTCCTGTGAAAAATTGGAAGATAAAATGATATCTTCACAAACCATATTTTTAAAACATACCCTCCCACAGATAAGAGTGGATGAGGTACCTACATTTCAGAGTTTTTTTATCACTCCCATGAAAACTATAGAATATGTATTGTTGACCTAGATATTTTGTAACTATTGGTTACCCTGATACTGGGTGTGGATCATTGACTATTTATATAAAATAGATTCTGGAAGTTGTTCACCATGTATAGAGGATTATGTATATTCTTGAGACCGAATCTCTTATTTTATTATTCTTCTGTTATTTAATGTTTAGTTTTCTCCAATGTTTTTACTCAATCAAAATCATCTCTTTACTTTAACAGTTAATCTTATATAATGATAATATTGGAATACGATTTTGTAGATAGATTAAAAAAGATAAAATAATAATCAATATTATTTGAATTGAGAACTAATATCTATTTGAGAATTCATTTAAATGATAAAAAAATTAAATCTACTACTTTTTTTGATTGGTTTGTTTTTTTACAATTTTTGGGACTTTTGAAAAAATATTTATAGGTACTCAATTTACACCCTCTTCAGGGTCAAACTCCATGCAAAAATATTTTCTCCAATTCATCATATTTATCTCAAAATGTGGATTAGACATATGATATGGTTTTGGAAAAAATTATTTGATTAACATCACATGAATATATCATTTTCTTATAAAAGTACTAAAATAAAATGTTGTCTCGAATATTATAAAAAAACAATATGATTGTAGTGGTAATCATGCAATCTAACATGGTTGATCTTCCTAGACCCATAGGACTCAAAATGATTTTGGAGATCATTTTCTATTATATTGGGGAAATATTTGAGAACACACTTCCTCCTATACTCTTCAGGAATTATTTAATGGAATGATAAGTGTTCTCAACTCTTATTGATTATTTTTTTATACAAATCTCAAGTAAATACTATTATGGGAGTATAATTTCAAGGGAATAACTAAGACTATTCCACATGTAGGTGAAATTTGAAAACATCTCGTTTTCAAGATTCTTGTAATTTTATACATTAATTATTTTCATATTTCTTGTTTAGAGCTTGATAGATAATGAAATTGAAAAAAAATCCCAACTAGATAAATATTAAGAATTTTAGTTATATTACAAGTCAAATGTTGGGGCTTTTGAAGTCTCTATAAAACATCAGTTCATGGATATTTCATACTAATCCACAATTCCCATCCTAAGAACACAATTATAGATAAATTTTTTCAAGTGTTCCTCAAGGTATCTAGAGTTAAAGAATACAGGGGATGTAAAATTCCCGAAATTATGTGTAAGAGGAGACAAATAAAACAAATGAGGAATTGTTTTCACACTAATTTGACTTGATTTTAAAATAATTATATACCTTCCATTTTACAGAAAATTGAAAAAAAACAAATATCTCATTAGAAACTATTAATAGGGAAATAATCTATAAACTACATGCTTGAGGTACATTTCTTATAGACATTGGTTGTGGATTTTCTTCTTTTGATGATCAAGGATGGATTTATTGAAGAAAATATGAATCCTAAATCATTGAGTGGATTCTATGGTCATCTTTGATCCTTGGGGTTAGATTGGTGGGATGTTTTATGGAAGAGATTGTAGGATAAATTGATTTTTTTCAATGGGCTGGGTTACCCCATATTAGTGATGATTATTTTTTAGGGAATATTCACCAGGGAAGCAATTTCATTTATAGAATGAATATTGAATTTGAGTAATTATTTGTTGATCCAACATATATTTTCTAATTCAATAACATATTATGAAAGATATTTCTCTATTATTAGTGGTTCAGAATCATCATGTTGTGAAGAGGATGTAGAAAAAAGTATCCCGTTAATAATACTGAATAAATATCAATCAAATTGTAATAGGAGATTGAGATATCCCATGTTATTATTTTTTAATTTAATTTTTTTTATATTCATTATTCACTATGTTCATTAAATATTTAATTTTGGGATAGCACATCATCATTTGGTTCCTTAGTATCTTAATATGTACTTGTTTCTTCCACCAAAATTATTATGAAGATATTTAATGGGTGACATCAAGAAACCCATATCATATCATAATCACCATACTCCTGTAATATTTCATGTATTTTATTAATTTTAATAATCTTATTTTTTTAAATTTCACATCTTGATTCCATCTCTACTTTAGGTTCTCCCTATTGAACAATCTGATAATAGTTATTCATAGAGAGACTCTAAAATAATCAACTAAACTTGACTCTATTGGAAATGGAAGAACATAAATTGGCGATTAGTGGAAGGGATACTACAACATCAAAAGTATCAATTGTGAGAACACATACTTATATTGAATAGTAGTATATGATATTAATTACCACATACCTATATCATAGGGATGACATGGTTTGTTATTATATGAATATAATATTTTTACGTTATTAATTATGTCAATGGTGGGGGTGGTTTCAACTTAAATAAGAAAAATGACCATATCCCTGTAGGCTATTTCATTTCTTGTATCACTGAATTTGAAATCGGCACTACTACCTTCTTGATTTTTGGGCATTATTTTTTGCATGTTCCTAATAGAGATAATAAAATGAATTTGAAATATGTGATTCTATGGAGTTCCCAATATATTAGGATTCCATTCATATTTTTTTGGTGTATTTACATTAATTTCTAAATAATTGATACATAAATCCATCAACAGTTCATCCATTTTTATCATATATATTTTTAGCATGGGGGCGACATATCTTTACTTTGAGGTTGGGATGGTATATTAAAAATCCCACCCAAATATTTTCCTAGATTTTATAAAATTTCATGGGTCCATTTTTTGGAAGAATATGTTGATCTATAGATTAGTTAATTATAATTATCCTTATAAAACCCATCGTAGAACAAAAAATCAATCATTAAATTCGTGAATATCATCTGAAGATTCCCTCATCCATTATGGAAAAAATAATGAAGATTAACATTCTTCTTCTTTGATTTTATAGTGTTTTCCATTTAAAATGAATCCATTTCAATTGATGGAAGAGATCATAGATTTTCGATCCATGGATAACATACCCTTCAAAAGAGAATATTTATTATTCGAGATGATAAATGGTCCTCTATAATATTTGTCATAGATATTTTGTGAATTTCTCACTAAAACCCTATAATATTTTAATGATAACTTTATATGGAAATAAGAAAGATTTGAAAGTTACTATCAGATAGATGATTCTACATTTTATCAAAATTCTTCATATATTCATAGGGGTATTAATCTATAAGGTTTGATCACATTGGTTACATTTTTTATTATTTCACTATACTGATAGTTGGACTAGATAAGGAATCAACTATAGATAAATGGATGTTATAAGTTTTTGATTTGGGTACATCTAGTACCTATTTATATGAAGGTATGGTTTGATGAATTTGGGAGGAGGGGAGTAATTCCTAGTTTTATAATTCATTTTATTAGGGAATATTTAAAAAATGAATATATTTAGGGGACATGAAAGGATGATTTCTAGGAATAAACTTTATATTTTCTTAGTAGGACCTTTATGGTGGGTAAAATTATCCCCTTATGTTATGTATTTACTGGATCCCCAATTTTTCATTGAAGAATATTGTATTTAATTTATATAAATATCATTTATTATAGAAATAATATTAAACTAATTTCAAGACATATACTACACTTTATGAGACCACCTTTTCAATATTATTTGTAATGTAACTACGGATGCAAGTTGATATTATTAACCCCTTTGGGTGGAAAACACTACGAGTGATCAATATATTTTTGTTCATATATACTTGATAATTATATGAGATTGAAGAGGTACACAGTCCTTCCATTTACCATTATCAAATATGATTAGGAGACCTTTTAATATTGGTAGGAATATTTATGGACTATTGAATGAATTTAAGTCTATACAAGAAATAATCTAATTCATTTTCCAAAACATGATCCTTTACAAAGGTGAATGTAATTATATGCTAATGAACACCATATATAATGGGTATTTGTGTTGGATCATGATTTCAATTTTTTGAGACTCATCGAAAATAATTTAAAATGTGAGGGGGGATTTTGAAACCTCCCATTGTAGCATCTAGAGTGAATTAATCATTGTATTCAATATGAAAATAAACAAAATATGTCTAATTACTTTCATCCATCAATATATATGTATGGTAGTTATCCAAATTTTAAATTTGTTATGTTGAAAGTGATCCAAGACATGAATTATGATATAGGCCTACTATAATATTACCACTATAATATATATATGTTCATCCTGAATAGGGAATATTATTTTGGCCAACCACACATTTCATCATATAATGAACTATTTATTTTGCTGTACTTTATGATAGTGGAAAGGTTATGTTCCACCCTTTCCCTTATCATATGGATATGTCATAGATATTTAGTAGGAATATACTTCAAATCTTATGACACTTCCTTTAATATAATAGGTTGATGACAATATTTAAAAATATCATGAATATTTTAATTCCACAATGTATGAAATTTAAAATATGTTTATATACTCCTCAGATAGCTGGATTATGAATATATTCATGTCACATGTTAAAAATAATAATATATGGATGGATTTATTATTTTACAACCAAATATATTTATAGTTTTTAATATTCTAAGTAGGTATATATAATGACATTATTATCACCACAATATGTTGAAATATTTCTTCTTTCAAAGTGGGAGTATTATCCATGCAGTTCTCTCATTTATTGTTGAGATATGTATATTTTCCTATTTTATGGATGTATGAATATTCATCTTCCTCTAGGACTCCACCTCATAATTTAATAATTATTTAATTCGGGTGGAATATGAGTCAACCACTAGTTTCATGTTAGATTCTTTGACTTGTCATTCCAATGGAACCATGGATATCCACCTACTCATGGATTGGTAATTCTCATTGGCCCAAACCACACTTTTATGGTTCCCTAGCATGTATGATCAGTAATGGGTTTGTGGGATTAACCACTTCAATAAAATTTTGTTGATTACAAGAAGTGTAGAACCAGATACACTAGAAATATATAGTGGGTTCCATCTTTGGAGGATTTAGAGATACTAGGAAGGTATGTTTTCTATCCCTTTTCACCGCTATAAAATTTTGGAGGAGAGGTTTTAATAATTATAAATAGAGGCTTTATAATTTTTGGGATGTTTTAACGAGAACCACCTAATAATCAGTTACAGTCCTCATCTACTAATATTAGGATTAATGGGGATTTATTTCACCTAGGTTTCTACATTCTACCACTATTTTAGGCATAATTTTATTTTGTGACACATTCTAACCATTTTATGGACTATATGATGTTAATTATGTTGTATCGGTCATACAATCCATGTTGGTGCACCTTTCTAGGTTCTAATGGATGGGTGTGTGTGACTGTCTAAGGATAAAACCCTCAATTTTTATTTCATACTGTTTTTATTGTGATTCATAATGTCATATTGGTATTAAATCAATATAAAATTATTAATTCAATATTGGTATATAGAATAAATATTATAAATTTATTTCATGATTTTTTGTAACTTTATCATAGACATGCAAATCTATATATAAGTATCTATACATTTGTTTATATATATATATATTTCAATTAAATTATAATCCTTAACATTGGGTCCACAATTTTGTTTTTCATTTCATTGGAAAACAAGAAATACTCAACATTAGATAGGTTCCCAGTATTTTGAGTTGTGGAAGATAAGCATTCCAAGGGAAACTGGTTATTTGGAAATTCTTTGTTAAACTTATGATGTACATCGATGAATATCTCAAGAGTTTGGGTTTGTGAAAACAATTATATGGGGTAATTGTTTCCTACACTGAGAATCACTTTTATATGTAAGCCATGGCCACATATGATTCAAAAATTCCCAATATTGGACCAACTACCCTTGTTTTAGGGATCTAATTTAATTATTTATCTTAATATTTGGATCCTAATAGTAATGTATATATAATTATCATGATCTATTAAATAAACTTCTTTGTGAACTATATATTTTAACATCATCATGGAATGTTTGTATATTAATATAAATACCATTTCCTTTTGATGGGAATACATTATATCCCAATTAAGTGAATAAAAAATGACAAAGTTCGATATTGATTAATAAGGAATATCATTCCATTTATGGACATTTGATGAGGAGTGATTCTAAGTATTTTAATTTCATGTTTATTAGTCTACTAGGTAGAAATTTTCTAAGATTTTGTTTCTTATGATTACATGTAAGAACCCCCTTAATGGTTCCTTCAATGTCAATATTGGCCAATTAGGTTTGATGGGTTTATCCAAAAGTGATACAGACTACTAAGAAATAAAATTAATTTCATTAGGTGCGTAGAATAATTAATACAATATTATTATTCATTGATGAAATATGGTCCTCTAGGTGGTGGATTGTTCTCTTAAAGAGTAAAACCCAATGAAATAATATGATAATGCTGGGATTATATCCCAGGTTTTCTTACTAAAAATTAGAAATTGGGATTTCATGTTCTTTCTGTGAAGAGGAATACTATGTATCTTTTTAGATAAAATGATTATAACCTAGTTAGTTCAAGGAAAATACATAAGGAAATTTTAAGGGATTATATCATGTAGTTTTACATCATTTTTTATGTCATTGTCACATAGTTTTACATTTACAGATTGGGATGCAGTCCACATAGTTTAACATAACTCTATTTGGTATCATGTGTCACAAAAGGTATGACTACAATGATAAGATTTTAGAATAGACATTTATGGATTCTATTAGATACTTTATTGTGAATATATACCATTAATTTAATTTTTTTTGAATAATATTTCCCCTTGAGACGAAATTTCTATGGTTACTAGGACTTAAACATAAATATGAGGCCAAAAATGAATTATTTAATTATTATAATGGCATAAAAATCAGATAGATTCTCTCAAATGTTACATTAATTGATGTGAGATATAATTTATGGTTGGAGATTAATAACATTTTGAAATTATATTTAGATAAGACATACAATTTAAAAATAATCCCATGATATGTTTTGAAATCATGGAATATTGATGAGACTAGTTCAAGATGATGACTGAACCTTTATCCATTACCTTCTTAGTGTTCGGTCTGATGTTATACACTTATTAGTCAGTAAGATAAAATATTGTGGCATGTTTTTTGATGTTTTGTTTCATGAGCCTGGAATCGGGATTTCTAAAGGTATAACAAATGGACAAAAACATTATAATGATAATTCATGGTAATAATTTCCCAAGATGTTTGAAAAATAATATATAATGTTCATAAGGATACTTTTTTCAATATAATGCATGGTCATAGTTGTGTGTGATGACGTGAATTACCTGAATGTTTTTATAATATACCTAGATGGAGGCCTATATTAGACCTCGTCTGGATTTTAGCATTCATAAACGGAAATTTATATCTCAAAAAAGGGTTTCCATAGAAGGTTAGATGAATGTTTCATTCGAGGGTGGTCTTGAAATTCCATTATGTGATTATTCCCTATAAAAAATAGTTGGAAGAATATAATTACTATATGAAATTCGCATGGATGAAAATATATTTCCATGATTAAAAAATAAAATATCTCTTCCACTATAGTAGTTCACCGTGAACAAGAACATTTGAATGAATATAAGAATAATATTTCTAGTCATATGTAAAGAGGCATACTGCATGAATTTATAGAAAACAATTATTGGAGTGGATAGTGAATGATGTTTTGTGTAGAAACCATGCATTTCATGAGGCATTAGGAAATTGATGAATTCAAAGTTTCATCATATAAATGTGAGTTTATCCTATTAATATTCATGCAATATCATTTGGTTAGTCTCTAATAATACCTATGATTTTATATGGAATGTTGAAATGGATGGGGCAATACGCTCATATCTCCATCAATATCTATCTCTTGCCTCTACATCCCCTTCATTTGTTTACAATTAATGAAGGTAATGGTGTGTATACATGCATATTCCAGTTATTGAGTCATCAAAGTGGGTAGATTGAACATGTTCTAGTGTTTCCCTATATTTTAGTATGAGGGATCAAATCAATGGGGAGCCGACTTGGATTCATATTCCTATTATTGTTGGGTGTGATCACAGAGTTTATAGCTTGATAAAATCAAAGGCAATTGGATACCAATTATGTCGTTCATTGCTTTTGATAATGTATATAATGTTTATATTACATAAATGACAAGGATTATATCACTTTTTTATTTGGGATACATCATATTGTGGTGATGGAAGACAATCAAGATGGTCATCATTAAAGATCTGGAATGACTGATTGGAATGTGTGATTGTTCTCATCATTGATACATGTACATTTTGTCATTTACATAAATATATAGACTCTACATATGTTAGTACTTCATGAAAAATTTGGAATTCGTCAGGTATAAGCTTGTGTCATCACCCAGGAATTCCCACATCGTAACTAGCTTATCCAGATATTAGTATTTATTTATATTAGTTCCCACTAGTGATCTACTTATGCACATATTGAGTATTTTTTGTTTCCAGATCTCAGATTGTTTTCTACCATTTTCCCTTTCTATATAATAATTTTATATATCAACCTCCATTAGATTGTAAAATTTCATTGACATTATATCATATATGATATACAATAGTCATTATAATTAGAATGTGGTGCGTTTTTATTCTTTTATTTGAAAAATATTTCTTGGAATGAATCCTAAAATACTGTAACACATATATAATAATCCTCATCAATATTAACTTATTTTATCACTATATCTATGATATGAAAATTTATTTGTGAGTTATGGAAAACATTCACAATATATTAAACCATTATTGAGTATTTTATTAATATATTTTCAAAATAACCTATAAGGTTGAAACAGTATCATTTACGATGTTTATTCATTACTACACTAAACAATCATATAATATCTGAATAGAATCACAAAAAATAAATCAATTTTATTTCTAGATTCATGATATAATAGTTTCCATTATTTACCTTATCAAACCCAATATACTATATAGAATACCTTTAATAATAAGGTTTTTATAATTTAAAAACTCAATAAGTGAGTGCATAAATATCAAGTGGAATTGTTTTCTAAAAATAGTAAATAATATCATTTTCTAGAAAACCACATACTAATGAATTATATCGCACAAAATTGGATATTTATATTATGAATATATTATTTCTCAAATATTGATATTAAATTTCAATGATTCATTTACTAATGAACTGTTTTGTGTTGATTGAAAAAAAATATTTGAAAATAAAAAAAATAATTATGATGTTATAATAGAAGAGTGAGTGAAATTATTTTTTAACACTATATGAAAACAATTGTTCAAATATAATCAACCTACTAAGGAATCCAAACTCATGTAATTATTATTGCTGATTTTAAAATGAGACATTCTAAACCATGGGAAATAATAACTAACATCTAATAATGTGTCTCTATGATTATCACTAAACCCATTGGAATCATCCATACATACTGGCATAAATAACATTCCATATATATCATTATTATTTATTAATGTAAAAATTTATTAAATACAAAAGATGTGACATAGGAAAATTACATATTGTGATCAATATATTCTTTATAGAGATTCATTTGATTGCTTCATATTTAATTCATTGATGTTTCTTTCCAAATAAACCTTATGTTCATGTTGGAAGAATATAGGATACTACTTACTACACATCATAACAATACATGGACCTATAATACTAGACAAAGTGGTAAAACATTTATCATTTCATACATTCTTAGATAGCTACTCAAGAGTTCAGATTTTAATAATCAATAATTAGAACATAAATATAAATTATACATTAACTTATATACCCATAAATATTTTTTTCATAGTGATTTAGATAATTATGAAAACCCATTTAAATTAAAAAAATTATGGCTTTCCCACCCGAAGATGATTTGACCAACCGAACACTTATTCTCTTACTATATAGTAACTCTTTTACATATCTCAAACAATTAATAACAAAATATACACTTCTTGCGCACATAAATACATAGTATAAAATTTTATACTATTTGGATGACATTATTAAATACAAAACAAAGAAGAAAAATTTTCTCATTAGGTATATCAGGCACATGTTGCGTGCAACTAATCTAATTAAAATGTTCTAGAATGGATTTGTAATTTAATATGATGAATAACCCCTTTTATTGATTTTTTTTCTATTTTGGATGTCACTCAACCTCAAGAAGTTATGTTTTTTTTAAAGGTAATGCTGCGGTCAATGACCAAAGCACAATATATTAGAGAGCAAAAGGATTACAAAGATCGGAAAGATGGTATTTTTTTACAATCTCTCTCAAAGAGAGGTAATAAGTAAGCTGGAAGAGTGTCGATCCACGTCATGTTTTGTTGAATACCCTTGTTGGCGAGGGCGTCAGCAATAGCATTCGCTACACGGTATGCATGAGTAGCAATATAATCAATCCCGTGAAGCAAGTTCAGGCACTTCATCTAAAGAGTGGTAAGCGGCCAGGCAAGATGAGTGGTGTCATTCCAAATGGCATGGACGATAGTGGTGGCCTCAAGAAGTTATGTATTAATCAATAAAATTAATAATTTTATTACATAATATAAATCAATATATATCAAGTATTTTTATTTTATTCTACACAAATATATTTATATAAAATGAATGTATGTTATCCAACAATTAGTAATTATATAAATAGTAATTAATAATCGATTATTATATCTGATAATAAGATGAGAATATTGGTATGTGGAGATAGATTTTGGGAAATAACATAACATAATAGAATCATACAATATAATATATGGATAATAAATAATGTATTTAAAAATTTGTCTTTATATTAAAATATGATTCATAATGCAATATGCAAAAGCCATCAAAAATAGAACATATGTATCTAGATGTAGCAAAGGATTTTGGTATAAATATATGTGATGAAATAATATCATTATAATCATATTTACCCATTATAATTCTCATGAATTATTGAGTGAATATCTATAATAACAATAATATAAATACATTACCATATGAAGATATCTAAACATAAACATTTCCATGCATCATCTGATGATATATATATTTTTAATCAATTCATTGGAGGGATATAATGAATAAAAATAAAAAATTAATAAACCATATATAGGTGTAGAAAAAGAAAATATGAGTGTTATTAATTATATCAAAACACATCTAATATATGCAAATTAAATGAGATTCATGTTGATTTCCTTAAAAATCAGTATTGGGAAATTTGGAGGTTGATGGTATAATTAGATGTGGTTGGATCTGAGTGCTATAATCGGTTTCCCTAAACAAATATTTCCCCTCAACCAAACATCAAATAATCTTTTACACATTGGTGGTGGGAATTCGTTGGTTGTGGTCCAAGTAGTGCTCGATGGTCTCCATCAGGTGCATGTCCAGTTGGATTTGTTGGAGCCAGAATGTGGAAGGTCCTTCATATTCTTCTAGTTTAACTTAGAATCCACAGGTAGAGGCCTCATGAATAAACATAATCATTGGAATCACCTTCCAATTTATCTTCTCAATACTTAATGTTTGTTCCATGGTGTTTTTTAGTACTTTAAGGATCAAAAACATGTGACCTATATGTACTTTAATTGTTTTGGGTTTCAGGGATCCCCTGGTACCATGGGTGGAGCTCTATCAATGAATCTTATACCTTGATTTATCCACTTTGATGGTTCTACTTTTGGAACTACACAATATGGTATTTCCATATCTTTTATTTAGAGTTGTTTGGCATATTATGGATTCCTTCTTTTCAAATTGACTAGGCATTGATCGATTGGTCGTCGGTTTTCATATAACCTTGATAGTGCTAGAACCCAGACTATTTAGATTCCTTGGTTTAGAGGGTGATTTGGGATGGGTTTTTTGGTTCCATTGATGGTGATATGTTCATGGGGATTTGGTTTTTGGTTAGCCTATCCTCGGTGGTGCGATTGTGCAACATGTTGGCTTTACTATCTGATTTTGGCATGATAATGGTTTTTATTGTATCCCTCTTCGATGAACACTTCTCTGATATCAAATAAGTCATCATCTGTTGATGTCAATTGTTGGTCTCAAGTTCTGGGGAGGGACTGGGTTCCATACTGTTGTGAAAGGTGGCAATGAGATATGTGTGTCAGGGACAATGTCTCTTGTCCAGAGGTAGATCCTACAGGATTTCATACTTAAGACACTTTTTTGTTTTTTGTGTTTTTCTGGAACATTCCTACAATGGTTGATCACATTGGCCATACTGCCTTACCTATAGTTCTTTTTTTCGGTTTTCGCATAACCCTATTGTGACTTTTTTTGAAAAAATATATTTATGAAAAAAATAATCTTTTTATTTTGTAAATTTTAAAAGTCCTAAATTCATAAAATAAATTGTATTTGATTTTCTATAAAAATTTGATATGAAATTTTTACAGTATTCTTAATGTTTATGATTGATCATGATGGTGGGAAAACGATTTTTAAATAGTAACTCTTACAAATAATTCAATCTCAACATTTCTATAGTCCAAAATGATAAAATTTTAAAATAATAACATGTTTCATTTTAAAAATTCATGAATTAATTACATAGTAGTTTAAAATGAAATAGAACCCCCATTTTATAATATAAGGAAATTTATGAAAAAATTTATTGAACATGAATATGAAAGATAATTATTTTTTAAAAATAATTTAAATCTTTGAATGGTATTTATTTAAATCAAAACCCTTTAGATATTGGAAACCATTGATTCATAATATTAGGAAACATAAAACCATAAATTGATTTTCCGATCTAAAAAATTTTCATGAAGTTTTTATAATATATATTATTGTGTAGTATATTCCCTACCCAAAATAAATATATTGTTTAATATAGAATATATCTTATTGATGTGAAATTTCAGTGAAAACCCATTCCAATACTGTAACACATGATATATGAATTACTAGATGAAGTTAGTAGGTGAAAATCTATGAATACATTCAAAAATGGAAAAAATAACACATAAATATTGAGGTACATATACAAAATAGTATTATAATAACATAGATATTGGAGAACAAATAATTCCAAATGATATTAAATAATGTAAAAAGTCCCCTTATGGATTTTTGTAACCAATGAATAAAAATTGAATGAAAGTGACAGAAATCAATGGATATTTTAATAATCGGTATTTTCCAGAATATTTTTATAATATAAATCCATGGAATGTATATTATTTACAAAAATAAAATGATTTTTTTGATATATTTTATCTCTCAAGGAAGGGAAACAGAGAAAAATCATCTATAACATGGATTATTCCTTCTTCTAGAAAATTATAACATCATATATATATAATTTCAATTTATTATATATAATAATATTAATATTTATTATTATATTAATATATACTGTTAATTTATAATTTATTTCTATGAAATTTTTAATAAATATTTGTTAAAATCAATATTTTGGTTAACTATTATGTTTTCCTGGTATGTTCTAATTTGAGGGTTGTACTATTTATACATTTTCATAGTTATAAATGCTCCAAAATGTAAATGAAGTATTATAGTATTTTTTTGTATATTTATTTAATACCATGATTATTTCATGTATATATTTTGATTATATTAATGAAAATCATAAAACAATTATTTTTTAGAAATTTTAATTTTATAAAAAAATTAATTTGATAGTGAAGTAAATAATTTCTATTGAAATTCAAGAATAATTGAAATAAATATTTCCTACTTTATTATTACATATTATTAACATTATATAACATTAAATACTTATAAATGAATAATATATTATAATTTTGATCTAGTATGTGGTAAAACCGACAAATACACGAATACATAAAATGGTTGAATGTGTAATAATGTGTTGTTATTTATAGATAATTTATTTTCATAGAGTGTTAATAATTTAATAAAAATAATTCGTATAAATTAATTATACATATATATAACTATTAAATAAATGTGGAAATAAAAAACAAAATAAATCGTTCATAGAGGATGTAGTTCACCCATACACAATAGATGTATATTTATTTTATAATATATTATAATAAATTTGATAATTATATAATATAAACATAAATCAACATCTAAAAACTAATTATTGAAATTTTTTAATTATAAAAATATAATTAATAATTTTTAGGATGTTTTAGAAGATATAAACATGAATGAACATGGTTAATAGAATTACATATTTAATGGGTATAATATATTAAATGTCACATTAATCATGCTTTGGTTATTCTTTTACTGAGTCATTTACAGAGCCAATTTTCTCATGTACTTTGAATAATTTTGGATAATTTGGATCCTTTCATATGTTTGAGGGTTGTAACTATTTCAAATATTCTTAATTTGAAAATAAAATAATTTCATTATTAAAGGAAAATGGAACCACTCTATACCTAATCTATAAGCTAATGTGAGTAAATTTGAATCTCTACTTATTTAATAAAACTAAATATTGGATTGGTAAAATTTGTGAACTTATCCCATGGATGACCAACGTTTTGACTCATTTACCCATTACCACAGTGAAAATAGTAACCTTGGTAATTATTCCTTATTACTGAAAATGAAGTAGAAATTGTGTCCAGATTTAAATTTTATGAGCCTAATTGTGAAAATATTATAAAGTGAAACATTTTCAATTGGATATAAAAAAATTATTTTAAAATATTTATTAAACAGAAAATATTTTTTTATGAAAAATAATTTAATGCATAATATGAATTCATAAACAATACTGTATACAATTTATCCCAAAAAAAATTTATTGGTTTATGAAAAAAGTATTACAATTTTTATAAAAAGCTTATCAGAAACTGAATTTATTTTTTAAATAATTAATTCATAAAAACTACCCAATATAGTTTTTAATCATTAAAATATTAAATCTTATCCAAATTGGCATGTGTATATTTATAAATTGAATATAATAATTTTATATAATTTAGTTTTCACCTAAATGTTTTTGACATGAATTATGATCCATTAATTTTTTATTCATTCTTATATCATTATGATTTCATAAAAGTTATGGTATTTATAAAAATTGTATTTACATTATTCACTAAAAAATCATCCTTATTGGAGAAATCAATAAATAACACCATAGGAAAATTTGTATATTTTAAAATCCAAAAATAAAGTAAATTTTCTCAAAAAAAATTATAAAAAATATCAATTTCTATTTTAATATATATATATAATAAAATATTAATGTTTAGAAAATATATTTTTAACCATTAACAAATAAATAAACATAACTTATATTTTATTAAAAATAATATAGATGTTATAAATTTATTTTATTAATTATTAAATGTATTTTATCTATATATTTAATTCATATTACTTATAAAATGTATATTAGAATTTTAAGTTATGTAATTTATAAAAATGATATATTTATTCAATTGTATTTGGAATGTTAAATTTTTCAGTTTAATTTATATAATCTATTAGGTTATCAAATATTTTTATTATTACAATCATTTAATGTAATTCAATTTATTTTTACTAAATAATTATTTAATTTATTAATATATTGTGTGTATCATAATCCATGACACATAATAGTTTTATAAAAAACAATATTCATATTAAAATCAAAGGGTCTCACTTTCTCTATCTAATGTAATCCCAGATCGAAGGATTTCATGATTTTTATTAATTATTGGATAATACCCCCTTTATTACTAGGCAGATATTGAACCCTTACATGACTCATAAAACCAGAGGATCAAGGTCCAGAACATGAACCGATGGAATAGACCACAATTCCCAATATAAGAACCAAAGGACCAAAGACCAGACAACACCTAGTACTACGACACCCAAGCATCTATGTCATTTTCAGTTCCTAGCTCCACACCTCGCATAGATGATTTTATAACATTCCCTAGGTATAAGGATAATAAGGGATAATTTATAAACTCTTATTATATTCAAACATATTAATTAGTATCGAAAATAAAACTATGTATTTTGAGTGATATTTTCCCCAAAATCCTTTGTAGATTTATCTTTTTTTTCATAGTATTATCTTATATTAAAAACTATGATGAACATTAGAATAATTTTTTCCTCTAATTTATATTTATTTATTCAAAGAAAAATGATTATCATAAATTAAAATAATACCAATTGTGAATAAACATTTAGGTAATGACGTAATGAATTTATTAATAAAAACCTCCACAATAACCCTAAAATTTATTGATAAATCATTCCCCAAATAATAAAAATCTAATAATCCTAAAATTCTACTTGATTAAATTCAAATAACAAAAATTAGAATTATTTAAAGACATATTTTTTAGAAATCTAAATACATTTACCTAATAAATAATTTAACCTAAATAATCCTAAAATTCATCACTAATATATTATAATCCTAGTAATAATAGAATTCTATATTCAAAAAAATATATTAATCACCTCTAAAATAATTTTTAGAGCTGTTAAAAATCAATGTTAAATTTTAAATTGTTATTTACAAATAAAACCATTAATTCCAAAAAAAATCTAATATCATATTTTAATTATTAAAGTTATTTAACTCAAAATTAAATCATAAATCAGCCTAAATGGTTATTTATAAATAAATCATATATTCTTCCTGATAGTCAATAAAATTTTCTAGTATATCATTAACAACCACCAAATCAAATCCCATAATACCTAAAATGATATTTATATGCCTTTGACAATTTAATCAACCATAAACATATAAACATTAAATGGTTTAAAAAACTATAAAATCATGAAATAAAATGTTTTATCAACCCTACTATAATTCCACCTAAGACGGCATAGATCCATATTCCATAATCTGGTGTTTATAACATAATCATTACATACTATCTTTGTTAGCAACACATAAAAACCTATTTTAATTATCTATAAAAAACATTAAATAAAATTAATGAGACACTTATATTACCAAGACCCTTTCTGGTATATATATTATGATAATCTGGAAAATCCATTTACATAATATGTCCAATTTTTCTCCCATATAATTGGGTGTTTTTAAAAATAAAACACTATTTTATTATTCCATAAAAATTATTCTAAATATATATATTATTTTTTCACACATGATACCCTTAATGATAAAAAACATTTTTAACTATTATAAAAAACATGGTAATTGAAACATAAGATATGACGAGCTCAGATGACCATTAAGTGTAATAATATTTATTGAAAATCAATTATCATAATCATGTTTATGATGATAATATGAGTATGATAACCCAATAAGAATGAAATTACATACAATAGGATAATAATATCTAAATATACATGGATAATAATTCATTAAAATTTGAATAATTACTTTGATATAAAACATTTTAACCTTTTAATTGTCTTGATCTATTAGAATTAGAGAAGAGGAATCGATATGTAGCACATGGGTGTCACTACTACAAAATAGGAATTTACTGGCACTGATATTTATTATCGATAAACAAAGCACTGATTGATGAAATATTTTTTAGTGCTAAAGAAATCATTGATAAATTTTACCCTTTATCAGCACTTTGGTTTATTATGATAAAGGGTCCCTTTAGAAGTGTTGTATTTTATGTGATGATGTAGAGAACCTTTTATCATCACATTATTTTTAGCACTGATAACTGTTACCCTTTCTCAATGCTCTATTTTTAGAGCTCCTAAATAAATCCTTTATCCATGATATTTTTCCTATGATAAATTTCCTACAAAATAAAATTAAATAATTAATTAAATAAACAAATAAGTCAACTAAAAAAATTAAATATTAAAATATATAAATATTTCTTAAAAAAAATGAATAAATTGATTATGAAATATATATATTTTAAATACTTATAAATAGAATTAATTAAATATATATATATAATAATAATGAAAACTAAAAAAATTAAATTTCAAAATAATTAAATTTAGAAAACAAAATTTAGTAATTAGATGATTTTTGATGATGTTAATAAACAATATATATTAAATAAATATATATCTATAATGTATATAAATATGATTTATATAATAGAAAATATTATTTATGATTTACATTAAATTTTAATATATTTAGTGAATAATGGTTTGTAATTTAAAATTATTATGAATTAAAAATACTTAATAATTTCATCGAGTAATGGAAATAATTGAATGGTGTTTGTTTTTTCAATTCAAAACATAGATCAAATTTATTATTTTGATATCACATATATTTCATTAAAAAAAATTATATACATATGCAGGAACAAAAATATTTATTTATTGAAATGTAATCAATTTATATTACATATTTTATGTAAAATAATTAACAATATATTAATATTTTCAATATTAATTCTTCATTATTTCAACATATTTTCTTTTTTTAATGATTTATATTATTGATACATATCCATATTTTCAATAACTTGAAATAATTTTAAATTATTCAATTTTACTCAATTTTAACATGCATTAAATTAAGATTAAATAGTTATTAAAATGTTAAAAAAAAATTTGTAAAAAATATTTATAAGTAAATATCTTTATAAATTTATAATTATTAAAAAATAAAGAATAATTTTTTAAAATCTATTTATATTGTTAAAAATAAATATTTATAAAATTATATTAAGTTTACTGAAATGCTGAATAAATTTACTATATATATATAATGGTATAATTATTATTTTGTAAAAAACTTTTTATATAATTATATATATATAATTATACATTCAAAGAATTAGAAAATTTTTATTTAATAAATTGCATTATTTTGAGTATTATAATTATATATAATAAATTTAAAATTCATTAACACCGTTATTTTTACAAAAAAATGTATTATACGTATTTTTAAGTGATTTTTAGCACTCACAATAAAAGAGACTTATACGTACTTGTTTAGGGCTTATAAATATCTATTATTGTTTGTGATAAAAATCATAGGTAAAGATTCATTTTTTCAATGCCTCCTAATTTAGCACTGATAAAAGGGATCTCTATCAGTGCTTTTTTGAAGTACTGGTTATAGTATACCGATCTATTTCAAGAACCTTAACCATGATGAAGTAGTTAGAGATATCTAAAACTCTCATTGGAAGAGAATTACTACTGACACTCCTTTTTGTTGAATCTAGTCTTGAATCTAGGTCATAATCATGGGTCCTACTATTCCCTAGTTCAAATCCATGTCTTGATGGATTCAAGGGTTGAACACAACCAAAAATAAAATTAAATCCAAGTTTTTTAAGATCTAATTATCCATAGTTATCCACTGAACATTCTTAACCCTCATACAAGAATCCCAAATAATATATCTTCATTATCCTATAATAAAATAATCCAAAATTCATTGAATATAGATAAATTGGGCTATTTTCTTCCCTGACATCATGTGCATCCCTTTGGGACAAAATCAGTATTGTATGACATAAAATATATCAAACCCAATGTGGTTTCATGTTGTCGTGATTTATAATAGGATCTGATTACTTATATTGCGTGAAATCTACCTCTTTTCAATCAGTATATTTTGTAATATTCTCCCATATAGCAGTCGGTGTTTTCATTGGTTTGGAATATTACACTACAAATCACATGGATGATGAAATATCTCACATCATTGGGGTCTTATATTATGTTATTCAATAATTGGAATAGAGAGGTATGAGTGTATAGGAACTAAAATATTGGGTTACCCCTTCAAATTTAAATGTAATTCTATAATATTTACCCAAACCTGGATGATGAAATATGTGATACATGGGAACAACTATATACTGATTTTTTTAAGAAATTATTTCATAGGATAATGGGATCTGAAATATGTTGTAAAATTAAATGATTTATTTTGGATTATTGTGATCTATTTCATGAAGATTGGGATGGATTTCAGTATCACATATAAAATCTAACAATAAAATGACACTGATGAATATTTAATACTAGATTATTAAAAACAATATATATGATTGGTTTTTTGTCTTTTTTAATTAAATAATTATTGAACAAATATAATAGTTTAGTTTTCATTATTGAAATATTACAATTTGGATTTTAATAATATGAATTAAATTATATAAAAATAAAAATCAATGTTTTTATGGTTCAATGATCCCTAGACTATATAATATAGGAAAAAATAATTTTGATATAAAATGTTATTGATATTTTGATTTTAGTTGTTGAAATATAGTTATAAAATAAATTATTTGAACGATCAATTTTCATTGAATAACCTCTACATAATGTTGTTTTACAAGACCAGATAGTGTTTCATTTTGTGGTGTAGAATAAGAGTACCTAGTTGATATATTTTATTTTTCTTAATCCTTTAGGATTGATATACATTTTTCTAAAAATGATATTTTCTTTGAAAATTAACTTATCTATCAAGAAATGATTCCTATTGTGTAAATTTTAATTAATACATTAAATAATTAAATAATAAATCTTATACAGCAAGATTTAAGTGATTTTTAAAAAAATATATTAACATTCATTGATATACATTTAATAGACATGTTTTAATAGAATTTATTATGTTAAAATAAAAATTATTTTTCATGTATAAAATCATCAGACATTCATAATACAACATCTAGTTAGCATTATTAGATTGAATTTAATAATTAAATTACAAGGTATGTTAACTATGGGTTATTAATTTTATTTAATTTTATGGTTTAATAACATAAACTTAAATCAATTTTTATATCCTTCTATAAGTAATATGATTCTCCACAGATGTGACTATCTCAATTACATGACATAAAAAATGTTTCATTACAATACATTGTCATTACGTGTGATGTTAAAAGGTTTAAAAAAATGAGAAAAAAATTATTCAAAAAAATCAGGTATTTTTAATCTATTTGACATTATTGGAGACAATATACACAAAAACATGATCGATAATAATCCTTGAATGTAATTATTTTGATCAAAATTATCATGTCACATGTTCGTATTTGGATCAAGCCCCACATAAATATATTATATCCAATTATCATCTTCATTATCCTCATCAAATGATTTAGGAACTATATAGGAAAAATTCGGTTTTTTATAGAGTATTAATCCTTTGAGTTTTTACGAAAACATTCTAGTCACCAGTGACATTATATACATTTATTTCATCCTTGATTGTGTTTTTTACCATTTAATAAAAATATAACAAACTTTGAAATGATATGACACTTATTAATACTTCTAAAATATAACATCATTTAATTCATTACACATACGATTAAAACTATATATGTTTTTCATTAACTCATCTTAAAACAGATCATTCACTAACGTTTCCATTTTGTTTCACCCTAAAGAGTCTTTGATTACAATCTATGTAACTCTAAAAAATGGGACGCATTATCCATTAATAATTAATATCTTATGTATATTAATATAATGTGAAAAATGAATATTTGAGGAAACCAATAATATATATTTACTTTCTATTTGAGGATTCAATGCTTCAATCCAATTTACCTATTTTTCCCATCATCCTCCTCACTCATTGATTGATTGTTTAGTGATATATATATATATATATATATATTTATATATACATTTTTTTATCATCACACTTACTTTACCGTTAGGGTATCGCAATGGTTAATATTTTTTCATCAACAAAATAATTATCCATAGAATTAATGTATTGTTTCATTTTTATGTTTAATTATATTAATATTACAGATATAATTATTTTTTTCTTATATAAGTCGATTCTTTTATTGTTGATGGTGTGTTTGTTTGGAAGTATATCATAATCATGAAGAATTATACTTTTAGACTATAAGTGAGAAAATGATGACATGGAAATGTTTCAAGAATTCATATGACCATTATGAAAAGTTGAATTCCTAAAAATTATTTTATTAATTGAATATTCATTTTATCAACTATATCTAATTAAACATCCCTATCATTGTTGCAAAATACTTTTTATTTATTTTTATATCTTTTGGCAAGTCATATTTTTCTTTTAACTATCCGAAATAATCAAAAATTATAAGAAACATTTTTATTTCATCCAATGTTACCAATTTTCCCATTTTCATTTTCATTCTTCCACGAGCTGGAAATGATTCATAATGATTCGTTATTATTAGATGAAAACCAATTCTCATTGTTGAATTGATATATTCTTTAACTTTTAACAATGTGAAAGGGTTTTTGTATAAGGACATTGACTCAATATACATTATTTTAATTACGACATAAAAATACAGCAAAAGCATGGTAACATTGATTGTTACTATATTTTGAGACATTATGATGTGTAAGAATATTCCACACTTTAATTTCACAAACGACATGATATGTATGACTCCAAATGATTATTTTTATTTTAAATGGACATTATTTTAGTAAAAAGAAAAAATCACATACTCAATGTTGGGAAAAGAAATTATAATTTTTATTATTATTTTGTTAAATGATCTATATGTCATTTTATACATGTAAAAATTATCATCACCTTAATTTGAAGCATGGTGTGACTGCTATAACTTAATATGTCTATTATCATTTAAAAATTCAATGTTTTTTTAAAAATATAACTCAATAAAAACAAAGAAAATGAACTCATATTTCATTGATAATTATGGAAGTAAAATCCTAAGCCATATTTTGACATGTAGGAACCAGTCCCACATAAAACAATTACATGTAGTGATTAATATAGGTAAAAGTGCATATTTCTAGTTAAAAATGAAATTTAAATAAAAAACTAGTGACAAACTCAAAACATGGTGAACACATTAGGAATGTTCTGATACTTTATAAAAATGATCCATATCTCATTTCAGATGTATTGAAATTAGTCGTACATCAATCTAAGGCACGACATGATAATTTTGACTCCATGTGTTTCTTTTTTATTTAAACATTACATTAATTTTAATATAATGGAAAATTGAAATACTCAAAACTGATAAAACACATTCATATTGATTTTATTCTTTAGGAATGTTCCATAATACATTTGGGATTGGTAGTAATAGGATTTACCTCAATATAATACCTTGTGTGATTGATATGACTCCAAGTGCATCTTTTCATTTCAAATATAGTCAATTTTAATAAATAGCACAAATGACCGACTGAAAATATAGAAAAAAATTCACATATTATGATAATTTATTTAAGTGATCCATTATTAAATTTTTGACAAGTAGGAATTCGACACACCTAAATCTGATACATAATGAGCCTGGTATGACTCAATGTTTATATTAACAGTTTAACATTGATTGTTATGTTCAGAAAATGTTATACACTAAAAAATGAGAAAATAAGCATGGATATTCTGGATAATTTAGGAAATTGATTAATAAGTTGTTTTTGATACATGTGAATTAGTATCATATCATACATATAAATTTTGACTTTGGTCTGTGCAATGATCATGTTTTTTATTCAAATAAATTTAAGCAAAAAAGACAAGTGAGGTCTTCAAAACGATGTAAATGCATTTATATTGTTTTAATACATTATGAAAATGATCCATAATCCATTAGGTATCTGTATGAATTATTCTCACCACAATTAAATTCATGGTGTGACCAATATGATTACCTGAGCATCTTTTTATTTAAAATTATAATTAATTTTAGTAAAAAGGACAACTCACCTACTGAAAATCATCAAAACACGTTCAGATTGTTTTTATACAAAAATAAAATGATCTTTATGTTTTTTATTTGTGAATTAATCATCATCAAATCAATATGAGACATTATGTGCCTGGTATGACTAAATTTGTTCGTTATCAGTTTAAAATCAACATTTTAGTTCAAAATGTGTCACACTCTAAAAAACTGAACTAGTATTATATTTAAAATTTAGAAAAATGATTGACAAGTCATTTTTTACATGTAGGGATTTTTATCATGTGAAACCAACATATTGTGTCTTATTTATGATTCAATGTGTTTATTTCTTATTTAAAACGATTTTCTCATAAAACATATATGTGATTTACTAAAAACTGTGAAAAAACATTTGGGTTGTTTTGATATTTTATGAAAATGATCTGGTAGTCATTTATGTTGTGAAAGGATCAGCTGCACCTCAATATAATTCATGGTATGACTGATATGATTCCAAGTGTATTTTATTTTAAGAAAATAAGTATCATGTTTGGTTACAACATTCATAAAATCACCAAAACTATTAAAACAACTAAAGAAATTTGTCTCTTAAATTAAATTATATATCCATACATCATTTTTATAATTTACTGGTTCTTTTGGTTATTTAGTGTGCTGTTACAGCACACTACTCTACTGTTGTAGTGTTCTGTAATAGAACATTGTTGTATTCAACTTTTTCAATTATGTTAAAAGATTAAATAAAAGACTCAAGCTTTTAATCTTGCTCTAGTAGTCATCACAACTCTTGCACTGATAACATCAATTTATAGTTTTGTTAATGGCCAATTTTATAGAATTATCTGTTATGAAAATATGTATGGTAATAATAACACTTTGAAATTAGTTACTTGTATAATGTTCATGCACTCTAATATGAAAATAGATTATATAAATTATATACATGAATTATCATGGGAACATACATAATCAAAATTACATATATATATATATATAATATCATGATAATATAATAAATAAATCATGTCCACATATGATCCCATGAGATTAAAAGCTTCAACCATTGAATTTGAGGGTTATAGTTGAGATAAAAATCGTTTAACAATATATCATAAAATTTTATACCACATGAACTTAAGGGAATTAATTATTTCATACTAATATAATTAACCTATGGGAAATAAATAGTTTTTAAGAAAATATCTATTAAAAATTATCATATTATATCTATTAAAAAATGGTGCATCATATCATCATATCTTCTACCCATTATATCATATGAATCATCAATGTATAATTACATAGATAAAAATACCTTTATAAAATCATTAAATATGTGGTTACAAAAATCAGATCAAATATCCTTTTATTATTATAACTTTTAAAAACTAAAAATTCATTGAATAATGGGTATTTGATTTTATTTTAAAATAAAACCATGAAAAAAATATAAACAAGACTAATATTGAAGAATAGTAAAAATTGTGGAATAATGATGTCTGACACAGAACACTAAAAAATATATCTCTTTTCTCTTTTTAATGAATTCAAAAAATGTTCAAGATATAAAATGATATTGATTTAGTTTTAAAAAAATTTATGAAATAAATATATATATTAAAATGTCATTAAAAACATTTTTTGTTTATATATGAACATTTTTTATGAAATTTAATGAACTTTTTTATCGAAGAGAAATATTAGGGTATAATACTAGAAATAATTTATGGTAAATGTGTTTAAATAAAAACACTTACATATTTCCAAATCATTAATCGAATTATTTAGAAAGAGAAACCCAACAATTTATTTCCATATATTAATAGTTTGAAAAAAAATTCATTAAATATATAGGCCACAAAAAATAAAAATATTATTGAATATATAATATATCTTAATGGAGTGAAATAGTAATGAAAAACCCTAACATGATTTTAAACATTGACGTAATTATTAAGTAATTATGTGATTATGTAGAATCAATTTAGATATGCATATAAAATATGAAATACCCTATCAACTAACAAGTGGTAATATGAACCCTAATATTGGAAATATATGTTTAACTGCTATGTTACATATCCCAATGAAATAACTTTTTTTAGAAAAATACACTTATGGATTAGGTAACCTTAAAATAAAATGTTAATTAATGAAAGTGACATAGATGTATTTATAAACCCAAATAGGTCTCATCATAAATTTATTCCTGGGTATAGTATATAAAATTTATAATAAATAATGTGGGTAATATATAATATATCCCAATGAAGGGAAATTGGGATGAAAAAACCCATAACTTGTATTCCTTCTTGGTTATATTCACTCTAACCAACTCTATAATTAATTTATATTTTTTATACAACATTATCAGAACTATTTTACAATTTATATTTTAATTTACTATTCCTTAGTAATTTCATAATAAACTTTTAGAAATATTATTTGTTAAAATAATTTTTTTTGTTAAATCATATGTTTCCCACCAAGATTACTACTTTTCATTTCTTGTCCTTACACAATAGACCAGGTTTAATCTTATCTTAAATTATCATTAATTATTATCTTTTTCATATATATTTATCTATTCCCATTGTAATTTATCTCACATTATGGTAATATTTTTTCCTGAAATCAAAAAATATGAATTTATAAATTTTGATTCCTGAAAAGCATTGATTTTGTTACTGAATAAGAATATATAAATATATATATTAAAAATAACAAAAACATATTAAATATTTAATTAGTTCAAATTATTATAACAAGATAAACATTCAATAGGAATTCTTATAATATATATTATAACAATCTTCATATATGTTGTGAAACTAACCAAAATATAAACACATTCAAATAGTATAATGACTTATAAATTGTAATTTTATATTTATAATATAATTATTATTTTGGCATAATAATTTAATGACTGAAATATATTTATTAAAAACATATATAGAACAATCCATTTATGGTGGAAATTCTAACCATAACACACCATTCAATGGGTCAGTACTCCACATGTACACACAAGGGATGTTCTTATTTTATCGTGGATATAAATAATGAAAATAATTATTTGAATATCAATAAAATTACATTTAAAAATATAAAAATATTTCTTTAAAATTTTAAGATGTATATAGTATATTTAGTGTCATTTTAGATGAATTGAACAAGAATGAACTTAGTTGAGATAATTTTCCCTTTCATGGTTATCATTCTATTGATTCCTCATTATTCCATTATCATATGGCTTTTTTGAGATTCCAAAATCGATAGGATGTGGAAAATATTTATGGGTTGTTATTTGGTACTAAATATATTGAGATATATTTTACATGGACTATAGATAACTTATTAGATGATGGATAATTTTAAATGTGTGAGGGGTGGATAATTTCTTAACACTTTTATCATTAATATACAATAATATCATTTTATGGCGATGTGGGACTAAATAGGTCCAATAAAAAATAAGAGGTGAGATGGTTTGAAATTGTTCTAATATTATAAAATTAGATAATATATTTATGATATGTATTTCATAACCCCACAACTTAACAAAATTTTAACACTTTTACCATTTTGGTGCTGAAATAATTTTATCATGGTAACAATATTGTTTTCATATAAATTAAATAGTACAAATATCCAATTTTCTATATTTTTATTCCAAATATGAAATAAATTATAAATATATATGTTTCTATTGGTATAAAAAATTTACAATATTATAAAAAAAAATAAATTAAATCAATTTTTTTAGAAAAAATAGTTTTTTTTTATAAAAAAATAATTTATAGAAACACCACTTATATAATTAATCACTATGATATTAATTTGTTTTTTAATGTAATAATGTGTATTATGTTGCATTAAAAAATAAAATACCAAATGTA
The DNA here is from genome assembly GCA_963277665.1 of Viscum album. Lineage (NCBI taxonomy): Eukaryota > Viridiplantae > Streptophyta > Magnoliopsida > Santalales > Viscaceae > Viscum > Viscum album. Next base: position 1,453,561,355 of record OY728129.1, on the reverse strand, counting down.
TCATTGTAAATACATATTTAATCTTATGGATAAAAAGTACCACTTTTATTAGAAAAAAATATAACACAGGTCCCCAAAAGGCAAGGGAAGATTTTTAAAATAGAAATATAAATTTTCATAGATTTATTATACTCATTTAAATAATTTTTCATTAAAAAATGGTTTCATATTTTTCAATTCATTATTATATAATTAAGAAGACATTATAGTTGCAGTAACTGTTAAAATTTTATATTTCAATATTTACCATAAAAGAGTACAATTTTAGAAAAATCACAAAATATCGCTCACAGTTAAATTTTATATGAAGAATCTATAAATTAAGTTCTTTTTATTAATATATTATTGTAAATTATTGAATATTTTCAAATAAAACATATATAACATATTAACAAACAAAGTCTTTAAAAACAATTATTTTAACTAAGAATAAATTATTTCACATTTCTTATATTTTATTATTCTTTATTTGGATATTAATATTTTATTGAATATTAATTACTAGATAATCTTCAATAAATGTTATTGATATCATTTACTAAAAAGTAGAAAATTTTAAAAAAATGATTTATTTATAAAAATAGTTTCTCTAGGAATATTTTTATTTTAATTTGTAAAATAAGTCCATTTAAATATTAAATTGTTCAAATTATTTTACTGATATTTATTTTATGTATCTTAAAATGTATATTATGTTTAATTTTAATAATTCATTAATCCATTTTGTTATTTTTTTGAGTAATTAATCTTATGGTATATACAAGTTTCATTTAAATGAGAATACATACAAAAATCATTGGTGACACACTCTCGAGGAATCTTATTTCTCTGAAAAATCATTGTAAGGGAAAAATTTAATTTGATTCACTCAGGTGGTAATAAATCTTTTTATTTCATATAATTTACACTATGAGATGGTGATCCTTGTTCCCCAAAACTCATGTTTAACTATTACATAGTAGTCAGAATATTATTAAGATATTAAATTATACTATAAGACTAGAAATTATTGTTAAATATAAATATCAAATATTAATATAATAATATTATGAGATTAATCAATTAATTATTTTTTATACAAAGAATTTTTTATCTTATGGGTCAATTTTCTTTAGTATATTGAAGGAATAATCATCATTATAGTACTCCAATTCCTTTTTATAATAGTATGGTGGAGTGTAAATCCCATTTATTTAATGAAATATATTCTCATTGTAATGAGATAGAAGATAAAATTACATGTTATTTATGTCCATTTATATATGGTTCACTATAAATTATCTATAAATAACACATATCCTAGTGCTATGGATAGTTGAGAATCCCAATATACATCATGTATGTATCCTTCTAAACGTTACTTACTATGTGTCATTGAAAAACAACTATTGGCATTCCAACACATAGTATAAATACTCTTATAGTATTTCTAATTATAAAACATGCGTACCAATGATAGAGAATATGTGTATGTGATGGAATAATCAGTGTCCTAAAATATCATAGTGTTAATATTTTTTCACAATCTATATTCAATAATTCAAAAAATAATGCTTATGTTTTTATTTTAAATAAAAAATTACTTGAATTAATATATATTATTTGTTAGCCTACCTCTATTTTATCAGTACCAAATTTCTATTGATATTGTTTTTTTAATACCATGTCACATGGATATTCTGTAAGAAGGTATCCACATTCTCTTTCTTTTAAACCAGATGGCTATATCAAAGTCTATTCAATAGTATTCCAGAATGTATAACCTACCAATCACATTAATTAAATTATAATTAATTCGATGTGTTTATAACATAATATGTGAGTTAATAAAGTTTTATTTTTATGGTTAATTACAAATTGTATCTTTTTAAATACACATTAATATTATATTGATATTACAAAAGTTATTTACCTTTCCTAGTTAATATTTTGGGAAATCCCATTTTATTTTAATTCTATCATTCATGATTGTTAGTTCATTTATTTAAAGATAAATCATCCATAAATAATTAAGAATGAATCTTATAGAAATAAAATAAATAAAGTCGAATGATGATGTTCTTTTAAAATGGATGGTTTTTTAGAGGATGCTAAACCAACGCATGATCATATAGAAATACCACCTAATACAATATTTGGTCCAAGTTTATTCATTCCACCTATACTTCAATTTGTATCCTAGGTTGGTGTCCCACCTGCTATGAAATTTTACCACATCCCCTCATCTAGGATTTTTATCCAATAAATACTCATTTATTTGCATGAAGGGGAGGGGAACCAAAGGAATGGTTTTGAGGATTACATATAAAAAATAATAGAATATACCAGCTACATTTTATTAATGATGGGATAACACATTTGATTTCAATTTTATTTACTATTTATAAATTATTAAAGTAAATATAAAACACTAGATGTTCTAAGATCAGGATCATCCACACATTCAGTGAATTAAAAAATATATAATAGCTTTCATAAATGTTAATATTTTCATTAACATAATTATAAAATCACTAAAATACTTATTTAAATTTCGTACTAATTAAAATTATTCAATAATATTAATTCTGGATATGTACAACAATATAGATATGAATCCTTGGTAATTTTGAAAAAACTATTTCTAATTAATATTAGTTATGTACCAAACGTGTACAATTAGACAACATAGAGTGTAAATATCTAAACAATCTAGTACCCATAAAGTTGTACAATATTTATTCACACCACAAATATAGTATAGATTTCATTCCTTTTATTACACATAATATCATCTTACAAGATGATTAAGAGATTGAAATTTTTAATAAATATGGTTATACAGGAAAATATGCAGCATGTATCACTTTAAATACATTTTATAATTTCAAGAAATGTACAATATATGAAATGATTTTTATTCAAGATTAATTTCACGAGAAGATTAATTTTTAATTTATTATTATTTAAGTTGAATTACATAGTGTGTACTATGTGATAGTCCATTTATGTTCGATTAATGTTGTAATTAATTTCAGTTAACAAAAAAATATTTTATATTTTTTAAATTGAATTTTCTTTTACACCACGTATACATGTTTTGTTAAAGTGAATAAGAAATTTGAAATATCTCATATAATGGATTCTATGATATTGACGTAAAGTAATTTTATTTATTTCAACTATATAATTAATGGGGTATATGGCATGTATTTAATCTACCATGCCTCCTCTTTATTTCAAAACCATCAGTTCTATGCTTCATCTAATAAATTCATGACTCATTGACTACATAGTGTATATACACGATACATTCCATGTATTTTGGTAAAATGTATTCCTTTTTATAAAATTAAATAAAAATATTTATTTTATGGACTCCACATATTATTTTCTACTCAAAATAATAAATATTTGGTGACAGATCCAAGTGTGGTGATCCTTTGGACGCAACATGTACTTCTTTTGCCACATGTCATATACCCATGTCTGCATTCCAAAAATCACAATATATCATAATTGAATAATTGATCATTCTTCACACATTATTTTCATATTTACAATCATATGAAATATATAAAATCTTTTCTTATTATCCAATCATGTTTATTAACTTTCAAATTTGAAAATTAATAAGGCAGAAATGGGGAACTAATAATAAATGACTATAATTAATCAAAAATAATTAAATAGTTATAAAATTATATATAACCATGATGTGATACAATGTTGTGGTATTTGAGGGAATCTAAATTAGTTATCCATATGATCATTAATGTAATTAATCAACATCTTCCAAAATATACACATAACTAGATGAATTTCCATGTTTGAATCCAAAAGACATGATCATCACATATAAATGATATTTGGTTTCCTGTAAATTATGTATTATCTCAACTGAGAATTCAATATTTTTTGTTAAATTCTATTCCATGATCATGGTGTAATGGTCATTATATTAGCATATTTCAGAGTTGACATTATAATACCCGAAAATTTAATTATGTACTTTCCATAAGAATAAATGAAATGGGTTTGATTCCTTATAAGGCATACAAAACTGAAATAATGTTAATCATTAATTATCATAATTCAAAATGGAATACAATACAAGATAATTAATTGAAAAATCTTTTTTAAAATTAATTATGTAATTATAAGATTTATTATAGGACAATTCATGACTATATAAATAAAATATTAAAAAATTATTTTATTTTATATTTTGTATATTTTATTAAAAAAAATTCTCTATAACGGTTGAAACTATGTGATAATGAAAAACATAACCTAAAATCATATATTTAATTTTCTTGGTTGAGTTTAGTTAATTATATCTTATCATATCATATATTTTTGTATTCTCTGGTTCCAATTGACCTTCAAATATAAATATATATTATTTTATATTAATGAATAATTACATGTTTTCACTCGTCACACATATAAAAGGGTCATTCTATGACTCAAAAATCCATATACATTGATAATGACATCTGTATCATTCTCATTGAAAATTACATCCCAATAATAATTTATATATCCTCTATGTTTTAGTCTCCACACAAGGCAACCATTTTATTGATTAAGTTGTTCTTTAAAAGAGGATATCAAAAGAAGTGGTAATTGTCTTAACTATGTAATATCTTGTTTCATTCTTCATTCAAATCCACCTTATCTATTATAAAATATATATTTAAATATATATCACTAGTATAGTTACATGTTATTAGGTTGATAGAAATCCATTATATACCAGCCTTCCTTCTTGTAGAATATCAAAATGTCCCTTGTGTTTTCATGTGGTCGACAGCCGCAATAAATGAAATATTTCATTGTGATAACTAATATAGATATTTGGTCTTAACATATAAATTTTATTAAATTATATTATATTAATTATATTATTACACTTCTTTATATTTTATATTTTCATTATAGAATATAATGATCTTACTCATTCAGTTAAACGACACGCTCTTCTTTTCGTCAGTTCTATCCATTGATATAAATGATGTTAAAATATTTATATCATGAATGGAATGGGATTATATATTTTCAAAATAATATTCAATAGTGACAAATTTTTTCTTTATGAATGATTCCGAATGGATATATCCATATTTTTATTCCCTAAAAAATCAATTCATTTTTCCATTTTTGGTTATTAAAAATGACATTATTATATGTTATATAAAAATTCTCACTATATGTTCCTTGAAATGAACATTGGAATATTGAAATATATCAAAAATATAATCTAAATTGTAACAGCATAGAATGATCTGCAGCATCTGAACTTGAGACTCTCATGAACTCATTCATGCCTCCAAGTATATAAGAGGTGACCAACTAAGAGCAAGGATATTGACCCATAAATGAGGATATGTTACCCATAGTATAATTTTAGAGGATAAAAAATAATATAATTTAAATATAATTAAATATTTAGTCATAAATAACATGTGGAAACTGAATTAGACAAGCAGGGAATATAATAAATAAATAAATAAATGTGATCTGATTATAGAAATCCAATATCAAGTATATGTAGTAAGTAAATAAATAAATAAAAACTTTGGAGTCCTATAGAGTCCATATCGATCCACCAATAGCTCCATGATCCTTTTATTATCCCTTAGTCACAATCCTCTTCCCCTTGGATCTTGATATAATAATTCTACATTTTTATTATGATGATCCTGTAAGGTGTGACTAATAAAACCTCGAAGGACACCACCTAATAATCCCCATAAAATTATATCATGTATAATAACCATTTCCTTGATAATATTCAAAGATTAATATTAGAATATGAAACACATATTCTTTTAAAAATTGGTTTCATTCGAATAACGCCCCCACAAACCCCCAATCACACCGACATTGGTTCCATACCCAAAGTAAAATCTAAAGACGAATAAATTAAACAAAAATAAATTCATAGATTGTAAATTTGTTTCTTGAAACCCTCATGGAATCATGTATATATTTGACTCATGTTCCCTATGAATCATGTTTATCATGATACTTGTAAATAACTAACCATTTATTCTAATTATCTAATCACATGGAAAAGATAAACTCGATAAATTGACATCTAGGAATCATGTGCATCATTATAATGAAATTCTATGGAATCATATTATCTTCACCATGTGATCAGGTCTATCATATCCACCATCAAAAGGCATTACCCCCCCCCCTATTAGGAGAATTTTCTCAGGATGATTAATCTATTATATTCACTTATAATGGTACATCTAATGGAATGCTAACAAACTTAACAAGGTAAATCACACATGAAAAAGAATATCATCATGAGAATAATGTAAAAACAAATAATTACATGGGATCATTATCAAAATTGGTAAAATTATTCTCTTGAAATTATCATGGAATCAAATATCAAAATGGGTCTCATAGGTTACACATTCCCATATGATATAACTATGAAGAATATTATCATGTATTCCAATAATATAAATTATACCAAGGAAAACATGAGTAAATGATATCCCCCAAAGTTATATAACTTTCTACGTTAATGTAATTTATGTCAATTTCATGGTGTGTTTGGGGTTTCATCATCGAATCACACTTTAAAAGTATCTAAAAGAACCATCACACCATGGAGTCCTTTAAAAATTTCAAATATGACATGATATAGAGATAATATCTAGGTAAATAGATACAACCAAAATGTAGAACTAATTATTAATCTTTTTCAATCTCTATACCCATGGGTCCTTATACATGGTGGGAATATAGGTAATGTCACTCATTGAATATAAATAAGAGGAAATTGAAAACAAACTAGCCAGAAAGAAGGCACCATATAGAAATACGGACATGATGGAATAGAAGATAATTGGATTAGGACCAATGGTTAAAATAAGACCAACTATGGAATAGTAAATCAATGGAATTAGGCCACAACAGTGCATGATTATATAATGAGATGTGGAGAGTACTATAATTCTATTTTATAGGTCAGAATATGGTGAATTGTAATGAGGAAATACTTAGAATATGAAACCTATAAGGTGTATGGTGATAAATTTATAATGTAATTTCCTTTTCAATACTTCCAAACTATGGAATGATTCCAAACAGTTGATGAATAATCATTATTTTCATCGGATCAACCATGTGAAATCTGCTCATTACGTTCTCTCTAGTTTTTTAATTTGAGCTCTGATTCAATTCTGTAATAGCATATATTAATTTGGAATAATAGTAAATGTCCAAATGTTTTAATCACTATTAATAACTTCTCATATAAAGGAAATTATTCTTCTTCTAATTCACTATGTTACATCCTCCCCAAACATTCTTCCATGAAAACGTTTATGGTGCAACATCTACCTATTTGTATCAAAAATTGAAATCCCATATTCAATGAAATGGTCATAACATCAATATACATCCTTGGCCTAGTTACCTCAATTATGAAATGGTTATTCCTATTTTGGAAAAAAGGTCACAAAAAATTATTAAGCATCAACAAGCCTCTCAAATCTTATAATCCTTTACCTAATCATGATACAACTAAAAACCTATGAAAAAACATTTGAAAATCTATGAATCCACATAATAAAAAAAGATATGGAAAATTAAAATACACCCCTATTAGTGATTCCCATCCCATATAAGCATCCATAAGGTTCATATATGAATAAATCAAGCCACTAAGAATAAATGTTAGCATGTGGCTTCCAAAGTCTCCACATGGATCCACCCATGTCTCCCCCAGATCATGGAAAGTGGTATCATCAATGCTCAATAGAATTTAATACTAATATCTCTAACTTTCATTAGTATCATCATTAATAATGCATTATAATACTAATAAATATCCCCTAAATTGATGAAATGTGTAAAATATAGTGTTTTACATAAGATCTGAGACAGATTGAACAGATCATCCATCTATCAGTAGTGAAAAGGAATATGTTGTTAGTATTCCACTCTCTTGACCGATTCATTTATATAAAAAGGTCTCATATTCCATAGGGATATATTTCCAAATTTCCTCAGCCATTTTTTGGATAAATGAGTAGTTTTTCACATGAAACCCCAATCTCCCACCAGTGGTCTCATACGAAAGTTGACATATTATATATTCTTTTTTTTAATTCTGATCAACCTCTTCTAAATCATTTTCATTATACCAATGGTATACTAAACTATACTAGGCCTTATAACTACTGCCCCACTAGGATTATCCAAATATTGTAGTGAATGAATCCACCTCTCTTAAAGAGCTTCAAAATGTTCTATATGAATCTAATAAATTAAAATGTTATTCAATTCAAATTCAACCAAAATCATATAATCATCCCACATTCCACTGATGCTGAGAATACAATCTGGAGTTATATATTATATTTTGTGAATTGTCCTCTCAGACAATCCATATGTATATGTAAAAAACATTGTGTTCAATCTCAAATATTTCTCATGGGACTTCTGAAATCCGTGAAAAAATAATGAAGTGTAATTTGAATCTCTAAAAGATATGATTCTCAAGGAAACTCGAGGCACGTGTATGAACTCATAGGCATAGATAATTCCCATCTCATCCACTGAGTGAGTCTATCGTATAACTAAGAAGTTATAATCCCCTTAAAGTAATTTATTAATCACACTTATAGTGTCCTAAATCATTGTGGTTCAAGTAAAAAACATTACAATTTTTTCGTGACATCCTCTTACTTTAATCAATACACTTTATGTGTCTTGGGAAAACCACTAGGACTATGGTGGTTAGCCTTTCTCCTCTAAAACATAAGGATTCATGAAAAACACCAACAATGTCCTCCTTCATAACTAGGCACCAAATCTAAGGCATTAAGTCATGGTGCATTATTATCACAATTGGATTTACCATTATATTGAAGAGTATAATTCCCTCATTAGCTCATTCTTGATAGAAGCAGGGACTATCACTCCACTACATACAAGGATCACATTGTCCTCACTCGATGACTACATGTGTATCAGCTATCCTCTAGATATTTTTTATTTTGTCACATAAAACTCCAATTTAGACTAATAATTATCATTTCCCAATTCTAAAAGATAATATGCGATCACTAATTGGGAACTATTCATCATTCAATGATCATTTGAAGCATCCAATGTCCAATTTACAGACATGCTCATCATGTGTCACTACTACTATTATTTTTTCTTACTAAGATATGTTTCTACATGCATATTATATATAATTTAATTTTTTACAATGTTACCTTTACCATCTACAAACATAATATCATTATTAAGAATTTGTAGATACTCCACCCATTACCTTTCCATCAATTTTAGGTCACACATTGTGAATATGTAATGATGTATCATATGAATAGTATATAAAACCAACCTCTCAACAAAGAAGTATTGTATCCATAACCTCATATTATGAACCACAACTTCTAATTCATCTTCATGAGTTGTGTATTCCTATTCATTGGGATATAGATGTCATGACTCAAACTACACTACCTCTTTTATCTACTTTTGATCCTCTCATATCCCCCCAATTGATGAATCACAATATAATACATATCTAATCAATGGATCATGGTGTATTACTATTAGATCTATTGCCAACAACCACTTTGGCTCAAGAACTCATCACAATATTTTGGCCACCGGAACAATATTAAGATGATCGTTATCCTATTATTTGGTACTAATAAATGGTATAAGTACAAGTTGAAATGTATGTAATAGTATGCTAATCCCATAAATATCATAATCATGAACAGGTTTCAGGGACTTTTCTAGGATTTCTCCATGAACATATAGCCTAGGAAAATGAATATACTATACATAGAAAAAAAATTCTCCATGAACTCCATTTATTTAATCTATACAATATACTTTGACAACATTGTGTAATGTCTATGTGATCGAAGAATTCTAAGGATTATCTCAAGATGTCTAACATGATTCTATTTTGTGGGAATGTAAATGAGTATTTCATCAATCATCACCAAGATGAATGATTCTATGAATGGGTCAAAAATAATATTAATGAGGGATGTGAAAACTCACTGTGTATTGGGTAAAACAATAAAAATATCCATGTACTCTTACAAATCATACTAGATCTGAAACATCATCTTCAAGACATTGTCCTCTCTAACTTGCAACTAGTGATATATTGATATTTGATCAATATGAGGGCACTATTGCGCTCCTCTCAAGTGATCAAAAATATTTTCAATATGGTGGAAATGATATATGATCTTCGTTGTCCCATGGTTATGTTCTTTATACTAAACATATAATCGATGTGTATTATCAAACAACATGGAGAAAATCTATCATGAACCACACATAGAATTACCCACCCTGATAAATCCCTTCTAATTAATTCCATTATGTTTCCTCTTCTTTTCCATTATCACAACATGGTCCATACGATACGTGTGTATCCAACTGGGTTGCTCACCGAGCATGATCATTGTCTCAAACTCAACTCCTCTACAAAAATGATTTCCTATGATATCATCTAAAAAATGGATGATATTGATATGTTATTTGGGGAATTGTTAATTATGATACAAATAATCATATAGAATGTTTCAACCCTGCACCTACATTATGATCCTCATGAGCTAACACAATATTGGAAAAACACATTCAACTCCCAATTCCAATTTCTTGGACATCACATAATACTCTACCTTCTGATAAGTAAATAAAATATGACTTTAACAGAAATCAACATTATATTTTATGTTATTCTACTAGTCCATTATGAGAATTAAATTGAAGACCAGAATTATATTATCATGAAGTCCCATAGATTTCCATATCTATAAATAAATATTGGAAACTACTTGCATCACTTGAGATGATCCACTTTCATTACCAAAAGTGTTTTAAGGCTATGTAACCAGAGGATTACATGATAGTTATGAGAAGAACAATTATTTAATATACACATAAAAAGTAATGGAATGTAATGGTATTGAAAAAGAATTATATATATTATATATGAGTTTAATACTATTCCATGAATTATAGATTTTCTATCACCACTATCTTATAAAGTTTAATACACTATGTAAATATGGCCTACCTCAGTACTGGGATAATATCCATTAGACACTTATCCAATCCAATTTATAATTTGATTCATCTACTAAGGACTTTGAAAGGATTCCTGGGTCAATGATTGAGTATGTACTACAACCTTGCAGAATTTCATCCTCAATTCTCAAGTGTAGAATTTATGGATATTTAAATAATTTTTAAATGTATGAATTAGCATTTGGATACTATGTAGACCATACTTTAGTTCCTAAACTTTTTATAATTGAGTCACTACAGACCACCTATGCAATGGGTTGAGGAAACTGGACTCTTCTCTACCTACCAACTACCAATCTATTTCATATCCTTGATCATTCTCTTTATTCCAATAGAAGAGGTTCTCATGGATTCATTGAAAGATCCAATTTAATTAGCACGAAAATGAATAATAGGACCGACATCATAACACACCTCCAATATCTTTATGATATGAAAGAACTTGAATAGAAGCACTATAGAGCAGGATTGGTCAATGCATTAGACTTGCTATTTAATATTTTTATGATGTTTGATCTGAAAATTCATAGCCTTTTGAGGTTCAATCAAATATAAATGATTTGATAAAATAAGAATCATACTGAAATTAGTGGGGTAAGTGGACACCATCATGGAACCTCACTATATAACCATAAACTTGAGTATATTAGGTGTGTTTCAGCATATCAAGAATGAACAACATAAAAATGATATTTGAATGGCCTCCCATCAAAGTCAATCACATCAAGCATCCCAACCCAAAACTCCCCACAAATGGATATCAAGTCCCAACAACATGAATGTTGATAAATTTACCTTCATATCTATTTTTATCTCATTGAGTTCAATGATACACTCAATTAATTCAACACAATCTATATCATCTTGTGTCCCATTCATACCCTAATAGCATTGTGGGAGTAGGTTCTAAAGATCCCTAGATTAATAGAATAATGATATTGTAATAAGTAATCCCAACTACAGTGGAACAATTTCATTCAATACAGAAGTAATTGAGGGATAAAACTATAGATCACCCTCCATTATAGTATAAAATTGAATAGATGTGTCACGACCCATCCCCTGGGGCCCATGTTGTGACTACCACAATCCAACCTTTCATAGGCCATGGGAGGCGACTAGCACCAGAAATGTGTAACCCTAAAACGGGAAGGCATTTTCTTTTAACTTGTACAGACACACAGTAAAATAATACAATAAGAAGAAACCACGGAGTAAACTACTGTAGTAAAGTTGTGTTCAATGTAAAGGGGATGGAATACAAGCCCAACTGAAAATTACAAGTACAACAAGAAAGAAAAAATATTACTATAAACTGAAAAAAGCTTATGGATCGTCCACCAAGGATCCAACCTACTAGGTATGTAAATTTAAGGATCCATAGTCCCCGCATCATGTCACACCAAAATTCCACCTCCGAGCACCGTCCAGTTCTGGATCCCTAAACCTTGATCACTGTTTTCTGTCGTCTACAAAAGAGACACAAGGTGCGGGCGAAGCCTGTACAGAGGTGAGTATAATGTTACTCAGTAGGGAACCCAATACCCCTGTGGGTCTCCCCGAGTTCCACAAAGGAAAAACCAGTATGAAATACATCAATCTCAATTCACAGAGTAATAGTTATCAACTCTACTTAGGTATATGCCCATGAAAATACCTATGTTATCAAGATATACTCATCTCATAAATTTGGGAAGGATACGAAAATTGTAACACCAAAAAGGTAGATGTACCAGATAGGTAAAACCACGAAGATTAATATACCAAAAAGGTAACACCATGATGGAAGATGTATCATAAATGCAACATAACGAAAATAAAAGTACCACACATGTAACTTAACAAAGTCAACGCCATGAAGGTAGAAGTACGACTCAGGTAACACCATGAAGATAAAAGTACAACATAGGTAACACCAAAAATATATCACCACGAAGGTTTAAATACCACACAGGTAACACCACAATGATATAATGTCATATAAAAATCTAGTATAACATAAGCTAAAAAGTACATATGAGTAGTCGTAAGCAAAATAATCTTAATCGGTTAAGAGGCACTGCTACTTACACACATAGGATTGATTGGCACTAACCATCGTTGACCCACAAAGGATTTGACCCACATAGGATCAGTATGCGCTGACCCACATAGGATCACCAGGCACCAACCCATACATGATCGATAGATTCTTTCCTACACAGGATCAATAGATGTTGACCGAAACATGATCAATGTTCTTTATTCACATTATAGTCAACAAAAGGATTCCTTTCACTTGTTCCACTCAAGTTTCATAGATTCATCCCCATGATATTTTAGTCATACGTCAAAAACCAATTTGATCCAAAAGGGAGTAACCCAAAGTACCACAATGTAGTAGGGGTTCCAACATGATAGAGGGTGTGTCAATCAGACACTCAGTATGTTTGTTATAAGCATTTTAGTTTTGAGGGCTCAGTTGGATACGGGTTTGATCCAGCCTGTCCGTACTCCCACATTCTCCAAAACTCATGTGGAGTATTCCAAAAGGACATTCTAGATCCAATGGTCCCAGCACCACAGACGTTTAACCAAACGGAATCCCGAGTTTCCTGTTATGGCCCTTTACATGTTTTTGTGTTCGGTTGGGCCGAGGTCCAGTCTGATCTAGTCTGGGTTGTGTCTTGGTGGGTTCATCCAGTTTTGCGGAGGTCTATATCAGCCCACAAGGGGGTGGCTAGTCCCGGAAGGGGGAGGCCTAGCCCGTAGTGGGTGGACTCACCCACAGGGGGCAGACAGACCCAAATGAGGACAGACTGACCTGAAAGGGGTGCGACCCGCTAGGTAGGCGCCCCGACCGCATGAGGCCCATCCCACGGTGGGTTCATCTCAAGCTGGCATAGGGGGGGGGGGTGTCCCCTGGTATTAATAATGGTCGTGAGCCAATTCTGTATGTGAAATGGAGGTGCCATGTGGGCGTCACCCGGTTACTGCGGAACCCACCAGTGGCTTGGGTTCCCCCTTCAACGCATCTTTGTCCATGGATACTTTCTCATTGGTGACATGCTTGTCATGCCTCCATTCCCTTATGTGACCGGTCAATGTGTCGGCCTCCTCCTCTGACCTCTGTGGTTGACAAGGCATGGCCCATTTCTCACAAGGGGCGCATAATGGTGCGCCAAACCTCCTCCAGGGTTGGCCGGTGCTGATCACTTCATTGACTACTATGACATAGTGTTGGAACCTCCACTTGTGGCACACGATGGTGTGCCACCTCCATCATAGTTGTTTGGTTACGTCGTTCTGATGATCTTCTACGGAGGCGCAAGGGTTGCAAGGTACCGGAGGGTCTGGGATGTGTTCGTTAGGCTCACATATTCCATGTTAGCTTGTAATAATGATATAGGATTAAATGGTTAATGAAAAACACTTTATTTTAACCAAAAACCATCCCACGTCAGGTGAACTATGGAGAAGGCCCGCAAATACGGAAGTGGGTCCATTTTCGATGTTATCTAAAACTATTGTCCAATGACATCGCTCGACCGTCGATCTTCGGTTAGGGGTTTCGGTGTCTCTCATCACTTATTGCTGGAACCAGCTCCTTTCTCCAAGGGTTTAGCATCTTGGCACATTCCCATATCCTCGTTTCTTGATAAATTTGTTCAAATACCTCTCCACAATCTCCATATAAATATGTGAGGAAAATGGTATATAAGAACATTTGGAATTAATGAGGTCTCATTAATTAAGAACCATCCTAATTCCCCAATTGTTTTGTTAATTATGATTGTACGGTCATGCAATTTATAGGCTTGACAGGTCACTCGTCCCACGTTGCCTCTTGTCCAATGGAGGAATAATAAAGAAAACAAAATTACAATGTTTTTTTATTCTTTTAAAAAGTTCCAAAACATAACATTTTCTCTAGACCAACTACAGTCAAAGTGAATTCTCCCTTAAGTATGTCCTAACGTTGTGGATCCAACGGTTCCTTTAGATGTTGAATCCGAGCACTGGTTCAAATGTTAGAAAATTCCCCTCGTGCATTTACTAAAAATACACTAAAAAATTAAAAAAATTATTTCTAGGGACACCAGGCCTCAAAATCATGTGCCATCAATTTTCACAGACTCGTAATAATTACATATAATTAAAAAAAATACATGGAATAATATGGGTCTTTAAATTCTCCCCACCTTTGGGATTTTCACCACTGAAAGCCACAACATAGAATAAGAAAACCAATGGGAGAACTAATCAAGAATATGAGCCTTCAGCTCCCATGTTCTCTCATGAAGGTTTCATTGATGTCAGTGTATGTGGACATGACATATTGACTTCCCACAAAGGAAACACTCTTATAGATCCTCAATATCCACTAGAATCTCTCTAAACGTCGCACCATCATCAAATTCTATCTCACCACGGTCGATGTTGTGAGATGGGTCAAGCTCGTATCTCCTCATGTAGGATACATAGAAGACGTCGTGCACCCTCTCCAACTACAGTGGAAGTGCTAAGCAGTATTCCACCATGCCAATCCTCTGAAGTATCAGAAGTGGTTCGATAATCCTTGGTGTTAAATTGCTCCCTCAGCCAAATCTTCGTAGTCCCCGTTGAGGAGAGACTCCAAAGAATACGTGGTCCCCCTCCTGGAACTCCAATGTTCGCTGACTCCTATCAGCATAAGACTTCTGTCTGGACTATGTAGTCGTCAACTGCTCTTGGATGATCTACACTTTATCAGTGGTTGCATGTACCATCTCTGGACCCATAATTGATGATTCCCCTGGGTTCATCCAGCATAGAGGTGATCTGCAAGGGTGACCATATAGGGCCATGAAGGGTGCCATACTGAGGTTGGAGTCACAATAGATGTTGTATGTGAACTCCACAATGGGAAATTGATCCTCCCAACTGTGGAAAAAATCTAGGATGCAATCATGAAACATGTTCTATATCATCTGAATGTTCTGCTTTGTCTGATCATCCATCTGAGGATAAATGGCTGTGTTCAAATGTAGTTGAGTCATAAACGCCTTTTGAAATACCTTCCACATATAAGAAGTAAAACATGCATTATGGTGTGAGGCTATGGTTGACAACAAATAATGAAGTCGCACAATCTCCTGTACGTATAAGTGCCCCATTCCCTCTTCAAATCCCTACTATTTGATAAGTATGCAGTGGTCCAACTTGGTGATTCAGTCAATGATCAGCCTGATGGAATCATAAACCCTAGACATACGTGGAAGCCATGTTAGAAATCTCATGGAGATTCCATCCCAACTCTACTCTGGCGCCTCTGGTGGTAGTAATAAGCTTGCTGGAACCTAATGTCCGGCATTCACATGCTGACAAGTGAGGCATCAAGAAATAAACATCTCCATTTCTTTCATCATCCTTGGCCACCAGTGCGGATACCGAAGGTCCTTGTACATATTCACCACACCAGGATGTACCGCCAGAGGGTATTATGGAACTTCCTCAACATCTCCTCCCATATTTACATTGGTACTATGTTACGTCCTCTAAAGAGGATGACATACTCCCAATCTTCAAAAAATACATCAGGTGCCTATCATGAGAATATCTGAGCATGTCGTTCCTTGCAGTCAATGACCCCAAGATTCTCCTCCCTGAATCGTTGAAAGATTGTGGTTGTTTCTATCATAGATTGGAGGTAAGTTTATGTATCTCTATCCATGAATAATATCTATAATTCCACTAGCTTTATTGTCTCCTCACTCTAAAACATCAGATTATACCTCCTGGTGAGTGCATCTGCTCCCACATTCCCCTTCTAAGGATTATAGACTATCTGAACGTTATAGTCCTAAATGAACTTTTTTCATCATAGTTATCTCAAGTTCACATCATTCTATGAGAAGATATACATGAGACTCTTGTGATCAGAATAGACTATAAAATGATGGTCCATCAAGTAATGTATCCACATATTCACGAATGAGACCACGACTGCTAACTCCCTGTTATGGGTAGTGTAGTTATGATTGTGATGCATCTACTATCACGATCCATAAGTGATCATTGATAGCTCCTGCAGCATGACACTTCAATGTCTAGTCCTTGATACATTGCATTAGACTACATACCCAATGCCTTCTTCTTGTAGCCTCAAGATGTTGGCACTTTTTATAATCTACATCAATTCATGAAAACTCTTTTGTAATATTTTTGTCAACATGATGGGCTGTCCATTCTTTTTCAACTCCAAAAAATGTGTTGCTACTCTAGAAAAGTCAGGCACAGATCTACAGTAGTACCCAACAAACCCTAGGAAACACCACGACTTGGTTACACTCTTGGGTTGCTCCCAAGCAAGGACAACCTCTATCTTCATTGGATCCACTAAGACTCCAACATCCGAGATAACGTGTCCCAGAATTATGACATCTCGTATCAAGAACTAGCACATCGAGATATTACTTTAATGTTGGTGCTTGTGATGTGTATCCAGAAATATATTCAGATGATAGGTTTTCCCCTTCTCCGTCGCTGAGGATATCAAGATGTCATCGATGAAGACCACTATAGAGAGATCTAGGTATGGCTGGATGATCTTGTTCATGAGTCCCATGAACACTGTAGGGGTGTTGGTCATGCTGATAGGCATAACCAAGAACACATAGTGTCTATACAGACATCTGATGTCCATCTTCTGCACATCCTCAAATCGTTCCCTAAGCAGATAATAGCTTGATTTGTGGTAAATCTTTGAAAACCAACGAGCTCCCTTCAGCTGATCGAAAAGATCATAAATCCTCAGATGTGGATACTTGTTCTTCACGATCACCTAGTTCAGGCGCCGGTAGTCCAGGAAATGTTTCAAACTCTCATATTCCTTTAGGGAAAACATAATTGGGGCTTCCCATAGACAAACAATGGTCCTTATAAATACTATTCACTACAAGTCCTCCAACTGTAACCACAACACAAGAACTGCTGCAGGAGCCATCCAATACGCTGGTGTAGATATCAGTACCATCCCGGGATTC
Source organism: Viscum album (assembly GCA_963277665.1). Taxonomy (NCBI): domain Eukaryota; kingdom Viridiplantae; phylum Streptophyta; class Magnoliopsida; order Santalales; family Viscaceae; genus Viscum; species Viscum album. Next base: position 1,453,543,263 of record OY728129.1, on the reverse strand, counting down.
AGGTCAATGTAAAATTCTACATCTCTGCATGGAGTTTTTCTGGAATATTATCAGTAATGTCATTGGAATACTGGTCCACCACTACAGGATAGCATGGACTCTCAACATCTACTTCTCTGATGGTAAGGCTAGCCAACTGGCGTGTGATTAGTTGCACTGTCCTCTAGGTAATTCCATTGTATGTTGAAAAGTTTCCCTTCTCATCGGATAAGGAAAACCATGTCATATCCTCATTGAAACACCCCACATTTAAAAAATATAGTCAATCTAGGCATAGACTATGGATAACTAGTTGATAACCATGATGATGTTGTAAGGAATCGATGCCACTACAAGAAAATCACACCTAATGCTCTCGCATACTATAGTAAGCTCACACTATCGGAACCAATGTTTAATCATCGAATCTTCTATTGTATGAGTCTCTAGCTGTAAGGACCGATCCAATGACACCACCAAAATCTTCAAGCTCTGAACGAGGGCAGTGAAAATAAATGGGTTATCGGCACCTATGTCTATAAGTATTGCATCTGTGGTAGAGTAGGAAAATTATCGTACCTCTAATAATCTATAGAGAACCTTGGTCATAGGTCTTAGCTACCTAGATCTATGATCGTCCATGTCCATCTTCTCCATGTGGTCTAGGTGGATCACCAGGAGGAGGTGGCAGTAGAACCTCGAATCGTTACCCACAGCCTGTTGCATAGAGTGATCCTCCATCATGTCCGCCTACTACCAGTAGACCTCCTCGATAGAATATAGGAATCTCCTCGGCGGTCCCTTGACCGTCGTCTGGTCATCCGTATGAAGGGTTGGGCAGTCGTGAGCCATGTGACCCGACCGGCCACACGAGTACAATTTCCTACTCTACGGGTGCCCTACTCTATCTTGGGAGCCCCACACCACCGACCATGTATCATATGGTCATCCACTAGAAGGATTGGACTACTAAGGCCCCTGCGGCATCTGTCTACTGACTTCCCTAGATGATTCGGCAACCTGATGTCCGGTGGTGGCTCTTGCTATCGGTGCCTGCTCAGCAAAGAAGATCTCTATCAAAAGTGCTCACTCTAACACCCAACATGCGTTGGAAAGCTGTGTGATATCATCGATACTCTGATCTCCCATTGGAGACACTGCTCAAAGGTCTAGGTCTTGAAGAAAGGGTATCGTACCTTATTATTGGAGTAGTATGAGAGATCAGTGAACCTCTTTGAGTTCTGGGCCACAATAAAACTGCAGTGCGGTATGTGCAGTAACTCATGTACATGACCATAGTGTAAGGTCACTGTGACAAACACTTCCCTAAAAAAGATCTCATTGTCCTCCCAGAAGAGGTTCAACTCATTATGTATCAATGGCATCAATGTATACCATCTCCCTACATCTGCATGAAAAGATTGGCTGCTAGGAACTCCATCAGAATATTTGTTGTCCCAACCAGGCGGAAATCTCTAACTACATCCTCCAACATGTCCCCAGCCGCCCATGAGTCTTTCTCTCCTCTGAACCATAGAGGCCTCTACCACTAAAATGCATGAAAGGCGCTCTGATGACATGCATCCTATGCTGGTGGGGCTAGTGGAAATGACATCCCACTGAGTAGTGTTGATACTGGTACACCACATGAATGTGTTAACTCCAGATGAGGGCACTTCACCAAGGCCACATCACTCGGTGGTCCATCATCACGTAAGCTCTTGTGAATTTTCGATGGTTGTCTACATGGTGGAATCCTGAAAGAAAATAGGGGCACCATGGTCAATATTTTATACCTGGTGAGCTGGCGTGAAGAGATAACAAAAATAAACCTTTAAAAACACACACAATCAGTGTTTCCGTACACTAAGTCAGGAATCATAATTCGGTGTCCTGGTGTATTGATACGCCGCTATCGCACCAACACTAGATTCCCTAAACAGAAAACCACACTCATAACACTTAACATAATTTCCACATAAAAATTATCAATGTCCCAGTCCATAGGTAGAATTGAATTCTCTGATAACACTTTGTCACGATCTGTCCCTCGGGGCACGTGTCGTGACTACCGCTAAACTGCCTTCCATATGCCAGGTGTTGTCAACTAGAATTGGAAAAGGGTATCATCATCATCATCATGAAAATTTTTATTCATGGAGAAATAAATACACACAGAAGCTTAAGGAGGTCTAAAGTGATGAATACCGAGGGCGTCTTCCTTAAAAATAATTCTACCAGAACGAGGTAGGATGTGCAAGTCATGATAAAAGGTGCCCTCCAAATTATGCGAGTCGCATGTATCTTGGTAGTCTACTACCCTGTTTCCATCATGCCATGTGTGTGAAACCTTTGTGTTGTTGTCATGAAATGAGAGGAATTTGCGGAAAACATATTCAAGGGACCAGGGCACAACACCAAGTCCTTGAAGAGCTCTTGCCACAATACTGTAATCTTTCTCAACCTCCGAAGGGATCAGCCTCTATTGCCGGCACACAGTGAGGCCCACCAGCATGGCCTTAGCCTCGGCTAGGAGAGAAGTTCTGAGGCCCAATCGAGAAGTGAATGCCAAGATGGCTGAAACTGCAGAGTCACGGATGATCCCCCCGCCGCGCATATTTCCCGAGATATAGGACCTATAAGTATTGTGTTTAAATCCCCGTGCAGGAGGATGTGATTTAACCCAGTTACAAGAATATGTGTTGATGGCCGAGGGGGAATTGTGGTGGGAGGGAAGAAGGCATTGAAGTATGGGACCCTCCTTCCAGGCGTTGAGCACCCTGACCATATCAATAAGGAGAGTGTTTGTGTGAAAAATGATCGCGCACACCGACAAAGACCCCCCCCTCCCCTCATGCAGATATCTATTCCTTGGATGCCACATGCTCCAGCAGCCGGCAAGAAAAACCAGGGTACATGCTCTTTTCTCCGGGCCTTTATTTACCGAGCCATGGAACCAGCGTAGAAGGAAGGGTTGATCCGCCAATGAAGAAACAGAGAAGCCGGTGAAGGCGCCAAAGCACTCCTAAGTCTCTCACACCCAATTTCTCTCAATGAAAATATGGTTAGAGTTTTACTCCTAGTGCCTCTTATAGAAAACACACCAGGAAGAAATGCTTACACTGCAACATTTGATGTTCTCCTCCATGGGAATTTCCATGTTTCGGATCCTCCAATATAAGATGTTGAATTTTTTGGTAATGGATTTATCCCAGAGAACCTCACCCCATTCATCAGCTACAACCTGCACGGTCTATACCCATCAAAAATCCTTGGAAGAAAAGGAGCTCGAGGCAGACGGAGTGAACACACACCGGTCAGGCTTCGGGGTGATATCAATGAGTAAAAACACGTCCATCTGCTCCTTGGTGAGGACAGTATTAATAAGATATGGGTAGTTGCTGGCCTCCCTGAATGAAATATTTGTGACTGGGCAACTCAGAAAACTGATGATATCCCTGCCCCAGTTATCGTGCAAATATGAGATGTCCCCTGATCCGACAATCCATTGGGTATGAGGCCTGAGATATTGCACATGGGGAAGAATCTCCCTCCACAGGGGGTGTCTGCCTCCCACACCTCCAACCCCGGTGGAGATGGAGTGAATGGTAATTCCCCACCGAGTGCGCTTCTCCAGCACCTCCCATACCATTTTCGCATGCATCCAGGAGAGGGAATCATCAAGACTACGGACGTTGATTCCACCTTCACTAGATGGGCGAGCCATCTTGTTCCAAGAAACCAAATGACGTCTTCCCGCAGATTTTGGGTCCCAGATGAATGCAGCGAAAATCTTGTACATATTACGGATAACCCATTTGGGAACTCTGACAACAGAGAGTGCATGGATCAGAGTACCAAGGAGAACACGGTTAGTCAGAGCGATTCTACCACCAGTGGATATAAATTGGTTCTTCCAGTTCAACACCCGTTCCTAAATTCTGTTGGTAATGTGATCGAAGTCAATGATGCGTAGGGCCTTCGGGGAAATGGGGGCTCCCAGGTACTGCATGGGGAGGTTACCATGTTGCACTCCCTAGGAAAATACTCACTTTAAGAGCTCAGCTCGCAGTGCAGTTATGAGATATGAGGAGAGTGCTCTTGTGCTTATTAATAATCTGACCACTCCAAAAACAATAGGCCTCCAAAGCTCTGTTGACGCCTCGCACTGAACTTCTAGAAGCGTTGGTGAATAGTATGGTATCATCTGCAAACATGAGTTGAGAAAGAGAGAGCAGCCTCAACCATCGATGGAAGGGAAGAATCTCACCCGTACTGATGATGTGAAGAATGAGGTGGCTGAGGACGTCCTGGATAATGATGAAAATGATCAGGGAGAGGGGATCTCCTTGCCGAAGTCCGCGTGTAGATTTAAAGAAACCAAAGGTTTTTTCCAAGAAGGAGATCTCTAACCAAGATGAACTAAAACAACGGAAGATGATATCAGTGTTCGAGGGGGAGAGGCTCATACTTGAAAATACCCTTTTGATGTAGTTCCATTCCACCCGGTCGTACGCTTTTCTCATATCGAGTTTAAGCTCCATGTTTGGGGCACGAGTTTTCATATTAAGATCTCTCATCATTTACCGGGCCAAGCTGATCACCCCCTCTATGGATCGACATCTTGCAAAGCTATTCTGATCCTTGGAGATGTATGTAGGTAGGTGAATGGATATCCTGGCATTGATGATGCTGGCTAAAATCATATAAGCCACATTGCACATACGGATCGAATGATAGTGCTCAATGGAAGAAGGGGATATAGATTTGGGAATGAGGACTACCGTATTAGCCGATGAAACTCAACGTAGAGGAACCCCCTTGAAGAAATATTGAATGGATAATATTAGGTCCCCCTTCACGATGTCCCATGAAGCTCTATAGAATGTACCGGGGAATACATTAGGTCCCGCTGCACTGTCCGGATTAATTTTCATCATGGAATCGTGAATTTCTTCCTCTTGTGGAATGGAACCTAGGACTTCATTATCATGGGTAGAGAAGGTAGGTTGGATTCTATCAATGAACCTCATGTTCGTCCCTGTATATCCATTGGGAATGTTTGGGTTGGGACCTGTGAGCAAAGTGTGAAAATGAGAACTTGATAGTTCCCATACCACCTCATGGTCATCAGAGAAAGAACCATCCCCCATGTCAATGTTCGGATTGCTCCATATTTTCCTTTCCTTAATGCAAGCATGAAAAAATGCTGTGTTTTTATCACCCTTTTTAAGCCAATGGATTCAGGCCACCTCTTTAGCCTGCCTCTCTTACTTCAGAAGTAAGTCCGACAAGATCTCCTTCCTGTTGACAAGCTCCTCAAAGGCCCGGTCGGACCATTCTTCTTTGAGGCTCCTCTAAAGGTGACCAACCTCTTGCATAGCCTCATCCAGTTCTCTGTTTGACATTTAGGAATGCTTTTTCCACTCTTGGATCCTCTGCTTGAGCAGTCATAATTTATTGTCGAAAGAAGACAAAAAGTGACCCTATGCGAAAGCGCCCCCAGAGTCCCTAACAATATCATTATACCCTGGAGGACTAACCCAGTGAAGATAGAAATGGAAATGGGTATGGTGCACCTGGCCAGAGACTGGAGAGAGAAGGAGGGGAGAGTGGTCAGATAAGCTGCACGCCAAGTGGGTCACCTGGGTGTTTCTGAATGCAGAGATGGCATGCAAGTTGGCCAAACATCTAACCAGGCGACTCCACAACCTCTGGGAACCCCGCCAATTATTTGACCAAGTGAAACTATCGCCATTTAAGCCATGGTCCATGAGACCTTTGCAAGCCATAAATTGACAGAAAGCCAGGCTAGCCTTCCTACTGAAAGGACCTCTGTCCCTTCTTTCCTCTAGAACCACAACAACATTAAAGTCCCCCCCAACGAACCACAGGGTATTTCCAGGGTCGAAAGCATTGAGAGAATTCCAAAGGGAGTCCCGTTGTTGATGGTCGCAGCTTCCATATATGAAGGAGATGCAGAAAGAGAGTGAACCATGGGAAACCTTAATCGTGATGAACTATTCTCCTACCTGGGTAAGGAAATCTGAAACATGACGGTGCCAGAAAATCCAGACGTGCTTATTCGTCGATTTAGCATGCATGTTGCCATGCAATTTGAGCCTTCTGGATAACTCAAGTATATTGCAAGCTAGCTTCTTGTGCTCAAGGATGGCCACCACTAAGGCCTTGTGTATGGGAACCTCTTAAGCCAAGAAATCCATTTTAACACGAGCTCCAATAACTTAGGCATTCTAGATGATCATAGGAGTCATTGGGTAATCATGGATCTTGGACTGGCCACAGATTGAATGACCTTTTCAAAGATAGAGGGAACCCGTCCTTTGAGTTTCTTAGACTGAGATATTGTACATACCCCAATTCCAAAAGGTGAGATACCTTTAGAGTATAGTTCAAGACCTTGACAATGCCTTCGATCACTCCCCCTGCTGTCTGTACGAGACTTGGATTCCCACATCAAACCATTTTCCCTCCTTTGCGGGGCTGCCAAAACATGCCCCATGTAGGAGACATCATCAGAGAGGGCCAGTGGGTCTTCATGGTAACCCAACGACACTATTTCCAGGGGCTGCTCGGCCACACATAGATCACTACTAACCAATGCATAATCCTTCAAGGGGGATATTTTCCAGTCCAAAAGGCGAAAAAGAGAAGGAAGAGGAGCACAAACATGAACATGGGTCGATCATCGCGGAACATAAGGCACTAAGTCCCAACAAGAGTCATTGGTGCTCACCAAGGGCATGGAGAGCCTAGGGTCCAAGACCATCAGGGGAGTCACCACTGGAACCTCAGGGGCCTGATCCTCTAGAGAAATCACCTCAGGACAGATGTCTTTAGACGATCCAGGGTGATAACCTATAGGCTTGGTGGGGGGGGGGGGGGGCGAGGATCCTACCTCCATGGTAGGTACATCTCATGATCAGTAGTCCCTGAATCACATCATGCCAAAATTCCACCTCTGAGTACCATCTAGTCCAGGATCCCTAAACCTCAATCACAGTTGTATATCATTTTCACAAGACACACAAGGTGCAGGCAAAGCTTGAGTAGGGTTGAGTATATCGATAATAAGTTGGGACCCCGAGACATATATGGGTCACACCGAGTTCCCCAACGGAAACCCTACAAAGCAAGAGATTAATTTCAAAGCACGAATTAATAGATAACAACTCTACTTAGGTATATTCCTATAAATTTACCTATGTTATCAAGTCATACTCATCTCATACATGATGGAAGGATAACAAAAAGGTAACACCATGGAGGTAGAAGTACCACAAAGGTAACACCACGATGATAGAAGTACCAAATTGGTAACACCAGGAAGGTTGAAGTTCCACACAGGTAACACCACAAAGATAGAAGTACCACACTGGTAACACCACGAAGTCAAAACCACGAAGGTAGAAGTACTAAAGAGGTAACACCCCTAAGATAAAACCGAAACATTGGTTACACCACGATGATATCACCACAAAAGTAAAAGTAAAACATAGGTAACCACACAATGATAGAAGACTTAGATCACTATTAGGTATAACTTATGCAAAAACATATAGATTATTAGTCGTATACCAGATCATCTGATTATGTTAAGATGCACTCCTAGTGACCCACACTATATCGATAGAGCCTAACCCCCTCTGACCCACGTAGGATTTGACACACACAGGATCGGTATGCGCTAACCCAGATAGGATCGCGGAGTGCTAACCCACAGAGGATCGAAAGAAGCTAACCCGCACATGATCGATAGATGTTGACCCCCACAAGATCGATGTTCTTTTTTCATCATATAGTCCACCATAGGATTACTCACACTTGGTGCACTCGATTTCCATAGAATCTGTCCAATGAGATATCGATAGTACATAGACTGCCACTAATCTCCACAAAGGAGTAACCCAATGGACCGCCATGTCTTAAGGTTTTTAACGTGATAGACGTTGCGTTAACCAGACGCCTGATCTGTGGTTGATAAGTGTGTTAGTTCAAAGGGCCCGGTTGGATTCAAGTTTGATCAAACCTGGCCATACTACTAATTTTTCCTAAACTCATGTGGAGTACATCAAAAGGAACGTCTCAGTCCATGGGTCAGATCACCCCATACTGTTCATAAAATTGATGCCCAAGTTTCAAGTTATGGCCCTTTAAGTGTTTCTAGTTCCGGTGGGGCCCGGGTCTGGTCCGACCCGGTTGGGCTGACCCGACCCGACCCGTCCTGGTATGGGATGGGCAGAGGCAAGCTCAGCCTATTGGGCCGAGGTCCGGCCCAGCCCACAAGGGGGATGCCAGACCTATATGGGGGATGAATGACTGGCAAGGGGGATGCCCGACCCATAAGGTGGCGAGGCTCGCTAGGTGCACGACCTGTTGGGCAGGCAACCAACCACATGAGGCACGGACTGTAAGAGGCACGACCCACTAGTCTAACCTATGGTGGGGTCCACCCTAGCCAGTGTGGGGGTGGGGGGTGAGTCCCCTAGTATTTCGAACGTCCAGGACGTTGTTTGGTTTGTAAATCGATAGGGACATGTGGGCGCCGCTGGATCGTCGTGGAACCCAATGGAGGCACTGTTTCCTCCTTTGCTGCACAATAATCCACAACTCCATTATCAACAGAGGCACACTGGTATCACCGACCTTCCCTTCAATGGTTGGATGATGTGTCAGATGCTTCCTCCGACCATTGCGGTAGACTACCTACGCCACCCTTCTAATCAGCGGCATGCGATGGCGGGCCGCACCTCCCCCACGGTCGGTTGGTGTTGGCTGCTATGCTAAACTCTGCAGCATAGTTTCATGGCCTCCTCTTGCATTGTGTGATGGTGCTCTTCCTCCATCGTATCTGGTTGGTGCCTCTGTTCCAACGATCTACCACGGTGGCACAAGTGTTGCAAGGTAGCGGATGGTCTGGGCCAAGTTCGTTAGGCTCGTGCCCCCCGCATTAGATTTTATTCATTAGGGAGGAGTAAAAGATTCAAGAAAAACACATGAATTAAAGAAAAACTAACTCATGCCTCCAGAACGATGGAGAACTCTTGTTATTGGGGAAGTGGGTCAGTGTTTTCCATCCCCCGCAACTATTCCCCAATGACGTCTCTCGATCATCGATCTTCATTTTGGGGTTTCGGTGTCTCTCGTCACCGATCACATGAACCGAATCTTTTCTCCAAGGGTTTGGCATCTTAAAACATTTTCAGCACATCGTTTCTTGTGCTGATACCTCACCCCATGACTCATATAAATAATAGAGGGGGAGGGTGAGTAACGACATTGGGAATTAATGGGGGATCATTAATTGGGAACCATCCTAATTCCCAAACAATGTCATTTCTTAGGTTTGAAAGGTCAAACCATTTTTTATATTTACATGTCACTACTCCCACGTTGAAGCATTTATAATGGAGGAAAATGAAAGGAAACAAAATAACATTGTTATTTTCTTTATTCTTTTAAAAGGTCCTGAAACTCTAATTCTTCTCCAGACCAACTGTGGTCAAAGTGAAGTCTCCCATAAGAGAATTCCGACACTACGGATCCAACAGCGACCTCTAATTTTTAATCCAAGAACTGGTTAAAATTTTAGAAAATGGCAGTCGTGAATTTATTGAATGTATGTTAAAAATGATCAAAAATCTATTTTGGGAACACCGGACCATGGAATAACGTGTTTTCTATTTTCAAAGACTCGTAATAATTCCATATAATAATAAAAATTAGATATAAATTTCTGGGTCTTTACATGATGTATCAAGATAACACATTCCCACATAATTTGGAAGTCCAATCATTCTGAAATGTGTAAATACATTTATAACCTAATGGGATGCATTTAGGATATAAATTGTTCTCAAAACTAGTCTAAGGGATCACATAGAGGTTTCCCTTGGAGTCTTCCCACAAAATCATAAATAACCCTCATAGAATTAACCAATGTTTTCATCCCTTCATTTTAATCATAATAATCATGTATATATAATAATAGAACATAATGCATAGTTATTTTAATAAATGAAAATAGAGTTATATAATACATTATATAAATATAATATATCACATAATAGGGAATATATCCTGAATAAATATCATAGATTATGGAATTAAATTAAACATTGAATATAATGAGTAAATAGGGATATATATGGCTTATAGACCTATACTAAAAATCATTATACATGAATTCTCATGAAATATCCTAAAAATAGTCTTAATGACACCATCCATGGAATCATAGAGGTTCCTTACTTATGATGTCCTGATACATGAAAGTTACCCTACTAGAGTCCCATGTAGTTATCTCCTCTGTAAAATGATCAAGGATACTCTAAAATGAAAATTGCATAATTTTTCTCTAATAACATTTTGTAAAACCCCTTCCAAAACCAAAAAGTCTGTAAGAGGGTTCCACGAAACCTCATATGTGACTCCCTGTACACAAGAGGTTTACAACAAGAATTGAGATTAAAATTTTATCATTGGGAAGAAAATTTTCTCAATATAAAATCATTAGAAAAATAATTATTTAACATAAATATAAATAAATAGATAGTTAGAGTGAATATAAAAAAATAGGGATTTAATACATAGATTATAATAAATAGATAAATTTGTTCCCAAGGTGAAAATAAATCCATACTATATGTAGCTGGTAAATAGATAATATGATGTTATTTGCAGTCCATCCAAGTCAACCATAGGTTTCATTCTCATTTGTTTATCCCTCGAGCATTGGCCCCATTGTCATACTCCAATCCTTATTCATAATCACTTCACATGCACTAAAATGTCCTTGCATTGTTTGAGTAAAAAAACATTGTAGGAAACCACCAATGCATCATGAATAATTTTTCACTAGTATACAAATTTTTTTAATGGAAATAATAAATTCCAAAATTACTATTACCAAACATAAAATCACATACTAATAATTTGTGCACTAACCTAGACACTATAGACCCCTTTATGTACAAACATTGTTATCATGCTAAAAGGAAAATGATAAGATGTTGAATGTATCCAAATATACATGTAGTTTTAGTAAATTAGTTTATTAACAACCTCGTCGAATTGTTCAATAAAGTGACTCATATTTCCTTGTCCTCATGTATAGAATACATCATGTAAATTACTAAGAATTGAGCATCACATGAAAATCACTAGGAATCGATAAAAACTGTACTTATCCATCTAATAATCAAGTAAATACTTGTTATATTGTTCTATGAAATCATTGTATCACTAACTTATTCCATGTTCAATTATTTATATCATTGCATGACATGAAAACACCCACTCTAAAGGACAATAATGTCATGATATTACAACTGTTTTGACCACCAATAATGATACTGCAAAATGCAGGTTATCATACACAACATGGTAGACCGTAAAAGAAAATAATATAATCATGAGTGTAATGTAGTAATACATGAAGGCATGAAAACACAATCATAAATGGAAACAAGATTCTCAATCAACAGTCACTAAATCAAATATCATAATAAGTACCATGAGCTACAAACACCCATATACAATCCCAAATAAAACAGAATAATCATGTTTGTCAATCAAAGTAATTATACTAAGAATAACATGTGTATAAAAGATACCAAAAAGGTATAAAACTTCTTGCATCATGGTTTTTAACATCAATGTAAATGTTTTCAAAGGGATTAGCCATCAAATCTCACAAACACAGTAATCAAAACAAATTAAGTGTTATGGAATCCTAAGATAGCTCTTAATCAAACCTAACATAGGTTGTAAGGAAATGAAAATATTAAAAAGAAAGTAAGTATATATAATTGATCACCAAAGTCAATCACAATAAATAGAGGTATTCATCAATGGTTGAAAGAAGAATACCGCCTTAATTTGAATAGAAAAAAAAGATGATGGAGAAAAGGGGCATACATAAAGGAAACGTGGAACTAGAATGAATATATGAGGTAGAGGAGTCAATAATCAAAATACATGAATTAGAGAACCACCTACAATGAATCATAGTGATTGAACTAAACCATCACAGTGCATGACTAAGTATTGGGCCATGGATTGTACCATTATTCTAATTGCATGGTTATAAATGGACAAAGGTTTTATGGAACTGCACGAAATCATAATAAATTGTGGAAATATTGATTAATATGGTGTGGAGTAATATCTGGAACACTTCAAAACACTATAATTATTCAATGTTAGAGATTAGGAATTGATATTTTCATGGGATCTACCTCATGGAAACCCCATATTAAATCCTGTGTAATTTTTGAAATGAAAAACAAGACTCAATTCTGTAACATAATATATTAAGATGTTATAACCACCAATGACCATATTGTAGGAATTATATATATAAATTACATAGAGACTAACCTAATGTGTGGTATAAGGCCCCATAGATCATCCTTCCCAAAAACCATTCTTGGAAAAGGCTATGGTGAAACTTCAATCGATCGACATATCATGGAATATTCCCTTCATCGACTATGTGTTCTTAACTCCATGAAAAGTACATGGCTTATCCACCTCCATTATAGTGTGTTTATTCATGTTTCTTCCAGAGAGGTCAACCAACTATATTTTAGGACTCCAAAAGGATCTCAAATACTACAATCCATTACCCATACATGACTCAAATCAATAAAATTATAAATGGGAGGGAAAATGGGTTCCATAAACGAACAAGTTCTCTTGGATTTTATTAACCCATCTTTAATTTTTTAGATATAATTTATATGTGTCCAAATATTAAATAATTAAACTAAATAATTGGAATTTTAGGGGAAAATAAAATTTCTAAAATTTTTAATGATTATAATTAGAAAATATCTCTCAAAATGTAACATTATATTATAAATGAATTGTATCTAGTCAGATAAATATAAATATGGTTATGATAAGGATTTGTAATAGTTCTAAAATTATTATCTATGATGTAATAGAGGTTTATAATAAGAATAAAATTAGAGATAAACTTTTTTCTTCATCTCAATTTATATTTATCATGATAAGTTATATATTTTGGTCCTTAATTTATTTATCTGTTATAAATTCCATGCATTCCAAGTATATTTGATTAGTCTTCATGATAATTATTTGTATTTTAAAATACATATAACATTTTTTTTCTTCACATTTTGAGTCAAATGATTCAAAATCAATAGAGGGTTTTATTTAAAATGTTTAGATTAACTATTTTGAAGTCTGTAACCTTATTCATTCCCTTCCATATCAAAATTCTTTTTCATATTTCAATTATTATAATTTATATATTAAAATTTTAATTTAATATAATTTTTTAATATATTTTTATTTTTTATAATGTATTAAATGGAATCTTTTTAAGGATAATTGTATTGTTCGCATTTAAGATTCTAACATAAATACGGAATGATGGAATTCATAACATTTATTTCTTGAAAAAAAATTCTTAAAATAATTACTAATCATTATTACTAATATTTCATTCCATTTTTTCAAGGATTCTGAAAAAAAATCATGTTAATATTTTCTATGAATTATTTATTTTTAATGGATACTAGAATAATGTTATATTTTTTTAAATGCATATTTCTAATCATTTTTTAAATGTATTTTTCAACTACATCAAGATTACTTAATTATAGTTATTATTCACTAAGTATATTCATAAATGACACCATAAACCTCATTTAAAATGATGAATTATGATTATATTTTGTACCAATTTTCATGAAAATTGTTTCCTTAAATTTACTAATTAAGATTTATAGAAATGATGAATGATATTATGTTCTTGTAGAATACATATGTATTATTTAATATCATTTGATTGGTAGGTCAATTTTATATTGGAAATGAATTTTTGAAACCTCTGTATATTTTGTGATATTATATAATGGTTTGAAGAGAGAACACATTCCACTAAGGGTCTCCATTAATTTTTTGGAATTGGTACTAAACCTAATCCACTATTGTACTAGTTCCACTATGTCATGAGGTTATTAATAATGATCTTTTTCAAATGGATTGATTTCTATTATTATTTATATGGTTCAATTTTATGAAATATTAATATAACTATGTAATTATTTAACGGATCATGATATTTTTATGTGTCAACACTCTTATAAAACTTGTATTATTTTTTATACATTTCTATGCCATGAATCAAGGATTCTGATTTATGAATTAATTGTTATGATAATAATATGTTATTATAATGTACAATTTTATGCTCTAATACCATTTTAATCATTTTATTATGAAATAATTTCATTGACTGTTGAAGCCTATGATTACGTATAATGACCATATTATCACTCCCCTTCTTATGTTTCCATTTCCACAAGTTATAATGAAGGGTTTTAAGTTTGATATGTCTATAAGGGTTCCAAGTTTGAATTTTATTTATGGAAAATGTTTTAGATTCACCATAAAATATAGTTATTATATATCTAATATTCAAAGGCTATGAACTATTAGGTTTTGAGGTGTAAACTATTTTTATATGTATTGAATATTCCTCTAATATGATGATATATATATATATGTATGTTATTATCAAAGAACATTAGTACGTATCAATGTGGGGTTTCATTATTGATGCTGATTTTTTATGATAAATAAGTGGATACAACATATAAATAATTCTATAATATATATATATATATATTATGAATTTAATAATTCATGTTATGAAATGATTTTTAAAAAACTAAGATAACATTGGATGAATTTTCCTTGTCATATAATTGCACAATAATATTTATCAATTCTTGATACTCAATAAAAATTAATTTTAATAAATGAATGGAAAATTGAATAATTTCCTTAACAATTACTTTGATGGCCAATGAAATGAACATCCTCACTATCATCCTCATTGTATTGGAGAAGGAAATAAAACATTTGTGGCTATGATCATCCAACTATATCATGCTTTAAAAAACAACATGAATCATGATGAAATTCAAAATTAGCATATGAATGAACATGCCACCACTAATTATTTCATGAAGGAAGTATTGAGCATGGTGTTGTATTTTTTGTCAATATGATGTGAAAAAGATTTCAATTGAAAATATGTGTAACGAAAAGTGGTGAGGATGATTATTAAAGTGGAGAAATTGTTCTAAATCATATGTCCCTTGGAGAATCAGTATGATATTACATTGGATGTCATGCATGTGCATTCTATATATCAAATTCAGATGATTTATGAACTGATCTTATGTTCCAAGATATGTATCAAGGTGTTACATTATTACAACACATGAAGAATTTAATTAAATACACAATTGCAGGAGGAATGATGTAAAGATCCATCCATAGTCAATAAGTGGATGAAGTGTTGAAGATCCATCCATTGAATCTAAATGGATGATGTTTAAAAATAAAAATATTAAAGAGCAGATCATCAATGTTCCAAGACATGTTTTTAAAGGATAACAAATCACTCACATAAAAGATACCATGCATTGTGGTTTAAATTCATGAGATGAAGTAGAACCCACACATCATCTATAATTGATTCAGTAAAGTTTAATAAAGAGGTTTGTAATTCATTACCCAAACCATAAGGATGATTGATTATGTTTGAAGATAAATAACGATCATGCATGGGATTTGAATAAAGAAGGGTGGATTGGAATTTTAGGGATCAATTAATTCTTAGTTTTTATACTATGTACTTAATATATGAATTTAACAAAAAAATAAGGCCATCCATGTAGGTGAAGCCCCCACCCAAGGCATATACAGGAACTGAGGGTCTTCCTTGCCCAAGAGGAAGGCCTCAAAGACTTCCTACAAGAGGCACACGATTGTGGACCATGTATAAGCCCGAAGCCCGTTGGAGCACACACAGTGATCAACCAGTGTAGCCAAGTATGCATAGTGGGAAGAAGGAGTGTTCCCAAGTAGGAAACATTGGGTGACAAAGAACACTGGGTGAAGACTCAAGACCATAGATCATCAGTTTAGTACGGAACTGAGTAAGGGGGATAGGGAATTCCAATCTTGAATTCCTGTGGCATATTATTTAATAGAGCCAAAAATTGTGGGGCCTTTCGATGTGGGGATAATTATTAATAAAACTGAAACAATATGTATCGTCCATCTGATCCCATGCATGATATCAGTCACTCATCATATTCGCGCTACACTTTATAATCAAGGGAGCTTGTTATCAATCTGTGCAGATCCAATGATTGTGGCATCTTCTTCAACCTTCGACCGAATGGAGAGCCACTCAACATCACTTCTCACTGTCGCCACTATCGATCCACCTTGATCGAGATCCTGACCACTGTTGATGACGAATTCTACAACATTATGATCATGTGACTGGAATTATATCATGCATGCATCGAGATAAATATTTCGAATGAGGCCGAAGACAACAATGTTGTGAGGGCTCGTCTTACATGGATGAATCTTGGGGAAGATGGTTCGCATAAGTTTGAAAACACATGCATGTGATTTCATTCTAGTAAATATGTATCTATCTATTGAAAATTAAACAACTGATATTTTCACAAAGCTTCTACACTGTAGTAGAAAAATTCAAACTGATGATCTCGGGTATTTGAAGATTTTAATACCACAGAATCTCATGCAGATTTGAATCCTCAAGGGATCCAAACCTCTACTATAAATATAGGATCACCAAGCCATGATTTTTTTCTTTAAATATGGATAGTGGCTCTTGTTTTTGGAAAATCATAGCACTGCACAACTTGGTTTCATGCAGCCTTGCTATGTGACGAAGAATTTTCAGCTCATTCGTTGTGCGAAGGAGAATTTTGAACAATCTTGGTTCATAGAAGAGGAGATCTACACACAATGTGTGAAGTAAAAACACAAACATTTGATAGATTTTTATAAAACCTCATCATACATAGTGGAGGTACCCTCTTGGGTGAACAATTAGTGCACACACACCCTTGTTTCACCTTTGTTAAGATAGAACAAAGTGCCTGAAACCAAGTGTGGCTCTGAAGGAGAACCAAAAACACTCCTTGAAAGAATAATAGGAAGACTCTTATCATTATATATATATATATATATATTAAGGCATTTTGTTTGTGTGTACATGTGAGATACCTCGAGACATAAGAAGAAGAACCCAAGGGCAGAACATACCCATTCGCATTTTGAAAAAGAAAAACTAATTCACTTATGAATTAAACAAATCCGAACCAAGTGAATGAAAAAAAAGAAATAGGGATGAAGTGGCTCAAGGGACCTTATGACCAAAGGGCGGTGAGTACATTTACACACTCATGTGCCTAATTTGAAGCAACCTAATGCAGTGCGTGGTAGTGTAAAGAGAAGGACCAATGAGAAGGAGTAGTGTATGCATACAAGCACTCACATGTGAGAATAAGAGAAGAGGAATATTTATGCACAAAGGTTCATAACCATTCCGGTTTGAAGAGGATTCAAGCTTAAACACCCACATGTCATATAAAATTGAATTAATTTAAAAGAAAAAACATGTTTGTTCAAAGTGGAAAAAGGGAAGAAGTTAAACTGGAATGTACCATGAAGGAAGTACAAGCATCTACATGTCATACACATATTTAACCTATAACATTGATTCAGGATAACACTGTGTGTTTATACTTTCAATAAAAACACTATACATGCATTCAATCATGCCTAATCATATGAACGTGTGAGAATAGAATTGAGATATCCCAAAAAGATGTTTGGATGCAGTGAAATCCATGAAGGAAGTGGATGAGTACTAATACTAAATCTAGAAATAATTAAAAGAAGATCTTGTATCTTAGTGGACAGTAATTGATAATCCAAGAAGGAAGACAAAGATGACACTATGAAAAATTATTCTTGCATTATTGAAGAGGTTGTATGAAACACTTTGTCAAACATTAGTGAGGTCGGTTCTTCATTAGAAGAAGAAAGGATTTCCTGTTCAATTTAGAATTGAGGGATGATCTAAGAAAAGTGATCAGAATAATTGAGCTTGACCAGTAGACCATACTAAAGACTATTTAATATTCTTGAATTGATACCTGGGGATGTTTGATTCAGAAATCATGTGCGTGAGATGTATTATATCATCTATAGTAAATCAAATATAACATAAAAAAGCATGTTTCTCATCTAACTTGAGTTCTTAAATAAAATTGTGAGATTCAGTGATAAGAAGCCTTCAGGGGGACTCTAAAGCAAGCTAGTTGACTCTGGTAATATTGTGGGATGCAGTATAACGACCCTTCTATGGGACTCAGGAGATATACAGTGGGACACTATATCAACCATTATTATTGATAAAAATATTATAGTGGATAATTTATGATTAAGGGAATAACCAACATAGAAAGGAGTGGATATTTTAACCAAATTTTGTAAATCCATGTGTTATGTGCCTTTATATGATAGCATCTTCTGATGTAAGCATGAGAGGAACAAGAAGTGTGGATCGTGTATTTTACTAGCCATAGAGGTTTAATTGAAAATAATTGATTTGTAAAAAACATTCAAAAGGGATCACTGATTCACCCCATCCCCCTATCAGTGACTCACACTGATATGGGAACATCAATTGTAATCAAATGAAGCCCGGAATTGATGAGATGAGTGAGAAAAAATAAAATGCATATTATTTCCATGAATCAAAAAATCAAAAGAAGAAAGAGGCAAGGAAGATAAAGAAGAATCTTACTACTATTGGGACGACACCTTCTACTGAAGGTAATATGAAAGGTATAACCTATGATAATTCATTTCATTATTATTCCTCTTCCCATAATGTATGCTCAAGATGTGATGATTCTTAATAAATTTGTGATCGTTACACTGCACTTGAAGATCATATGAGGAATTTCCCTAAAGAAGTGAAAAGAAACATTTCTGCCAGAATTAGTACTCTTAAGGATGGAAAATTACTACTGGAAGATGAATCTGATTCCATATAAGAGGCATTGGATAAAAGGGTTGGTCTATCCAACACTCTCACAAAACATGGGATGGAAAAGGAAGAAACAATTTATATTTGAAATGATAGATATGAAGAAGTTACTGAATAATTTCAAGGAAGTATGTGTGAGAAGAAATTCCATGAGACAAAGTTTATTGATGCCTTCAATGCATTTGAAATGTTTCAAAAAGCCTTTACGGTTGAAAAAGTTACTCAACTAGAAGAAAAATCCAACAAGGTAAAGGATATTGACATCTGTTTTCAACAACTAAGAAATGTGCCAGAAGAAAAAAAATGAAAAAGCCATAGGGGAATTGGGAATGAAAGATGAAATCAGTTGAGGATGAGAACTCCCTAAACATGATCTGTTTAGAGTTGGAGGTGAAATTGAAGAACCAATTATCCCACCATCTATAACATCCAAAACATTTGAAATAATTGATGTTGCCACTCATGGTTTTTTAGGAATATGATTCAAAATGGAACAACAGATCGTCCACTAATTCAATGAAATCTTCCTCCTTGAAGATTTTTTCCCATAATGAAGTTATTTTTGTTTCTACTAAGGTAGTTACATCTACACGTATAGGTTCAGTGCTAAAAGATGGGATGATGTGCATTTATTAATATATTAATACATCCATAAAAATTTCAAGGATGAATACTGGGATAATTAAGATGAAAACCCTAAATTTATGCTCCAAAGAAATAAATACAATTATAGAAAAAAAAGCACTGAATCTATATAGAAAAATAACAGAAGAAAAGGATGGATATTTATTGGATATTGTTGGTGTTTCAGGAAGTTTGGGAATCATGCCAATGACTGCCGGAATAATTTGTTAGCATGTGAAAATAATGAAATGCATACATTTAGTGAATGTAGATGTGATGAAATGAAACATCCTACAACTCAATGGCAAAAAACACTAATGATGATGAAATTTTCTTAGAAGAACATATTTGAGTATCCTAATGATATATGTGATAATTCCAATAGAAGTGGTTATAGTTATGATGAGTTCTGGTTTAGTCCCACCATGACTCTTACATATGTTTATATAATGCATAGATGATAAAAATTGTAGGAGAAACCAAAAGGAGTTGAATTTTTTTTATTGGGAATATAAAAAATAATAAATTCAATAAAATAGTGAAAGGAATAATTCCCATGAAAAAGTTCAAGAGGAATTCAAATAATGTCATCTCAACAATGAAAATGTGCTAATATTATGGAATGAAAGGATATACCATGGATTACTATATACAAGCCATGTAAATGAACGTATGTAATTTTAAAGTAATAGAAGAATCAATCCAGAAACATATGGGATTTAATGAAGACATTCCTAATTATAAAATTATTAAGTTTTCTATGAAAGGTAACACGATGACAATGATGAAGCCATCTAGAAGATCCAAATCATAAAATTTTATGGTGTGTTTAGTTATCTTTCCTAAAAAATTTCAAATTTCAAGAAAACTACCATGAGATGAAGATGATGTATTTTATAATGTAATGGAAAAATGGAAACATGTCATTCCACATGAAAGAGAATTTGAATGTCATTAGATTTTTTCATCACATGCAACCCATTTTTCTCAAAATAAATATTGGATGGTTCACGAAGGTTGGACATCATGAAAAAAATGGACAACTATTTTACCAGGCCAAATATAGATTTTGAAAATTGAAAAACATGCACAAAATAGAAGCTACTTCACTATTGGTAGAAAAAATTCAAAAATCCACACCATTGGAAGGTGAATGAAAGTAAATGTTCAATGCTGACAAAAAAAAGATCAAAATGTGAAATGGAGAAGAAACACATGCATTATGTTTACTAGACACTTTAGAGCTGTAAAGAAATTATTTATTGGGTTGAGAGACAATTGTCATCCCCAATGCTTTTATTAAGAATCTCATAAGTTTCCATCTTATTCTCTTATATTTTTTTTGTATGTGTGTTCATACATTACATGGAATTGAAGATAAAGGTCACTCTCAAGATGATAGTTGAATGAGAAAAGTGGAGAACAAACTATAGGACCCATTATTAATTATTAGATAATAACGTGAAGTGTTCTATAGTGGAGTATTATCAGCACGAACATCCTGAAGAATATGTGATGATATTTTCGACCATGATGATTCAAATGGATTTTACCCCTTCAGGGGAGAAAATATGAAGGATATGATATAAATGATTATTCCTTGAATAATCGTAAAATTCATATCATCCCAAGAATATTAAACTAAGGTATTCAAGTCACACATTGATCCCTTGTTCTTAATTTTATTTATTATGTCAATTAAGGGGGAGTGATTAATTTATGACTATTTAGGATGAAAGGGGGATATTTATCTTTTCACTTGAAATTTTTAATATGTCTGGGGAATTATGTGTCGGATTCAGTATTTCATTGATAAATCTGATTTTCTCCTTTACCATAGTTATGAATTGATACACTCTGATCATGATTTCACATGTATGGTTTTTTATGGACAACATTAAATACCTTGGTCATATCCCCCATTTATTTATACACCGAGATATCCCATGTATACTTAGAGTTGATTTACTAAGGGCTATTTTTTATGTGAACCAAGTGAACTTCATTCACCTCTCATAAATATTAAAGAATATATTCTTTAATCGGTGGAGGAAATGGGTTTTAATAGACCCCACTACACCTTTTAATTTTGTATCCAATAAGGGGGAGAAAATGTTGGTAGACATATTGACCAATTCAAAGTGTGCTTAAGAGATATTGACCCCAAAATACAAATGTGGAGATATTTTAGCATGGTGTTTAATTTTTTATCATTTATATGACAATAAATATTTAATTTTCAATAAGTGTATGTCAAAGTAGTGGTGATGATGATTGAAAAGGAGAAGTTTTACCAATTATTATGTTCTTTATAGAATAAGAATGAAATGAAATTGGTTGTCATTATTTGAAATTTTCTATATCAAATTCAGAAAATTGATATATAGATCCTATGTTCCAATACTTGTATCAAGGTGATACATTGTTACAACACTTTTATAAGTCCATGAAATACTCAATTGTATAAGGAAAGAAGTAACGATCAATCCATAGTCCCTATGTGGAAGAAGTGTTGAAGATCTATCCATTCAATCTAAATGGATGAAGTTTAAAAATAAGACAATTGATTATACGATCATTAATGTTACAAGAAATGTGTTCAATGGATTAAACATCAACCAAAATAAGATTACCATTATTTATTCTTTAAATAAATGGGGATTAGTAGAACCCACACATCATCCTTGATTAATTCAAAAAAAGAATAATCAAGAGTTTTTGAATTCATGATCAAAACATTATGGGTGATTTGTGATGTTTGAAGATGATGAAGGGTAAAAGAAGCATGCATGGGATTTCAATTAAAAATGGTGTTTTGTCATTTTAAGGATGAATTCATAGTTAGTTTTTATACTAAGTACTTAGTATACGCCTTTACCAAAAAATAAGGCAAACCATGTTGGCCAGTTGAAGCCCTCTGGCAAGGCATAAGTGGGACATGAGGGTCTACGATGCCCAATATGATGGATTCGAAGCCGAAAAACAAGAGGCATAGGAGTGAGGGACATGTATAATCCCACGAGATCACGCCTAACGATCATCAAGTGTGTCCAGGTGTGTATAGTGGGCCCCAGGAGCGCACCCGAGGAAGAATTACTGGGGGAAGAAGCATGTCAGTAGAACATCGGTGTAGGCGGCACTGAGAGATGGGGAAAGAGAATTCAGAGTCAGGATTGTCACCAATTTGTTTTCTAATGTAGCCACAAAGAATGGGGATTTTCGAAGTGGGAAATGTTTTTAAAATCCTAGACATGATCTGTGGTGACCATCTGATCCCACACCTGATCTCAGCCACTCACTGCCTCTGTGATATGCCTTCTAATTAGAGTTGTCTAGGATCGATCTGAACTGATCCAACTGTCGCGGATTCATCTTCAACCTCTAACTACATGGAGATCCACCCAATGCTGCTTCTCACCGTCTCCACTATCAATCCTCCTTGATTTATCTCCCATCCAATTTTGAAAATGATTTCTACCACTATATGATTCCATGATAACCATGATATCATGCATGAATTAAAAGTTTCATGCATGGATAAAGATGAAGAGTCTGAACAAGGCTAAAGCACACACTGTTACGAGGCCACCACTTTCATGGATGAAGCTCATGATTGATGGTTCATATACATTATAGAACACATACATGTGATTACCTCCTTTTATAGAAAGAGACTGTGGTTAAAAAAGAAACAATTGATATTTTCCCATTTCTTTTACCCCACATTTAAAATATTCAAACCAAATATCGCGGTTATTCAAATATTTGAATAACACAGAATCTCATGCATATTTGAATGCACAAGTGATCCAAACCATTTCTATAAATATGAGATCACCGAGAAGTTATGTTTTTAAAAAATATGTATATATGAAACCATTTTTAAAAAAACTTGAGCAACAAAGAACATGGTTTCCACGCATCCTTGCAATGTGATGAAGAATGTTTGGCACATTACATCAGAGAAGGAGAACCACAAACCATCATTGGTTTGGAAAGAGCAGATCCTCACCATGTTTTTGAATAAATGACAATAAAATGTGATATGTTATTTTAAAACCTATTCTTTTTTAGTATAGGTACTCCCACGGGTAAACAATTGTGGCACACGCACCCTTCTTTCACCATTATGAAGACAAAACCATGATCCAACAACCTGGTGTGGCTCTGAAGGAGAACCACACACAGTCATTGAACTAAGAATAGAAACAACCTTCTCACTATATATATATATATTGTGTTTGCTGAATTCTGGTTGGTGTGTTCATGTGAGATACCTCAAGAGAGAAGAGGAAGAACCCAAGGGAAAAACATACTCATTCAGGTATTCAAAATAATAAGTCATGCGCTAATGAGTTAAAAAAATCTAAACCATGTGAATTAAAAGAAGAAATAGGAATAAAGAGGCTTGAGGGACCTTATGACCAAAGGGAATTGAGTACATTCACACAATCATGTGATTAATTTGAAGCAAACAAAGGTTTTTCATGGTTGCATAATGATAATAACTCACAAGAAGGAGTTTTTATAGCATAAATTCACTTACAAGTTAGAAGCAGAGAAAAGGAAGATGTATGGATAAATGATAACACCAATTTAGGTTTAAAGAAGATTCAAAATTAAACACCCACATGTCAAATAAAATTTATTGACTTAAATAGAACAACTGGGTGTGTGAAAAGAACCAAAAGTGAATATGATAAAGTGAGATTCACCAACAATGATGTCCATGCATGTGCATGAAATAGAAACATTGAACATAAACAATTTATTCAAGAGAATAGTGTGTGTTCAGACATTTAAGAAACACACTATACATGCATACAATCGTACATAATAATATGCACATGTGTGAAGTCAATTGAGATATATACAAAACGTTTGGATTCCATGAAATCCATGCATGAAGATTAAGAGTACTGATACTAAAGCCAGACAGAATAAAAAGGATATCTTGTATTTGAGTGGAAAGTACTTGAGAATCCAAGAAGGAAGACATAGCTGGTACTGAGTAGAATTTTTCTTGAATTCTAGAAGAGGTTGTTTTCACCACTTACACACACATTAGTGAGGCTGAGTATTCCTCATTAGAAGAACGAATTTCCCATGAATTATAGAACTAAGGACTAATTTGATAAAAGTGGCCTGAATTATAGAACATGGCCTACAGACCGAACCAAATGATGTTGATGATTCCTAAAGAGATAAATGAGAAAGTGTGATTCAATAAGATCGTGAGGACAGAGTATCATATTAGCAATAATGAATCAAAGATAACATAATGGAGGAAGCTTCTCATGTGACTCAAGAGCTAGATGACACCAATGAGATTCTGGGAGAAGAAGAAGTCATCATTAGGACTCTGATACATGCCAGTGGACTCCGAAAACACTATGGGATGCATTATAAAGACCCTCCTATCAGAATTAGAAGAGAAATAACAAGACTATGTATCTACCATTGTAATTGATAAATTGAAAATAGTGGAGATTATGTGTTGGGAGGAATAACCAACACAACCAGGAGTATGTCTTTGAACCGAACATTGTAAACCCTTGTGTTTAGTGCCTTTATATTAACAGTGTCATCCAAGGTAAGGATAAGAGACACATGATGAGTGGATCAAGGATTTAAACATCAATTAAGGTTTAATTGAAAAGCATAAATTTGTAAAAATTTTACAAGGGGACATTGATTAACCCCTTCCCCTCTCAGTGATTGCAAATGATCCGGGCACTTTAGGAACATTCCGTGATACTTTGTGGGTATTTCAATCAACTAATTTATATGTTATGGATAAATTTGTTAAAAAATATATTTTACATTATCATGTACTAGGGTTATAATTTATTTTCTTATACATGTATCATTTTCAAGGTTTGGTAGATTAACGGTAGTCACTAATCATGAAGATAATGAAATATGACGCAATGGACGTCATGATAATGGATGAGTTAAATATAGTAATTTTCTATAAATATTTTCCCTAAAATATATAGAATGTATATTCTTAATGCTCTCTATTTTTCATTTTTCATGTGTTAAAATTGCAGTGGGATATTTTATATATATATTATTATTGATTTTAATTTTATTTTCAAAATTTTTATGTGGTTTAACACATTACACATTTAATTTAATTATTTGTCATAATGAAATAATATTTCATATCAAAAATATTTTTATGTATGATTAAAATTTTTTATTAATTTAATAGTATTATTGTGTGTAAGTAACATTTACATTTGTAAAGAGTTTATATAGGAAAAATATCTTAGAAATATAAAATATATTACGCAACATATTTATATATGTAGAATTTTATTACATTATTTTATAAAGTGTGTTGTAGATACATACATGTATTATGGTTTTTAAACATCTCGGAAAATTTATGTGGACAAATATATATATATATATATATATGTGTGTGTGTGTGTGTCAATCTCTATACTAATAATATATATATTTTTTTTAAAGGAAATTTTTTTATTTGTTTTTATTTCACATTAAATAAATGTGAAATTTTATAAACATATTGAGAAAAAAAATAACAATAAATTGATGTGTTAAGACATAAAAATGGAAAAAAATGTATAAATGAATTTAAAAAATGTGTGTGGTAGTTATAATGAAAGGGATAAATTTAAAGAGGAATTCATTACAGTATGAAAATAATTCTCAAACAAATACTGTAAACATATTTATAATATTTATGAAAATTAATGAGGGAATAATGAAAAAAAAAATGTATAAAGGAATGATATATTATAATGATTAAATTTTTTTGACCTTTAAATAGGATAATGAAATCCATGTCTTCTAGATAGAGGAATTGCGGAATAATTTAAAAAAAATAAGAATAAAAATGCGATTGGGAACATTTATGTCAGCGTGTAAAAATTATAACAAAAAAACTACACCCATGAGGAAAATGATTTTTTTACTTTTTATATATTTACATAAAATATTTTATTATATAAAACGAACATTAAAAGAATTCCCTAGCAATTCCTTAAATTACTAGATTTTTAAAAAGGGGTTTTTAATGCCATAAAGGTATTCTAGAGAAATTTATTGACCAATACATAGTTTCTAATTATCAATTTGACTATCATTTAGTCCATTATTACAGGGATTCATCCCTAGAAATGGACAAAAATGATATATATTGATATTATAGAGCACCTTCAATAGAGTCCACAAACTTAAGTTTAAGTGACCCATGCAATTTCTAATTGGGTTGTTTTTCTTATTCCTATCAAAACACTAGAAAAATGACACTTTTATAATGTGAGATATTATATATTCATGTAACGAATTGGGTACATAGTTTTTTTTCTTGTTGGGGAATTTTATCAATGCCTATGATCATAAAATTACATATTATTTTATTTGTAAATATGGGTTATGATGGTTTATATTTTCAGTGTTTAAGTGATCATAATTAACCCTATCAAAATTAATCTCTTAAGTCATTAAAGTATATGGAAATGAAGAATAAAATATAGTGTACGTTGAGAAATATTTTTCAGAATTTATTTGTCTTAGATAAATTAGGCATAATAAAGGTTCTCACTAGAGGGTAGCATTTCTGGTAATAAATCTTGCTGAGAAGCTATGTCGTAAAGTCAGAATGGTAATCAATTATTGTGATCCTAATTTTTCCAAATAGTATGATGTATAAAACAATCCTAGTCTTTAAAATTAGATATATAGTATTAGGAATGAAAAATAAATGTTATATTCCAATATTGATCTCAATTCCAAATAAATTAATATTATGATCAAAGAGGACTGTATACCATCAACATAATTTACCAAGGTAGTAGGTTTATTTGGATTTCTACTTATTGAATATGTACTCCATATTTCACTAAGAATTTTAAATTGGGATATTTAAATGGAATTCAGAAAATTGTCTATATTATTGGTTATGTATATTTATGACATTATTTTATTTAGTACAAATACCTAATAACATATTAAGTATTTAATATAGATAACTGAATTGGTGAGAGAATAAGGGATGTTAATTTCAAAATAAATGATCATTTGGATGCAACACAATATATAATTTGTGGGATTGTAGATCCAAGGAGGTACAAAGTCTCTACAAACACATGTTTAAGATGATCTAGAAACATTCACTGATGAGCATACATATCGTTAGTATATACAATTTATTCTTGGTATATTAAATTATTACAGAGAATACATCGGTTATTGAGAAAAATTATACATTAAATTTCAAGACAATTATACTTTAATTTACTATAGAATTAGATAGAAGATGATTCAGAATTAATAATAACCTTATAAATAAAATTTTAGATCTTCCCAGAATTGGAATATCTGGATTGGATGGAGGATAAAATGAACATTGAAATGGATAAATTGAAATCATAATGGAGAAATATTATAATTATAATTAAAACTCATTGTTAATTTATTAGTATATATTTTAGCGGATGTTTTAATTAGAAAAAATTAAATTAAATTTTCCATAAATGATAATTTCTCTTATTTCATTATGGAATTAGGGATAATTAAATTTTCATGGTAAAACCATTCACTACAAGAACAAAAATTTCTTATACAACCATTTTCATGAAAATAAAATAAAATTTGTATAACAAAGTATGATTATTAGGGAATATGAATTAATTTCAATATTATAAAATTAATATTTAAAATATTAAAGTAAAAGATAATTTCATTTGAGATAATTAATCACACTACTTTTACCCTTAATGCTTTAATGGAATAAGGTAGTAAATCAAGGCAATCTTCAATTTTCATTAATGATAGTTATGAGGAAGAATTAACATTGATCAGTGAAATTAATTTAAATCCCTAACATTCCAAAAATAAAAAGGGAAATTAAAATCAAAAGAGAAAGAAAATTTTGGATCACAAAACTGTGACACATCCACCACACACAGCACACAGAAAAATACTACAGAATTTATATATAGGATTTGATTTGATCCTTCATGATAGATATGAAAAGTGGCTATTTCAGTAACTAAAATCCTTTCAACATATACAATACAATGATTATCTCTTTGAGAACGTCTTATTATCTAACTCTATCATCATTATAAATTACTTGAGGGAGCCCTTTTTCTAGTCTCTAAAAATAACAATATCTTCTTTACATCTCTTCCATGTCTTGATTTCATAAATAATCATGTCTTCCACGCCCTAAAATATATTATATTTGAAATATCTTTATTTTTAAGGCTTGTTTATTTGACAGAAACTACCACATTTCCTACAACAAACAAAATGACATCATTTGTCATTGTTTTCATTTGATTAGATAAACACTCCATGTGATTTTTATACATAAATAATTTATTTTATTCACAAATATTAATTTATTTTGTTCATCACTAAACTATGAATCTCCACATTCATTCGGGCAGGTACATTACTCTAGTACCCATGGTAAATGTTCCATTAGATGAAAAATATTTATGTTAACCTGAATGTTTCAATATGTGAACACCAACAATGAAATAATAGAAATGAATTTCTTGGAATCATATTAATCATATATGGTACCCAATTAAATATAAAATATATATTTATAATTTAAATTATATCTATTTATACCCTTATAATGAAATTATGGAACTTGATGTAATTTTTTGGTTCAAATTTAATTTCATGTATATATAGCTTTTCAATACCTATTCTTGAAATTCTATAAAAAACCACATAATTGATATTTTTAGACACGCAATTCATTTATCTTCATAATGGTATCAATAATAACAAAAACCTGGACATTAAGCTAAATATCTTTGGTTAATATCATAATAATCATATACATATTTATCTTCTTATAATCCTCAATAAGGTGTAAAAATTCATCAACAATTTCCAGAATACAAATAAACCCCTCTTGAATATTCAATCGACCATTTTCTACATAAGATTATAAATTTATTTGGATTTATTCCTTGAATTATTGGGAATCACAAACAAATATTTAAATATTTACTATAATATATTTGGATCCACATCTATCTCATCATCTATACTTTTTTTATCATGTTCTTTCATAACCTTATGCTACATTTCCCATTATTCTTTTACATAATAATTCCATATATTATAAATAATTGTATCTTTTCTTTTCTATATTACCCATATTTCAACTATATTTTTCTTCAAATTAATTTAGTTTCATTTATTTTTCTAGAATTAAGTATTTTAATGGATGTTATAACTATATAAAAATCATGAATATTTACCATCAGACTTATTGTCTATGAATCATTTAGAAACTTTTTGGACATTTTCATCCTTCCCGGTTGAAGAAATATCACTGTAAGATCTTTTGACCTTACTGAATGAAGATCATTTCTTCTAATGTAGATTCTTTTCAAGATTAGAATTTCTTTTAGAAAATCTAGCATTCATTGCTTTTATAACTAAGAATTGTTCTATTGAAATATTACCAATTATAATTTCACATTTCATTTGTTTAATACCTTCTTCCATTACACTGACATGATTTAAATTAAAGTGCTAGTGAATCTAGGATTACATTAACTTTTTCATTAATATTTTCTATATTGAATATATTATATCTAAAGTTCTTTCTCCACTTCACATTTCATGCATGGTAAAATATTTTCAATTTTATTTTCATAAAATTCATGATATAATAACAATATGTACTTATATTTAATGATTTTCCTAAGAACATATCATCAAAACTAGTTATTTTAAGGGTTGTAATTAATTATCATTCATGAATAAGAAAATTATTTTCATTCCCATTAAAACATCAAATCATATTTCAACTAATTAATTTATTATTTTTTATCATCATTATGATACATACCCATGATGAGTCTGATGCAAAGGACACAAAGTTATTATTATCTTCACTCCCATAAGGGTATTCCAATTCTAGGAGGATTTAACATTTCTATTTCGTTAATTATTATTCCTTAAAATTAGTATTGTATAAACATTTAGGGTAAGTTAATTAATTATTTCATTGAATTGTAATTGAAAAAATTTCTAAATAAATTATGTGTGTCCTTGTAAAAACTAATATAACATTAATCACTTGATTCTCTTTATGATCTAAAGACATGTCATGGAAATTTTTATATTCTATTCTATATGCAATTGAATCCATTATCTACTTTCCGGGATTTTTAATCCATATAATTATATCTTGGGTTGTATCTAAATGATCTTTATTTATGAAATTATCATATGTTATTCTATAAACACTTCATCCTCCTATATTAAATTCATGATATGTTCCTCGGTATTTTTACTAAATTGAATCACATTGTAAATATAGACTACTATAAACTATGATAACATATTAAATTACTTGTCCATTATCCTATAGAATATTCATCTAGAAATCGTGAGTCTAAAAGGAATAACATGAAATTTATATAAACTAAATGGAATTATTAAGTCTATTAATTTTAATAACTTTTCTCTGATGTAATTATTTTTATATCATAATTTGATATCAATCTAATAATATTCCATTGGTTTTTCATTCCTACACCTACGTCACAATGACTCTTTATTTGGAATATTGTACCCATTATACATTAATATAACAATAATAGATAACCATTTTGGATTTTATATGTGTCTTCTAATCCTGAATCAATACCATAAATGATTCAATCAAATGATAAATAAACAATTCCATATTATTCAAAAAATAATTAATTATTGAAAATTATTGGTCAATTTTGTTAACTATAAATTATGTTTATGAAATTATATATATTAATATAACAATATTAGAATCATTATGGGTTATCTTATACTTTTTCATTTCCTTCTAAATTTTTTTTTAGGAATCTCAGACTAATTTTCTATAAAATAATCTATTCTCATAGACAATACATCTTCTTTAGTCACTATCCGAACATTTAATTGAACCAGTTCCTTCAACATCTCCAACATTCTATGGTATTGTTTTTCCATATCTAAATAGTTATTAGCTTTGACTGTATATCATTTTTTTAGAATAATCACAGATCTCCTTAAAATAGTTAGAGTGAAATATATTTTTAGGATAATTACCTATGAAAATATCAATATAGGCTGATTTATTTAGATTAATAAAATTACAATTAAGAAATCATCTAGAAATTGATGTATAAAAAACTGTTAAAAAATATTCTATAATTTTTTTCAATCCAAAAATACTTAGTTACTTCCTAAATTAAAACTATTGTATTTTTTTACATCCAAGAGATAAAACTATGTGGATTCCATAGTTACTAATGGAAATTTTGTTCTAGTAAAAAATAAGGTACATCATGTATCATCTAGGGAAGTACTTTCAGTTCCACCAATTCTAATATTTACCAATGTGGCCCATTATATTAAATATGATTTGTGTAATAATAATACCATATATCTTACATGTTATTCATCATACTTATAGATAGGTAATCATATAGGTCTTTGTCTGGAAAACTGTTTTGAAATTAATATTCATGGTAATTCTGCGGATGTAATTTCTTGTTTTCCAACTTATCTATTGGGATTCTTATAATAGTTATACTATATTTTTTATTTTAGATATTCAATTATTAAATCTAAAATTAATTTTCCTGAGTCTTCTGGCCTAATATCATCTCCATATTTCATGATTATATAGAGATAAAATTTATTGCCAACATGTTAAATCCCATCTATAAGAAATATATTCTATCTTCATTGTTCATCTACATATGGTCAAACCCATTATATATTCCATTTTATCCACTTATGTTTTACCACCAATGGTTTAATTACTCCAATTAATGTACCTCTATCATCAAAATATGTTAAAAGATTCATATGCCCTTTCAGAGATATGTTCTTCCTACATTGGATAATTTTTTAAAAATATATGTAATTACACTAACACATCTCATGTTGGGTGGACATCCTAAATTTTTTTCTAGTTATCAATGGTGACCATAACATCAAAATTTATAGTGACATATCCTTCTATATATTTAATATGAAAATATATTATCAATTTCAACCAATATTCTCCTATATTTATTTTTTCCCATGTTTCTCTAAATAAATCATTATACAAATTAGATAAACTAAAATATACCACTATAATTAGGACTTGTAGATTGTGTCCTTTTTTGAAACGAGGATATATTCTGATCTTGAATACTCCAAAAATCACATATAAGAATATTTTTGAATATCTTTACAAACCCATTTTAGTTTACATAAAGGTATTTTAAATAATCAAGAATCAATTATATAGACATAACTTCCTCTTCGTCCTTAATGATCTTGGAAATTCCTATGTATAGTACCCATAAAATTTTGTGTACATCGAGCCAATCTACACTAATAATCTTCAATTCCTGATAATATCTTCTCTATAAAGGGGATGTAGTGACTAATGAATCCTTGAGATAACTATTAATCTCATCTAGAATTACTATGACTGTAGAGTATTTTGATTCCCTATAACTATAACACCCCAGGTAAATAAAGAATATGACATTTTCATATTTATCCATATTTGTGAATAAAGTATTAATATGACTTTAAAGGGGACTCTATGCTCGATGGCGTACCCAACACACAACAACGAGTTTCTTGGGAATCTTACGTTGCACTCTAATAATAAAATAATATTATTTTAAATGTTAGTTAACAAGTAGCCGTTGTACTGGCAGGAATGGATAGAAATAACTAAAATATGATTATATATGTTTTTAAATGTTTTTACATTTACCCAATAAAATATAAAGGCTTAAAATACGGAAAGAATTCAATTTTAGGCCTTTATACCCTAATTTTTACTAAGGGTTCACTTATCACCTTTTGACGGAGAATCGTCATTAAATATAGTTTTTATCAATCTTAAAAATTCTATTGGACCAAAAATAACTCTTCTTTAGAATCGGGACATCAAAATTTACTTTGTGTAAATATTTGGTATCTTTCCGATAATGTTCATTTTTTAATGAATAGTGTAAAATGTTGTATTTTAATTCAAAACCTCTTTTTAATCTAATTTATTTATATGATTAGATTATCTTTTGAATTGGTTTTAAATTGAAATTAGAAAATATTTTTACCATTAAATCCAATAGTGGTCGTTGGAATTAATTTCACTTTGAAATCGGACTTATACTAGTGTCAATCTTTTGATACATATTGTTTCATAAAAACACGTTATTTGCTCTGACAGTGGGAATTAATTATTAAATTAATTAATGCAAATTATATGTTGTGAATTTTTTAAAATGGAATTCAGTTTTGAATTCGGAATATAAAATATAGCTTAGGGTGAATATTTGGTAATTTTCTGAAAAACTTCAATTTTTGATGAATAGTGAAACCACTAAGTGGTACTTATAAAAACTGATTTTCCGTTTAAATGAAATTTTTCCATCATTGTGTTTTGAATTTCAAAAATCCTCCATACATGGTTGTCATTAAGAAGTAAAATGTGGTTCAATGAGATTAAAATAATTTTTTGGTGAATAGTAACTTATTAAGTTTTTAATCGCGATTAGTGGTAATTAGTGTAGTTTAAGGTAAAAATAATTCTTTAATAATATAAAATGACCTAGACACATGTCCTAACCT
Organism: Viscum album; assembly: GCA_963277665.1. Lineage (NCBI taxonomy): Eukaryota > Viridiplantae > Streptophyta > Magnoliopsida > Santalales > Viscaceae > Viscum > Viscum album. The sequence continues at coordinate 1,453,509,092 of OY728129.1, read as the reverse complement.
TATTGGATGTGTCATGGCCGACCAAGACAAGCCATGGGTCAACTTGGGGACCCCATGGAGCCACTTTGGTTGGGGAATGACATAAATAACTTTTTATTTAATGTAAAAGTAAAAATGACGCAAACATAGTATGTTTTACAAAAAAAAATTTACACGGGGTTATAAAGATCCGATTTTTGATTCTAAATAGTCATTGGAAAGATAAAAGGATTTCATACATCATAGTATTTTTTTTTATAATATTTAGACTTTAAATTAATTACATTATTTATGACATCATGATGATGCAGCGATGACCTCATTATTTAACGATTTAAATAAAATGGAAAGATAATGTAATATCTAAGACCTACACATGTCCAAAAACTATTGGATGGGAATATTTCGAAGAATTATCATCCAATCTTCGAAATATATCAATTTGGGACCTTATAAATTCGAAACACTTTTGAAAATAAAATAATAGTTTCATGATTTCCAAAAGTGCCCCTCCTCTCCTCTTATAAAAGGCCCCCACCTCTACCTCATTTCACACACTCCTCAAGCCATTGGCTCGGCCATACCCTGCCCATTTACTCTATCCACATCCCTCTCCTTATCCTAGAGGATTTCCTTTGGGCATAATCCTTTCAAAGGAAGCCTTTAGGCTCAAATCAAAAGGAGTTACACTTTTAAAGGTGATTCATTCTCTCATGTTCATTTGTTTTATTTTGCTTCTCCAACCCCCTAAACTCTTTTTATTTACTTCTTTTGTAAAACCACCAGTATCGTCAATATACTAGGATGTTGTTATAAAATTTATTCGAGCTACACTCTCACACAACGACATCAAATGGTTAAAGAACATACGGTTTCCGTGGATGGTGAAATTCTGCCTCCCGAAACGATGATTGTTCAATACTCATTTAACACCTTAAAAGGTGGCCATTATGATGACACTATTTTTATATATGATATATAATATGTTTATTATTTCCTTAAGCTTCTGTATTTTTCATTTATGGCATACCATTATTGTTTCCATTATGGGTAAACACGATATCATCATTTTAGGAAGTGCGGACTACCGCCCCCTCAAAGTGATTTGATTCGTTAAATACCATATGTGGGACATATAAAGGATGGAACTATGATAATATATATGATATTATACTGGAATTATAATATACCTTTATATCATTATTATTCCATTCTATAAAATATGAAATAGAAATGAAAGTGGTGTTCATGCGTACGTACGGCTTACCGTCTCCATGAACGGTGCATTCCATCTCTTACCTCTAAATGATTATGTAATATTATAAATGGATGCATGTACTGGATATATATTACATATATGATATCTACATAATTAATAACATTCTGGATATAATGGATACATGAACAAATTATAATTATAAAGGGTTTATTTTTGACTCAAGTACCAATGATCGTTAAAATGACCGTTATTAACTTAAATAATTACATAGTGTTCCTGACATGGTAATAAGTGATATAAAAGGAATAATGAACTTGAAAAAGGGTTCTTAAGAATGTAGAAATTAACTCATGTTTATTATTCAGGACATTAAAGAACGATCGAGTCAAGTCGGACCCGAGGTAAGGGATCTTACTCCTCTCTTTCTTTTTAAGTACACTCTTTTATGTCATTCCCTCTAAATCTCATCTTTCTTGTTATTGGGATGTTATTATATATTACACTCACTGTAATTTTTATGTTTATGTGATGAGAGACCCTATTCTCTCTCATCAATCCATTTTTAATGTTTTGAGTGGCGCTGTTAGGCTGCCGAATTTTCGTAAGAGATCTAAACTCTCTTTTTCTTTTTAAGTACTCCCCTTTATGTCACTTCTTTTAAGCTCCTATTTGTTATGATGGGGGATGTTATTTCATATTCCTCTTTCTTTAAATTTTGTTTTAATGTGATGAAATACCCTATTTGATCTCATCAATCCATTTTTGGAAGTTTTCTGTGGCGCCGTTAGGCTGCCGAGTTTTCGTAAGTGATTTTTCATCTCACTTTTATTCCCATGAGATTTATGCTACATTTGCCACAATTTCATTTGAGTGGTGTATGTACTGACCATTATTTTACTCATTGTGTAATATTCCTTCATTTATGAGTATTTACATCAATGATGTATTGTCCTTCTATCACGGGTCGTATGTTTTGAAAGATACCCAAGTCGGTAAGGGAACCTTTCACCCTCCTCTTTTTAAAAGACTTCTTTTATTGGGTATTTTAATTTACATATTTTTATGTTGGGATATGTTCTCATATATCCTTATTGATGTAACTTTTATGTCCAAGTGATGAGATACACTTTTTATCTCTCATCAACCCACTTTGATGTGACGCCGTTAGGCTGTCAAGGGAACTTCTTAACCCAATTTCAATTTCTTTGGGTTCAACATGTAGTAATTGAATATGTCATCCTTTGAATATGTGTGAATGACCTTTTATTATTTTACACCTAATATACACTTATATTTGGTGTATTCATTTGTCACACATAATTATGTAATTAATTTATCCTTAAACCAAGGATACCGTCTTTGTAAGGGACTTCGTCTCAATCTCCTTTCAATGAGGCATATTTCATTTTATACACAACTTTCTGTTGTTACAGTGTATAACCCCCTTTGACTATTACTTTTATACAAAAAGAATCTTTTTCTACGAAGCGTTTTACAAAATGACAAAAAGGAATGATTCTTTTAATGTACGCGGTGACAACGACCTTTTCCACCGCCGCGAGTATTATTTGGTGTTTGGCTTCCTCAACAAGCCGTAATGTTTTTAAAATAAAATAAATACCATATACTCTTCTATGTATTTTGGTATTGAAAATGGTTTTGATAAAGGACTCTATTATTTCAATATATTTATGAAATATTGTGATTGAAATGTGGAAATGTTATCATTCCTTTATATTGGTTTTCTGTTTTATGATTTTATATTGGTACTTTGACATTTTAATGGGTGGTTACGTTATAAACCATATGACGGGTGGTTCCATGAATACCAGGACGGGTGGTTACGTTATAACCTCCAATGCATTGGGTATGGAAGTCGGCCGTATGGTTATTCCTTTAAGTATGTATGGAAGTCGGCCGTATGGCTATTCCATTATATATGTATGGAAATTGGCCGTATGGCTATTCAATTAAGTTATATGTGTTGGATTCGACCGTATGGTTATTACAATTAAGTATGTTTATATCCCAATATACTTTTATATATGTTATGTGTTCTTTATATGGGTTTTATGGTAATTCTTTGGTTACAAAAAGGTAACTAATGATATTTTATTCAGTGAAGAGTTTTTAATACTTCATAAAGGTGAAAAGTATTACTTTGATAAAGTATACATGGTTTACTTTTTGTTTTGATAAACTAAGAGTTTTTATTCTTTGTGTATCCCTTACTTAGTTTTTATGCTCATCCCATGTTTTGGAAATGTTTTTTCACAGGACTTAGCATGGAATAGGGTCAAGGATGGGATCAAGGGAACGTCATGCTACCTAAAACATGAAACTAGACATGTTTCTTTTTAGGAGTTTTTATTTTATGGAAATTTAGAAGAATAGACTACTTTGTAATCTTTTGAGATGTAATAGTTATGTCCTAATTCTCTAAAACTATAAACCTGAAAAGATCCTCAATGTGAATTATTCATTTAATTCAATATTAAGTAAGGTTTAAGGCTGGGGCCTTATAGTTGGTATCAAAGGTCAGTTTAGATAACTTTAGAGGTTAGGGTATTCTTTAAACATAAGTTACATTACCATAATGGTTAGGATTTCAGACAGAGTCCTAGTTTTAGATAAAGTGAATGAGTAAGAATATCATAGTGTTTATCTTACTCATTAGTACATGATGGTTTTGTTGATATACTCACACTGACATTTCTATTTTTAGTGAATGGATGGATCTAGCAGGCACCAAAGAGACAACAGGTTTGAAGTAAACTGTGGTGGTTCTCTGATTAAGATACTAGATAAAATGGGTGATTCAATGAGGAAACTCATGGTTGTTCTAAAACAACTATCAAGGAGTCATGATCAACCACTTGAACCTTGGTATGTTCTGTAATGCATCATGTATGAGATGACCAATTGATGTGGAAGTTCAGGTAATAATTATAAAGGTAACCATTAGAGTTTATATGATCCTTACTTTTGAAGTAATTATGGGTTATTATAAGATATGATGGAAAATGGAAGGCATGAGATAAACTTGAGGTTAAAATATGTTATGATTATTTATGAAGATTTTATCTCATTTTGGGGAATGTTTTAAGAATTATATAGTTTTGGAAAAAGGACAACACGCAGACCGTGTGACAACCCATCGCGTCGGACAAAGCCGCGGGAATCGAACCCACAACCAAAGTGTGACGGGTATTTATCGCCTACCACTGGACTACGTGAAGTCCCTGGTTAGTTTGACTGATTCTTTCTAGTTATATGATTTTATGAATTAAGATTAAGTTGATTTTGGGTTATTTATGAAAATGATTAACCTAACATGGAGGATATGTGATTAGGTTAATTACTTTTCAATACGAGGCTTTAGGAGCAACAGATGTTGTTTGGAGATAAATTTTATGATTTAACTTGGAAGACTATGTGACTAAATCCTTCAAATATTTGGGTTTCAACCTTAGTTTGGTTTACTTTGAAGAATTTTATGGACAAATTGTTTATCTAATGTCCCTCATTGAACTTTGGGTTTTGTTGGACAAATTTTGGAGATTAGGCATAGATTTTCTTTTTATAAAGGGTTATCCTTTTCTGGATTATCTGATCTTGTACTAACCTTTTGGTTTTGGTTTTGATTAAAGCCTAAATAAATGGGAAGTATATATTTCTCTTTGGTGGATTAGTTGATTCTCTAGAAGTTGATTATAGTACTCTTAATGTGAACAAGTCTTCCTAAATACTCGTCTTTTGGAGAAAATATGAGTTTGTGTAAGGAATCTAATAAAAGTTGAAAGTCAACATGATAAGTGATTATGTTTCCTTATTAATAAATTCCTCAATAAAAAGTAACTTAAAACAAAAATGATGTCTATTAACTTTTCCTATTGGGGAATCAAATACCGTTTAACCCATCACAAGTTTGTGATTTTCTCATGGTTAACTTTCTCCTAAACATGTTTTCTATCACTCTCCATCAAAACATGACCCTATGTTTTCTCCTCCATGTCCATGTTTTCCTACAAGGAGTCCTAGTATGGGTTAACTCGGGTGACCTATGTACTTATCTTTCTTTATTTTAAAGTGATTGTTTTACCGACTCTTGTTCCGATGTGGGACTTTCAAGGATGTTTCCAAGCCCAATTTTAAAATTGCGAGGACGCAATTCCAAAAGGGGGGAAGGATGTAACACCCCAGGTAAATAAAGAATATGAAATTTTCATATTTATCCATATTTGTGAATAAAGTATTAATATGACTTTAAAGGGGACGCTATGCTCGATGGCGTACCCAACACGCAACAACGAGTTTCTTGGGAATCTTACGTTGCACTCTAATAATAAAATAATATTATTTTAAATGTTAGTTAACAAGTAGCTGTTGTACTGGTGGGAATGGATAAAAATAACTAATATATGATTATATATGTTTTTAAATGTTTTTACATTTACCCAATAAAAGATAAAGGCTTAAAATACGGAAAGAATTCAATTTTAGGCATTTATACCCTAATTTTTACTAAGGGTTCACTTATCAACTTTTGACGGCGAATCGTCATTAAATATAGTTTTGATCAATCTTAAAAATTCTATTGGACCAAAAATAACTCTTCTTTAGAATCAGGATATCGAAATTTACTTTGTGTAAATTTTTGGTATCTTTCCGATGAAGTTCATTTTTTAATGAATATTGTAAACTGTTGTATTTTAATTCAAAACCTCTTTTTAATATAATTTAATTATATGATTAGATTATCTTTTGAATTGGTTTTAAAGTGAAATTAGAAAATATTTTTACCATTAAATCCAATAGTGGTCGTTGGAATTAATTTCACTTTGAAATCGGACTTAAACTAGTGTCAATCTTTTGATACTTATTGTTTCATAAAAACACGCTATTTGCTCTGACAGCAGGAATTAATTATTAAATTAATTAATGCAACTTATATGTTGTGAATTTTGTAAAATGGACTTCATTTTTGAATTTGGAATATCAAATATAGCTCAGGGTGATTTTTTTGTAATTTTCTGAAAAACTTCAATTTTTGATGAATAGTGAAACCACTAAGTGGTACTTATAAAAACTGATTTTCCGTTTAAATGAAATTTTTCCATCATTGTGTTTTGAATTTCAAAAATCCTAAATACATGGTTGTCATTAAGAAGTAAAATGAGTTTCAATGAGATTAAAATAATTTTTTTGGTGAATAGTAACTTATTAAGTTTTTAATCGCGATTAGTGGTAATTAGTGTAGTTTAAGGTAAAAATAATGCTTTAATAATATAAAATGACCTAGACACATGTCCTAACCTTATTGGATGTTTCATGGACGACCAAGAAATGCCATGGGTCAACTTGGGGACCCCATGGAGCCACATTGGTTGGGAAATGACATAAATAACTTTTTATTTAATGTAAAAGTAAAAATGACACAAACATAATATGTTTTACGAAAACAATTTTTACATGGGGATATAAAGATCATATTTTTGATTATAAATATTCATTGGAAAGATAAAAATATTTCCTACATCTTAGTATTATTTTTATAATTTTTAGACTTTAAATAAATTACATTATTTATGACATCATGATGATGCAGCGATGACCTCATTATTTAACGATTTAAATAAAATGGAAAGATAATGTAATATCTAAGACCTAAACATGTCCAAAAACTATTGGATGGGAATATGTCTAAGCCTTATCATCTAATATTCTAAATATATCAATGTGGGACCTTATAAATGCGAAACACTTTTGAAAATAAAATAATAGTTTCATGATTTCCAAAAGTGCCCCTCCTCTCCTCTTATAAAAGGCCCCCACATCTACCTCATTTCACACACTCTTCAAGCCTTTGGCTCGGCCATACCCGGCCCATTTACTCTCTCCACATCCCTCTCCTCATCCTATAGGATTACCTTTGGGCATAATCCTTTCAAAGGAATCCTTTAGGCTCAAATCAAAAGGAGTTACACTTTTAAAGGTGATTCATTCTCTCATGTTCATTTGTTTTATTTTGCTTCTCCAACCCCCTAAACTCTTTTTATTTACTTCTTTTGTAAAAACACCAGTATCTTCAATATACTAGGATGTTTTTATAAAATTTATTCGAGCTACACTCTCACACAACGACATCAAATGGTTAAAGAACATACGGTTTCCGTGGATGGTGTAATTCTGCCTCCCGAAACGATGATTGTTCAATACTCATTTAACACCTTCAATGGTGGCCATTATGATGTCACTATTTTTATATATGATATATAATATGTTTATTATTTCCTTAAGCTTCTGTATTTTTCATTTATGGCATACCATTATTGTTTCCATTATGGGTAAACACGATATCCTAATTTTAGGAAGTGCGGACTACCGCCCCCTCAAAGTGATTTGATTCGTTAAATACCATATGTGGGACATATAAAGGATGGAACTATGATAATATATATGATATTATACTGGATTTATAATATACCTTTATATCATTATGATTCCACTCTATAAAATATGAAATAGAAATGAAAGTAGCATCCATGCGTACGTACGGCTTACCGTCTCCATGAACGGTGCATTTCATCTCTTACCTCTAAATGATTATGTAATATTATAAATGCATGCATGTACTGGATATATATTACATATATTATATCTACTTAATTAATACCATTTTGGATATAATGGATACATGAACAACTTATAATTATAAAGGGTTTATTTTTGACTCAAGTACCAATGATCGTTAAAATGACCGTTATTAACTTAAATAATTACATAGTGTTCATGACATGGTAATAAGTGATATAAAAGGAATAATGAACTTTAAAAAGGGATCTTAAGAAATTAGAAAATAACTCATGTTTATTATTCAGGACATTAAAGAACGATCGAGTCAAGTCGGACCCGAGGTAGGGGATCTTACTCCTCTCTTTCTTTTTAAGTACACTCTTTTATGTCATTCCCTATAATGCTCATCTTTCTTGTTATTGGGATGTTATTATATATTACACTAACTGTATTTTTTATGTTCATGTGATGAGAGACTCTATTCTCCCTCATCAATCCATTTTTGAAGTTTTGAGTGGCGCCGTTAGGCTGCCGAATTTTCGTAAGAGATCTAACCTCTCTCTTTCTTTTTAAGTACTCCCCTTTATGTCACTTCTTTTAAGCTCCTATTTTATATGATGGGGGATGTTCTTTCATATTCCACTTGATGTAAATTTTGTTTTAATGTGATGAGATACCCTATTTGATCTCATCAATCCATTTTGGGATGTTTTAAGTGGCGTCGTTAGGCTGCTGAGTTTTCGTAAGTGATTTTTCATCTCACTTTTATTCCCGAGAGATTTATGCTACATTTTCCACAATTTCCTTTGATTGGTGTATGTACTGACCATTATTTTACTCATTGTGTAACATTCCTTCATTTATGAGTATTTACATCAATGATGTATTTTCCTTCTTTCATGGGTCGTATGTTTTGAAAGATACCCAAGTCGGTAAGGGAACCTTTCATCCTCCTCTTTTTAAAAGACTTTTTTTGTTGGGACTTTTAATTTACATATTGTTATTTTGGGATAGGTTCTCATATATCCTTATTGATGTAACTTTTATGTCCAAGTGATGAGATACACTTTTTATCTCTCGTCAACTCATTTTGATGTGACGCTGTTAGGCTGTCAAGGGAACTTCTTAACCCAATTTCGATTTCTTTGGGTTCAACATGTAGTTATTGAATATGTCATCCTTTGAATATGTGTGATTGACCTTTGATTATTTTACACTTAATATACACTTATATTTGGTGTATTCATTTTTCACACATAATTATGTAATTGATTAATCCTTAAACCAAGGATACCGTCTTTGTAAGGGACTTCGTCTCAATCTCCTTTCAATGAGGCATATTTCGTTTTATACACAACTTTCTGTTATAACGGTGTATAAACCCCTTTGACTTTTACTTTTATACAAAAGGAATATTTTTCTACGTAGCGTTTTACAAAATGACAAAAAGGAATGTTTCTTTTAATGTACGCGGTGACAACGACCTTTTCCACCGCCACGAGTATTATTTGGTCTTTGGATTCCTCAACAAGACGTAATGTTTTTAAAATAAAATAAATACCATATACTCTTTTATGTATTTTGGGTCTTGAAAATGGTTTTGATAAAGGATTCTATTATGTCAATATATTTATGATATATTGTGATTGAAATTTGGAAATGTTATCATTCCTTTATATTGGTTTTCTGTTTTATGATTTTATATTGGTACTTGGACATTTTAACGGGTGGTTACGTTATAAACCATATGATGGGTGGTGCCGTGAATACCAGGACGGGTGGTTACGTTATAACCTCTAATGCATTGGGTATGGAAGTCGGCCGTATGGCTATTCCATTAAGAATGTATGGAAGTCGTCCATATGGCTATTCCATTAAGTATGTATGGAAATTGGCCGTATGGCTATTCCATTAAGTGATATGTGTGGGAGTCAACCGTATGGTTATTCTACTTAAGTATGTTTATGTCCCAAGTAACCTTTATATATGTTATGTGTTCTTTATATGGGATTTATGGTAATCCTTTGGTTACAAAAAGGTAAGTAATGATATTTTATTCAGTGAAGTGTTTTTACTACTTCATAAAGGTGAAAAGTATTACTTTGATAAAGTATACGTGGTTTACTTTTTGTTTTGATAAACTAACAGTTTTTATTCTTTGTGCATCCCTTACTGAGTTTTTATGCTCATCCCATGTTTTTGAAATTTTTTTCACAGGACTTAGCGTGGAATAGGGTCAAGGATGGGATCAAGGGAACGTCATGCTACCTAAAACATGAAACTAGACATGTTTCTTTTTAGGAGTTTTTATTTTATGAAAATTTAGAAGAATATACTACTTTGTAATCTTTTGAGATGTAATAGTTATGTCCTAATTCTCTAAAACTCTAAACCCGAAAAGATCCTCAATGTGAATTATTAATTTAATTCAATATTAAGTAAGGTTTAAGGCTGGGGCCTTATAGTTGGTATCAAAGGTCGGTTTAGATAACTTTAGAGGTTAGGGTATTCTTTAAGCATAAGTGACATTACCATAATTGTTAGGATTTCAGACAGAGTCCTAGTTTTAGATAAAGTGAATGAGTAAGAATATCTTAGTGTTTATCTTCCTCATTAGTACATGATGGTTTTGTTGATATAATCACATTGACATTTCTATTTTTAGTGAATGGATGGATCTAGCAGGCACCAAAGAGACAACAGGTTTGAAGGAAACTGTGGTGGTTCTCTGATTAAGATAATAGATAAAATGGTTGATTCAATGAGGAAAGTCATGGTTGTTCTAAACCAACTATCAAGGAATCATTATCAACCACTTGAACCTTGGTATGTTTTTTAATGCATCATGTATGAGATGACCAATCGATGTGGAAGTTCAGGTAATAATTATAAAGGTAACCATTATAGTTTATATGATCCTTACTTTTGAGGTAATTATGGGTTATTATAAGATATGATGGAAAATGAAAGGCATGAGATAAACTTGAGGTTAAAATATGTTATGATTATTTTTGAAGATTTTATATCATTTTGGGGAATGTTTTAAGAATTATAATGTTTTGGAAAAAGGACAACACGCAGACCGTGTGACAACCCGTCGCGTCGGACAAAGCCGCGGGAATCGAACCCACAACCAAAGTGTGACTGGTATTTATCGCCTACCACTGGACTACGTGAAGTCCCTGGTTAGTTTGACTGATTCTTTCAAGTTATATGATTTTATGAATTAAGAGTAAGTTTATTTTGAGTTATTTATGAAAATGATTAACCTATCATGGAGGATATGTGATTAGGTTAATTACTCTTCAATACGAGGCTTTAGGAGGAACAGATGTTGTTTGGAGATAAATGTTATGATTTAACTTGGAAGACTATGTGACTAAATCCTTCAAATATTTGGAATTCAACCTTAGTTTGGTTTACTTTGAAGAATTTTGCGGACAAATTGTTTATCTAATGGCCCTCGTTGAACTTTGGGTTTTGTTGGACAAATTTTGGAGATTCAGCATAGATTTTTTTTATAAAGGGTTATCCTTTTCTGGATTATCTGATCTTGTACTAACATTTTGGTTTTGGTTTTGGTTGAAGCCTAAAGAAATGGGAAGTATATAGTTCTGTTTGGTGGATTAGGTGATTCTCTAGAAGTTGATTATAGTACTCTTAATGTGAACAAGTCTTCCTAAATACTCGTCTTTTGGAGAAAATATGAGTTTGTGTAATGAATCTAATAAAAGTTGAAAGTCAACATGATAAGTGATTATGTTTCCTTATGAATAAATTCCTCAATAAAAAGTAACTTAAATAAAAAATTTTGTCGATTAACTTTTCCTACTGAGGAATCGAATACCGTTTAACCCATCACATGTTTGTGATTTTCTCATTGTTAACTTTCTCCTAAACATGTTTTCTATCACTCTCCATCAGAACATGACCCTATGTTTTCTCCTCCATGTCCATGTTTTCCTACATGGAGTCCCAGTATGCGTTAACTCGGGTGACCTCTGTACTTATCTTTCTTTATTTTAAAGTTATTGTTTTACCGACTCTTGTTCCGATGTGGGACTTTCAAGGATGTTTTCAAGCCCAATTTTAAAATTGCGAGGACACAATTCCCAAAAGGGGGGAAGGATGTAACACCCCAGGTAAATAAAGAATATGACATTTTCATATTAATCCATATTTGTGAATAAAGTATTAATATGACTTTAAAGGGTACGCTATGCTCGATGGCATACCCAACACGCAACAACAAGTTTCTTGGGAATCTTACGTTGCACTCTAATAATAAGATAATATTATTTTAAATGTTAGTTAACAATTAGCCTTTGTACTGGAGAGAATGGATAGAAATAACTAATATATTATTATATATGTTTTTAAATTTTTTTACATTTACCCAATAAAAGATAAAGGCTTAAAATACGGAAAGAATTCAATTTTAGGCATTTATACCCTAATTTTTATTAAGGGTTCACTTATCACCTTTTGACAGCGAACTGTGATTAAATATAGTTTTGATCAATCATAAAAATTATATTGGACCAAAAATAACTCTTCTTTAGAATCGGGACATCAAAATTTACTTTGTGTAAATTTTTGGTATCTTTCCGATAAAGTTCATTTTTTAATGAATAGTGTAAAATGTTGTATTTTAATTCAAATCCTCCTTTTAATCTAATTTATTTATATGATTAGATTATCTTTTGAATTGGTTTTAAAGTGAAATTAGAAAATATTTTTACCATTAAATCCAATAGTGGTCGTTGGAATTAATTTCACTTTGAAATCGGACTTAAACTAGTGTCAATCTTTTGATACTTATTGTTTCTTAAAAACACGCTATTTGCTCTGACAGCGGGAATTAATTATTAAATTAATTAATGCAACTTATATGTTGTTAATTTTGTAAAATGGACTTCATTTTTGAATTCGGAATATCAAATATATCTTAGGGTGAATTTTTGGTAATTTTCTGAAAAACATCAATTTTTGATGAATAGTGAAACCACTAAGTGGTACTTATAAAAACTGATTTTCCGTTTAAATGAAATTTTGCCATCATTGTGTTTTGAAGTTCAAAAATACGACATACATGGTTTTCATTAAGAAGTAAAATGTGGTTCAATGAGATTAAAATAATTTTTTGATGAATATTAACTTATTAAGTTTTTAATCGCGATTAGTGGTAATTACTGTAGTTTAAGGTAAAAATAATGCTTTAATAATATAAAATGACCTAGACACATGTCCTAACCTTATTGGATGTGTCATGGCCGACCAAGAAAATCCATGGGTCATCTTGGGGACCCCATGGAGCCACTTAGGTTGGGGAATGACATAAATAACTTTTTATTTAATGTAAAAGTAAAAATGACACAAACATAATATGTTTTACAAAAAACAATTTACATTGGGTTATAAAGATCAGATTTTTTATTCTAAATATTAATTTGAAAGATAAAAGGATTTCCTACATCATAGTATTTTTTTTATAATTTTTAGACTTTAAATTAATTACATTATTTATGACATCATGATGATGCAGCGATGACCTCATTATTTAACGATTTAAATAAAATGGAAAGATAATGTAATATCTAAGACCTACACATGTCCAAAAACTATTGGATGGTAATATTTCTAATAAGTATCATCTAATATTAGAAATATATCAATGTGGGACCTTATAAATTCGAAACACTTTTGAAAATAAAATAATAGATTCATGATTTCCAAAAGTGCCCCTCCTCTCCTCTTATAAAAGGCCCCCACCTCTACCTCATTTCACACACTCCTCAAGCCTTTGGCTCGGCCATACCCTGCCCATTTACTCTATCCACATCCCTCTCCTCATCCTATAGGATGTACTTTGGGAGGAATCCTTTCAAAGGAATCCTTTAGGCTCAAATCAAAAGAAGATACACTTTTAAAGGTGATTCATTCTCTCATGTTCATTTGATTTATTTTGCTTCTACAACCCCCTAAACTCTTTTTATTTACTTCTTTTGTAACAACACCAGTATCTTCAATATACTAGGATGATGTTATAATATTTATTCTAGCTACACTCTCACACAACGACATCAAATGGTTAAAGAACATACGGTTTCCGTGGATGGCGAAATTCTGCCTCCCGAAACGATGATTGTTCAATACTCATTTAACACCTTCAAAGGTGGACATTATGATGTCACTATTTTTATATATGATATATAATATGTTTATTATTTCCTTAAGCATCTGTATTTTTCATTTATGGCATACCATTATTGTTTCCATTATGGGTAAACATGATATCTTCATTTTAGGAAGTGCGGACTACCGCCCCCTCAATGTGATTTGATTCGTTGAATACCATATGTGGGACGTATAAAGGATGGAACTATGATACTATATATGATATTATACTGTAATTATAATATACCTTTATATCATTATTATTCCATTCTATAAAATATGAAATAGAAATGAAAGTGGCGTTCATGCGTACGTACGACTTACCGTCTCCATGAACGATGCATTCCATCTCTTACCTCTAAATGATTATGTAATATTATAAATGCATGCATGTACTGGATATATATTACATATATGATATCTACATAATGAATAACATTCTGGATATAATTGATACATGAACAACTTATAATTATAAAGGGTTTATTTTTTACTCAAGTACCAATGATCGTTAAAATGACCGTTATTAACATAAATAATTATATAGTGTTCATGACATGGTAATAAGTGATATAAAAGGAATAATGAACTTGAAAAGGGTTCTTAAGAATTCATAAATTAACTCATGTTTATTATTCAGGACATTAGTGAACGATCGAGTCATGTTGGACCCGAGGTAAGGGATCTTACTCCTCTCTTTCTTTTTAAGTACACTCTTGTATGTCATTCCCTCTAAAGCTCATCTTTCTTTTATTGGGATGTTATTATATATTACACTCACTGTAATTTTTATGTTCATGTGATTAGAGACCCTATTCTTTCTCATCAATCCATTTTTAAAATTTTGAGTGGCGCCGTTAGGCTGCCGAATTTTCGTAAGTGATCTAACCTCTCTCTTTCTTTTTAAGTACTCCCCTTTATGTCACTTATTTTAAGATCCTATTTGTTATGATGGGGGATGTTATTTCATATTCCTCTTGCTGTAAATTTTGTTTTAATGTGATGAGATACCCTATTTGATCTCATCAATCCATTTTTGGAAGTTTTAAGTGGCATCGTTAGGCTGCCGAGTTTTCGTAAGTGATTTTTCATCTCACTTTTATTCCCGTGAGATTTATGCTACATTTGCCACAATTTCCTTTGAGTGGTGTATGTACTGACCATTATTTTACTCATTGTGTAATATTCCTTCATTTATGAGTATTTACATCAATGATGTATTGTCCTTCTTTCACGGGTCATATGTTTTGAAAGATACCCAAGTCGGTAAGGGATCCTTTCACCCTCCTCTTTTTAAAAGACTTTTTTGTTGGGTATTTTAATTTACATATTGTTATGTTGGGATATGTTCTCATATATACTTATTGATGTAAATTTTATGTCCAAGTGATGAGATACACTTTTTATCTCTCATCAACTCATTTTGATGTGACGCCGTTAGGCTGTCAAGGGAACTTCTTAACCCAATTTCGATTTCTTTGGGTTCAACATGTAGTTATTGAATATGTCATCCTTTGAATATGTTTGAATGACCTTTGATTATTTTACACTTAATATACACTTATATTTGGTGTATTCATTTGTCACACATAATTATGTAATTAATTTATCCTTAAACCAAGGATACCGTCTTTGTAAGGGACATCGTCTCAATCTCCTTTCAATGAGGCATATTTCGTTTTATACACAACTTTCTTTTGTAACGGTGTATAAACCCCTTTGACTTTTACTTTTATACAGAAGAAATCTTTTTCTACGAAGCATTTTACAAAACGACCAAAAGGAATGTTTCTTTTAATGTACGCGGTGACACCGACCTTTTCCGCCGCCGTGAGTATTATTTGGTCTTTGGCTTCCTCAACAAGCCGTAATGTTTTTAAAATAAAATAAATACCATATACTCTTTTATGTATTTTGGTATTGAAAATGGTTTTGATAAAGGATTCTAAAATGTCAATATATTTATGATATATTATGATTGAAATGTGGAAATGTTATCATTCCTTTATATTGGTTTTCTGTTTTATGATTTTATATTGGTACTTGGACATTTTAATCGGTGGTTACGTTATAAACCATATGACGGGTGGTGTCGTGAATACCAGGACGGGTGGTTACATTATAACCTCCAATGCATTGGGTATGGAAGTCGGCCGTATGGCTATTCCATTAAGTATGTATGGAAGTCGGCCGTATGGCTATTCCATTAAGTATGTATGGAAATTGGTCGTATGGCTATTCCATTAAGTGATATGTGTGGGAGTCGACCGTATGATTATTCCACTTAAGTATGTTTATGTCCCAAGTTACCTTTATATATGTTATGTTTTCCTTATATGGTTTTTATGGTAATCCTTTGGTTACAAAAAGGTAAGTATTGATATTTTATTCAGTGAAGAGTTTTTACTAGTTCATAAAGGTGAAAAGTATTACTTTGATAAAGTATACATGGTTTACTTTTTGTTTTGATAAACTAACAGTTTTTATTCTTTGTGTATCCCTTACTGAGTTTTTATGCTCATCCCAAGTTTTTGAAATGTTTTTCACAGGACTTAGCGTGGAGTAGCGTCAAGGATGGGATCAAGGGAACGCCATGCTACCTAAAACATGAAACTAGACATGTTTCTTTTTAGGAGTTTTTATTTCATGGAAATTTAGAAGAATAGACTATTTTGTAATCTTTTGAGATGTAATAGTTATGTCCTAATTCTATAAAACTCTAAACCTGAAAAGATCCTCAATGTGAATTATTCATTTAATTCAATATTAAGTAAGGTTTAAGGCAGGGGCCTTATAATAACCATCTTGGATAATATATATTCAATGCTTGAATAAAATTGCGTTAATACTATTTCTTTCATCCTTATATATCCAAGATTATATTACATATAAATCAAAAATATATAATGAAAATAAACACTCATCATCCGAGTCAATATCTACACCCGAGATAAGATCAACTAGTATTTCTAATGAATATTCCATCATTATTTCATTGAATATATTCCTTATTATCTATGCATTTTGGTAAGATTCAACTATGGGGCCTTTCATACCACGAATCCAAAAACCATCAAAATTTGATATACATGTTCCTTTAGAGAATCTGGGATACTTTCCATATTTTTCTTCCATGATTTTTCTTATATTTTATTGATACTATTTTCTATTTGGTATATCTTATATTTTACTGTATTTCATAAGAAACATAGATGATGATTTAATTTCAAAAATATGTTTCTTTATTTTTTTTGACCCATTTCACTCACAATCTTCATCATCAGATTATTCATTGAATTACTTTTTTGGGTTTTCTCATGCTTTTTTATGGTTGTGCAACCCTAATATATTCTTATAACACCATAATCATTTGGGAAATTTAATGAATTCATATATAGAATATTTATCACATACTATAGGAAATGTCTTTAGATACCATTGTTCTTTAAATCATTATATATTATTTCATATCAAAATCCATATATATCCTACATGTATATTCTTTTTGAAAGATATGTATTCATGGATTATTGAACAATTTCGGGGAAATTAAAAGAAGATTCTAGATTAAGACATATAGAGCATATTATTAATATCATGATCTGCAAAGAAAGATCCAATTATGAAACTCACAATGATATTATTAAATATGGGACATGTCCTAGAGTTGGAGATTTGTTTTATCTATTCTAGATTTTCTTTCCAATTCTCCATCATAATCGACTAGTGAATCACCTAAAAATTCTTTTTTGATGAAAACCACTGCTATTAGAGTATCCCCAATTACGAATGACACATATTATTGGATATACAAACATAATTATGAGTTTCTTTATAGAATATCACATAGTTTCCGCAAATTAAATCATAAGGTAGGTCTTATTAAATCAAGTGTATTATCTATGCTACATGACTATAAATCACTACTATTATATAATATCAATGGTCTGGAGACCATTAATCTACAGATTCTCTAGGATTATTTTTTTTCAATATATAATATGTATTAAACCATATTATGTAACATCTTCATTATGTGTCTTCCTTGGCATATTTTCCTCAAAAATATTTCTAGAATACATGTAATTAGATTCTATATTGATTTTTTTTTAAAAATATTGAATGATCATTTTTCTTCCAATAGAAATGATTTTTGGGAGACGGTATGTCATAATATCTTGGCATCCAATGGATTCTTACTGAACCCTCAGATTTAAAGATGATTTTGTATATATATATTTCTTATATCATTCATGTATATAATTTCCATTTTCTATTTTCTCGAAATTTTCATTAAGGTTACTGGAGGCACATTGTACATCAATAATCTACAATTTCTCTTATATAATAATATCATTGGTCTACATCTGAAATGACTATATACTCTATGTAATAGTTGAATCTTATTCCCGATATTCTTGATCATCTCCAGCTAATGGAAATGAATAATATTATTTAGTATCATTTTATGATATAAATTATTTTTTTATATCTATTAGTGTATTCCAATCAAATATAGTGTCTCATGGATAATTAGATACTTTCCATAAAACCTTTCTATCAATTATTTTCCAAATATCGTGAATATCATGTCAAATAAGAGATCATCATCCAATGATATTATAGTGTTCAAATATAAAAAACATCAACATATATATCTTCTATAGTTATTTCTATATATTCATCCTACCACATAGACTATAAATAACTAGATTCAATAAACCAGACTTCTTTATTCAACACTTCAATCTTTTCATCAGTTATATAAGATTTTTTTACTAACTCAATTACATTGGGTTAGTTCTCATGGGTTTATATATCTTCTAATATTTCATTGTAATTTATAAACAAAATATAAAATGGTTTTTCTCATAATATCAAAAATAACCATATAAATGTTTATTTTCATAATATATTCCATTAACCATGGAATTAATATGTCTCTACTAAAGAATCATTATATGTAGTGCTATAGATCTCTTCTCCCCCATGCTCTGATACCACTAGTACCACTCATGGTGGTGTGTCTACAAAGAAGGCATCCAATGGAATTCTATTTTGGGATTATATAAAGGAAGAAAAAATATTCCTACAATCACAATAAACTCAACAATATCCAAAAAGGATAAGGGGACTGACCGCCGTTAACATATAGGATCATACTCAGAATCACATACCTAAAATATTATGAAATATGAGAGATAAAATAAAGAGATAATGTCTGAAATCATATATATTTCTATTCAAAATACATATCCCTAATCAATTGGTCCTAATTTTTAATATATAGGCCTATATAACCATCATTCCAATGAATTTGACTATACAACCATTTACATCACTTGGTTCTAATAGAGAAAAATATTATGAAAATGAAGAAGGTGGATTACACAACTTTGAAACATCCACCCCACACTTTACAGAGAAAAAAACTATATAATTGGATTTTCTAATATTTTCTAACCATTCATGTTAGATATTATTCATTCATGGATAATTTCCTAGAACAATTCCCAATTTTATATAGCAACAATCATATTGTCGATGAAGAATTATTTCTATAAAGTCATCATATCTATCAATTCATTGATAGAATAATGGATATAGACTTTGATAGTAACTGTGTTTTCTTTATTTCCCTTCCATTAATTGACTACAACGTGAATCATGTCTGACTCCACCATGAAATCTTTCATATATAACATCTTTTATAGATTTTTTGTCTTTTATGGTTTTGGAGACAACTACATTTTCTTATGCAAATAACATGAAATAATTCTATTTGGTTGTTATTCTATTATATAAAAATTACATGAAATTCAGATACATCTCAAGTGTATTTTATTCTATTTGAATAATATATAGCCTTATTTACTAAATTTGGATTCCTCAAATGATGTCTAGATAGGTCCTTTAGTCTCTTGTTGCGGGATCAGGATCCATAAAATGACAAATTTTTCTTCTAGTCTGATAGGATCTATATGTGAAACTCACCACAAAAAGCATGGATATTAATTAATTCAAACAACCCTCACCATATGTGGTACACAGTTAAATATAGAATTTATCTATGTAAATAAAAATAATTATACTAATCTTATTAAGAAATATTTTAGGCACTTGATTTACTCTTATGGTTCTAATACCACCTCTATCATATAATGCCTTGGAATCCTTGTTCTTGACATCCTCCAAATAAATTCATTACTACATATTCTCCCATGCATAATTCTTTTTCCTATTGAATATTTTCAATAAGACTAAGAACTAGGAATTAATGATGGATCTCTTTATTTATGATCATACAAAAAAAAATCATGATCTACCTTCTTATACACCTCCATAAGTGGTTCAGATTCCTCAAGCATGTCTAGAACATTTCATAGACCCATATTGAATATTTGAGCATCATTATTTTATTAATTATATTATAGAAAAATATTTATTTATTCATAAATATATATATAATTTGACAATATTTCTATATTTTATTTTCTAGATTTGGAACCTCCTCTAGCTCCTCATTCATAATTTCATGATCTTATTCATTCAAACAATACATATATTTTTTTTTCTTCTTAGAAGTGATCCACACAACTCTTAAAAACCATCATCTAATTTCTTCTTATTATCCCCCTATTTCTATCATCTATTTATTATGATCCTTATAGTTTATAATAATTTCTATTCATTGACATCTACAATATAATTTTTCATCACATGCAATGCAATAAATATGGATTTTCTCTTTATACATCCCTTCAAGGATATTTTTGATGATTTTACATTTTTTATCCTTTGGGGTCGAATAAAATTTATTGTATGATCATTTATCCTTACTCGTTGATGATCCTAGATTTTGAATGTTATTCTCAAGAAGAAACTCGTTTATTTCTTAGAATGAATCATTCAACTTTTTGATAACTGGGAATTCTTGTATTCAATGTTTATCAATTCATTCATAAATTTGTGTTGAAATAATATCTTCTTTCATTGAAATTTCATGATCCATTTAACCATTTTGGTTTTAATATAATAAAATTATAATTTACATTAATATTTTCTATTAATGTTATGTTTTTTCAATTCATTCACCCACTGCACTAGTCATTACTTTGTAAACCATTAAAATATTATTTCATCAATTTATTTATATAAGAACAATCTATTATTATAGTGAATGGTTTTATCCTAAAAAGATAATTATACACAATTACTTTAATGAATGAATGTAATTACTATTAATGGATAGAATAATTCATTATTTTCCCATGAAAAAAATTAACTCTAGTATCTACGGATACAGTATCTTGTGTTTTTATTAACTTTATGATAAACCCGTATACAGAGTCATATACTTCCATTTCATAGATTATTTGATCTTAAATTCCATATGGGTATTCCAATTTTGGTTCATTCTTGTATTTTTATTTCAAAATTTTTATTACATTAGAGTCTACATCAATTCAATTATAACATACTTTACATGATACTTTTCTCTGAGTTGGAACTATGACTTTTACAAATTTTAAGGCCTCAGCCTTAAACCTTACATAATCTTGAGTTAATACAAGATTACACATTGAGGATCTTTTCAGGTTTATATTTTTAGAGAATTACATCATAAAACATGCATTATATTCCACATTTAAACAATGTGGTTACATAAAGATAGTATTCATTTTTTTCCCATCAACGGAAACATGTTTAAAATAAAACATGGATTCTTTGTTGAATCATCATTGACACTATCATCATATCATGTACCTTTCCCTTGACCTGTGAAAAACATTTCAAAAAAACTTGGTATGAGAATAAAAAGCTCAGTAAGGGATATAAAAATATGGAAGGGACACATGAGTTCATATATACATAAGAATGAAATCATACTTTTCCCATAAAACATAGGCACTTTAACATACCTCATCAAATCATGAATAAATCATAGAAATCATAATACATAAAAGGTAACTTGAGGCATTCATAACATTCTTACATAGGGAGTAACCCTCTTGGTTACGTTTGGAATACCCACCACAGTATATTCCCTAAATCTCTTCGGATAAACCTTAATGTTTCACTCCGTCACGTTACCCAATGCATTGGAGAGCTATATCGGGCTCACTCACCCTTAGTTTATCACGGAACCACCCGTCTTCCTAATAATGCCCAAGAACCATAACATAATCATATCACATAAATCAAACATAAAGGAAACATAACAATTACACATTTCAATAACACATAGATATAATAAAAACATTTTCAAAACCGTTTTAAATACCAAAATAAAAGAATAGTAAAACATGGTATTTATTTTTCTTTTAAAAAAAGTATGACTTGAAGAGGAAGCTGAAACTCAAATAGTGGTCACGGTGGTGGGGAAGTCGTTGTCGCCGCATACGTATCACAAAAACATTTCCTCTTGTCATTTTGTTAAACGCTTAGTATAAAAATACTCCTTTTGGATAAATGTAAAAGTCAAAAGGGTTTATACACCGTATAAAATAAGGTTGTGTATAAAATAAAATATGCCTCAATGAAAGGAGATTGAGACGAAGTTCCATACAAAGACATTGTCTTTGGATTAAGGATAAATCAGTTACATAATTATGTGTGACAAATGAATACACGAAATATAAGTTGGTATTAAGTGTAAAAAATTCAGAGGACATTCACACATAATCATAGAACGACATATTCATGGTGTACAAGTTTATCCCAAAGAATAAAAATCGTGTTAAGAAGTTCCCTTGCAAAAATTCGACAGCCTAACGACGTCACTTCAAAATTCTGAAAAAGAGTTGATGAGAGATAAAAGGGTATCTCCTCACATGGACATAAAATTTAAGTCAATAAGGATATATAAGAACATATCCCAACATAATATTATGTTAATTAAAATACATAACAAATTAAGTCTTTTAAAAAGAAGAGGGTGAAAGGTTCCCTTACCGACATGGGTATCTTTCGAAACATACACCCTGTGAAAGAAGGACTATACAACATTGATGTAAATACTCATAAATGAAAGTAAATTAAACAATGAGTAAAATAATGGGCAGTACATAAACCACTGAAAGGAAATTTTGGAAAATGTAGAATACATCCCACGGGAATAAAAGTGAGATGAAAAATCCCTTATGAAAACTCGGCAGCCTAACGACACCACTTAAAACATCCAAAAATGGATTGATGAGATAAATAGTGTCTCTCATCATATTAAAATAAAATTTACACCAATAGGAATATAAAATAACATCCCCCATAATAACAAAGAGGATCGTAAAAGAAGTAACATAAAGGAGAGTACTTAAAAAGAAAGAGAGAGGTTAGATCTCTTACAAAAATTCGGCACCCTAACGACCCCACTCAAAACTTACAAAATGGATTGATGAGAGAAAATATGGTCTCTCATCATATGAACATAATAAGTATAGTAGGATTAATATAAAATAACATCCCAATCATAAGAAAGATGAGCTTAATAGGAATTACATAAAAGAGTGTACTTAAAAAGAAAGAGAGGAGTATGATCCCTTACCTCAAGTCCGACTTGTCTTGTTCATTTCATTATATTCCTGAACAATAAACTTTGGTCAATTTATAATTTCCTAATGAAATCCTATAAATATTATTATTCAGTTTATATCACATATTATAATGTAATAATAATTGTTTAATAATGTTAGTTCATATCAGACGTTTTTGCCGATGTTTGGTACATGAGTCAAAAATGAACTTGTTTGAAAAATGATTGCCCCTGTAGTTATAAGTAAATAATTTCCAGAATTGTATTAATGATTAAAATATCATATATATCCTGTACATATTCATTTTATACTATTACATATCATTTGTAGATAAAAAACGAAAAGCACCGTTCATGGAGACGGTAGGTCGTACGTACGCATGAACGCTACTTTCATTTTTTTTTCATATTAATGGAATTAAAAAAATGATATACATATATATATATATATATATATATATTATAATTCCAGTATAATATATATGTTATATATGTCACATATGTTCATTAATTTCATTCTTTATACATTCCATGTATTGCATGTACGAGTCACATCACTTGAGGGGGCGGTAGTCCACACTTCCTCATATGAAATTATCGCATTTACACAACATGAAAAGAATAAAGGTATGTTTTAAATATAAAATACAGAATCATATAGTAAACATAAATACCATATATATAATATATAAAATATAGTGAAATCATAATGGATACCTTTAAAGGTGTTAAAAGAATATTGAACAATCATCGTTTCGTGAGGCAGAAAATCGCCAACCACCGAAATAGTATATTCTTTAACCATTAGACGAAGGTGTGTGTAATTTTAGCTCTATTACATCATATAACAACATCCTAGTATACTGAAGATATTGTAATTGTTACAAAAGAAATGAATAGAAAGAGTTTAGGGGGTTGGAGAAGCAAAATAAAACAAAAGGACTCAAGTGAAGACATTACCTTAAAATCGGGTAACTCCCTTTGGTTTGAGCTCAAAGGCTTCCTTGGGAAGACTTATTCCCAATGCGGGGCTTCAAGGAGTTATATAGGGATGTGGAGATACAAAGTGGGAAGGATTTGGCTGAGACAAAGGCTTTGGAAGTGTGGGTAAGGAGGTAGTGGTGGGGGCCTTTTATAAGAGGAGAGGAGGGGCACTCTTGGAAAGTAAAGAAATGTTTCTTTATTTTAAAATGAGTTTCCGATTTAAAAGGTCCCAAATTGATATAATTCGAGGCTATGGTTATAAGGGTTATAAATATAACCATCCAATAGGTTTTGGACATGTGTAGGTCATATATTTTACATTATCATTTCATTTTATTTAAATCCTTCATCAATGAGGTAATCACTGCATCATCATGATCTCAGAAATAATTTAATATATTTAATATCTAAAAATTATAAAAAAAACTATCATGATGTAGGAATTCTTTCTATATTTATAATTAATATTTATAGACCAAAATATGACTTTTATAACCCCATGTAATAATTGTTTTAGTAAAACATCTCATGTTTGTGTCATTTTTACTTTAACATTAAATAGAAAGTTATTTATGCCATTTCCCAACCAAAGTGGCTTCATGGGGTCCCCAAGTTGACCCATGGATTTTCTTGGTCGTCCATGACACATCCAATGAGGGTAGGACATGTGTCAAGCTCATCTCATATTATTAAAACATTATTTTTACCTTAAACTACACTAATTTCCTCTAATTGCGATTAAAAACATAATAAGCTACTATTCACCAAAAAATTATTTTAATCCCATTGAACCACATTTTACTTCTTAATGACAACAATGTATGTCAGATTTTTGAAATTCAAAACGCAGAGGTGGTAAAATTTCATTTAAACGGAAAATCTGGTTTTATAAGTACCACTTAGTGGTTTCACTATTCATCAAAAATTGAAGTTTTTCAGAATAATACCAAAACTTCACCCTAAGTTATATTTGATATTCCAAATTCAAAAATGATGTATATTTCACCAAATTAAAAACATATTAGTTTCATTAATTAATTTAATAATTAATTCCCGCTATCATAGCAAATATCGTGTTTTTATGAAACAATAAGTATCAAAAAATTGACACTAGTTTAAGTCCAATTTCAAAGTGAAATTAATTCCAAAGACCACTATTGGATTAAATGGTAAAAATATATTCTAATTTTACTTTAATAAAAATTCAAAAGATAATCTAATCATATAAATAAATTATATTAAAAAGAGTTTTTGAATTAAAATACAACTTTTTCACTATTCATTAAAAATTGATTTTTATCGGAAAGATACCAAAAATTTACACAAAGAATATTTTGATTTCCTGATTCTAAATAAGAATTTTATTTTTCAAATATAACACATAAAATTTTCAAAAAGTGGATTTAAAAGAGGTTTGACTTCAAAAGGCGGTTAATCCACCTTTTAAAGAATATTAGAGTGTCTACGCTTAAAAATTAGATTCATTCACATTTTAAATCCTCTAACATTTATTGTAAAGAGTAAAAATATTTGAAAAACATATATAATCATATTGTAGTTAGTTCTTTTCATTCCCTCCATTACAACAGCTAGGTGTTAACTACTATTTAAAATATTATTATTTTATTATTAGAGTGCAACGTAAGATTCCCAAGAAACTCGTTGTTGCGTATTGGGTACATCATCGAGCATAGCATCCACTTTAAAGTAATATTAATATTTTATTCACAAATATGGATAAATATAAAAATTTCATATTCTTTATTTACCTGGGGTGTTACATTCTTCCCCCATTTTGGGAACTGCGTCCTCGCAATTTCAAAATTGGGCTTGGAAAC
This sequence comes from Viscum album, assembly GCA_963277665.1. Classification (NCBI taxonomy): domain Eukaryota; kingdom Viridiplantae; phylum Streptophyta; class Magnoliopsida; order Santalales; family Viscaceae; genus Viscum; species Viscum album. The sequence goes on along the minus strand of OY728129.1, from coordinate 1,453,482,787 downwards.
ATCCATGAAAGTCCCACATCGGAACAAGAGTCGGTAAGACAATCTCTTTAAAATAAAGAAAGATAAGTACAAAGGTCACCTGAGTTAACCCATACTATGATTCCATGTAGGAAAACAAGGACATAGAGGAGAAAACATAGGGTCATGTTCTGATGGAGAGTGATAGAAGACATGTCTAGGAGAAAGTTAACCATAAGAAAATCACAAACTTGTGATGGGTTAAACGGTATTTGATTCCCCAGTAGGAAAAGTTAAGAGACAACATTTTTGTTTTGAGTTACTTTTAATTGAAGAATTTATTTATCATCTTAACTAAAACATATGGAAGCATACTTAATTGCCATGTTGACTTTTAACTTTTACTAGATTTCTTACACGAACTCATATTTTCTCCAAAAGATGAGTATTTAGGATGACTTGTTCACATTAAGAGAGCTATAATCAAATTCTAGAGAATCACCTAATCCACAAAAGAGAACTATATACTTCACATGTCTTTAGACTTTAACCAAAACCAAAACCAAAAAGGTTAGTACAAGATCAGATAATCCAAAAAAGGATAACCCTTTATAAAAAAAATCTATTCTTAATCTCCAAAATTTGTCCAACAAAACCCAATGTTCAACGAAGACCATTCGATAAACAATTTTTCCAAAAAAAATTTCAAAGTAAACCAAAATAAGATTGAAACCCAAATATTTGATAGATTTAATCACATAGTCTTCCAAGGTAACACTTATCCCTAAATAACATCAGTTTCTCTTAAAGTATCATTTTGAAAAGTAATTAACTTAATCACATATCCTCCATGATAGGTTAATAATTTCCATAGATAACCCAAAATCAACTTACTCTTAATTCATAAAATCATCTAACTAAAAATAATAAGTCATGCTCACCAGGGACTTCACGTAGTCTAGTGGTAGGCGATAAATACCAGTCGCACTTTTGGTTGTGGGTTTGATTTCGGCAGCTTTGTCCAACGCGACGGGTTATCACACGGTCTGTGTGTTGTCCTTTTCCCAAAACTATATAATTCTTAAAACATTCCCCAAAACGAGATAAAATCTTCAATAATAATCATAACATATTTTAACCTCAATTTTATCTCATGCCTTTCATTTTACATCATAATATTCAATAACCCATAATTACCTCAAAAGTATGGATCATATAAACCCTAATGGATACCTTTATAATTATTACCTGAACTTCCACATCAATTGGTCATCTCGTACATGATGCATTACAGAACATACCAAGGTACAAGTGTCTGATCATGACTCCTTGATAGTTGGTTTAGAACAACCACGATTTTCCTCATTGAATCCCTTATTTTATCCAGTCTCTTAATCAGAGAACCAGCACAGTTTCCATCAAACCTATTTCCACTTTGGTGCATGCTAGATCCATCCATTCACTAAAAACCGAAATGTTAGTGTGATTATATCAACAAAACCATCATGTACTAAGGATGAAGATAAACACTAATATGTACTTACTCATTCACTTTAGCTAAAACTAGGACTCTTTCTGAAATCCTAACCATTATGGTAATGTCACTTATGCCTAGAGAATACCCTAACCTATAAAGTTATCTAAACCGACCTTTGATACCAACTCTAAGGCCCCAGCCTTAAACCTTACTTAATCTTGAGTTAATACAAGATTACACATGAGGATCTTTTCAGGTTTAGAGTTTTATAGAATTAGATCATAAAACATTAATTACATTCCATATTTAAACAAAGTGGTTGCATAAAGATAGTATTATTTTTTTCCCATCAAAGGAAACATATTTAAAATAAAACATGGATTCTTTCTTGACACTTCCTTGACACTATCATCATATCATTTACCTTTCCCTTGACCTGTGAAAAACATTTCAAAAAAACTTGGGATGAGCATAAAAAGATCGGTAAGGGATATAAAAATATGGAAAGGAAACATGAGTTCATATATACATAAGAATGAAATCATACTTTACCCATAAAACATAGGCACTTTAACATACCTCATCAAATCATGAATAAATCATAGAAATCATAAGACATAAAAGGTAACATGAGGCATTCCTAACATTCTTAGGTAGGGAGTAACCCTCTTGGTTACGTTTGGAATACCCACCACAGTATATTCCCTAAATCTCTTCGGAGAAACCTTAAAGTTTCACTCCTTGGTGTTACCCAATAAATTAGAGAGCTATATCGGGCTCACCCACCCTTAGTTTATCACATGACCACCCATCTTTATAATAATTCCTAAGAACCATCACATAATCGTATCACATAAATCATACATAGAGGAAACATAACATTTCCACATTTCAATAACATAGAGATATAATAAAAACATTATCAAAACAATTTTAAATACCAAAATAAATGAAAATTATAACATGGTATTTATTTTTCTTCTAAAAAATGTATGTCTTGTAGAGGAATCCGAAACTCAAATAGTGGTCACGGCGGCGGAGAAGTCGTTGTCACCGCATACGTATGACAAAAACATTTCCTTTTGTTGTTTTGTAAAACACTTCATATAAAATGATTCCTTTTGGATAAATGTAAAATTCAAAGGGGTTTATACAGCGTATAAAAGAAGGTCGTGTATAAAATAAAATATTCCTCAATGAAAGGAGATTGAGACGAAGTCCCATACAAAGATGGTATCTTTTCATTAATGATAAATCAGTTACATAATTTTGTGTGACAAACGAATAAACGAAATATAAGTGGGTATTAAGTGTAAAAAAATAAGAGGAAATTCAAACATAATCATAGAATGACATATTCAAGGTGTAAAAGTTTATCCCAAAGAATAAAAATTGGGTTAAGAAGTTACCTTGCAAAAATTCGACAGCCTAACGGCGTCACTTCAAAATTCAGAAAAATAGTTGATGAGAGAAAAAAGGGTATCTCATCTCATGGACATAAAATTTAAGTCAATAAGGATATATAAGAACATATCCCAATATAATCGTATGTCAATTAAAAGACATAACAAAAGAAGTCTTTTAAGAAGAGGAGGGTGAAAGGTTCCCTTACCGACATGGGTATCTTTCGAAACATACACCCCGTGAAAGAAGGACAATACAACATTGATGTAAATACTCATAAATGAAATTATATTACACAATGTGTAAAATCATGAGCAGTAAATACACTACTCAAAGGAAACTGTGGAAAATTTATCATAAATCCCACGAGTATAAATGTGAGATGAAAAATCCCTTACGGAAACTCGGCAGCCTAACAACACCACTTAAAACTTCCAAAAATGGATTGATGAGATCAAATAGGGTCTTTCATCATATTACAATAAAATTTAAAGAAAGAGGAATATAAAATAACATCCCCCATCGTAAAAAAGATAAGCTTAAAAGAAGTAACATAAAGGAGAATACTTAAAAAGAAAGAGAGAGGTTAGATCTCTTACGAAAATTCGGCAGCCTAATGGCGCCACTCAAAACTTCCAAAATGGATTGATGCGAGAAAATAGGGTCTCTCATCATATTAACATAAGAATTATAGTAGGATTAATATGAAATAACATCCCAATCATAAGAAATATGAGCCTAAAAGGAATGACATAAAAGAGTGTACTTAAAAAGAAAGAGAGGAGTAGGATCCCTTACCTCAAGTCCGACTTGTCTTGTTCGATTCATTATATTCATGAATAATAAACTTTGGTCAATATATAATTTCCTAATGAACTCCTTTAAAGATTATTATTCAGTTCATATCACATATTATAATGTAATAATAATTGTTTAATAATGTTAGTTCATATCAGACGTTTTTGCCGATGTTTGGTACATGAGTCAAAAATGAACTTGTTTGAAAAATGATTTCCCGTGTAGTTATAAGTAAATAATTTCCAGAATAGTATTAATGATTAAAATATCATATATATACATTAAATATTCATTTTATACTATTCCATATCATTTGGAGATAAAAAAATGAAAAGCACCGTTCATGGAGACGGTAGGCCGTACGTACGCATGAACGCTACTTTCATTTTTTTATCCTATTAATGGAATTAAAAAATTATATACATATATATATATATATATTATAATTACATTATAATATATATGTTATATGGGTCACATATGTTAATTAATTTCATTCTTTATACATTCCATGTATTGCATGTACGAGTCACATCACTTGAGGGGACAGTAGTCCACACTTCCTCATATGAAATTATCGCATTTACACAACATGAAAAGAATAAAGTTATGTTTTAAATATAAAATACAGAAACATTTAGTAAACATAAATACCATATATATCATATATAAAATTCAGTGACATCATAATTTCCACCTTTAAAGGTGTTAAATGAATATTGAATAATCGTCGTTTCGTGAGGCAGAAAATCGCCAACCACAGAAACAGTATGTTCTTTAACCATTAGATGAAAGTGTGTGTAAGTGTAGCTCGAATACTTCTTATAACAACATCCTAGTATATTTAATATACTTTATTTGTTAAAAAATAAATTAATAAAAAGATTTTAGGGGGTTGGAGAAGAAAAATAGAACAAAAGGACTCAAGTGAAGACATTACCTTAAAATCGGGTAACTCCCTTTGGTTTGAGCTCAAAGGCTTCCTTGGGAAGACTTCTTCCGAGAGTGAGGCTTCAAGGAGTTAGAGAGGGATGTGGAGATACAAAATGGGCAGGGTTTAGCCGATCCAAAGGCTTTGTAAGTGTTGTTATGGAGGTAGAGGAGGGAGCCTTTTATAAGAGGAGAGGAGGGGCACTCTTGGAAAGTAAAGAAATGTTCCTTTATTTTAAAATAATTTTCGGATTTAAAAGGTCCCACATTGATATAATTCGAGAATAATATGATAAGGGTTCTAAATATACCCATCCAATTGGTTTTGGACATGTGTAGGTTATATATGTTACATTATCCTTTCATTTTATTTAAATCCTTTATTAATGAGGTAATCGCTACATCATCATGATGTCATAAATATTTTAATATAATTAATGTCTAAAAATTATAAAAAAATATCATGATGTAGGAAAGATTTTTAGCTTTATAATTAATATTTATAGTAAAAAATATGACTTGTATAACCATATGTAAAAATTGTTTTAGTAAAACATTTCATGTTTGTGTCATTTTTACTTTAACATTAAATAAAAAGTTATTTATGTCATTTCCCAACCAAAGTTGCTCTATGGGGTCCCCAAGTTGACCCATGGATTTTCTTGGTCGGCCATGACACATCCAATGAGGGTAGGACATGTTTCAGGCTCATCTAATATTATTAAAACATTATTTTTACCTTAAACTACACTAATTACCTCTAATCACGATTAAAAACACAATAAGTTACTATTCACCAAAAAATTACTTTAATCCCATTGAACCACATTTTACTTCTTAATGAAAACCATGTATGTCGGATTTTTTAAATTCAAAACACAGAGGTGGCAAAATTTCATCTAAACGGAAAATCTATTTTTATAAGTACCACTTAGTGGTTTCACTATTCATCAAAAATTGATGTTTTTCAGAAAAATAAAAAAACATCACCCTAAGCTATATTTGATATTAAGAATTCAAAAATGATGTCTATTTTACAAAATTGAAAACATATTATTTGCATTAATTAATTTAATAATTAATTCCCACTGTCAGAGAAAATAGTCTGTTTTTATGAAACAATAAGTATCAAAAGATTGACACTAGTTTAAGTCCAATTTCAAAGTGAAATTAATTCCAACGACCACTATTTGATTAAATGATAAAAATATATTCTAATATTACTTTAATAACAATTCAAAAGATAATCTAATCATATAAATAAATTAGATTAAAAAGAGTTTTTGAATTAAAATACAACATTTTTCACTATTTATTAAAAAATGAACTTTATCAGAAAGATACCAAAAATTTCCACAAATAAAATTTTGATGTCTCGATTTTAAATAAGAATTTTATTTTGTAAAATATAACACATAAAATTGTCAAAAAGTGTTTTTAAAAAGGTTTCTCCTTCAAAAGGCGGTTAATCGACCTTTTAATGAATATTAGAATTTCTAAGCATAAAATTGGATTCATTCGCATTTTTAATCCTCTAACATTTATTGTAAAGAGTAAAAATACTTGAAAAACATATATAATAATTTTGTAGTTAGTTCTATTCATTCCCTCCATTACAATAGCTAGGCGTTAACTACTATTTAAAATAATATTATTTTATTATTAGAGTGCAATGTAAGATTTCAAGAAACTCGTTGTTGTGTATTGGGTACGCCATAGAGAATAGAATCCCCTTGAAAGTAATATTAATATTTTATTCACAAATATTGATAAATATAAAAATGTCATATTCTTTATTTACATGGGGTGTTACAGAAATTCTAGGATTTAATATATGAAATAACATAACATACCCTAAAAAGCATATATATTATAATATTATTTAAACTCATCGAGGAATATTTATAGATTATCTTAAAAATGTTGTTGAATATTCACCCAAATTCCTTGGATCAATAATCCTATGAATTCAATTTTGGGTTTCATCCAAATGACATGTCTTTCTAAAAGTATCATCCCTTCTTCTCTGTACACTTCGTACACATTCTATAATTTCAAAAAATATATTTCTATATTTTTCATAAATACAAGAAGTCATAAATGTAAACCATCAAGAGTGTTGATTATCTTATTAAGGCCTAATATATTTAACATTAAATTATTCCACATTCATTTTTGGGGCCAAATGGAATAAATATCCCTATAAACAAACCAAATGTGTATCTATTTTTTAATGACTTGTCATTAACGTTTATATTAATCTTCCAGTATCCAGACATGAGATCAGACATGTATTATACTATAGACATTACATTAATAATATTACTTCACTAAAACTCTAGATTAATAATTTTTATCCATAGTCCTTCATGTCATAACCAGATTCATAGTAATAGATAACCATTCTGGAATTAACATGATATTTTTCAACATGATTAATTTCAATAAAATCTTCACTCATTTGATAAATTTCACTCAGTTTGATTAATCTAAGACTTACTATTCATATAATATATTTTATAATTTCATTAAAATTTCATATAGATAAGAAATAGGTTTCCATCATATCACCAAACTAATATCTCTAAGGGTGATTTTATACCCTTTCATTGTATTTGACCACAATTTCAATGGGTAAACTAACCAATTTTCTGATAAATTATCTCCAATATTGTCAAATTCCACATCTCAATTTATCCTAAAATTTATTATTTCAACAAAATATTTCCATATACTAGTATATTTATATTTTTCATTATTCTTATATGTATTTTTTCAACATTGATAGTAGATAATATATTTTCTTGGACTATATTTGTTATCCCAGAAGTTGTTTGAATCATATAATTGGTGAAAATGCATCCTTATAGAAATATTGTTATAGGTTTATATCTACTACTAAATATAATTATAATAATGAAGTTATTTTCAAATTGAATAAGAAATAAAATAATATTATATAAAATTATTCACCCATTGAATTCAATCTGGTGATCCTTTTCTACTTCCTAAATTATAAAAATTTCATTATCACCAACAATAACCTGAATCTGTGTGGATTGACATGTTAGAGCATAAAATAGTAGTCTTGTGCATGAGAAGGTACATCATGTGTTAACTAGGGTGGTACATAAATTTTAACCAATAAAAATCTTTACCAATGTTGCCCATTATTTTATCTTTGTCATGAGTAATGATGATCCCAAATATTCTAAATGAGATTCTTTATCCTCATAGTTATGAAATCTAATATTCCATTATCCATATATCTTTTTTGAAATCGATGGTCTTTGTAATTTTGTTGAAGGCACTTCATATTTTTCTATCTGATAACCATAGATTTTATAAATGGTTATAAAGTATTTCTTCTTAGAGGTCTTTAATTTTAGTATCTTATATACATGATCTTGGTCCTTCTATACTAAGATCGACGTTATCATCTTTGATCTCAAAGTTGACATGCTTATTTTCAACTTTTTTATTCACATCAGAAAGAAGTATCATTTTTCAATTTTTCTATATCTGCATCTTGTGAAACTCATTCTCAAGCAAATTTTGTCCGTTGAAATACCTTTATATTTTAAAATATTTTTAAACAATACCACACCATTATTTTGAGCTGGTCTAAAAGTATTAATGTTTTTTACATAATGATATTTAATTAATCTAAAAAAATTTCTATAAAGTGGACATCCAATAATCATTTTCTAGTTCGTAAAGTTTATTTTTACATCTAACGTTAGACTAAAAAATATTGATATAAGTACAATATGATAATATATGATCATCATCACCCAATATTCTTAGGTATGTGTATTTTATTCTGCCTCCTCATAATGTCTCGGTGAAATTAGTTAATCTATAATTTAAATATACCATTATGACATGTATATCCCATATTTTTATTCATAAGTAGATGTAATCTAATATTGATTATTCCCAAATGTAAAAACATTTCATTTTCTCGATAAACTATTTCTAGTACATGTAAATTTTTATAAAATAATAATTTATCTATTTTATGGAATTCAACTCTCTCTTTTTCCTTGGAGTTATTGGTTATTTATCAGTATAGTATAGATGACTATTTTTACACCATGAACCAATAAAATCTAGGCATTATCCATTCGTGAAAATATCTTCTTTCTGAAGGTATTTTAGTTTCTGAATAATTAATTAGATCACATTCAATACTATCTAGCATTACTAACTCTATAGAGACCTCTCTTGTACTGGACCCTATAAAAATCATATATATTCAAAATTTTCTTATTTTATTTCAGATTATTTAATCTATCCTCATATGAGTTGGATTGTTCCACCATTGGGTGTGCTGATTTTAATGAATATAATCTATCATCATCTCAATATATAAATTCTCCTTAGACTGCCTCAAATAATATTTTTGATGATTCTTCCATTGTTCTTTCCTTGAGATTACCTCAACATCTCTCTTTATATTGGAATGTGTCAGATCTATGACATTCTTTATCACATAATCAAAAACCAAAAAATGATATGTATTTAACTTATGTGTTTTTGGGATACCTAAAAAAATTTCATTAATGTTTTCAAAAATAATTATATATCTTATTTTTCTAAGGTATCCCATATATTTTTATGGAATTATTCAAGAAACATGTTTGACGATTATTTTAACAAAATATTTTCTATAATTTCATAGTAGATTTCATTCTTCATACTAGCCACCTTCATATTGTGTTATGAAACTCTATTTTTTGGGTTTACAATGCTAATACATTGTTGGATAAAACATCAATCTTATTAGAAAATCCTATACCATTTGGAAACAAGTATACTCATATATGATATATTTAATAGATCCTACAAGACATTGATTTAAATATAATAGATACTCATTACATTACTTATTGTTTCCACTCTAACTCCGAAATAATCCTACCTGTCTGCACTTTGAGAATGATGATTTTTCATGACTGGTTGATGTATTTCATGAAAAAATCCACTATGTTTCTAGATAAAAATATCTAGAGATTTTTCTTGAACACTTTTTCTAATATGATAATAAAAATTTCGAAACTCGCAATTATATTTTTCAAAGTAATGCATTTCAATGGTTTGGATATTAGTGAAAGTTGTTATGGGTTTTATTTTAATTCACCGACTCAGTCGACTAGAGACATTCCTATAAATTATTATTTTAGGAAATTAGTTATTATTGGTATAACATTAACTAATAGTGTGACATATTCTTGGATAACCATTATCACTACCCTATGACATAAAAATAAATCCCAAAATCTCCTTGAATTTCCTATCATGGTAGATCCTATAAAAATTATTTCATTGTTTTGGGATCATAACTATAAACCAACTAATGATATATAATATTTAAGATATATATCTTATGAATCTATAGAGGCTATAAATTTTTTTCACTATACAGATTAAGGAGGGTCCCAAGTTGTGGAAAACCTTCTGAATTTTTTTTGTTGACCTATATTCTTCTTGAATATATCTAGGATATAAGATATTTGATTCAATAATAATATTAGGAAAAAATCCTTAAAAGTCCATTTTGAGTTTCCAAACGGATTTCATTCTAGGATATTTTCTACCATCCTATCATGGATTCCATATTTTTACACATAATCTCCCATTTGGAGATTCTTTGGCCCCTTTATTTATTTTATTTTCATTGAGTCTAGATTGTAGATATTCTAAATTCCAATTCATTTCGTTTAGAAATTTTGTTTCATGATCTATATATCAGACATCCTATTTCACTTGAGTAATAATATGATAGACAATCTTCTGGTATTCCTAGACACTCCACGAAATGCTCATGAATTCATCATGAAATTCCTGAGCATCTCCTACTAACATAATGTAATAATTGTCTAATTTATATAATATCGAAAAGAATTTTCTCATTATATATATGGATGGGTTCATATCAAATATAGTTTCGTCTAGATATTTGATGCTTCCCCTATATTTTTTGCTTCAATCAGTTTATAAAAAACATGAATATCAAGTCCCACACTAGATCCTCTTCAGACCATAGCTTGATGTTGAGAGGAAAATTATTTTACATCTATATGATCTATAGTTCATTCTAGTTTTTCCAGGAACCACTTGGATTTTCAATGCTATGATTTAGTATTCTGGATTTCTATAGGTAACTTTTCAGTCATTTCATTCCTATTTTTATCCACAAATATATACTTTCAATGTCGTAGAGAGCACGAATCATGTCTCCAAGTGAGACATCTCCCTCCGACTGCTTCCTCTTTATATTATTTATTTTCATTAATGATATATTATATGATAATAATGGTATCTTCTTTATATACCTTACACATCTTAAATTCATCATCAATCATGTGTGTCTAGCCTATGAATTGTTTTATATATTTCATCTCAGTAGTTTTTAGGTATCATGAGTTTCAAAAGAATATAAAATTTTCTCTTCTGAAGAATATGAAATCTTATCTATTTTATTTTGATTCAATTATAAAAAACACCATTTTATTTGGATTCATTTAGAATGATTATTTTCAAGCTTAATTTTAATGATCCTTCTTATTGAAACTATTATTCCTGCAATTAATTTTAGATTAGTATTTTACCATGTAGTATTTACTGATAATTCCATGGACTAACCAATATTTCAGCTAATATAATAGGTTTGATATGTGAAAACCACTATTGAGAATTTGGATATGCATTTTTCATAACATTCCTTAAAATATTTGATACCTTATTAAATATTGAGTTTTTTCTCTCAAATTCCATGAACTATACACCGCTCATTCAGAAATCTTTCTGGAACCCGATAAACTCTTTATCATCCAATTCTATGATTGATAAATAGATATTTTGAGTATATATTACTGAAATTCATAAAATACTTTTCAAAACTAAAATTTCTTCCATGCACATTTCTTTAATATTCTTAAATTTTTATGAAGACCAAATACATGAATTTTCATATGAATATATTCATTGATGAAAACACAAATAATATAACAATATATCTCTGTATATTCCTCCATAGAGTATTAATATTATTTGAGAATTTATAATATAAGTTTCAGACCCATCTTAAATATTTGATCATCCTTTTTCTGTGTCAGATTATAGACAGTTGTGTATATATTCGTTGAAATATTTAGAATCCTTAAAATATTTCAATATTTTTTTGGTGTATTTGGATCCTCATTTGGTTCATCATCCATACATTCTTGATCTTAGTCTTTAAATATTTTTTTTGTTAATTTTTATGTTCATATCCTACACGATTCTGCCATATTATAGATATCATATTTAATTTTTTTTTGAGATTCACCCTTTTTCTATCACATGGTTCTTCTAAAAAATTTGGATTCCCAGTTTTTTTGAGAATTCTATGTTGTAATGTTCTTTCTAACCACATAAAAGTCAATAATTGTGACTTGTATCCTTAAACATGCAATTTGGGGATATTTGTTATTCATTTCATAGTTTCCATCCTTCATATTTGAATAACTTGTGTTGTCTGATCATTCAACATTATTAGATGAAGGTAATTTCCCTTGAATACAATTATCTTTTTGGATCCATTTTTTTTTCTAGAATCAATAATTCATTTCATGTATAACATGTAATTATACCACATTATTATTTTTTATGTTATATAGAAATAACTTTTATTTACAATGTTCTTCCATTTCACCTTCATGTTTTAAATTATCATTTTATAGAATATGAAATGACATTATAATTTCCTTTTATATTTTCTGTAATAAAGTTATAGTATTTCAATTAATTCATCCACTGTAATAATCATTCAAATTTAAACATTTCCAATCATATTTCCATCGATATATGTATATATAATATCAATTTTTTTACTAAAAGCATTCCCCAAGAAAAGACCATTATTTATACATCCAATAATGAATAAAAAGAATAATTATTTATGGACAAGATAATTCTTTTATATACCATTATAATATCCACTCCAATATCTACTGATACATTCATCATGTGTTTTCTTATCTTTTGAATATATCCCGATGCTATTTCTGATGCATCTTCTTATAGGATAAGATGATCTTCACTCTCATTCAGTTATTCAAATGATGAGAGGTTTTGATCATTCTAATTCATTATTATGGTGACATTAGAAAAATAAAAACTCTAATAAATGGGTAAATTACTATATATATTTATTGGAATTACAATTGCGATTCTATAAAAATCATTAATTTATTCTCTAGGATAACATAATCCGCAAAAATATACTTTTATTATCTAACAGGGTGTAAGCTCATTAAAGAATGGATCTAGTTTCTATGAAATATGTTATTGAACATTTATCTATATAATTCGATCTATAATCCCATGAATTATTCCTTGGGATTCATCGAAATGATCGTTATTTCTGGAATAATCATCAATTATTCAATAAACACTTCGCCCACCTACAAGAAATGCCTAATATATTCTTATTTATTTTTACTAAGTAAAAGAACATCATCAATATATACCTCCATAAACTATGATAATATACTAAATTCCATGTTTATTATCATATGAAATGTTCATGGGATTTTAATGAGTTGAAATAGAATAATTATTTTATCAAATAGAACAACTATCATTATAAATTTTGTTAATTGTATAGATGCATCTTTGATCTCCAAATTATAGTTTCATAGATGAGATCAAACCTAGAATATAACATCAGTTTTTCTTTCAACATATCTTATCTACGTGCCCCTTAATTATGGAGATCGTAGTTACCATCCTTTAAAGAATTTCTAAGATCATGGTAATTGATAACAATTCAGGCATTACCACACTTCTTATCATTATGATTAATTAAGATAAATGAAGCACTCATGTGTGGAAATTTATTATTATTGATCAATAAAATAATAATTAACTCTCAAATATATTTATAAGACTCCATAACTAATATTTCTATAGATGAAATTATATTTCTATTGATCACCCATTGAGATATTTAAGGTTGATTGTTGCCTCGATAACATATTTTTACAACAATTATAGTGGGTACTGTGACTACTTTTCTTAAAAATTATCTCCTAACTTGTCCAATAGAACATCTTCAGTTATCATAAATAATTAAATCCAACTATATCATTCAACATCATAATAATTAAATATTATTATTTTCATCATCATGATTTTTTTAATCTTTTAGAATAGATAAATTTTATACTAGATCCATCCTATTTTTTCCAAAATTAGCGGGAATCATCTAATTATTTAGAAAACGTATTTATAAAAATATCATTATAGGATGATAAATTATAAGGAATCAATTTCAAAGCAAAAATCCATGTAGATATTGAGGAATATAGAAATACATATATTATTTAAAAAGGAATGATGTACGTGAAATATTGGAGCAGTGAGCGAAAAATGTTATTGTGCAGAAAATGTGTTTTTCACGCTCGAATTGAATTACGTGCTCACGGAGGGTTTTTCACATAGGGGTTGATTTTTACAATAAATATGAATTGACCCATATCATTCAATGAAGCTCAAGATTAGAGAGTATCCGAGATCTGTCTGGTGAAATTATAATACTCAAGGGAGTTGTGCGTAATTGTCTAGTTTGCACGTAAAGTAAGGTGTTTGCAAATAATGAAAAGGCAATGTGTAAAAATAAGGTTGCACATAAATATCATGCTACGCGTCAAAAGGTTGTTGCTCCTAAAGAATATGTTTCACATAAAAGAATGTTGTTGTGCATAAAAAATATTTGATGCAAATAAAAGAGGCGCTGCATGAAAATTATATTTTTCATACGATAAGGGAATTACTCATTTGGTGCAGTAAGAGTTGCATGTAAAAAATTGGAGTTGCTCGGTACACCTTATGAAAAGAGTGAATCATCTATGGGGGGAATTTGGACGTCAAAAGAGCATCAACATACAGTGTAGGATGCATTCATCAGTGATAATGGGGAGACTTATGGGTCTATAAACTGTGATTGGATCTTCAGAAGAAGTTGTGAGCTCACTTTTGATTAAAGAGTAGTGTGTTCTCAAATAATGAATGTTTTCATACCAGAAGGTACTTTGAGTCGACTTCAAACTTGTAATCAGCAGTGTGCTTAGTGTGGAATTGGTACATCAACAAAATTCTGGTGTCTGCTCCTTGGACATATCCTAATGAGGGTGAAAACAGTAAAATTACTGTTTCATATGCTTGCTTTCAGATATAGTCATCTGAAATGGGAAGGAGAGAGTGAAGAGGGTGTTGTCTAATAATGAAATAAGATCAAAAGGGGCAGTTGTTTTAATTTTTCATACCTTGATTCACCCCCCTCTTAGTTTTTCTAGCCATGTGAACCTAACAAGATTCATGGGTTTCACTAGAAGAAGTGTTCTTTAAATGAAAAAGGTTAAAAAATATGAGGATAAGTAAGACAGAGAGAGTAAGTGAGTGAGGAAGATTTTTCTAAATATTTTAGATAAAACGGTTATACTGTCACTATCCAATTTACCCATCATAATCATTATTAGTTTTTATTTTAACAATTATAACCATTTCATAAATTAAATAAATTCTTTTCTGTTTTTAAATACCAAATAAATAAATATTAACCATGTATAATTGAAACTATAAATATAAAAAATAATGAAATAACTTACCAAATAATTGATTAATAAAAAATATTCATAATTCACATTAATAAAATCAAAACATGCAGTGGTAAGTGGTTTAGTAAAAATGTCACCAAGATAATATATGGTAGTTAAAAATCTTAATTATATATCCTTTTTAAGAACATGTTCTATTAGAAAATGGTGTATCATATCAATATTATTTGATCATTAATTACATATAGGATTTTTTAGTGTATTAATTGTGTTGGTAATATCACATTGTATTGATATACTATTAAATATTGCCCAAAATACAAAAAGGTATGTTTCATTTACAATACTTGTGCATTGAAAATTTAATCTGATATTTTTCCCTTCGCAATTGATAAGTAAAATCAATATTATTTCTTATTTGACTATAAAAATAATGATTTAATCTACAGCATCCCAAATCAGTATGTAAATATGAAAATAAATTTATATCATATGTTTTTATGTAAATTATATATTTAATAATAGATGCGTTTAAATATATAAACAATATTTTAACTGTATTGATAGGGATTTTTTGGGGTTTGAAAAAAATCCAACACATAAACATAGAGAAAAAATTAGATCCAGTTTTGTAGTATAAAAATATAACAAACTACCAATAATTCATCTGTTTAATGTATCATCAACTACTTATCTTTCATCATCCAAATCATGTTTTACATTATAAAAAATGTGAGTTTTTTATGTCCTACTATTTTATATTCCCAACATTTTCAATACAGAAATATAGTATTTTCCATTATTTTAATCATTTCCATGATCGTTTTGATAAATTTGAAATCCTAAAAAATAAATTTAATTTCTCTCATAATATTCCTTTCAAATTATTTTTTCATAATATTTGAAAAATCATTATAATCCCTTTAGTTTTTTTATTTAAAAATTAAATAATCAACATAAATTTTCACTAATACAATTTTACAAAAACAAAATCTAAAAGATTGTATTATATATTAATATGATAAAATTTATATTTTTTTATAAAAATGAACTTAATATTTTTTGTCAAGATCTATGTGTTTGTTGAAGGACACAAAGAAAATTCATAATTTAACAAAATAAATCTAGTAGATGTGGGTTTTAAAAACCTAGTGGTTGTTCATTATATACTTCAACCATTAAATACCCATTTAAAAAGCTTTATTTTCCATCAATTTGATTTAATCTAAAATTCATATGAAATTGAAAAGATGGGAGGATCCTGATTTCTTCTAATATTGAAATAGATGGAGAGGTTTCATCATAGTCAACTCATTCTTCATGGTTGTATAATTTCATTACAAATCTAGCTTTATTTCTGGAATCGATTCATTGACAATAATTTTTATTCCTAAAAATACATTTGGTTTCTATTAATGGATAATTGGAGGGTCTATCCACTAATTCCCAATCATTATATATACAAAATGTATTTAGTTCTTCTTACATAACCAATTTCCAAATATCATCTTTAAAATCATATTCTATATTCTTATATCCTAACTGCGGTAGAATAATAGAAAATTGAACTAGGATTCCTACATTTCTTATATCTGATACTCTAGTGTAAAAATATACAATAAAATTTTCTAAAGGATGATTTTTAGGTTCTGGATTGTATAGGTTAAAAACCTTTAGGTTATTCAATTTCATGTTCATATATACTAGATTGAATTTCATTTTTTTAATCAAAATCAGTCTTGTCTGATTCTAGTCTCATGTTGTTAAAATAGTCAACAATTTCATTTGTTTAAATATTCCTTTTACTGAAAGGGTCACATTCATTAATCTTCGAAGTAACCACTTCTTCAAAAATCCATAAATTTTTAAATCTCTCTATAGGCATAATAAGTATAATAATATGTCATAAAGAGGAGTTTATCTTAATAAAAAATTTATTTTCAGTCATAGTATTCAAGATATACACCTTATATTCAAATACAAAAAAGTACATTTGTTTAGGTATTCTATTATTCAAATGTTCATACTATATATTTTTAAAAATTGGTCATATTAAAACTCTATTCAGGATAAAAAAATATATTTTTATATCTTCTATTCCAAAATAATGGTAATACATATTTATTCACCATAGTTGATTCTATTTCATGAATAGTTTTGTTTCTTCTCCCTATAATTTGATTTTGTTGAGGTATTGTTAGTGAATGGAAAATGTATTTAATACCTATGTTTGAGAAAAAAGAATAAAAGTGTTGATTCTAAAATTATCCATCATGATCATTTATTAATTGATTTGTCGTAAAATCTTTTTCATTTTCATTATGTTTATAAAAACACACCAAAATAGAAATTACTACACTTTAAATTGTATAAAATAAACTGATTTAAATATTGAAAAATAATCATCAAAATCATAGACATAAAATTTTCCCACAAAAAATTATATTCTTTATTGTCCAAATAAATCCATTCTTATATAATCTTGTTTTTTAGATACAATAACTTTGTAAATGTATTTAAAAGATTATTTTTGTTGTCTTCTAATAGGACATGCATTAAATAATCTTTCATTGTAAACTTTAACACCTGGAAAATTTGAAAAATAAGTGTTTCTTGGTAAATTTATATTAATTAAATATATTACAGTTTCTAAGTATACTATGCTAGATCCAAGACTAATTTTTCGTAATTGTTAAACCATTGACATTCTATTTAATCAAAGAATAAAAACACATTGTATTAAAAGTTCTATATCTAGGTGGTCTAAATTTATGTAGTTTTACATTTAAAACTGAGACAGAATTTTAATTAAACTAAACATAAAAAACTTCATTATAATGTTGATAAATACTTATCAGGTTTTGATTTATCCCCATTACACACAACACATTATTGATAAATAATGTCTTTGGATCTCCAATTGTTCCATCACTAATAATCACTTATTTTTCATTGTCTCCATAGGTTGCTAGTCCTCCATCAAGCATTTTCCAACGGATGGAAATTAGAAGAGTCTCCACTAATATTTCATTAGTATCTACTATCCATATAGTACTACTATAATGTTAACTTATGATCATTAAGGCCTCTAGTTGGAATTGGTAATTTATTTATCCACTGCTACATTTGATGAATGTTATTGTGGCCTTCTTGCGGATAAAATATTTAAACAAATTTTCATTTTGGTACCCGTATTTTATTTGGTCTAGCTATGTCCACAAGACAAAATATGGGAATATTTATTTTTATTATATTTAAAAAATTATATTAATATCATCAAACATGTCATTGGATATAAAATCCATTCTAATTAAACATATTTGAGTGTTTTGTAAATAAATTATGTTAGATTAATTTTTTTAATTACACAATAATAACATGCATCATTTAGAGAATATAGAATATAATAGTTTTTATATAATTTTGATTTTGATCTCATACATTCCATTCCATATTTTTTGTCTTTCAATAAAACATTTTCTAAGAATATACTTTATAGATTTTTCTCAACAAATTAAAATTCAAGAAGCACAATTTGATGTATCCACTTCATTCTATAATTCCTTTATTTTATTTTCATGAACAGTAGAGTCTGATATAGATTTATTATGATTTTATTTTATTTCTAGATGTGGTTTTAAAAGTGTACCCTTTTCACATAAAACAACCTTATAAATATTGTTTACAAGATTATTCGTTTTTAATAAAGAACCTTATTTTTATTTAAGCATTGAGAAATAAGAATCTAATCTTATACATGAACAACTATCAATGTCAGAAGCTGGATAGTAATTGTTTTTTACCTCATCTAATTCATTATCCATAATGATGATGTTTTCATTTAGTTTTTTTTCACTTTTTTTGAAGCAAATTTTCCAGAGCTACTAGATTATTCAAATACACTCAATGTAGCTTTCAAATCTCTTTTCCCTTTATTTTAATAATTATTTTTCATCTGATTTTTCATTTCCATATTTTTTTATTTTTTTAACAAGGGTTGGTTAGGACTTATATGACACATCTATTTTCATTCATAGAATTTTACTTTATTTTTCCTATTCTCATTATTCCAGAATTATATTAGGTTTCCTATCTTTGTTTTATTGAATTTTATGAATTTCTTATCTTATTAAGATAGTATCATTTCAGTATCTGAGAAATTTTTATATTTTTGGTATTTTTATATCTATTATTGATTTCATTTCATGCTTTTGAAATTGATCGTTAACAGTAGTGTTTTATCATTTTACTACCATAGGATCATCTGATCCAGTTTTAATTTTTTCATGATACAACATCAGTGTTCCAATTAATTATTTAATATTCAAATAATTATCTAGTTATAATTTTTGTATGAATTTAGATATTCCATTCTATTCAAAGGGGAGTACTCAGAGTACATTTTATTCTAGATCTAGTTGAGACATTTAAATTCCTAAAATAGAAAAATAATTGAATATTTATATCAAATATCCATTCATATGGATGATTCTATGACCATAAGACATTTTAATTGTGTCAAAATTTTAATTTTGATTTATCATACCTCATTTGTATAACATTTTTTTCCATTATATGAAACAAATTTTTTTCCACATTTCATAAAAAGTGTGGCATTGAGATACTCAATTAAATTCAATAGGGCCATGTCCACAGATATTAAAATTCATTTCTTTTGAATTGATTTCATACCATGCTTCTTGTATTATCACATTTTTATGGTTTATCAAGATTTTCATAATGAGTGATAATCTTCATATAAACATGAAATCTATAATTTTTCAGATAAATGTGCATTTGAGATTTCCAGCATCAATAGTTATCATCTTTGATGTATGGTGTGCATATCACATACTTACCTTCCCTATGATCAACAATTGAAAATATTATTTATATAGATCATATACTATTGAAAAATCATGAGATTTATCTGAAATGTCAAAAATAAACTCATTTAATACCAATTGATAGGTTAGAATAATACAAAGATACACAATAGGGGTGAATTGGGACTTTTTGTTAATCCTGAAAAATTCTAGATATTATTCTTCTTTATGATTTATGTAGTTATGACATGGTCCCTTATATATTTAATTTTAGTAGTAGGTAAATAGTAATTAAGAATAGAAAAAATAGTTTTTTAGGGAACAAATATCCCACAGTACCCTCTAGGAATTATCTCTATACATGATTGGTTTTTTTCAATAGCTATGTTTAATTATCACAATACCATCACAATTTAGTGAAGGAAGTTGACTACATTAAAATTACACTATACAGATCGTTCTGTCCCTTTTAGGGGGAACTAGTTTCTCCATTATTTATTATTATATTATTATATTCTTCCTTGAATAATTCATGTTATTCAAGAACCCAATAAATAAGAAGTGTTTGATTTGATTTAATTTATTTTTTCTTCATCAAAATTGCATCATCATCTGATAGAATAAGGATCATCTTCTTCAGAGACGATAGTATTAAAGTAATAATAACTTTTAAGATATCCTTATTGAAAATGATCTTCAATAACAGATTCCATGAACCAATAGTAGGAATTACCCAAAAACATGATATTAAATAGAGTCTCATGATCTTTTTTCTTTGTAGTAGTTCTTGATTCTCAAAAAAGATATTTCGAAATATAAATTCATATATATAAGTGTTTTTACTAAGGATAAAAATAATCATCATATAGATTCATTTATATTTAATTTGGTAGATACCATTGCATAAATCAAAGATAATATTTTTCAATAGAACTATGATGTTGATTAGTCAATTACATGGTTCCTTCATGTGATGGAAAAGCACCAAACATTGGGGTGACAAATGCAGGAGTGATACAAACAGTAAGGCTTGATGTACCATAGGATTTTTAACTCAAATATAGAGTTACATACTTATATATACTTTTTTATTTATACTTTCACTTTTCACAATCTTAAGGTTCCATCCAAATTTAGGGTTGATAATAAACACTTTTCCAATAGAATATGGTATATGATCCAAATATTTTGTTTAAAATGTAGGGTTTCTAAATGATGTTCTACCCTTATACATACAAACATATGGTATGAAATATTTTCCTTAAATACCTTAAATATAATTTCATAATACTTTAATCAAATATTATATCTCATAATATGAAAATAATAATAAGAAATATATTCATAAAAATACACAAAGTCACATGTTTAGTAAAATAAATAATTTTATTTGTGTGCATAAATATAAATAAAACATACAAATTATTGTTGATAAATTACATTCCAAACATACATAAGTCTAATAATCCTTTAGAAAATTTTTTGTATGATCATTCAAACATAGACATCAATTCTAAACATTGTAACAATTATACTAGACCTCGTGTAGAAAATGTGTCTTGTTTAATGAATATTTCTATGCCAAAACATTAGTTGAAAATGAGGTGTCAACCACTTCTATTCCTCGGGATATTAGGAATCATAAATATCATATAATAGATGATTTTTTAGGTGAATTAGTTAATTTAAATCAGAGTAGATATTCTCTAAGAGATAATTTTGAACATTGATATTTTTTGTGAGATCCCAAACTAAAGATTTTTTATTCGGGAATTAATTATGAATTTTTTCTAATGGAAACAAAATAAGAACAAAATTATTTTGAATTATTTAATGTCTGGGAATTAAATGAAATACATAATGAATAAATAAATACTTACACTAAATGGATGTTTAGAAATAAGGTTTAGGAGTCATGAAAAATAATCATAAATAAAGACAGATTGGTTCCAATTTTATATTTCTAAAAAGTTATTGAATATGAGGAACACATCTCTTCCATATCTATAAATTAATCCATTAGTATGTTTCATTCTATTGAATAAATCATGAATTTAATACAATATCGAATGGATGTCAAGAGTTCATTCTTAAAATTTTATATTGTTAAGTGTGTTTTTTCTGAACAAACCCACCAATTTTAAAATCCTCACATTCGGAATCATGGTTTTAAATAAAAAAATAATTTTAATTATTAAAATAGAATCATATGGTTAGTTAGGACAAGATTATAGTAAAATGTTTTTCTATGGTTTTTACTAAAGAAAAATTTTACCCAAAATTACATATTAAAATAATTTAAAAAGATGTTATAGTCATACAAATATATATAGATTTCATTAATTAGATTTTCTAGAAATTATTTTTTTATGTAATTTTAAAAAAATAATTAAAAATGAATTTAAAATGAATTTAACAGGTGAAATTATATTAATTAATGGATTTATTATTTTCAAAAAATAAATATGGAATTGTATTAAATCAAAAAATATATACTAAATTTATTTTAAAACACATTGGAATTTATTATACTAAAGGTATTGATACTCCAATGTGTAAAATCAACAAACATTATTCTTATGAAACTATGAAACGAGTTAATAAAACCATTAATATTGGTGATTGATAGTATACTATATATAATACCTAGTAAGCCTTTTATAATTATTAGTGTTTCTATGTGTGTACATTTACATGAAAATACAAAAGAGTCACATTTAATTGTAATAAATCTAATTTTTAAATAACATAATGTTAAAACTAAGTTTACTAAGGATTTTTTTTAGAGTATAAAAAATTGATCCAGTGAATTATTCAAATATTAACATTAGTGGTATTAATTATGACTGAAAAACAAACTCTCAAACTACTATATTTTTAAGAATGTCCCTAGTTTCCTGGTGTAGTATGACACAGAACTCTATTGCATTATCCTGGAATCATGATACATACATATATGTTGTAAGTTTTTGTGAAAAGTTCTTGTTGCTGATAAAATCATTATAACATAATGGATATCAATTTCGACATTCCCATTAAAAAATTAAGAATATGTGTGTGGTTACTATTTCCAAGAATCATATGACTAATTTAAGAAAAAAAATATTTATATAAGAAATCACTTTTTGAGAGATCGTTTTCTAAAATATGATAAAACTCTGCAGCTCATAGGTACAGAACATCATTTTTAAAAAATAATCAAACAAACCTTTGAATCTTTTGTTATTTAGCTATATTAAACATGAATAACGAAATATAATTATTTTTTAAGAATGTAATTATTTAATTTTTTTTGGTTTTGTTATAGAACAATTATAATAATAGATCAACCTATGCTAATATACTATTTAACTAGCATTGAACATGTAACATTGTTGTTCTATAATTTGTATCGACCATTATGGTCAATCATTAGGATAGACCATCCATTGTGCTATGTTGGTGATTGATTGTTTCTGGCTACTATTGTTAAGATACCATCCGGATGATACCTTTATTTAGTAAATTTCATATTCTAAAATTGAAACATACTATTATACACCACTATTATAAGACTTATCTTTTATATCATCCTTTATTAAAAAAATTAACTATTTTTTTATTATTTATATATTTTATTTTGAATCCCAAAATGATATAATTTAATTAAAATAATAGTTTTAAAACTCCTTTTTATGCACTAATTTTAAATTACCCTTCTAATTTTTCTCTCAACACATGACCGTTTGACTATATATAACATTATCCCTCAAAATAGTGTGAAAATAGTGACATTCTACCTTGCTACTATGTCATTTATTTGCAGAATCTCATCCCTCGAATAATGCACAAATAGAATAATTTTGTTCTATTATAGAATTGAAGAACCCTCAACACGCATATCATCTAGTCATTATAGAGAAGGGGATGATTTTTGTATTGATGGTTTGGAGAAAGTCACTCATGTAGAATGTAATCAGTGATCTAGGTTGAGCCTAATGGTGCTTGAGGAATGAGTGGTTGTTCTATATTAGGTTGATTCATGTGTTCTATCGATTTGAGTTATATAATTTCAAAAATAATAATGTTTTCATTATGATTTTAATATATGGGAAGTAACCAATCATTTATTATAAGTTGTTGTAATTATTTATGGGTTTCTACCTAAAGGGATTCATGAGGACTATCAAGTATCTATTTCAATCAACCATGATATCATTTCATTTTAAGATATAAAATTTTGGTTAATAGAGAATGATACTACGGAAAGGTCTACAATAATAAATTTTGGTAGTGAATGTAGGATTCTATTAATTTTTATATATTACATGATTTTTTCTAGAAAGGGGGGATATAAAATTATTGGGTATTAAAATTAAATTTTATTATTTCTTATGAAAATAAGATATGAGATAAATCTGTGTAGATAATTTATGATCCATATGATGGATTCAATAAAAAATATTTCCATTTAAAACAATTTATCCTATCCCAAGTTGAATTTATCCTTGTTAGAATCTAATTGACTAGTGAATGAAGGGGAGGATAGAGTATCCATTTGTTCTAGTTTCTTTAGTGTTCAGAAGACCTACAAGAGGATGATGGTTAATTAGAATACCTAGTTGAAGATTTCCGTTGATAATAATTCAAATCCTTATGATACGTTTAACCATGAGAATTATTCTTCCTTCCCAAATTATATCTTTGACCATTCATTGGATGTAGATGATTTTTTGTGTATTCATATAATGGGGAAGTAGATGAAGTAGTGTATATACAAGAAGAAGTCAATGCTGAGGAAGAAGGACCAATAGTTATTTAAGTGGAAGAGTGATGTAAACAAAATATATACAAGAGAATAGTTATGTCAAATAGATAAAACTATCCTCGACATCACTTACTTAATAGTGATTTTTTTCTATTGGATGGTGATGTCTTAAAAGAGAATTATTTGTCAAATGGAAATCATATTTATGGAACTTCCTCTATGACACCAAAGGATGTAGTTTTAATTTCAAATGACATTGAGAATAATGATTCTAGATGCAATTAGGTTGTGTATTTTTATCATTTCTATATAATTATTTTGTCTAATATATCATATAGTTTTCAGTGGTGGGTTATAGGTCCTTCTTCTTGAACTAACATGGAATATGTTGGTAAAGATGATATGGAAGATAATAAATTATGAAGCAATTTCATCAAAACTAACTCTATTATAGTTGAGGAAGAATCACCTGGTATGGGGGAGAAATACTCTGGATATTCTATGTTATGTTGGGACTAATTAGATTAAGGGGACCATAATGGTTATAATGATTGTCTTAGATATCCAACAAATCATGGTGGACCATTCATTTTAGTTCAGTGGAGGGGTCATAAGTTATCAATATGAGATAATATAGATGAAATAGGTAAAATGGAACCTTCAAACTCTTTGGTACCTAAAATAAAGACAGTACAATATGTGTTTTCCTTACACATAAAATATAGGAAACCTCTTACTCCATCCTCTTCTCCTCCGTAGTCCAACTGTTTGACTAAGAATGACTTGGATGCCTTTATGAACACCTTGATGGCTAACCCTGATGGACTCTTTTGGTCTTCTAGATTTTTGGATACTAATTTCAAAAACTAGAAAACCAAGATTATACACAACTTGTTCATTGATATTATCCAACATAGGATGTTCAAGAAGATTTAAATCCTTAAAACTAAAAATTAGAGGTTAGAAGATAATATGGATGACATATAAGGCACTACAGATGATTTGATGAGTATATTCACTCTTAGGGATGTTTATATTTTTTAGAGGCTAGAGAGTCTCTCTAATCATATATTATCTTCTTCTAGACCCCCACAACATTTTGATCTAGGTTTAATGGATACTAATTTGATCATATCTATTGTTAGAATGAAGATTCATGTTTTTATGGATGTTCTTTATTCAATACAGCATGATGATCTTTTCTAGATAATGTCACATGTTTATAATATATATTAGTTGGTTGTATAATATTTAGGTTAAGAATGGAATGAAAGAAAAAACTCTCACTAAATATACTAAATAATACCTCCCAAGATTTTATCTGAACATTGATATCAATTACAATTTCATGTTATTAGATGAAAACGTGATACTACCTATAGTTAATAGATCTTTCATGGATCAAAAGAATAAACTGAGGACATTATCCCCTCTTCTCAAACTTACTATAGAAGAGAATGTTGGGTTCATTAATGTAACAGATCCTAGTGGTTGAGTGATCAAAATATTTAAAGAGTTTATCTTACCATTTTTGTACACCACTATAAAAGAATTAATAGCCCCAATATAACCTCATGAAACCATTTCATTGGGAATCCATTTATAAACGAATTTTTACCCCTATATAGATTACATATATTTTAGTTATTTTATTTTTACATACTCTGGTTGATGTTATGAGATATCTCATATCAAATACATATTTCATTTTGTTTTAACCTCCTATATATCTATCTACATCATCCCATTATACTATTATTTCTATAAAAAGGAAGGATTGTGTTGATGTTTGTTCTAGTATGTCTATAGGGGATTTACCCCATTCTTATTGGTTTTTATATTGATTTATGTTTTTGAATTCAAATACATTTTTAATACATTTTAATGATTATATATATTATGAAAATCACATGTTTATTCCTTTTTATGCCTTCCTTTTATTTAAAATATTTTTTATATTCCTAAAAGGGTTGTATGAATGAATGACATTCCATATAGATAATTAATGTGTATATCAACCAAATATCTTTATTGCTAGAATGAATAACAAAGTGGATCACATAATAAATTTAAATGTTAATTATAATATCCATCCATATTTTTTTCTTATCTATTAAGGTTTGTTATTATATTTAAGGTTAAAAATCCAATGATTGTTTATAATAAGAAAGGGAGAATGTTAAGAACCTCCAAATTTTAATAACCACAAATCATGATTTATATGTTTCTAATGAGATTAGTTTACAATGATAGGAAATCCTTTTCTATCCAAAATACAAAAATTCTTTAGGTATGGATCAACCATTCGTTATAATGACATACCATTAGAAAAATAAAGATAACACTCCATTATACCATTAGTTAATATAGTTACCACTTCATCAATGTTGTGACAACCATGAGATGATATCATCCCGATGATACCATCATAACATTTGTCCTATATTTATTAAAACATATTTAATGATGACTACCACTACTATAGAATAATAATTACTCCAGACTAATATTCCATTCGATGGACCCACCACTAGTTCAATGGTGATACTTCTAGAAGTCACTACAACTCTGTGTTTATACCACCATGGCATGCTATATTTAGGTTGATACACAATTTCATGTTTAGGAGAACATTGGGAAGAGATAGAATTAAGGAAAATATACAAATATCTTTAAATAAATACACCTCCATTGATGCTACCAACAGAGATCTACCATATTTTTCTAGAATTAAATTGAAAATTAATTCTTTAATGTCCAGATAAGATATCAATACTGGAAATATCCATGCAGATTTTAGGAGGGTTACACATAAAAAACCCAAACTGAAATAAAGAAAAATACATATTTTCAAAATTTGTTTATTAGTATGAGTATCTAGATTATTAGAATATTACCATTCAATGAATAATTAGTCATGGATTTCTATATATTAAACAGAACCATCCTCGTGCATGTACGTGACTGGGTGTCACATACTTGAACACTAAATAACAATATCTCTTGTGTTAGAATAAACTGAATAATAGATACATTTATATTTAAAAGTACCTTGAAATTTTAATTGACATTGAATTAAAGGTTATTCCGTACATCTATGACTCATGTTTTACAACATTTTATGTGAAAAATGATCACAATACTTTTAATGTTAAACTCAATGACTCAAAAAATTGATGATTTTTTGACTAAGAAATTCCTCATATTCTTATCTCTAAACACATACTCTAACTATTTAGGATCCTTTTTCTTGATTTTTATTCTATTTTACTCGATTTATTTGTAAAACATGGTCTCCTATGTAGAAAAATTGAGTATCGACACGCCCTATCTCTATATTGTTCCGTATTAGAGTTTATAAGAAAAAGTATGGAAGAGGCCAATTATGAACCGTTCTTACTTCAAACCAACACATAACATTGAAAAAGGAATTATTCATGAACATCCATGTCAACAATGTTTTGTGAAAGAAATTCTTGTTTGTGAATCAATTAATTTTTTCATAAATTGGTTGGTGATGGATGATTTCTATGTGGAGGGGACTAAGGCTCATGTAGAGACAAAATACCTTTTTTACATTATGTTATTTTATGCTTAATTATTTGTTTATTTTTTTCTTTAAATATAAATGAAATTTTTTTATTATATAGTTTACTAAAAACTTTACTATGATGGTTAAATAAATTTTAGTTTTATATACTATGTTTGATACGAGTCGATTAATTTCAAAAGTTAAATTATTTGGAAATCTGTTGTCCCTGAGTTGGGATCAATATTTTTAGAATCATTTAAAATGAGAAAATTATATTATCCTACTATTTCTTATTAAATTGGATATTTTATAAATGTGTGGGATTTGTCTTTTTTAATATTTTTTAAATAGAGATTTTATGGGAAATCACTTTTCACCCTCTTATGTTTTTAACATGGAAAAAAATTTCATATTATTTAATATTATTCATTTTTCATATTTATATATAATATATATGATTTATTAATATTTAATTAGTTTATATTATATATATATATATATTGAAAATGTATTCATTTTTTATTTTTAGTTGTTTAATATTTTTACAATTGTAATCGATTTAATTTTTGTATTGATTAACCTTAAATATGTTATTAATACTCTTTTAATTTACATAATAAATGTTTTAATTCATTATCATTTCAACATATATTTAATTTTTCATATTTTTATAATTAAAAAAATCAAAATAATTTTTTTTTTCTAATCTATTAATGTTTTAAACAAATTTCACTCATTATTAACACTAAATCATATAATATTATTTATTCATCAATAATGTTAATAATTATTTTTTTAATTTTTATAACATTTTCATTTTAAATATATATTCATTTAATTATAATTTATTCATAATTATTGTATTTTACTCAAAATCATTCATTAATATTTTTAATATTTTTAATATAGAAATATATTCATATATATATATATATATATATTTATTTATATAATTTTTCCTTAAATATGACTATATTGCATAAAAATGTTTGTACATTAAATAAATCATTTATTTAATAAAAAAATGAATTTTTAATTAAAAAAATTATTCATATTGTATATCAATTAGAATTGAGTAATGAATGTTTATCCAAATATAATTTTTTCTTTCATTTTAAGATATATAATACTTATGTCAATCAATTTCACAGTAACAAATACATAATTAATGTAATTTTATATAGAAAAAACACGCATAGAAAATAATTACGTAATTTATTCAATTTGTAATACTCATTTTATAATTTCATTTATTAACATAAGGTATTGAATATATATATTATGTTTTTACAAAAAATTATTAATCATTTTTTACATATCAATGCAATTTATTACTAATTAATTGTTTTTTCAAAATTTTCTATTTTTATTATTATTAATTCGTTTTTATTCATAATTATTTTTAATGGGTCTTTAATTTATTCATCTTAATATTTTAATTTATAAATAATTTTGAAATTTTGTACATTCTAAATATTTATTTATTCATTTTTTATCAACTTTAAAGGTTTTTAATATGATTTAAACTTACATGATTAATATGTATTCATTTTTACTTTAACATATTATATTTAAATTTCATTAATAATATGTATAATTAATAAAACATCCATTTTTTTCTATTTTAATTATATGTTGAATTTTTATTTATTGAATTCAATAATTATTTATATTAATTCTTTATATATTATTTTATTTATTTTTTCACTATTAATTATAATTCTTTTTAAAACTTTTAATGTATAAATTTTATAATTTATTCATATAATATAGTTGTAATTTACAAATATTTAATATTTTAAAATATATAACAATTTTTAATATGTATAATAAATTTAACATTGAAATATATTTGGGTATATATATATATTAACATTCCCTAAAATATGATTTATGTAATACCAAAAGAATTATTTACAAAAAATTTATATTTACAAAAAAATATGACATATATTCATTTAATAAATGGAATATTATAAAACATAAATTCTAATTACAAATATTTATGAATTAGTAATATGTAATGAATGCTGAAAAAAAATTCATTTGATTGTTAGATTTATCATATATGTAACATATGTTGTATTAATTTCACACACACACACATGGTTATTTAATTTAATATTATATTGAAACATGAAAAATAAAAAGGCTATTTTGATAATTTATTCAAATTTTTAATATTAATTTTGGAATGTATTTATTAACCAAATATGATTAATATATATTTGATTATTAATAGGTAATTTTAATCATTTTTTATATTTTTATTCAATATATTTCATTTATTACCTCATAATTTATTTTAAAATGTAAACATTTAAAAAATTATTTATTCATTGATATTACTAATTATTATTTAATATTTTTATATTTTTATTTTATTTTTCATTATTTAATAATTTTTACTATTTATTAATATTTAATATTTAATTATACATAATTATTCATTATTATATTTTTTTCATTATTATGATTGTAATTTAGATTATTATATATGCATTCCTTTACATTTAAAAAATTATTTATATTTAATTATTTTATAATAATCAATATATTTAATAACACTTATTCATTTTATATTATTTTTTCCAGTTTATTTTTTTTAATTGTAATGTATCACTTTTTTACTTTCATTAATTTAGTATTACTTAAAATAATATATTCACTAATAATATTTATTTTTTACTTATCTTTTAAATTTATTCGATTTCAATTTTTTTAATTTTAATATTTTCAAAATTATAAATTTATAATTTTATGTATATTATTCATTCATTTGCATTTAAATTTTTTATATGGTTTTAAAGTAGATATTTTACTAGATATCAAATTCATTTTAATCAATATTAATTTTTATGTATTTTAATAATGCATATAATTAAAAAAACAAATTAATTTGTTAATTTTTTTAAGTATATTTATTTTGTGTTAATAATTCTTAGTCATTTATGAAATTATTTTTTTTAATACTATTTATTAATTGAATTAAAATAATTTTTATTTTTTTATAGTTTATTCATTTTTAACATATCATTTACTATTTTTAAATTTTTTGTCATATTCTTTATTTGTTATTTCTAAAATTTAACATTAAAGATAAGTTTTATCATCTATAAAATAGAAAGCACTAATAAGACATCTCTTTATTGACACTCTATCTTATTACTGAAAATGGTATGATTTATCTTTGCCAAAAAGTGTAGATAAAGAAACAACATTATTAGCCCTAGTAGGTAGTGCTAATAAATACATGTTTCATCGGTGCTTTATATTTTAGTTATTATGAAACACCATTTTTCTTTTAAATAGAATCCTCATTGAGATCAAAATCCCTCGTGATGTTCATGATGTTGTGGAAAAAATCCTTTATCACAAATCAATATAATCTTCTTGGAAAAATCAATAGTCTCAAAACCAAAGGTATGTGATTATTTTTACTCCATTTTAGTCAATCTTAATTTTTTTTTTAATTTTTCAAATGGATAAGAGTGTGTTATGTGATATGAGACTCTCAAAGTGTCTTAAGAGTTATTGGTCATCCTTGCCTCATGCTCCCTATCCTCCTGAAATTCAAACAATTACCTATTAATAATTCAAAATGGGGATTGATTCTGTTTTCATTTGAACAAAATGATCAATATTTGATGTAGCATAGATATAAACCTTCCATAAACTAAGGTTCGTTTAGCCCTACCATTATCTTATGATATAAACATTTTTAACCTCAAAAGGGTTCTCTTTACATAAAACCTTTTTCAACAAAAATAAAATTTAATGGAGATGCATCTTTTATTGTAATAATTTCATACATATCAATCCTTTATAATAATGGTAGTTGAATAAAAAAATGAGAAATTTAGTTTTTTTCTCCTAATAGAAACATTTGTGATGTCAAAAAATATTCTAGATGTCTAGGGACACTAATAATCTAGTCAAACCTGGCATAGACCAAATTACATTCTTGATCCCCACTGGTTGGCCTATTGAACCTAACATCATATGAAGATCAAGAGGTAATGGTTTTGAAACAAAAAAAAATTAAGATAAAATATAATTGTCTTTATATCACTACTACACTTGAATAATGATACAAAAATGGTAAAATAAATCCATTAAAATAGTTCATGAAAATACACAACATCTACCATGAAAATAATCAAGTAAAACACATGTAACATGTTGGTAAAATCTCTGTTGATCACATACATCACTCATGGTCCCAAAAATCATGGTCACCCCTCACCTCCAAGTGTTGTTTTCCCATTCCTTTTATCTATAATATTACAATCTACAAACACATAGAGTTAATGTTATGGTGTGACAAAAAGAGACCTGTAGAATACCACCAAATATTCCATATGTAATTCTACAATAAAAAATCATTTATATTATCAATTTAAATAAAATAATTCATGGAAATGCGTTTACATATTTCAAAACCAAAATATTATTTCAAATTAAAATATGGTATTTTTATACAACTATGATTAAATGAAAATTATATATCAAAAAATATATATATAAATTAGCATGAAGAAAAATGTTCTATAAAAAATGTAATGTATCATCAAAAAAACTATTAATAGAACCATGTAAGAATACCTATAGTATTCTAGTTTACGGATATCAGATCCTCACATCACTCATTTATCATTACAATTTAGGATACGTGTATACACTCAAATAAACACTCTATTAGGGGATTTCATTAAGGGAAACCAATCTACATCCCATAATGGTATCCCATTATAATGAAACTTGGAAAGCATTATTTAGATAGTGTTTTCATAATCAATGAATTATTGGGGATATAAAATCCTAACATGCTGGTCCAATTAAATTCTAGGTACCTAAGATCACGTGTTTTTCAATAAATAATTTAAATTAATGATGGGAAAATCAAATGATTCAAATCATTTAATACGTCCCAGTTTAATTTTATTTTTTAGATTTAACATGCCTTTCACATTTAAAAATCAAATAAATGGTATACATGAAATTTATTCCAATTAAATAATCATTCAATTTAATACATTTGTCTTAATATTCACATCAAATTATTTCATTAATTTTACATATTAATAAATCCATATTTATCTAAAATCAACCAAATAAATTCTATTTAATTGAATTGTGGGGTTTTCCTAATTCCTTTCTCCTTATAGGGTAACATATCAAATCATCTCTATCCATGGTTTTATGTCATTTAAAATAAATTTTCAAATAAATCATGTTATTAGGGTTTCAATTTTAGGGTAATTCATTATATAATCACCTAACTTTATTCACTTGATAAAATTAACACACCACCTACAAAACGATCCACCAATAAAGAACAAAAAATAGGAGAACATGGAATCAGTAATATAGTCAATATAAATAAAAAAGGGAGACTACATTCATCAATAAAATTATGATCTATTACTCTTTTAGGGGGAGATAAGATGATATCAAAGAGAACTACACAAGATGATATAAATTACCTCACAGAAATCTAACATAATCATCGAGTATACGATAACAAATTTTAAGTGTTTGGAGAAGTCAAAAACCAAAGGCCAATGAATCATGTTATTGTTTAATGGGGGTGTTTAGCATCACAAAATAGTGATCGCAAAGCTCTTTATTATATTATCATGGAAATTAAAAAAAACCATGGTTTGATGGAGGTGTGACACGATAAGGGCCAATTGTAATCTTTACCGCAGTTCCCCAACTAGACATTTGGATGTGTGCATAGTTTGGCCACACAGTTAAACAACCCATGCTCCATCCATGAGAAATACATTTTCAATATGTTTCAATGTATGTAGGTGAGGCCTCATGGTTTGGAAAAATTGTGTTCCCAATTCTATAGTCTTAAATGAGAGTGGATGGTTTGTTGGTCCAAACCATATCATTTTCCCTTACAATATAGAAACCATTAACAACCCATTCCACATCTTGTTTTTGAAAATACCCCAAATTATCCAAAATCCAGAACTTGTTAAATTTTTATAAATAAGGGTTATTAAATACCTAAACGAGTTTAATGATATTTTCAACATCCCCAATATAAAATAAATTTTACCTAAGAAATCCTGTCAATAATATTACATATCAAAGAGATGAAGCCATTGATCTCTCATAAATACCACATGCTCCAATGTTTTATGAAAATAAAAAAACATTATTACATAAAACATGGAATAAAGGTTTCATTTTTCCATAAAGAACCTTCATACCAAAATAAATTATCCAAACTGGATGCTC
This sequence comes from Viscum album, assembly GCA_963277665.1. NCBI lineage: Eukaryota > Viridiplantae > Streptophyta > Magnoliopsida > Santalales > Viscaceae > Viscum > Viscum album. Next base: position 1,453,448,256 of record OY728129.1, on the reverse strand, counting down.
AGTAAAAGATAATTCTGGTTCAACTGAAAGATCATCATATCTCAGGACATGGAAAAGTTAAGGAAGATACATTTGGAGTTGGGAAACAGGGAAAAAATAGGATATATGTCTACTATTGTGGATGTTCTAAAAGTTATGACTAAAATTTCACCATTTAACAAAACTCAAAAGGACCCTAATCCTCAAAAAAATATTTTTTATTTTCTTGGTATTCGGTGACCCAACTAAAGGGACTCTCTCCTAAACACCAAGTCAACAAATGAAAAATCCCACCTTTTTTAATGATAATCAAAATATGGTTTATTTTATAACTATGAATTTACCATTCTCATATGAATCTTTTAAATAGTTATCATTTTATCTTGGACCAAACTCAGTATCACCAAATAAGGTTCCCCAATCTATGAAAATCACAAAATATATTTACATGGAGTTTCATGCAATGCCTCCTATTGTTCTATTTTGATAGAGTACATGTAACTATTAATGTCGGAAAATTCAACTGATCCCAAATGGTTCTCCAATGGATTAAAAATTTCTAGAATGGAATCATGAATGATTTACCCAATGAAAATTAGAGCTCATTTTTTTCATCAATCGATTGATGATATGTTGTGCCCAAATATACCGAAGATCAAGTGACTTATGGAGGAATTTAAAAAGTTGAAAAGTAAAATGGGGATCCCTATTATATACTATATTATAATTAATTCCATGAAATCGAAAAATATCTTCCACATAGAATCATACCAAATAGTCAATTGTGGTTGTATATTTAATAGATGCAAAGGGTGATGACCTGGTTATTCCATCAATCACAACCTATATTACATTCTTTCCTCATGGATTATATAGTAACTCACCACAAATTCTAATCCAATATCATCCCACATTCAACACATCATAAGAATATGGTGATAAAAACCAGAAGGTTTATAATGTCGACCATGACCTACTATCAAGTATAGTAACGCAAAAAAATTAGTGAGGTCTTGTCTCATACCTCCTGTAACAACTATTTCCTGGTGACGGCACAAACACCCCACCTTTTACATGGTTGTCGGGTCCTGGCCTGCCAAGTACCAATAGTTTCTCACAAACATGTGGTCCCCACCCTAGGGCCCACCCATGTTCCTGAACAAGTCATCTCACTATTGAATTTCACCACATGACAACAGAAGTCCTTTTCACTGTGCTTTTTACTCACTCACACACACCTTGAGAATCTTCCCAAAATGTCACCTATCATGATCACTACTCTAGGCCAAGCATGCATAACTGTGGAGTTATAATCAGGTAGGCTGCAGAAGAAGATGGTTCACATTGTTGACATGAGTCATATCTTTTATTCATTTTTCCCAATACCATTCTTGGGTGTTACATTCCCTCCCACCCTTGTAGAGAATAATTTCCTCATTGTGTGCCCTACATCTCAACCAAGGCACTGCACCACACTTAAAGTTGTGTTCCTCTATTGATACCAAATATAACAACTAGGTCCCAGTGACTGAACAATCACCATGCCTTTAACATTGTTCACGAGTCCTGGCATGCCAGGTTCCACCAGTTTCCCCACAGACACATGATCCCCACCCCAGAGACCACACATGTGTCCAAAAATGTCATCTGACTAATGACTATCCCCACAGGCCAACACATGTCCTTTCTAGAGTGTTTTTTCCTCACACACACAAACCCTAGGAGACTTCCAAGAAGGTCACCCATCCTGATCACTATTCCCGAACATTAATTCATAACTATGGGGTTCTAATCAGGTAGGCTCCCAAAAAAGGAGGTTCACATTGTTGACATGAGTCATATTATTTATTCATTTAACCCATTATCAGTATAGGGTTTTACACCTACCTGGTAGAATCCTCCTCACATATCATATAACATCTTTGTGGATCCCAGGTGTACTTCCCACTATGAATATGTGAAATCCCCCATCACATCCTTACGTATTAGAAATGGTATAACATATTAATTCTAGAAACATATGATACTATATAAGGAGAATAAATATTGACTATTAGACATACCATTATAATGAGAGTCTCTAACACCATATATTTAATCCTCAAGATGATGATAGCAACAAATCATCTCAACAATATTGGATATAAATTGAATACTCATAAACAAATTATTGATCACATCTTCTAAGACTCCCAAATGAATTTTAGTAAAGGTATCTATTATATTTAACTCTTATGAGGATTCTATAACTTCTTGGGTCAGAAGATTCAATATCATGGAATAAACAATGGCATTCCCCTTACTAGTGGACTAAGAAATTTCTAAATCATAGGAATGACTGTACTTTAAAAAATTCCTATTTTTGATATTGATATATTTTTGAAAGAATATATATTTGGGGCTTTCATGGTCATAATAGAAGGTAAAATATTCACCAAAAAGATAAATAATACAACTCATAAGAAGGTACATCAAAAGTATGAGTTTTAGTTCTTGTGTCAAATTATTCTTATCATGGTTCATATTTTGTGTGGATCTATAGACTACTAAATTATGACACTACATATTAATACGAAAAAAACTGGTCATGATTCATCAAAAAATACCACAGAGCTATAACAAACCTATGTAAGAATCAACACAGGCATATGACTGAAAAGATGTTTCAACTCAACAAATTTACTATTGAATTTCTCCTCCCAGATGGACATCACTCATTTTTTAGTGAGAGAATTCATAATAGAATCCATCATTGGAAAATCTTCATCAAACCATTGGTAATATCCATCCAAGATGAGGAAACATCATAATTTAAGGACATTACATGATTTCTTCCATGAAAGAAAAATGTTCACATTCTCATGATCGAAAGATATACTATTGTTTAGTTCCAAATTTACAAAGAAAATCACATTTCAAACCATAACATTAAATTTTAAAACCTTTACGTAAATATGAGTATGTATCAAGATTTCTATAATTGTTCTCAAATAACATGTGTGGTCATCCTTACTCTTAGATAAATCATGGAGTTCATCCACAAAAACAACAATGAATTAATATAGGTACTCCTGAAATATCATTTTCATTAAAAACAAAAAATATATATATGAGAATTAATTAAAGAGAATGGCATAATATGATACTCATAATGGCCACACTTACACTTGAATGCCGACTTACAATGATTAGGTTCCATTATTCTCAATTTATTGTAATTATACCAATGGTTCATCATCCAAAACAACATTGAATATCTTAAATTTTAAAAAAATCATTAATCCTTGTAAATTTATACTTTTTATATATAATTAAATGATTATGTTTTTTTCATAACAAACAGATAGGTAAATTTTTCCATCACCATTCTTTACATTGGGAGTTTGTTCCACCCATGGTGACAGACCCATGAATATGAATTTATTAAATATAAGATCTTCTAATTTGGTGTGAATATCATCTAGTTTTATGGTCCACATGGAACGAAGGAATAGAAAAATACTAAGTACTACTAACTAAATAAATAAAAAACTCAACCCCTCTTATCGATGGGAATACAAACAAATTATAAGGAAGAAATTATAAAAATCGATGAAAATTAGAGGGATATCATCACCATATTATTATATATCAACGCAAAAAGAAAACACATATATTATTATTTCAAAATCTAAAAAGTGGATTGAAATTTTATCCAATCCATCAGGAAAATTAAATCAATAGGATCAATGCAATTAACACAAATAATATAGGTATGATCATTCTATGAAAAATAGAAAAACATAGATAGACATCGTAGACTCTTCAATCACTTCATTCATAAGGGTCTATTATTTTCAATCTAATAAGTTATAATTTTCATAGGGTGGTTTATAAGTATAAAAACATGAGTCCATATAAATATGTGAGATGAAAAAGTATAAAAATGATTTCACTAAAGATGAATCTATAATAATGGTACCTCTCATTGTCATTGGACCTAATTTATCTCTCTCCAGAAGCACATTTACTACAAGAAGAACCATCATTTTGAATACTTGTAGAAGTAACCCCATACATCATCAAGAGTACAATTTCCCTATATTATTTGTAGGTGATTATTATATAATTCCATAATAAAGATATTAAAATACATGAAAAATATTTATATGTGACCTAAGCATCCATATGAATAGGATGACATTGTGGTCTCATTGCAATTCCATTTCCAATGACCAACCATGCCACACTAAATAAATATCATATGTTCTCTACCATGAAATTTAGGGTCCCTAGACAATGTATGGTATCTATAAAAACCATGATACTCAACATGAATTTACATTCCTTTCAATGAACTCATAAAACTACCATTGGGAGAAAAGAAACTCCCATTAGCCATGGATTACCTAGAAGGTCAAGGTCAAACATCCAGAATGTATCTAGAACAATATAATAACCTTGTATCTTCAAGATGAATACTTGAGATCCGATGTCATTATGAAGAACTAGATCAAACATTCGAGTGATCATTTTCTCATTTCTCACCCCCTAAATAAAAACTAAACAATATCATAAAAATGGCTACCATATAATGTCACATTCCTATCACCCTATAAGAGGATAAGAAACTACATGGTTCTCAATTTTACTATTAAATTTAGACATTATTTTTAATTTTAAACAAATATAGTATATTTTCACTCAAATCCTTCATGCTTCTTTTCCATCACCGTCGAATCCTATCAACCCACACTCAGTCTCTCAAGAATGATCATAGAAAATATATCTTTAACCGAATTACATATTTCCAACAATTTTAAATGATTTAAAATACATTTCAAACAATGCCAAAAATCACTAGGATCCTAAAAACATTTTAATTGCTATGTTTTATGAGGAGGAAACCCTTAATAATTATCTCCATATTCATCCCATTATGGTTCCACTACCAGAACCAGAACGAGAACTACTAAAGCCACATATCCCATTGATTTGATAGAACTCGCCCCTATTTTAAAATGATATGGTCAATTAGAAGATTTGATCACTGTGTTTCTCTGTAATCTTAATATTATTTACAATTTAAACATCTTTGGGGAGGCATGAAAATACATATCATTGACTGAAAAAGATGAATCATTAGAAAGGGTGCATATATCATCTAATCCAATAAGAGATATATGAATATCAATTCGTTAAAAAAAGTTATAGAATGGAATTTTAAATATACTAATATCATAATATGGGAATAGATAATAAATACATTAAATTATTCAAAAATAACTATTTTCACAAACACCCATAGTGATTTAAGGACTGATACGAAAGGATATGGACGTCCAATATCTTGTAAATACCTCTTATGTCCCAATAATCCTTCTTCTAATCTTACAATACATCCCCAAATGTATATAGACAACATGTAAATACAAACATATACATTTGATACCACTATTTAATGATCCATCCAAGATTATTTGGTTCATTGACACCTAATTTGGTCATAACATAGTCCAAAAGGCATTTTTATTCCCCACTAGATGGTGACTATCTCCTTGAATCATATCAAGAGAATGAGGGAAGGGTTTTCCATATACCATTTGAAGTTAAAAGATACAATTTTATGTTTTCAAACTCCTCATGGATAAATTACTAGAAACCAACAAGTAAACCATTACCCAAGTGGTACATCAACAAAATTAACAACATATTTCAAGATAATGCTAATTCGAAACCCATGTGACTTGTGGAAACCAAATACACCAATCCTTTCTATCACCCTTCATCCATAGAATCAAGTACACACACTACCACCAAGTGGTTCATTCTGTTTTTTACCTATCATGTTATAATACTAAAAATCCTAAAGGAAAAGGTATGGGGTGATGAAAAAATACCAGTATGATACAAAAAATGATTCCATAAGCAATTAGACAACAAAATAACAGTATTCATTCAATTTTAATAAACTAAATTATTGAATGAAATATATATATTTTAAATAAAAAACATTGTTTTAATTGAAAAATATTGTTGATATATTCACACAAAATTAAATGAAAGTCTTATATGAAAAATATTTATAAATTTTTTCATGAATTAATCTATTTTTAAATCAATGGAATGTATCATCAAATAAAACATTTCATAACTATGTGTACTACGAATTCTGTTAATTTAATTTCCTCTTATAAGATCCTTTTCCATAATTTTTTTTCAACACTCAAAATACTTATTCGTATTCAAATCAATATCCCATTTGGGGAGTCCATAATTGGATATCAACCAACATCCCATTCAGTGATCAAATTGTCATGACTCATCCTAATGGGGCCCATGCCGCAACTCCTCAAGCCCACCTCCAATAGGCCAGGGGCTGGTGACTAGAACTAAGTAGCCATATTAATAACATGGGAGGCATTGCATAAGAACCTATACACACACACACGTCTCCAATCCCACAAACTTTGAAATATAAAAACCACTAAGGAACAAAATACATGCATAAAACTAAACCAAACCAATAGAGTATGACAGAAGGTTAAGTGTTGAAAGTAAACTGGGGCAGAATATAATCCCACCAAAAACAAGACTCTGAAAACTACAAAGTCCAACCTGTAAACACAAAGAGGTATTGGGACTACTGCATGTAGCAGTTGAAATGCCTCAGCCGGTAGGGAACTCAGAATTCTCGGTCCTGTCTCGGTCCGCCCTGAACTCTGTCAAAAGTTTGCTCATTTGCATACGACATAACAAGTGCAGGAAAAGCCTGTGCAGGGATGAGTATAAAAATACTCAGTAGAGGGCCCATAAAACCACAAAGAAAATATACAAAGGAAATGCACAATCAAATCTACATAAAAAATGTTTACTGAACATATAATAGGAGAACACAATCAAGATATACTCAAAACCTAGACCCCATAGTCTAGAGACAAGTCACACAACTACACACCCCTCTAGGGATAGAGTTCGATGATTCCACAAAGCAATCGTTCCGGTGGAAATCACTCCACAAGTCTGATAGATCTGATGAAATTCGTTTGAGAATCACTTTTCATCAGGAAATTTCATGAAAGATAGATTCACTCATTACGAGAGAACACACTCTTGAGTGGGGTAGATCATGGGAGATAGATACATTCATCATGGGAGAACACACTCTTGAGTGGGAAAGATCACGATACACTTATGAGGATCACCTACAGGGCCAAAGCAGATACTGCGACTCATTTTTATTCACCTCCTATGTAGAGGACCAATTCCTGGTGAAGTTGGTCAAGTCAATGGATGACTCTACCAAGGGTTATGAATGGATAGAGTATCTCACTGCAGGATTATCAGAGGGATTCCGACTCTATCACAGAAAGTCCTGTATGTGGGATCATACTCCTATTGATGGAAATGATGCCTGGCCATCAGGGGAATGAGAAGAAAGGTCACTAACCCAAAGGAAACATATCCAAGATATGGTGGATAAGAGTACCAAACGATTTTCTAAAAAGTAAATAAATTGTATAAAATTCACACGTTATGTCTTCTGATCATGGGTATTGCCCATGTTCAATGGCACATGTCATAAGGATGGTCATGTAGAAAAATCCGGTACATGGCATGTACTGTGGAGTACATGTCGTGTATGAGTAACTGGGGTCGACTCCATGTACGCTGGTCATGTGCTCGTACACGGCCTCAACCCGTGTGTGCCAACCCGTGTAATCGGTACACAGGGTGTCCCACATTATTGGCCTCGCCGGGCTGTGTGGTGGAGTACATAGTCTTGTACTCCATCCTATGTCCTTGTATCCCCAGAATACACACCGAGTCATGAGTTGTTGTATATGCCATGCCGTGTAGGGTATACACTCAATGTTCTGAAGTCGTGTTTTCCATAACTTGTAAGTGTATTTCCCAGAATACACGTTGAGTCCTACATATCCACCTTTTCAATGCTGTATAGAGAGTATACGTCCTGCCTTGAAGCCGTGTCATTCTCCCAGTGTCCACGTATCTCCTGAGATTCACGCTGAGCTTTGGGATCGGTCTAACATGATGTGTGACCAGGGTCACATGCCGTTTGATACCAATCTGACCCCCTAAACCCTTTCCCCCACTGCCAGTACTACATAGTGTGTACATCAGAAGTACACACTGTTTATTCTGGAATTTTCTAGAATCGCCTTCTTCTGTAGTCAAACATTCTGTGCTTCCCCGTTTGTCAATCTAGTGATCTGATCACCATGAAACTCATGGTTTTTTGTCACCCCAACACCACGAAGCTAATTATGTTGTTTTTGAGCCTCAGATCTGTCTTGAAGACAAATAACATCTCACCTTCATGAAGAACGCTCGAAGAAGGTTCTTTCCCAATCCGGTCTGATTCGTCCTCTGCTATCATCGTCGCACCGCTACTAAGTTGTCGTGATGTCGGATCTTTAATTTGAGATCATTGTATCGTAAAAACTAATGCGAAATGATTCGTTGTTCTTCACCCCGCTAAGAACGTGAAAAAACATTGAGGAAAGGGAAGGGGTAAGAAATACCGTAAAAATCGAGGAACGAACCTCCACCGTCATTCATCACAGCATTGATATGCTTCCATTTTAAGGATCAAACGTAGTAGAAATCAACAATATTTCGACATGGAATAATTCTATGAAATCATCCAAAGAAAATACTCCGACAAGAATGTAAAAATCCGTGGATCAATACGTCTATGGTTGATCCGTGTTCTCCCTTTAAATTTAAAAACGGGGAAAGAAGAATCAAAATAACAAACCCAACCTCAAGATGGGATCGGTCGCTGATGAAGGGGCCATGCTTCCATCATCACTGGGATCCTTCAACTTCGTTGGCACAATGATTCAAAATTTTATCTGTCTTCGTTTGTCACCGAGATTTCTCTCCAAAGTATCACTTATTCACTAGATATTCTATCCACCTTTTCCAAAGTGAAACATTGGATTAACCTATTAAAAATAGGAAACATGTTTTGGAATTCCTTCAACATGTTGTATTAATGAGTCAGCGTTTCTATTTCAAAGTGATTATGGCATGGAATTAATTTATGAAACTGATGCCACATCGCTTTGCTATAGCGGATGTTTCCAAATTATATAAAATGAACTTTGAGAATTTATTTTATTTTATTTTACAAAAAATGTCCAAAAAGTAACTATTTTCCTCAACCTATGATGGTCGAGGTTAGACTCATTCATAGATAAAGTCATCATCTCGGACGCAACGGTGACCTCAGTTTTTAAATTCGGGCATCCATTAGGAAACTTCCATAACTGCACACATATGTCAACTCAATTAACATCAGAAAAGTCCAATCCACCATTTTGGAATCATCATTGTAACGACCAAAAGATTCATTAATGGAAAATCCCTCTTGATCCAGTTAAATGCCTCTTTATGAAAAATGTTTTTATAAGATGTAAACTTCTTTGGTTTTATGTTAAGAATTGTGACAGTTGTTAATATAGTCATTGAACAGTGATCACATGATTAGTATAAATATAAGGCTTTAACGAACCCGATTTTTACTCAGACAAAGGAAGTGATGGCCTCATCCAGTAGATTTGCCCCATACGAAGCCCATTTGTTGGAGCTCGGAATAGAGGTGGCGTCTTTGGGCTTCACCCTTTACCAAGACCAAGCTAAGCTTCATTATGTCAAGCTCGAACGTGACCGTCTACGGGAAAAGTGGAAGTTGATTGAAATTACCACTCGAGCGATGTTATCCGAGCCGCCCCAAGAGTCTGTCACCATTGCACACCTTACCCTTAGGTCTATTGCGGCTGTTTTAAGGGGTTATGTAACAAATAAGTAGTACTATGTTCATGTACATTATTTTTGTATATAATATTGAATATAATTTCTAGTCATTTTTGATACATTGTAAATACTTTCTAAAGTACAAATGGTGTTTTTTAATTATTATTTAATTAAGAAATTTATTTTATTAAATTAAGGGATTTTTGAATTAAATAATATTTTAATAAAATATTATTATTAATATTAAATTAATTTTTATTAAATATAATTGACCTTATAAATTTATGAATGCAATTAAAATTTTTATTAAGGTTTGAAAGCCATTTCTGTCAAAACCCGTGAATTTTCGATAAATGTTGGTTTTTATTTTAAAAGTGAAAATTGACATATTTAGAATTTTTTTAGATAAAATAAATGTCATTTCTGGAATCAAGACGTCAAAATTATCTAACGGTGAAATTTTCATAATTTTCTGAGACAGTCAAATTTTTGGGTAAAAATTAAATACCATTTAATTATATAATGTGTTTTATGACATTATAATGACCCAATGGTGATGTAATAAAATACCATAATCCTTATGTTCGTCCAATATATGTTTTATCATTAAAATAATGTGATTTTGGGTTTGTTTGACTTACTTTTCAAAGCATTAATGAACCCCTCAAGACTTATTCAACACTTTGTCTTTTTAAATTAATTTCCATGGGAGTGCGACTCACCTCCACATAATAAACCCTAATTTTTTAATACGTTCGGACCCTGGACTTGTAAAATATTGTTTTCCTCTTTTCGTTTCTAGAAACCATGGGCAAATACCGTGGGATGGTTTGTGGTTTGGATTATTTTAATATAAGGGGTCCTAAACCTAAATAATAAAGATTTCTCTCACCTTTCCTATATAAACCCACCCAAGATCCCACTTACTCCTCACTAAAATCCCTTGGAGTTCGTCCAACCTCTGCCATACTCTCTCTATAATCCTCCCAAGGTGCCCCAAGCTCCCTAGAATCCTCTCACAAGCCTCTCTCTAGCCTTTGGAAGCACACTTCCAAGTAAGGGTTTTTTCTTCCTTTCTCATTTTTGTAAATTTTTCTTTAAGTTGTATTTCCATTTTAAATTAAATTATTAATGTTGGGGTATGGTTTCACACCTCCCCCATACTGCCCTATTATTGTTTGAATGATGGTTTTCCCCTTTCTCTCTCATTAAATTCCTCCCATGTACACCCGTTACTATGTCGAAATTCTGAAAGGAACTTCTCTCTCCTCTTTTACGTTCAAGCAATACTTTTGTATCAAGAATCAAAATTCAACTACAATTGTTGGGACATGTATCTATATGACCCCATTACTTTCCATTACATTTAAATATAATGAGTAACTCCTTTCTCTCTCATCAACCTTTTTTATGAATTCTTATCTTACACCGTTACGCTGCCGAAATCGCACCGATTTTCTAAGCCAATGTCATTGTATAGTGAATACCATGCCCATTTCTCCATCAAGGGTATTCACCTTTATGAACATTTAATTATTGATTATAAAGTTTCATGTATGAATTCCACATTCCTTTATCATGGAATAAATGATTATTTTTTATGAATCCATTTTTTATGATCCATGTGGCACACTTATGCATGAAATGAAATGTTTAAGAAGGGTGTGCCCTTATAGCGCTCCAAGGCATTGGGTAAAGTATAGTATCATGATACGTCAAGTGAAATGAGTGTTGAATCATGCTAATTCAAGTGCAACGAGGGTTTACTCGTGCTTCATGTGCAATGAGGGTTTACTCATGCTCCATGTGCAATGAGCCATGACTCATGCTAATTCAACGTTAAGTGTTGTTGCCACATTTCCATGTTATGATTATCATGCTTTATCATGCCTTTATGTTCATGTATCTCTTATGCTCTATTGAAATGCCTATTTCCTAACATTGATTCTACTCCTCATGTTATTCCATGTGTACTCCCTTACTGGGCTATATAGCTCAACCTTTTCTTATGCATGTCCTCAGGTTATCCCATGCAATGCTAAGTACGAGGGAATGTAGTGGTCATGTAAAGGAAGTTTTCAATAAAGATGTTGTACTTCATGTTTTAAGTTTTTATGTAATGATCCTAAGCCCCAAAGACACTAAACCTCTCGATCTTCTTTGTTGTATCAAGTGAAGTTTTATTTAATAAAGTATGTTTAAGTTGTAATAAAAAATAGGGTTGTCATAGTTCATATCAGAGGATGGGTTTAGTTATTTTTGGGATTAAAATACCCTAGTAAAGCCTTGGATACAAGACTAAGTATAATAAAAACATCCCTAAGTTATGGTAAATACTAAGTAAGTGGTTTATCAAACAAATACATCCATGTCTGGATACGAGCAGGTAGAGGCGGCTCTGGCACAAATGTATCCTAGGGGTAAAACCCAAAAACACCGCTTTGAGCTAGACTCGAATGGGAACTGGTGCACGAAAACGGGCCTTGCTACACTCTTGGTTACGACACTCCCGGGGGATATGTTTTGATAAATTCACAATCTCGGTATGAACCCTTATTATGGGAAAAATTCCCCTAAGAATATATATTATAAAGTAGATCATGAAAAGCCTAGATTAAATCCTATAGACTCATGAGTTAAGGAAATAAAAGTTTATTTACAAGTCATCAACTTTTTTCTTTGGATTACCCTTTATGTGTTACCCCTAACTTTTCTTTTATTCCATCCAATGGCTAGTAATAGGAGGACTCGGGCTAACAATCGTTGAGAAGATCAGTGTAATGATTGTACTAATGAGATGCCCAATTCAATGGGAGCAGGAATCGCGAACTTTGTCACGCTTCTCTCTCAGCTAACTCACTTTTTGAATAGAAACATGGGTCAAGAGGAATGTTCAAACCCCCCTAAGAATGAACAAGTCGCTATCGATAGCTTCATGAGGCAAAGGCCTCCAAATTTTAGTGGATCATCTGATCCCATGATCGCTGAACAATGGATCAACTCCATTGAAAAGATATTCTCCATCCTCCAATGTTCTGAACAAGATAAGGTTCTCATGGCGGCTTATCGTATGGAGGGTGATGCTGATCAGTGGTGGACATTGATAAAAAATATGAAGCCTGAGGAGGAGATCGAGGCTTTGAAATGGAAGGAATTCTGAAAGATTTTTTTAGATAAATATTTTCCGTGCACCCTCCATCTTAAGATGGAAAGGGACTTCCTTTCCCTCAAGCAAAAAGATGAAGAATATGTGGGAGAGTATGAGGCAAACTTCAAAAGGCTTGCACGATACGCTTCCGGCTTTGTCGTTACCCCCGAATGCAAGGTTGACTGCTTCTTTGGTGGGCTGAAGCCTAGCTTGCGGAAAGCATTAGCGATCCGTGACTTCGACAACTATGAGGAAATTGTACAATGTGCCCCCAAGGTCAAAATGGAGATTGGGGAATCACAGGGGTATCATGGGGACAAGAAGCGTAAGGTGGACTTCAATGCTGGTGGTCCGATGGATAAATCAAACGGCGCTAAGAAGTTCCAGCACCCCACATGCCAAAAGTGCAGAAAGAAGCACCCTGGAAATTTCCTTAAGGGGACGAGAAAATGCTTCAGGTGTGGAAGAGAAGGGAACCTAGCTATTAACTGTCAGCAAGAAGGACCCGCGAATGCGACAGAGGAGAGGAATGCTCCGTTCGAACCTCAATGCGTTGCTCAATGCTACAAATGCAAAGAACCAGGTCATTTTTCAAATCAGTGACCTAATCTAAGGGTTATCGAAGGCAACAAACAACCTCCAAGACAGCAAGGAAGAGCTTTTGCCATCACTTCTGCCGAAGTGAACCCCGACAACGAAGTGGTGACATGTACGCTAGTTATTCATTCAAGAATAACGAACATACTTTTTGATTTAGGTTCTATTCATTCTTCTACATCTCGAAGGTTTAGTAGAACAATCCCAGCACCACCACAAATCATGGAAGTAAAGATGTTTGTGAGTACGAAAAATGGGGCAATAATTGCATCCCATGATTATATGTCATCCCCTGTTATAATTTGTGGATTGAATTTCCCAGCGAACCTCATCATACTCCCTTTGGTGGAATTTGATGCCATTCCTGGCATGGATTGGATTTCCTTATATAGATCCAACATAAATTGTCGGGAGAGGGAAATCACACTCCATATGGATAATCGGCCCCCGATTCTTTACAAGTGTCAGGAGGAAGATGAATCTCCTTTAGCTCCATCATCTCAAGCATGGATATTACTGCCCTATGAGCATGCGTATCTGGCTCAGATGATTGAGTCTAAAGAAGAAACCATCCTTGAAGAAATGCCTATTGTGAGGGAATTCATGGAAGTTTTTTTCGAGGAACTGCATGGTATTCCTCCAAGAAGAGATGTTGAGTTCTCAATTGAACATATACCTGGGGCACTACTAATATCCAAGACACCATATAGAATGGCTGTTGTTGAGCTTGAAGAGCTGAAGAAACAACTACAGGAGAATCTGGATAAAGGGTTTATAAGCCCAAGTGCTTCACCATGGGGTGCACCAGTCCTCTTCGTTAAGAAGAAGGATGGGTCAATGCGGCTTTGCATCAATTATCATGAACTTAACAAAAACATGATAAAGAACAAGTATCCACTCCCACGAATTGATGACTAGTTTGATCAGCTGCGTGGAGCACAATAATTTTCCAAGGTGGACTTGCGGTCGGGATTTTATCAAGTAAGGGTGAAGAAGGAAGATAACCCCAGGACTGCTTTTCGTACAATATATGGGCACTATGAATTCATAGTAATGCCTTTTGGACTCACCAATGCTCCAGAAATATTCATGGACTTGATGAATAGAGTCTTTATAGATTACCTTGACAAATTTGTGGTATTCTTTATTGATGGTATTCTAATATACTCCAAAACCAAAGAGGACCATGAGGAGCATTTAAGAACTATACTAGAGACATTGCGCAAGGAGAAGCTGTATGAAAAGTACATCAAGTGTGAGTTCTGGTTGAAGGAAGTCTTATTCTTGGGCCATATCATCACAATCAATGGGATATCTGTGGATCCCTCCAAAATAGATTCAATTGAGGGATGGACGAGGCCAACATCGGTAACAAATATCTGTAGCTACTTGGGGTTAGCTAGATATTATCGACGATTTGTGAGAAATTTCTCAAGATTGTCCAACCCTCTTACCAAGCTAACTCGAAAGGGAGTAAAGTTTTCTTGGAGTGATGAATGCGAATAAAGCTTCAAGGAGATGAAAAGGAGGCTTATCACTGCGCCCGTGCTCACTTTACCCACAAGTGGGGAATTTTTTGTGGTATTTAGTGATTCCTCAAAGAAGGGATTAGGCTGTGTGATGATGCAGAATGATAAAGTGATATCCTATGCCTCAAGGAAGTTGAAAATCCATGAGCGAAACTATCCAACACATGATCTGGAGTTGGCGGCAGTGATCTTTGCCTTGAAAATCTGGAGGCATTGTCTCTATGGAGGGAAATGTGAGATATATACTGACCACAAGAGTCTTAAATATGTATTCAAACAGAAAGAGATTAATATGCACCAGAGAAGATGGATAGATCTCATAAAGGATTATGACTATTCAATACATTAACACCCTGGGAAAGCAAACAAGGTGGCAGATGCCCTAGGTAGAAAGGATCCAGCGATTCTATCAATGATGAGAATTGAGAAGGATCCAATATTCTTAGACTTGATGAAGATGGACGTGGGAATCATAAAGAAGGGAACTTCATCAATCCTTTCACAAATGATTGCTCAACCATCTCTTTTAGAAAGGTTAAAGGATTCTCAAAAGGATGATGTGGGAATTCAAGAAAAAGTGGAAGCTATCAAAAAGGGGAAATCCTCGGAGTTTAAGGTTAATGAACAAGGAATTGTGCAGTTTTGGAAAATACTATGTGTTCCATCAAGTCTGGAGATGAAGACGGAACTTTTGGATGATGCACATTGTTCAAATTTCTCTATTCACCCAAGGAGTACAAAGATGTATCGAGATCTCCGAGAAAACATTTGGTGGGATAATATGAAGAAGGAGATCACCGAATATACATCAAAGTGCCTGGTGTGTCAGCAAGTGAAGGCAGAGAGGCATAAGTCTAAGGGGATGATGCAACCATTGCCCATACCAGAATAGAAATGGGAGAACCTCACCATGGACTTTGTCACCTGACTTCCAAGGATATCCAAAGGCAACAATGCAATCTGGGTTGTTGTGGATCGTCTTACAAAGACTGCACACTTCATTGCTATTCGAGAGGATTTCTCTTTGGATCAACTGGCATCGATATATATCAGGGAATTGGTAAGGTTGCATGGAGTACCACTATCTATTGTGTCTGACCGAGATCCAAGATTCACCTCTACGTTTTGGAAGAGTCTTCAACATGCTCTGAATACTGAACTGAACTTTAGTACGGCCTATCATCCTCAAACTGATGGCCAATCAGAGAGGACTATCCAAACACTTGAGGATATGCTGAGAGCATGCTCAATGGACTTTAAAGGAGGCTGGGATCAACATCTTCCTCTGGTTGAGTTCTCTTATAATAATAGTTTCCACTCGAGCATCCAACTGGCACCATATGAAGCCCTTTATGGGAAAAGGTGCATAACACTGGCATGTTGGGATGAGGTCGGTGAACGTAAGCTGCTTGGACCAGAAATGGTCGATGAAATGGTGGAGAAGGTAAAAACCATTCAGTAGCATATCATGGCAGCCCAGAGTTGATAGAAGAGTTGTGCAGATAATCGTCGACGAGACCTTGAGTTTAAAGTTGGAGACATGGTGTTTTTACGCATATCTCCGTGGAAGAAGATCATGAGGTTTGGAAAGAAAGGGAAGTTAAGTCCAATGTACATCGGCCCCTTCGAGATTCTTGATCATGTTGGGGATGTGGCCTATCGACTAGCACTTCCACCTACTATGGACAAGGTGCATGATGTCTTTCATGTATCCCTCTTAAAGAAGTACATACCGGACCCTTCACATGTACTCTCTTCCAAGGTGGTACAATTGGAAGATGGTCTTTCTTATGAGGAGCAACCAGTGAAGAACTTAGATCGTAGAGAAAAAGTTCTATGAAATAAGACAATGCCCCTCGTCAAGGTGTTGTGGAGAAACCACAAGTTTGAAGAAGCAACTTGGGAGTCGGAGGATACGATGAAGCTGAGTTACCCACATTTGTTTTAGTGTGGGAAAAGGAAAATTTCGAGGGTGAAATCTCTTAAGGGGGGAATATGATAACGACCCAAAGTTTCATTAATGGAAAATACCTCTTGATCCAGTTAAATGTCTCTTTATGAAAAATGTTTTTATAAGATGTAAGCTTCTTTGGTTTTATGTTAAGAATTTTGACCGTTGTTAATATAGTTTTTGAACAGTGATCACATGATTAGTATAAATATAAGGCTTTAACGAACCCAATTTTTACTCAGATAGAGGAAGCAATGGCCTCATCCAGTAGAATTTCCCCATACGAAGCCCAATTGTCGGAGCTTGGAAAAGAGGTGGCATCTTTGGGCTTAGCCCTTGACCAAGCCCAAGCTGAGCTTCATTATGTCAAGATCGAACATGATCGTCTATGGGAAAAGTGGAAGTTGATTGAAATTACCACTTGAGTGATGTTATCCGAGCCGCCCCAAGAGTCTGTCACCATTGCACACCTTACCCTTAGGACTTATGCGGCTGTTTTAAGGGGTTATGTAACAAATAAGTAGTACTATGTTCATGTACATTATTTTTGTATATAATAATGAATATAATTTCTAGTCATTTTTGATACAATGTAAATAGTTTTTAAAGTAGAAATGGTGTTTTTTAATTATTATTTAATTAAAAAAATTATTCTATTAAATTAATGGATTTTTGAATTAAATAATATTTATATTAAATATTATTATTAATATTAAATTAATTTTTATTAAATATAAATGATCTTATAAATTTATGAATGCAATTAAAATTTTTATAAAGGTTTGAAAGCCATTTCTGTAAAAACACGTGAATTTTCGATAAATTTTCGTATTTATTTTAAAGTGAAAATTAACATATTTAGAATTTTTTTTAGATAAAATTAATTTCATTTCTGGAATCAGGACGTCTAAATTATCCAACGGTGAATTTTTCATAATTTTCTGAGACAGTCAAATTTTTCGATAAAAATTAAATACCATTTAATTATATAATGTGTTTTATGACATCATAATGACCCAATGGTGATGTAATAAAATACCATAATCCTTATGTTCGTCCAATATATGTTTTATCATTAAAATAATGTGATTTTGGGTCTGTTTGACTTAATTTTTAAACATTAATGAACCCCTCAAGACTTATTCAACACTTTGTCTTTTTAAATTAATTTACATGGGAGTGTGACTCACCTCCACATAAGCAACCATAATTTTTTAATAAGTTCGGAACATGGCCTTGTAAAATATTGTTTTCCTCTTTCCTTTACCAGAAACCATGGGCAAATACCATGGGATGGTTTGTGGTTTGGATTATTTTAATATAAGGTGTCTCAAACCTAAATAATAAAGAATTCTCTCACCTTTCCTATATAATCCCACCAAAGCTCCCACTTAATTCTCACTAAAATCCCTTGGATTTCGTCCAACCTTTTCCCTACTCTCTCTAGAATCCTCCCAAGGTGCCCCAATCTCCCAAGAATCCTCTCACAAGCCTCTCTCTAGCCTTTGGAAGCACACTTCCAAGTAAGGGTTTTTTCTTCTTTTCTCATTTTTTTCAATTTTTCTTTAAGTTTTATTGCCCTTTTAATTTCAATTATGAATGTTAGGGTATGGTTTCAAACCTCCCCCATACTTCCATCTTATTTTTTTAATGATGGGAGACCCCTTTCTCTCTCATTAAATTCCTCCCATGTACACCCGTTACTATGCCAAAATTCTGAAAGGAACTTCTCTCTCCTCTTTTACGTTCAAGCAATACTTTTGTATCATGAATCTAAATTCCATTAAAATTGTTGGGACATGTATCTATATGACCTAATTACTTTCAATTACATGTAAATATTATTAGTAACCCCTTTCTCTCTCATTAACCTTTTTTATGAATTCTTATGTCACGCCGTTACGCTGCAGAAATCGCACCAATTTTCTAAGCCAATGTCATTGTGTAGTGAATACCATTTCAATTTCACCATCAAGGGTATTCAACATTATGCACATTTACTTGTTGATTATAAGGGTTCATGTATGAATTCCACATTCCTTTATCGTGGAATAAATGATTACTTTTTATGAATCCATGTTTTATGATCCATGTGCACACTTATGCATGAAATTAAATGTTTAAGAAGGGTGCGCCCTTATAGCGGTCCAATGCATTGGGTAAAGTATAGTATCATGATAAGTTAAGTGCAATGAGTTTTGACACATTCTAATTCAAGTTAAATGAGGTTTTACTCGTGCTTCATGTGCAATGAGGATTTACTCATGCTCCATGTGCAATGAGCCATGGCTCATGCTAATTCAATGTTAAGTGTTGTTTCCACATTTCCATGTTATGATTATCATGATTTATCATGCCTTTATGTTCATGTTTCTCGTATGCTCTATTGACATGCCTATTGCCTAACATGTATTGTACTCCTCATGTTATTCCATGTGTGCTCCCTTACTGGGCTTTATAGCTCACCCTTTTCTTATGCATGTCCTCAGGTTATCCCATGCAATGCTAAGTACGAAGGAATATAGTGGTCATGTAAAGGAAGATTTCAATAAAGATGTTTTACTTCATGTTTTAAGTTTTTATGTAATGATCCTAAGCCCCAAAGACACTAAACCTATCGATTTTCATTGTTGTATCAAGTGAATTTTTATGTAATAAAGTGTGTTTATGTTGTAATAAAAAGTAGGGTTGTCATAATCGTGCCTCAGAATGAAGTGTCATATATTTTCCTGGTCTCGTATTATTCCATATAATATTAAAAAATAAAACAACAAAAATTCGAGACATCACATTCTCCCCACCTTGGGGCATTGCATCCCTGAAAATCCAAAACAAATACTACTAAAAAAGAAGTTGGTATTGGGCATGGATCTGAGCCTCCCACTCCCAAGTTCTCTCATAAAGATTCTCGTGATGCCACAAAACGTGCACCAAGGGAATTTATTTCCCACGAAGAATCCTCTTCTGCCGATCCTTGATCTCCACCAGGTACTCAGCACAGGTTTTTCCATCCTCATTGTCCAGCTCGCCCCATTTGATGATGTGAAATGGGTCATTCACTTACCTTCTCAGGTGTGACATGTTAATGACATCATGTGCCCGATGCAACTAAGGTGGTAGAGCTAGGTGGTAAGCCCCCTAGACAACTCTGCGCAGTACCTGAAAAGTTCTGATTAACCTCGGAGATAACATGCTGCCCAAGACAAATATTTACAATCCTCGATGAGTTGAGACCCAAAGAAAGATGTGGTCTCCCTCCTTGAACTCCAGATCTCTCCATCGTCTGTCAGCATTGGACTTCTGTTGGCTCTGTCCAGTCTTCATCTCCTCCCGGATGACTTGCAGCTTCTCAGTTGTAGCTCTCACCAACTCTGGACCCATTATTACTGACTCTCTGAGGTCAGTCCAGCAAGCGGTGACCAGAAGGGTCTCCCTTACAAGGCCCTGAAAAGATTCATGCCAATGGTGGAGTGGTTTCTATTATTATATAGAAACTCCAAAAGTGGTAGCTGGTCCTCCCAACTATGATAGAAGTCCAAGATACAGTTCTGCAACATATCCTGCAATCCCTTCCACAACCGGGATGTGAAGAGGGCATATCGATCAGAGACTATTGTTGAACGGATGCCATGAAGCTGAAATATCTTCTTCATGTAGAGGTTTCCATTTCTCTATACAGAACTCTTCTCCCTAATAGTTAGGAAGTGGGACGACGTGGTGAGTCGTTCAACAATCACCCAGATGGAATCATGACCCTTGGTAGTCCTTGGTAATCATGTCAGTAACTCTATTGATATTCCATCCCACTTCAACTCTTGAACCTCCAGGGGAGAGCTAATCATGCTGGAACCTGGTGCTCATCCTTCACCAGCTGGTATGTAAGGCATTGAGAAACGAACTATGCTACTAACTTCTTGATGCCAGACCACCAGAACTGTCATCGGAGATCCTGGTACATCTTTTCCACTTCTTTATGTACTACCTAGGGGGATGTATGAAACTCCCTCAGGACCTCTTCTTTCAATGACACTGGTACAATAGTGCGTCCTCTGAAAAGAAGTATGTGCTCCCTACATTGAAAATATTCATCGAGAACATGTCATGTAGATAACTGAGCACGTAATGCCTCATAATAGGCTTCCCCAAGATGCACCTCCCTAGCTCATTTTAACAGTGGAGTGGTGAAAACCATCTACTGCAGGTAAGTTGTATCCTCTCTATCCACGAAGGATAACTGCATCGCTGCTTATGGCTTTGTCTCCTCACTCAAAAACTCTGAGCTCGACCTCCTATTAAGAGAATATACCACCTTGTTCCTCTTCCTAGGAGTATAGATGATTTTGAAATCAAAATCGTGGTGTAACTCTAGACAATGAATCTATCTCTGATCTGGATCCTTCTACGAGAATATGTACTTGAGGCTGTTGTGGTCAGATTAGATGATTAACCGCTCTCCCATGAGTTTGTGTCACCACATCTTCAATGTGATGACTACCACTTCCAACCTGAGATCATGGGTGACATAGTTCTTCTCTTGTGGCCTATGATAGTGTGAAACATAATCAATCACTTCCTGTCTCTGAATTAGGACATAGCCATGCCCGGTTCTGGATGCGTCGTAGAAAACTACATAATTGACACCCTCCTCTGGCAATCTCAAAACCGGGGCGCTCATCAAACATTGTCTTAACCATTCGAAAGCTAGCTAGAAACTTTACATACACATGAAGGTTATTCAATTCTTGTTCAGGGCTGTCATCAGTGCTGATATCCTAGAGAAATCAGGAATGAATCTCGGGTAATATCCTGCCAACCCTAGGAAGCTCCGAACCTCCATCACGCTCCGTGGTGGCTCACATGCTAACACTTCTCTTACCTTGGATGGGTCTACAACTAATCCATCTTCTGAGATGACATGTCCCAGAAAGTGGACCTCCTGAATCTAGAACTGGCACATCGAGAGATTCCCATAAAGATGGTGCTCTCGAAGTACCTCTTGAACCATCTACAGGTGTATCGTGTGCTCCTCCTCTGATGCTAAGTATACAATGATTTTGTCAATGAATACCTCAATGAACCGGCCCATGTATGGGTAGAAGATCTAATTCATCAGTCCCATAAACACTACATGGGCATTTTTCATGCTGAAAGGCATCACCACATATTCATATTGACCATAGCAATATCTGAAATTCGTCTTTGGTATATCCTCGTCTCATATTCATAACTAGTGATAAACCGATCTAAGTTAAACCTTTGAGAACCATTGTTCCCCTCATAGTTAATTGAATAGGTCATTGATTCTCGGCAGTGGATACTTGATCTTCACTGTTACCTGATTAAAGCACCGATAATCCACACACAACCTCAAACACCTGTCTACCTTCTTGGAAAACAAGACTGCGACCACGTAGGGTGAAACATTGGGTCTCACGAAACCCTTTCTCTTCAAATAATCTAACTAAAACCTCATCCCGCAAAGCTCTGTGGGGACCATTCGATATATTGGTGAGGAAATCTATGTCGTCTTGGGGTGTAATTCATTGCAGAAGTCGATTTCATGGTAGAGAGGTAGTCCTGTAACATCTTCGGCAAAGACTTCCTCGTACTCCACCAGTACTGCGAGGAACTGGGAGCTCATCACATCGACTGCTCCAAGGGAAAGGCTAGCCAACTCATGAGTGACAGAATACACAATCTTATGGATTAGCTCATTCTGTGATGCATGGGTCTCCTTTTCTCCGACAAATGAAAACCTCATCCCATCACTGCAGACACACCACACTCTTCGCCTAAAACAATAAATCTAGGCATGGACCTAAGATAACCAATCCATAATGAGAATGATCTCGTAAGTCCTCGATTCTACCACCAAGAGGTTCCAACTAAAACTCTCGCCTCCAAGTGTAAGATCACACTGTCTAAAAAGGTGTGTGTTCGTCGAGTCTCCTCCCATAGGTGTCTAAAAGCATAAGGATCGAGTCAAAGGCTCTACTAGAATCTCAAGGTTTCACACAAGACATGTGGCGATGAAGGAATAAATGGAACATGTGTCTATGAGTATGGAATCTAAGGTAGAGAAGACACAGTTCGTACCTCAGATCATCCTTAGAGCCCCAGTGTGGTACGCCTCGATTGCATGCAGTTGTCCCTGCCACTATCCCCCAGCCCCCTGAGCCTGGTGCGGACCTCCTGGGGGAGGTGGTGGAAGTAATTTGAAGCATCTTCCACCACCTGCAACTCTCCCTTCTCCTCTGCCAAATCTTCCGCCTAGTGGGTATGTTTGATCCACTCTCTGGATCTTCCTTGGTGGTCCATACAATGTTTCCATGTCAGTATCTTGACAGGTCGGACATTCCCTAGGGAGATGTCCCCTTCTGTCGCACGAGTAGCACCGCTTCTCCCTAGGATGACCGGATCCATCATAAAATCCAGGGACTATTGGCTCCTTGTCCTGGGTCCTCCTCTGACATCTCCCACATCCTAGTCCCTGTGTCCAATGTCGGCTCCCCACTGTCAAGGTCTCCGAACCTGTCTGCATACTGTCGACTATCATTGGTTGTCTCTACTCTACCATGAATATATTGATCACCAAGGCCCGCTCAAGCAATCCAGCATAATTCTATATGCATAGAGGCACGACACTAGCTCATACGTATCATCGTATACCTCGCTTGAAAGTTCGAGCACTGAAGTACTGATCACTAACCATATCCATCGAGTACATGGAAAGGTTGGTGAAGCTCGATGAATAGTCGGCTACCGTCATACTGCCCTGCTGGAGAGAATGAAGCTCTTAGCTGTGTAATGATGTCAGCGTAACCAGAGAGAAATACTCCCTGAAGAGTCGCTGAAACTCCTCCCATGAGAAAGTATCCTCGTTGTGCGTTTGTCTGGTCGGACTCCACCATCATCCTGCCGAAACCTGAATGATGCTCACTCCTATGATCACCATCTGGTCTATTGGTGTCCTCACTAGATAGAAAACTCTTGTCACCGCCTCATGCCAGTCCTCAGCCGCCTGAGGGTCAGGATCACCTCATAACCTGAGGGATCTCTATCTCTGGAACACATAGAGTGCACTCAGCCTACGTTCCTCATTGATCGGTACTGGAGGTAACACGGGTAGCTCCACTGGTGGTTGTACAACAGGTACACCACCTAGAGGGAATTCTTGGGGAACAAATCTCTGCATCAATGCCTCATCACTGAGGGGGTCATCCACCTGATAGTGCTGCTGAATCCTAGCATGTATGCGTCGTGGAGGGATCCTGCAAGGAAACAATATGTACATATTCAATGAGTATATCTGGATGGTTGACAAAAGGACATTGAAAACACAACCCATTCCTATATGATGCATGTACAATTCTATTATTTCCCTGCAACTAGTGTTTTCATGTACTAAGTCAAAAAGTAGGTTATCAGAGTCATGGTGTATGGATAAGATAGCCACCCACACCAACACTGTAGTCTCAGGCCTAATAGCTGAACTCAAATCCAATAACACGATTTCCGAAAACCAATCTCACAGACTCTTGGTCCTAAGGTAGAACCGACCACCTATGATATTACTCTATCACGAACCGTGACAATGGGGCCTACACAATGATTCCCCAAACCCGCCTTCAATAGGCTAGTGGCTAGTGAATTTAACTGAGTAGGCATATTACTAACAAGGATGACATTACCTAAAAACCTATACACACGCACAGATCTACATGCCCACAATTTGTGAAATGTAAAAACCACTATGGAACAAAATTCATGCATAGAAATAAACCAAACATTCAAAGCACGACATAAAGTAATGTGATGAATGTAAACTAGGCCAGAATACAAGCCCACCAAAAACAAGAGTTTGAAAACTACAAAGTACAAATTTTAAACATAAAGGGGTACTAAGACTACTACTCATATCCATAGTAACACCTCACCCTTTAGGGAACTCAAAAATCACGGTCTTGTCTCAGTCTACCTTGAACTCTATCAAAATTATACTCGTCAGAAAAAGGCATGAAACATGTGGGAAAAGCCCATGTAGGGGTGTGTATAACAATACTTAGTAGAGGACCTCGATAACCACAAAGAAAATACAAAAAGGAAAGGCACAATAAGTTCTATATAGTATATGGCTACTGAACATATCATAGGAGAACACAATCCATATATACTCAAAACCCAAACCTGTAGTTTGGAGACAAGTCACCCAACCACACACCTTCTCTAGGAATTCAGTTCAAAGATTCCATGAAGCACTCATTTCCGTAGAACTCACTCTATGTGTCTGATTGATCTGATGACGCCCAACCAAGAAGCACTATTTCTCGGGAGATTCTACCAGTGATAGATTCACTCATTATGGGAGAACACACTCCTGAGTGGGGAAGATCACGATATATAGAAACACTCATTATGGGAGAACACACTCGTGAGTGGGAAATATCACGATGCATAGATTAGAATGACTGTCAGGGAATTGGCGGATACTGCAACTCATTCGGATTCACCATCTGGGTAGATGATCAATGCTCGGTGGAGTTGGTCACGATGATTCCAGACTCTATCTATGGTCAGGAATGGATAGAGTATCTCACTTAGGGTCTCTCAGAGGGATGCTGCCTCTATCACAGAAAGTCCAACTGAAGGGATCATACTTCTGTAGAAGGAAATGATGCATGACATTCCAGGGATTGAGAAGAAGGGGAAGTAACCCAAACAAAACATGTACAAGATATGGTGGAGAAGAAGACTACACCATTTTCCAAAAATTACATGAATGTATAAAAGTCAAATGCCCTGTCTTCTGACCCTGGGTACTACCAGTGTTCAACGGCCCATGTCGAAAGGCTGGTCGGGTAGAAAAAAAGAAAGTACATGGCGTGTAGTATGGATTACAAGCTGTGTATAAGTAACTAGGGTCAACTCCATTTACGCTGGCCATGTGCACTTACATGGCCTCAACCCAAGTGTGAAATCCTGTGTAATCAGTACATGGGGTTACCTACGTTACTGGCATCGCCTGGCTGTGTGGTGGAGTACATGGTCGTGTACTCCATACCGTGTCCATGTATCCCATGGATACATGTCGAGTCCTGTGTAGTTGACTCTTCCATTCCGCGTAGGGTCAATACGCCATGTTATGAAGCCGTGTTGTTCTCCCCATGTCTGTTTATTTCCCAGAATACATATTGAGTCCCACATAGCCGCCTCTGTAATGCAACATAGAGTATACAAGTCTTGTCTCAAAGTCATGTCATTCAACCTATGTCCGTGTAATGCCCGAGATACATGCCAGGCTTCAGGGAAGGTCCAACATGCCATGTGACCGGGGTCACATGCCGTTTTATACCATTCTGACCCCAGAAACCCCATCCGTCACCACAGGTACTACATGGTGTGTTATTCAGAAGTACATGCCGTGTATTCTGGAATTTTCCAGAATTGTTATCTTCCAGTATTTCACCTTCTGTGATGCCCCAATCATCGATCTGGTCGTCTGATCACCATTAAAGTCATGGGTTTTGGTCCCCCTGACACCACAAAACTGGTTCGGTTGTTTTTAGGCCACTGATCGGTCCCAAAAACACGTAACAATACACATGCATGAAGAATGATTGAAGAATGGTCGTTCCTGATCTTGTCTGATTCGTCGTCCCCTATCATCATAGAATCTCTTCTCGGTTGTTGTGAAGGAAGATCTTCAATTTGGCATCGTTGCGTCAGAAAACTAATGTGAAACGATCCATTGTTATTCCCCCTTCTAAGAACATGAAGAACACTCGATGAAATGGAAGGGGGAATAAATACCATAAACAAATCTAGGATCGATCCTCCACCGTCATTTTTCATGGCATTGATCCACTACCACCAGTAGGATAAAATGGAGTATAAATCAACAACAATTCAACATGGATTAATTCCTCGAAATCAACCCACTGAAACCCACCCGCAAGAACGTACGAATCCATGGATCAGAATGTTCGTGGTTGACCAGCGTTCATCGTTGAAATTAAAAAACGGGGAAAGAATAATCAAAATAACAACCCCTAACTCATGAAGGGATTAGTGGCTGATGAAGGGGATATGCTTCTGTCATCACTAGGATCCATCAACATTGTTGGCGCAACGATTCACATCTTGATCTATTGCCATTCGTCACCGAGAGTTCTCCCCAAAGACTCACGGATTATCCAGATATTTTCTCCACCATTGCCAATGAGCAACATTTTATTAACCTATTAAATAGTGGAAATAAATTTTGGAATTCCTTCATGATGTGGTCTTAATGAGTCAACATTGTGGTTTCAAAGTGATTATGGCATGGCATTAATTAAGGAAACAACTGCCTCATCGTTGCAATGCAACCAATGTATCAAAATAAAATAAAATAAACATTTTGAATTTATTTTATTTTATTTTACTAAAAACATATAAAATTTATCGTTTTCCCTCAACCCTCGCTGATCGAGTTTGGACTCATTATTAGGTAAAGTCGTAGTCCTAGACGCAACAATTCCCTCATAATTTTAATCAGGGCATCCATTTGGAAACCTCCACAACCACGCACATTTGCCAACTCACATAACTTAAAAAAAATGTTCAAACCAACATTCTGGGATCATCGGGCCTCAGAATTATGTGTTTTCTTAGTGCCTGGTCCCATAATAATTTCATATAATACTTAAATATAAAAAATGGAAAATCCGAGACATTACAAATTTATTAGAATTTATTTGAAAAGTGCTTTATTAATGTCTTCATTATAAAACTATTTATGGAGAGTTAGATTCCTCGCATGATTGTTTAAATAATTTCTAACAACCTTGGATTAAATTTTTAAGAAAATATGAAACAAAAAATCATTGTAAAATCAATTATTTCAAATTATTTCATCAATAAATTTTCAATTTCCCATTTTTATTTTCAAACATACATACTAATTTTAACACTAAATCTGAATTGATATCTTTAAAATCATCATTGAATTTAGGAAATGTTTCTAAATAATAAAATCTAACAATTTGTTCAAATTTACTACCAATCAGTGTTGTGATTTTTCTAAAATCAACCCATAAATTTTAGTTCCATTGAAATTCATTATTTTTCATATTTCTAGGCCATTTTTAAAATGAAACATTAAATCATATCATGAAAGGTTTTAAATAGCTTAAAGGATAATTTAAAATAATTCAATAAATTATGGTTTTAATTTTAGAGTTAATAATTATGGAACTATTTACCTTTAATGACATGATCAAATTCAAATGACACATATACTACGATCCACCAAAACATAATGATGCAATTGCACGCCAAGGAGTAGAATCTAGCTTCATGATCCATAAAATTTAGATTTAATCCATAAATAATAGGAATATATATCACATTGTACATATTGGAGAACACAAGTGGATAAAAATCACTGAAAAGAGATCTGACACATTCATTGATGCCTCAATCTACAATAATAATGGGTTAGAGGAGTCATAGTTTCCCATTGAGGGCCTCTATATACAAGGGAGTCATATTACGGATGTATGAAGTCTTTTTAATGGTGAACTATGATTACCAAATTGTTCATTAATTTTTAGTGGAAAATAAAAAATTAAAATTGTTTTTTAGAGCGGATGCTTGGTTAGTACTTACAGTCTGGATTAACTATGAAATCAAGATTGAATTCTAGATAGGATTTCCTATCTTGGTAAATGGTAAATCGATCCATGTATAGGCCATGATACAATTTTTATACATAGGGTGCATATTTTGGAGGTATATCTCTATGGTTTAGAAAAACTATACGGCCCTATCAAATGGATTTACAAAGGACACATGTTTTTCAAATCCAAAAAAAATAGATTTCCAAAAATGATGTGCCAACCATACATAAACATTAGACTTAAAAAATTAAAAAACAATACAAAGGAAATCAAAAAACATTGTGCCTATTAAATATTTATCCTAAAATGGTCCCAAAATACCTGAATGAAGGTAACTAGATGTTACATGAAAAATATCAAAACAAGAAATTTCAATTGATACATTCAAGAATACATATATAGAAAAATATATATGTTCAATGAATTTTTTAACTTATTATATGTTTTATAATGAACTATAATTGAATTATACCTAAGAAGAAAATTTTTGATAATTTTTTTACTCTATTAACTTTTTTTAGTGAAAATAATTAAAATAAATAATATAATATAATTGAAAATTTATTTAAAACATTAATAAATATCAATCTACGAAAAAATTACTTATCAGTACATATAAAAACCATAATATAATTTTGAAATAATAAACATAACAAAAGATTATTTTTTAATTTTATTTCCATTTCATATCCATCATTCATTGATACAAAATATTTCCCTTTATTCATTATCATCAAACTCCTCTTATATTAGAATTCTCCTTCCACGAGGTGTAGAAGATAAATTTTCCCATTGAAAATATTTTTAGATGAATCAACATTGACCTTGTATTTATCTATAATTATGTCTGGTATTTGTTAATATCTATTATATGAATTAATGTTTTTCTATTGAATTACTTATTATTTATCTTATGTAATCTATAAAATAAAAAATTAATCATAATTCATTAAGGAAACTATAATTATCCACATTTATTTTAGTGTTCTATATGGGAAACCCTAAATTTCTATAGAGAGGAATGGGAGATAAAAAACATGAATAAATAATATAATAACAAAAAATATTAATTTTTAAAACAAAGTTTCACTAGTTTAAACAAATTTAAAAAACATAAAATATAGAATCTTTTTAAATTGATGATTATTAATGATAGAAACAATAAAAATGTTTCATAAAATAATTATAAGTTGTTATATGTTCTGATGGAAATATATAATTTATAAAAGGATAGGGAACTTCCATAATTTACAATTTAATTTACATTTTTGCCTATAAAAATTTAAAAAATCTATACTATGTTAGGTTTCATTAGATTGAATCACCAGATTGTACATTTGATATTATTTCATTTTATTGGATTCAATTTTGAATTCATTCCGCAATTATACATTATACTCTTTTTGAGAGATAATGTTATGTTATGATAATTCTTTAATTTAGTGCATAAATCATTTTGTGTAAATTAATTTAATGTTGATGACTTGTTAATTTTTCATATATCCATCAATACCATATGAATATATCCACTATGTATATAGAAAATGGTTTTTGAAGAATGTGAATGAAATAAAATATAAACTAATCATTAAAAAGAGAATAATTTATATATTAAGGAAATTAAAAACAAGATATTGAGTAGTAACCTTCAAAATATTAAATCTAGGTAATCATTTAAGAAATTAAACAAGTATACACATAAATTTTAACACATCGGTTACATATCAATGTTCATTTACATTATATGCATTCGTTATGAGTATTTCCCTTTTTTATTTATATGTGATTATTATTAAACCTTATATAATGAGTATGAATCTAAAAAGGATGGATTCCAGTTGTATGACCAATGAGTACAAGGATGGAGTTAAAGAGTTCACCATTTTTGAAATAGATCATGCATATGTCCCTTATAAATTTATTTTTATTTGTTTACATAGTATTTATTCAAGATTAATTCATCTTTAAAAGTATTCAAAACATTTCATATTTCACATAATTTATTGAATAAATAATTGATCGACTAAATCTGGTGAAAAATGGAATGTACATAATAGTTGAGATGATACTTCTATTTAAGGATCATTTTATATGAATACCATTGTAAATGAAAATAGAGATGTTATAGAAGAAATTATAATGATTATTGAAGATGAATTTTTTTATTGTTAAATGTTTTTAGGATGATAAATAACCAAACATAAATTTCATTGTATTCTATATGTACTCAAAATAAATACACTTAATCTTTGTTGTTATATGATATGGATTCAAATATTAGCTGGATAGATAATAGTTTTACATAACTACATAGCCTAGGGAATGATATTGTACGAGAATAAAATGAGCATCCTTTTCAAAAATATGATACTATGGGGATTCAATGTTCTATGGGTATGATCATTTAAAAAATTAAAACTTATGTAAATGATATTATATTTTTTTCAAGAACCATGAATTACTCAAAAATCCCTAAGTGCATCTTTGATTGACAAATGAATTTTGAATCATGTTATTCAAACTTTTTATGGTATATTCGTTTCATTAAATTTTTTAGAAAAAATAAAGATATTCAAAAACCAATAGACAATTGACATGACAAACAGATAAAATAATTATTGATAATAAAATTCATCCCCACCCAGACTCTACTAATTAAATTATAATTAATTAATAGTATCCTGAAATTGTAAACAAGACCAAAAACATCCATTTTGAATTATCTATATATGGAATAAATCCCTATTCTATACAAAGTATAACTCACAATTCATGTATACCTATATTTGTAAATTATTTAATTCCACCAAGGTTATGAATAAGTCACAAAACATTATGTTTTCTAAACATAAATCTTGTAAAAACCATTATAATGATATTAATGTCTTTTTTGATCCATAGATTTTATATATAAAAATGATGTGGGATATACATATTAAATTTTATAATTATCATATAAGGTAATAGTTAATATTGATAGATACGTTGTGTGGTATAAAAATTGTCATTTATGATAAATGAAACTCTAAAGAATATAACACTAAATAAACATCTGGTTATCCCACTAATGAATAAGGTACACAACTATTTAGGTAAAAACATTAGTAGAAGACTGTGGTTTTATTACATCATATTTTTTCCCGAAGACATAAATAAAGATCCTGGAGAATATCATCAATGGAAATATTGAACAAGGTGTAAAATTGTCACCACTAATGGGTGATCAAATATTTTATATAGTAAAATATACTATTTTTTAATTCGTTAAACCCTCTTCAAAAGGAATTATTTATATATGCTTGATAAAGAGATGAATTTTGTTTGAATTAATATACTGTAATTTTTTGTATATTATATATTTTATTGATCTCAAGAATGTAGAAATAAATTTTAAGTGATACAGTTATTATAATTTTAATAAATTTAGTATATAAAAAATATAGAATTATGTCTTGGTTGGACTTGATTGATCATGGAATAAGGGAAGATCTGGAATCAGTGAAGGGTGATAGGTATAATTCTCGTCCACTAATAACTTACACATTTTCTAGAAAGAAAAATTTTCAATTTTCAAATATCAAATATCATTTTTTCTTGCAATGTTCTATAGGGATATACATCTAATATCAAATAATATGAGTCAATGGATAATTTGAAATAGGATTTCTGAAATCACATGATATTCTTATTTGGATAAAGGATAAAATTGGTGTATATTTACATTTCACTCTAGCTTAAAATTGATAACATATATATATATATAGACACTTATAATTTTTCAATTCCATATGTTTTAATGTTATACACCTAATGATGTTTTCAATAACATATATTGAAATTACATCCATATTATGTGAATTGATGATATTATTAACATAATGATTAATTGATTTAATGGTCCGCATAATGGTTCAATTGGTTATTAATATTCAACTGGGTGTTCATTTACATTATATATGGATGTACCCAATTTAATGTTGTATGAAGATTTTAAAAGGCAATGTAAATTATTGTTGTCTAATAAATTTTTTTATTCTGGTGAGATATATTTTTGAATATGATGATGAATTATATTTTTATTACTAATTATATTTTCATAGAATTTGTCAACCCAAATATAATTACAAAGGACTCTATATAAAAAAAGGGTCTTTCTAAAGAGATGTTGTTATAATTTCTATTATAGAGTGTAGGAAATCTCATGTATACATTTCACAATGGAGAAGTTACTCCATATGATAATGATTGCAGTGTTGGTTTTGGACATTTGAATCCAACAAGGGATCAAGGGTGAATATCAAATACCCATAATCAACAATTTATGGGATGGTTTTGGGATACTATTACTAAGAGTTGTCTCCAAATCCAAATTTAACTATCGAATGACTATGATCTATAGATAATGGAATAATGTTAAGCTCCATACCTCACATTAGATTTTTAATTAATTAGTATATATTCAATAAAAATGCATTATGATGAAAATGTGGAGTTACACTTGTGGAGGAGGTGATGCACTTATCTGGTTCAAAGGATATAAATCAATTTTATGCAAATATATCATATTTTTTCATCATCAAATAGATATAAAAGATTTATTATAGAAGAAATCAAGATCTGATATACTAATTGAAATTTGTTTATAAAAGGATTGTAGAAAAAGTAAATTAATTGGGATTCATGAAGGTGAATTTTTATTTTGAAGTGTATATGGAAACAAAAATCCAAATGGAATTCAAATAAGTGAAAGTATTTCATTTTCCAGAGAAATAAAACATTAGTTTTTAAGTTTTTTCATTATTTACAAACAAAAATATAGGGTTGGATGAAAATTAAATTGATGAAACCTTTTCATTTCTACATCTCAATCATTTCATGGGGGTTACATTTTATAAAATGTGTTTTATGTTGGAGGGGACCATAAATTGGTGATTTGGATACATGATAGAGGATAATAATCCTTTAAACCATTAATTAAATAAAAAGAATAACTAAATTAATTTGTTAATGTTTTTAAATTATCCATGATTTTCATCATTATATTATGTGTCATCTTCTACAATTACATAATCTTAATTTAAGGTTTGGATTCTCATGTAGATAATAAAAAAACATGAAAATTTAACCAATATTTAAGAAGAACACGTTAATGATGATGAAAACATCAAAATTAATTGGTGTCCAACCACATGATGATTATAAAACAATAATGATGTAGAGTCACTTTGTTTTCTAAATTTTCCCATGAAATATGTGAAGGTAGAACAATTTTTGTTTTATAGAATCAACTAATCCAACCATTTACCTCAAAAATGACAACGTTCATTAGTTACAATGGTGTCCCAACTATAATGCATGTCTCAATTGATATATATACATATATATATGTATGTGAAAAAATGTTAGGCCTACAATGAATGACAATAATAGGAATATATTAGGGTAATTTTAGGATATAATTTCTCAATTTTAATGAAAATTATATAATGAAGCGTTTATTCACTTCATAATATCCATTATAGTGTTCTTTTTTTTTGAGATTTCTAATAAAAGAAATTTTTCATCTAGAATCAAGAAAAAACATATTGGCATCCAAAAACATCTTAAAAAGTATCATTTTTTGGATATTGAGGGGAAAATAAACCCTCACCCACCTGTTATATATGAAAAAATTATAAATCAAGAAACATATAGATAATTCATTAGTCTTAACTATGTGAATTCATTTTAAGGTTATTATAGTGGATTATATTTTTTATTTTATTTTTTATTTTATCATCATTAGTTCAAAATTTTAAATTTATGATAAATAAACGAAGTTATAATGATAATACATGTGTAAAAATATTTATATACCACATCTACAAATTAGAGATGGGGTTCCCTTCACATGATAATAAAATTGAATATATTTTAAATCTACATAATTTTTTTACGTATGATAAAATAACATATATCTTATATGCATATTGATTAATCATAATAGAAAGAGACATCCATCACACATCCTATGCTATAGAAGGAGGCCTTTGTAAATAAACAAGGAAATATTGTAGCTAAAAATATAATGAGATTATAAAAATTCTGATTAAGTAAGATATAGTAGAATTTTTTTTTCTTTAACTCTTATTATATTAAAATATCTATTTATGATTTTATGTTTTGTGTAAAAATTTTATATACGAATTAACTTCAACAGCGCATGAATAACTTCTATGTTTAGTTTTTCACATCACCTAGACCAATTTGGTCACATTATATGTTCATGTTTTTGATTGTCGCCATGGATAATTTTTAATTAGAAAAAGTAAGAATGAGATACATTTGAGATGATAAAATTAATACAATTATAGAAAGATGAATTAAAAGTTAATATTGTCTTGACCACATTGGGGGAATAATATTTGTGAAAGGATGAGAGAGAATAAATAACAGAACAGTGATAAAAGTGTAAATAGATACATGAACCCAATAGCTTTAAGGATATCCATATCAATCTACTAGAGGACTTACCTATTGTAAAGAAATTTAGAACATTTTCTACAAAATTATAAACAAAAAATTTATAGTTACATTATATTACTAAAATAATATTGGGTATAATTTTGTTTGATTGATATAAATATAAACACCCGTTACTATACTTATTGTAAGGCATATAGTGTAAAATATACCCAGAGACATCATAGATAATAAGAAACCAAAAAAGGTTCACATTAGAGTGGGTATAGATGTCATTATAAATATGAGTATCAAGTACCATATTCTTCAATTTGATTTTGATGTTACCACGGTAGTTAATTCTATACAAACATTCATATCCTGAAAAAATAATCTTATAATGATAGACAAGTTATGTATTTAATAATAGTTTTTCCAATGAAACCCCATTAATAGTTTATAAAAACTAGTATGAAAACACATATGGTATTAAAGATGTAAAAAATGATTAAACATATGGTCAAACTAATGAAATTGAATAGATAAAAAAGGATATAATAAAGACCTTTTGAGAGTACCTTCACCTTTCTAGTTATACTTCCATAAATATTAACAATACAAGTTCATCCATATAGGACATTCAAATATTAAAATATTTCCTACATTGTATATAAAGTAGAAATATTTAGAGACTCTATTATATGCACATTTTTTCTTTGGTGTTTGTATAATATTATTATGTTTGAATAGTAGGGAGTCTAAATTTTTAATTTATATATGTTTTATGTTTCCATAATATATTTTTCCAAAAATTGATATACATAGTTCAGAATAGTTAAAAACAATTCCTATTTTGTATAAGAATATATATTACTACATGAAAAATAAAAACACCTATGACTAATAATTTGGACTCACTAATCACTCTATCATTTCTACAAAAAAAAATTATTCATTCGAAATGAACAAAATTAAAAATGAGAAAATATGGCTTACACATGGTTATTGAAATGGAAAATATAGAATATAGACTTCTCATAATGCCTAAAATTCATGGGTCATTATATAGAAACTAATCATGTAACATGTCAGACCTAGTTTACTCAAGAGTAAGTATAACTGAATGTCCACATGATATCAAGTGTGCCTCCTCATACACTAGATGGTATTAACTAGCACTGAGGTTCCATGTTGGAATAATGGGGAATCAATACCCTCATGATCATAGTATAACATAATAGTATAATTAAAAAATGAATAGTTGAAGCATAACATATAACTGAATAGGGTAAGGGTAAACATCCATCATTTAAACAACCATGTAAGCACAACCCTCGTTTTTATTTACAAAAAATGTTGATTCATGGACTTCTATATAAAAATGAAATAAAAGAAGACATGGAAGTAGGTACACATATATATAATTTCACCAAATTAACCAAAATAATGAAAGAAATATCACTAGATGGAATGATGAACCATATATCATTCTTATTACCCACACTCCTATGCTACTATTAATGAAGAATAAAAAATTGGGAACATTCCCTTATCTCTATATGAATCCAAGAAGACTTTCTAGGTACCAAATATTTCCATGAGAATAGTGTGAGATAAACCTTGTTGGCCACCACAAACGATGTATAGTTCCCCCTAGTCATTGAATAAGTAATAGATCGTGTGAAGGTGATAAAAATGTAGTAAATTATTTGTGGAAATAAATTACAAACATTAGTCTAGGTTATCATGGAACACCCATCCTCTACTACCTACTTCAAAATAATTTAGATTGTCTCTGAGTAATCAATAGATCATGACTAAATTATATAAATTATCACAACTGGTCTCAGAGCCATTCCCCCCCCCCATATATCATATCCAAAAACATGTGTATAATAACAAAATAATGAAAATGTATGGATCTGGTGGATTCTAAGATTGTTCTGTGTCATGGAAGAAACATCGAATGATCTATTCATTTAGTGGTTCAAAATGAACATGATCCTTTTTGGGTAATTTCTATGTTGGATCCCAGTTTCCAATCTTGTCATATCATGAACCACACACCATACAAGTCATTCCAAGGTATCCCTCGTAGTAATCCCAACTTCATTCATGTGGTCGAATAAATTTACCTCCAAAAGATACAATACTTGTTGGATCATAAAAGGATTTAGTGTGTCACTTTTGGTTTATAATATAATCTTCTCTATGATATTTTTCATATTTTTCCTAAAGGGAGTACAAGTATCAATAATTGTGTAATAAAATTATTCCATATTTGTCTATCCTTGGTAGTAAACAATGTAGTGCAAGTTTCAATTACGTTATTATAATGTAGCCACCCAAATGAGTACATGTATGGAATTAATATGTATCTTCTGTCATGGCCATGGAACATAATAATCATTTCATTATAATTATATAATTATTCAATCTTCAATAGTATATATTGGACGATCTTATATTGTAACCCACCTACCACTCTCAAACTAGAAATTTGGATAGTCAAAAAGAAGAATACTATCCATACAATTTATGTTCCCATTTAAAATAATTACAACATAGAATTTATTTAATAAATTTCCTTAACATCGAAGGTATCTCAAATCAGGTAATTGTTCTAGAGGGCCTAGGATCACATGAATCCATCAATTTATCATAATTCAGAATTTTTATATAAATACCATCTCAATACTGATTGACAAGGAATATGGGAAAAGAAAAGATGCCATGGTCTTACATTCCACCGTTTATTAAATTAAATTTTATCTTAATCATTTAAATCAACATCTAAATTAAATGGGAAAAGATTACACCTCTATGATGAATCTATTTCAAATTCCACCCATGGTTGTTTCATCCATTTAAGTAAAGTGCCCAAATAGTGTGGTTAAATTCACGATCTTTCAACATTAAAGATGATTACATATTTATAATGAGAAATATTAGTCAAAACAAACCATTTATTAAATAAATAATTCAATTTATAATAATATCTAGGAAAACCTGACATACACCACAATTAAATATATATTACCCACATGTCTATTTGGAATAATCATGAGACCACCTACCTCAACTTGGTAGTCATGTAGTTATCCATTGTGGCCACTAATCTGAGTATAATGGAATAAATAATGAAATGAGACACACATCATTGAAATATGGAATATGATCTCAAAAAAGTAAATCTATTAGGGAGAATAGAAAAATAAATGGTTCGAGTGGAATATAGGGAATACAAATACACATCCAATGACATGAACATCAATGTAATAAGAGTATGTATGTAGAAGATATCACAATGGATATCATAGTATTGGATGGGAGCGTCAATGAGAGGGATAGGGGATGGATGTGGGAGGAAATAATAAAATAAGTGGTACATTATGTATGAAAATATATAAGTTAAATGGCCTTTTTAACTATTTAAAACAATGTTACATGGTTTTTAAGAATTTTTTTCTTAATTTTTCACTAAATGTGCACCCAACACTTCCTCAAAACCCCCTTGCATAGGCTAGGGGAATGATTTGACTAATCATGTGCAACCTGAGCTAGGTGGATCTGTATTATGTCCTATGACACAAGAATGGAATCACAAATTGGTAGGTGTATTTATGAAAAATTTTGCATTCCTAGATTGTGAATTGGACCACCACACATATTTTGATCTAAAAGTGTTGAGTAATAATCATGGTTGCAACTAAACATATGAAAGATAATCCCCATCCATATCTCGGGTTCAGAGCTCCATACAATCCATGAACACCCATGTTTCCATTGGGACCCCATTAATCACTCACATTGTGATATAGTTAAATATATAAAAGGAAATAAAATCATTCATACCTCATAGAAAATACGGTATCATAAAATCACCCTCTTCAATGAAATCCATCCCCAAATTATCCTTCTAGGAATGATAAGGCATATTCATATAATTACACTTTCCACTGGGCACATACATCATCCTCCCTCTCTCAATTCACTTCCTATACATGGCCATTCTTCTCAATCACCCATACTATGGAAATTACTTGTCCTCTACGAATCATCACAACTATATCAACAATATATATAGGATTCACTTCAAATGTCTCATCTATGTACAAATCAAACTCATCTGGTTGTAGAATACATGATATGTAAGAATGAAATTGATGAAAATGGGAAATATGGAAGACATTGTGCATGGAATAGTACCTTTTATTTAATTAAAATGATAGAATACCATCCCTAATTCCAATAGAATCATGAAGGTCCCAAAAAATGAGTAGATGAAATGCCTTATTTGTGAATCATTTTATGCACTAACCTAGGTGAAACTATTAAGAATATCAGACTCCCCGCATGGAAATATTCTTGCCTATGGTGATGATAAATGTATGATTTCTATCTAGAGGGATCTATAGACATTGTCTTAGTTAAAATATGATCTTACTCTAATTTCTCTTAAATGAGACAAGTATGCAGTTGTGCTGCCAATCCTACCTCTAACCTGCACAGGGGTGATTTTAACAACCTACCATATAGGGACTCATGAAGAAATCTATATGGTCACATAGAAGTTGTTATTATAAGTTTACATGATAATAGGTATGTGTTTATAACAATAAACAATAAAATAATTTATTAATTATAAGAGAATTTAATCCACAACAAGTATCATTTGCTCTGGCTAAATATCGGTCTCTTGGTGATAGGCAGTAATCAACAGTACCATTAGACTGAGTGCCATCTTCAACCACTTTAAGAACCATTATGTGATACTAGTTTCTCGATATGATATGATTGATCATGGATGTAACTGGATTCTTATAATAACATAAATGTTGAACCTCTCATCCCCATCAACTAATAATTTCCCCAAAATAGGTAGAAAATGGGATACCATAGTCAAACATTCTATGATCACCCATATGATGTCACAACCTCATAGTGATCAAGGCATGATTTCCTAGAAATCCACATTGAGGTTTTTTGATTTTCCCATTGAAATAGGTAACATATTTATAATCCCTTACATTCATAGGTGTTTTAAACTCACTTAATAACAGGTGGAACACCATGAAAAAATTCCAGTTATCTCCCTTTATATCTCTTTCCACTAGTATTATCAATGTAATTCATTATACATCATGGTAAGACAAGGATAATCTTCCTATATTGAATCATGGGAATATTTCATCACAACTCTCAATTGTGTAGAGATTATCAGAAATTTCTATAAATACATAAGATCTCATCAACATCAATGACCAACCAAGAGGTGGGTAATCCTTACAATTCTCCCATGTATTGACAAGCCCTAAGAATCTAATAACTATTTCATCTGCACTCTCCATAAAAGTGAAGAGGTTACTGATAACGATGTAAGTTTATAATTTCTACGATGGATTCGATCCTCTAAATAAATATTTAACAATATGTCCACAAGATGTATTTCACTACCATGCTTCTAAGCTACATCTAGAATATTCCTCCTACTTAGAGAATCGACAACATCATTTTCCATTCGGAGCATATGGGCATTCTCAATGTTGAATGAATTAAGGAATTCAACCGACCCTTTGTCGTGATATTTATGTCATTCCATTTAAAAATATATATTGGGGTTTTAAATATATATACACCAAAAAAACACCCAATAAGTTGTGTTTCCAACAGCATAAGGCATGGACAACATTTTCTAACTCGAGATAATATGTCGGGTAGTTTCTATCATGTGGCCTCATTTGAAAATCCCCATATTCCATGACTTATTACACCTATATCAGAACTTATCCTTGCCAAATACATGATTAATAAAAATATAATACATATATTCTTCCATGATATAGAATAATTAGGATCAAAATTGATGTTTGTATCTATTTTGACCCTTTAAAACAATCTCATATGTCATGACCCGTCTGTGGGGCCTGTGTCGTGACTACCCCAAGATCTCCTTCCATAGGCCAGGGGCTGGAGACTAGCACCAAAGACATAAATCCCAATTAAAAAGGAAGGCATTGCATTTATATAAGTGAAAAAACACAATAGTGTATGGAAGTAAAGTAAGAACTAAGTAAAACTAAGTACAAAAGTAAGTGCTGAAAATTAAATGGGCCAGTATACAAACCTAACTAAAATTACAGTACAACTGAAAAGGAAAGTAGAACAGCAGTAAAGTAAAGTGTCAACCACTGAGTCATCCTCCAGGAATCCCAGCTGAAGGGTGGGTACAGATAGTCTCGTCGGTACCTTGGGTTCGTCTGTCTGCTCTGTGAACATCCTGCGAAGTGGTCCGTCATTGGGTACCATCCAGCTCCACAAACATCCACCTCGATCAG
Organism: Viscum album; assembly: GCA_963277665.1. NCBI lineage: Eukaryota > Viridiplantae > Streptophyta > Magnoliopsida > Santalales > Viscaceae > Viscum > Viscum album. Next base: position 1,453,406,851 of record OY728129.1, on the reverse strand, counting down.
TGTTATCTATCGTCTGCATCCAACACCAAGCAGTGCGGGCATAGCCCATCTATGGGTGAGTATAACGATACTCAGTGGTGACCTTGAGACCCCCGAAGGTCTCCCAGAATCCATGAAGGATAAACCCAAAAGGAAAGATACAAACACAAAGAAACAACCAACCTTACTTAGGTATATGCCCATACATATACCAAAGTTATCAATCTCAGTTCGTCTACAACTCTCGAGCCCAAGCACAACCCAGTCCACATAAGAACGATAGTCAATCACATCAATGATAATGATTGAAGGTCATGACTCATCTCACATAGGTATAGTACTCAAGAAGAGGGGTGGAGATGATTAGATTTAGCCTCTGAATCATCTCTTCTGCCGAGCCCACGTAGGATCCAAGTACAGAAGTCGTCGCTTCCGAACCCACGTAGGATTCAATTGTTGTACTCATCGCTCCCAAACCAACGTAGTATCCAAGTACAGTCTTCATCGCTACCGAACCAACAGAGTATACATGTATAGTCATCCTTGCTGCCGAACCCACATAGGATCAAAGTATAGTCATATTTGTCATCGAACCCATGGAGGATCCCAGCACGGTAGATGTCGCAGTCGCAACCAACTCTAGGGTTCCCACGCACAATGTTCTCGATTCCGGGAGGGTCCGCTGCTCGATTAAAGGGGGTTGATACATCAATTGTCACAAAGTACAGATATTATGTATCCCGAAGTTCTGTCTTGTCAAAAGGAACTCAATGTGACAGATGGCGCCTCAAACGGATGCTCAGTCTGATAGATATTTACTTTTCCGTTCCAGGGGCTCGGTTGGAAATATATTCATTCCAACCCCGTCCGTTTTCGAAAGATGCCCAAAAATCATTTAGAGTATCTCAAAAGGACCCCCTAGTCGAAAGGATCCCAGTGTTGTAGATGGCGCGTCGATCGGACACACGGTCTTTATGTTATTCACGTTTAAGTGAATAACGGGCCCGACCCGTTAAGCCCAATGGGCTGGCGGGTCAGGTCACCCAGTGTTGGTGTATCCGACCTGGTAGGGGTGTTAGACCAGCCCAAATATTCATGCAGCCCGGCCTGAGGGGTGCGGCCCGACCCGAAGAGGGAACGACCCAGCCCAAAGTGGCGCGACCCGACCCAGTGGGGCGTGACACGGCTGGCTCGGCCGGAAGGCCGATCAGTCTGAGCGGTGCGTGTCCCCCCAGCTTCCTTAACTAGCGGCGCCAAGAGGCGTCACCCTCCCTAAATGGCTGCTAAAGCTGGCCAGACTTCTAGCGCAAGAGGGCCGCTCGGGCGGGATGCGGGTTCTCCAGCGCGGTGCCCCCATGGCGTCGCGGCTTTGCTCCGCCCGGCCGGCCGACGGGCCGGCAGGTTCTTCTACCGAAACAGACCGCAAAGCGGGCCACGGTTCCTTCCGCATATCCGGAGCGACGGTGCAATCTTCTTCCACTACGGCCTTCCCTGACCATGGCTCCACGTTCCCGGCATGGCCCGTGGGCTCCGTGGTTCCTCCGTCGCGTCCCACTTGGCCGCATATTTTCTTTGCGTGTACGATAGAGGCCCATGCGCCACCAGCCGCTTCCGCATTCCGCCTATGGTCGCCAATTCCAAAAATTAAACAAGTTCAAATGGAGGTTCGTTGGGCCATGTTCATTCGGCTGGCTCCCTCCACATTAAGCGATAACAATATGCTGAGATGATCAAAGTTATACAACAACTAACTAGGCCCAATTTTAATCTATTAAAATTGAACATAAACCCCTACCTTGATAATTGACGTCGCACGTCGGTCATTTCAAAAGAAGAAATCGCGGGGAGAGGATTCGTAGATGATGTCCGAGTGTGTCCGATGAGGAAGTAGCGTCTCCTCACTTGTCCCAGAGAATAGAATGGAAGGTGCTTCATCATTCTTCATGGAACCGGTGTTCTTCGTCGAAGAAGTCATCGTTCTTCATCGGAGAAGAAAACTATTCTCTCAAGAGCTCTCTCCCTTCACACAACGAAAGCCCCCCAAAATAAAATAATAAGTCACCCCTATTATTTTATTAACACAAGCCATTTAAAATTCAAATATTCAAACACTTAATTAATACATTGGAGGATTCAATTTACTAATTAAGGCATTGGAATGAATTAATGGGAGAGGAGAAGGTGAAGAGATCTCATAAATGTTGTGAGAGTTTTCAACATTAAATAAGGGAGGTTAATGGGGGTTTATGAGAGTTATGGGTAGTTCAAGGGTTAGGTCCCATGTGGGCCCCACACCAAAAATATCCTGTCATGGGAGGTTATATGGGTGTGGGCCCCACCTCTAACTCCCCTTGAGAGGATATAACCACCATCCTTAAAATTAAATTGTGCTACACCAATTTTATTTATTTTAATCTAATTTCCCAAACAATAATTCTCAACTCGCTTAAAACGCAACTGCTATAAAGGACCCCTTAAGAAATTACAGACGCTGCGAGTTAATCAGTGCCCTCAGATTTCAATTCCTAGCATCGGTTCAAAAGATAGAAAAATCGGCTTGTTCGTTTACTAAACGTACCCAAGCTAAACTTCGTAAATTGATTCTGAGAACACCGGGCCTCGAAATCAAGTGCCTTCAAAAGCCACAGATTCATAAAATTCCAAAGTTTTTAAGAAAATGTTTTCCTTGAAATTTTTGGTCTTTACATTACTCCCCCCTCAGGGCTTTACGTACCCGTAACGCTACAACATAAACTAGGGAAATAAATGAGGGTATTGTGCATGCATCTGAGCCTCTCACTCCAATGTGGTCTCTTTGAGGTTCCCATACTGCCAAAGAATTCACACCAGAGGAATAGACTGTCCATGTAGGACCCGCTCCTATCGATCCTCAATCTCCACCGGGACCTCTGTGAATGTAGCCCCGTCATTGATGTCCATCTCCCCTTTATCAATGATGTGGGTCGGGTCATGCACGTATCTCCCCAGCTGAGATACTTAGAAGATGTCATGCACCCGGTGCAACTGAGGTGGAAGGGCTAGGGGATAAGCCACCACGCCTACTCTACTATGGACCTGGAAAGAACCGATGAAGTGCAGAGATAACTTACCTCCCCAACCAAATCTCTGTAATCCACGTCGAGGTGAGACCCATAAGAAAACGTGGTCACCATCCTCGAAATCCAGTGGACATTATCTCCTATCAGCATAGGACTAATGTCTGCTCTATGCAGTCCTCATATTCTCATGGATGATCTGCACCTTCTCCATCATAGCCTGAACCATCTCTGGTCCTATAAGTGCTGACTCCCCAAGGACATTCTAGAACAGAGGTGATCTGCAAGGTCGGTCGTACAGTTCCTCGTTTGGTGCCATCCCGATGGTGGAGTAGTAGCTATTGTTGTACGCAAACTCCACCAAGGGTATGTGATCCTCCCAGCTATGACCAAAGTCAAGGACACATTTACAGAGCATTTCCTCGGGAGTCTTAATGGTCCTCTCTGTCTGGCCATCTGTTTGGGGATGAAAGGCAGTTATGAGGCGTAGCTGCATCCCCAATGCCTCCTGCAACCCCTTCCAAATCTGGGGAGAAAAGCGAGTGTCTCGATCGGAGACGATATATGATGGCTAACCATGAATCTGTACGATCTCTTGAACGTAGAGGCATCCCAAGATCTCTACTAAGCCCTTCTCTCTGATAGGACGGAAGTGGGCATACTTGGTGAGTCGGTCGATGATCACCCAGATAGAGTCGTGTTCCCTGGATGTACGTGGAAGCCCCATCACAAAATCCATGGATATCCCATCCCATATTTACTCCGGAACCTCTAAGGGTTGTACCAAGCCTGCTGGTACCTGGTGCTCCACCTTCACTTGATGGCAAGTGAGGCATCATGAAACCAACTCTGCTACTTCCTTCTTCATACCCAGCCACCAGTGCTGACGTCTGAGGTGCTGGTACATCTTCTCCACTCCAGGATGTACCACTAGAGGGGAAGTGTGAAACTCCCTCAGTACTTCCTCCTGTAGTGTAATTGGTACCATGGTAGGTCCCCTAAAGAGGATTACGTGCTCTCCACATTCATAAAATCCATTAGGCGCATGCCCTGTGGAAATCTGAGCACGTTGTGTCTCACAGTCAATGCCACCATGTTGTGCCTCTCTGACCCGATGATGTATTGAAGGAGTAACTATGAGGGATTGTAGAAAATCTTCCCCATCTCTATCCACGAAGGATATCTACAAAGAGGTTAACTGCTTTGCCACTTCTCCAAGTAGCTTAATGCCTGATCTCCTGCTGAGAGCATCAGTTACTACGTTCCCCTTCCTAGGATTATAGAATTTCTCAAAGTCATAGTCCTAGTGGAACTCGAGCCATCGCCGTTGTCTCGGATTCATGTCCTTATGTGAGAAAATGTACCTGAGACTTTGGTGGTCAGAGTAGACTGTAAAGCGATCACCCATGAGACAGTACCTCCACATATTCAAGGAGAAGACCACTACTGCTAACTCCAGGTCATGGGTAGCGTAGTTCTGCTCGTACTGCCTCAACTGCCCTGAACCATAGGCGATCACTTCCTGCTCCTGCATCTACACACACCCGAGTGCAGTCCCTGATGCGTCATAGTAAACAAAGTACCCAACGCCCTCCTCTTGTAGCCTCAAGATGGGAATGCTATTCAATCTCTGTCTCAGCTCCTAGAAGCTCTACTGGTATCTATCTAACCCCGCGAAGGGTTTCCCCATCTTCTTCAAAGCTAGAAGTTGTGCTACAACTCTGGAGAAATCTGGCACAAATCTCCGATAGTACCCAGCCAGACCAAGGAAATTCTGCACCTCTATCACGCTCCTGGGTGGCTCCGATGAAAGTAGTGCTTCGATATTCACAGGATCCACCACAACTCCAACCTTATAGATGACGTGCCCCACGAAGTGAACCTATCAAATCCAGAACTGCCACTTAGAGAGCCTGCCATAAAGATGGTGGTCTCATATTGTGTCCAGTACACCCCGCAAGTGGTAGGCATGCTCCTCCTTAGTAGTAGAGTAAATCATTATTTCATCGATGAAGACTACGAAAACGTGATCGAGGTAAGGCTGGAAGATCCTATTCATGAGACTCATGAACACTGATGGTGCATTGGTTATGCCAAAGGGCATAACCAAGAACTCGTAGTGTCTATTCCAACATCTGAAGTCCATCTTCTACACAACCTCATCTTGAACTCTGAGCTGATGATAGTGTGACCTAAAGTCTATCTTTGAGAACCATCGTGCTCCCAAGAGTTGATCAAAGAGGTCGTCAATCCTCGGGAGTGGGTATTTGTTCATTACGGTCACCTGATTATGGATATGGTAGTCAAAACATAGTCATAATCTCCCATTCACCTTTTTGGTGAATGAAATCGTAGAATCCCATAATGAAACACTGGGTCGGATGAATCCCTTTCCCTGCAAGTCCTCCGGCTGTACCCGCATCTCACGAACCTCGGCGGGAGCCATCCAATATGCTAGAGAAGATATCGGTGATGTCCTAGGGGTATAGTTCAATGTAGAAATATACCTATCATTGAGGAGGTAGTCCTGGTACGTCCTCAGGAAAAACGTCTGCCAACTGATCCACCACAATAGAAAAACTCAGACTCCGCACATCAACCGCTCCTAGAATGAGACTATCCAAATGATGTGTAATCGGGTTCCCTCTCCTCGGCGTAAGTCCATCCTATGCTGCAAAGGCTCCCTTATCGCCGGTGAAGGTGAACCAGGTCTCATCTTTGCAGACAAACCACACTTTGCGCCGATTACAGTATATTTGGGCATAGACTGTAGATAACCAGTCCATACCCAAGATGATGTCATAAGGCCTCGACGCCGCTACAATAAGATCCCAACTAGGACTCTTTCCTCCTAGAGTAAGCTCACACTACTGGCACCAGTGCGTAATAATTGAGTCTACTCCCGTAGGAGTCTCTATCTATAAGGATCGAGCCAACGACTCCATAAGAATATCTGAGCTCCGATCAAGGGAATCAACAATAAAAGAATGACTCGCTCATGTGTCTATAAGAACTGAAGCATGGGTGTAATAGACACACATAGTACCTCGAATCATCTCAGGTACGCTGTGGTTGTAGGCCTTGACTTCCTAGAGGTGAGCCTGCCCCTTTCTGCTAGCTCCCTGTAGTCTGGGTGGTCCCCCTAGTGGTGGTGGTGGTAGAGCCTCGAAGCGTCGTCCACCACCCGCTGCTCGGCTAGCTCCTCGGCCTCGTCTACCTGATCCCTACGGACCACCACGGTCAAACTTATTCCACTTCCGGGGAGGTCCCTCCGTAGTCTGCTACTCATCTGCATGGCAGTTTGGGCAGTCCCGAGCCATGTGGCCCTGCCTGCCGCATGCATAGCACTGACTTCCCCTCGTATGGTTGGCTTTGCTCTGTGTGCCCTGCATATCCAAACCAGTATCATGAGGTCACCCACCTGATGGCCTGGTCTGCTTGGACCTATGTGACATCTGTCTACTGCATGCTATAGAAGACTCCGCTACGTGTTACCCTGTGGTGGGTCTCGCTGCTGGAGTTGTCTCAGAAAGAAATTTATCCATGAGAAGGGATCGCTCTAGTACTCATGCCTGTGTCGGAATGCTGAGTGAGATCATTGAAGCCCTGATCTCCTGCCTCAGTCCCTGCTCAATGATCTGAGCCTAGAAGAATGGGTCTTATACCATGTCTGTGGAGTAGCGCGGGAGGTCGGTAAATCTCACTGAGTGCTGGGATATAGTCATACTACCCTGCCGCAGATGTAGTAACTTCTAGATGCACACCGCACGGAGGGTGGCTGGAACAAACTCCGAGCGGAAGAGGCTCTTGAAGTCCATCCAAAGTAGAGATTCCTCTTCGTGCACCTAGAGCATCAGGCTCCACCATTTACCTACTTTTTCATGCAAGAGATTCATAGTAAGGATCACCTTAAGGTCAGCTGGTGTACCCACAAATCAGAAGACTCTGACGATAGCCTCTATCCAATCCTAGGTTGCCTTAGGGTCCATTTCTCTGTTGAACCATGGCAGCCTCTATCGTTGAAACTCATGCAATGCACTCAGGCGGCGTGAAGTATCAGCTGCTGGGGCTAGTGGCATCAGTGGATTAGATGGTAGTTGTACCGATGGTACCTCCGCTGTAATGGGCCCCAGCACCGAGGCCTCATCGCTCGAGGGGCTTCCATCTCGCAAGTAACTAGGAACCCAACCTGGCTGCCTTTGTGGGTCCATCTTGAAAAGAAACAGATGCACCATGGTCAAACAGTATACCTGGTGAGCTGACAAAATGTAATTATAATGAAAAAAATTTGAAATACACATGAAATCTGTGTTTTCGAGCACTGAGTCAGAAATCAGAAGTCAGGGTCTTGGAGTATGGATTTGTCGGCCGCCACACCAACACTGGACTCCCTACACTAAAAACCACAGTCAATACTATTAACACTATTGCTTCATAGAGAAGAAATATCAGATTCCTGAGTTCTACGGTAGAACCGACTCCACTGATACCAATTTGTCATGACCCATCCACGGGGCCCGTGTCATGACTTCCCAAAGCCCGCCTACCATAGGCCATGGGCCGGTGACTAGCACCAAAGGCGTAAATCCCAATTAAAATCGAAGGAATTGAATTTATATAAGTAAACAAACACAACATAGTACACATGTTAAGTATGCACTAAGTAAAATTCAGTACAAAATTAAGTGCTGAAAAGTAAATGGGCCATTATACAAACCCAAATGAAAGTACAGTACAAATGAAAAGGAAATTACAACAGTAGTAAAGTAAAGCGAAAACCATTGAGTCGTCCTCTGGGAATCCCTTTTGAAGGGTGGGTACAGATACTCTCGTAGGTACCTCGGGTCCATCCATCTGCTCTGTTAATGTCCCGCCAAGTGGTCCACCTCTGGGTACCGTCCGGCTCCACAAACCTCTACCTCGATCAGTGCTGTCTGTCGTCTGCATTTAACACCAAGTAGTATGGGCATAGCTCGTGTAGGGTGAGTATAATGATACTTGTTAGGGACCCAGAGACCCCTGAAGGTCACCCAATATGGAAGAAGCATAACCCACAAAGTAAAGATACAAACACGAATAAACAACCAACCCTACTTAGGTATATTCCCATACATATAACTAAGATATCAATCTTAGTTCGGCTCCAACTCTCGAGCCCAAGCACAACCCAGTCCATACAGGAAAGATAGTCAATCACATCAATGATAATGATTGAAATTCAAGACTCATCTCACACAGGTATACTACTCACAAAGAGGGATAGAGATGATTAGATGTAGCCTCCAAGTCATCTCCTATGTCGAACCCACGTAGGATCCAATTACAGAAGTCGACACTGCCGAACCCACGTAGGATCCAAGTACATTAACCATCGCTGCTGAACCCATGTGGGATCCAAGTACAGTCGTCATCACTGCCAAACTCCTGGAGGATCCATGTACAGTCGTCCTCACTATCAAACCCATGTAGGATCCAAGTTCAGTCATCACCATTTTCGAACCCATGGAGGAACCCCGCATCGTAGTCGTTGCAGTCGCAACAAGCTCTAGGGTTCCCGCACACAACATACTCGATTCCGGAGGGTCTTCTCCTAGATTAAAGGGGATCGATACATCAACGGTCATGAAGTTCTATGTTGATGTACCCTGAAGTTCCATCGTGTCATGAAGGAACTCAACGTGACAGACGGTGCATCAAAAGAATGCCTGGTCTGAGAGATATTGGATTTTCCGTTCCAGGGGCCAGTTGGAAATATTCTCGTTCCAAACGAGACTGTTTTCCAAATATGGACAAAACTCACTTATATTACGCAAAAGTACCACCTCGTCGAAAGGATTGTAGTGCCACATATGGCGCGTCGATCAGATGTGCGGTCTTTAGGTTATTCGTGTTTAAGTGAATAACGGGCCAGACCCGATAAGCCTAGGGGGCGGGCCGGTCGAGTCACCCAGTTTTTGCGGGTCTGACCCGGTAGGGGTGTCAGACCGACCCAAAGATTCATGCAGCATGGCCTGAGGGGCGTGGCTCGGCCCGACCCTAAGTGGCCCGACAAGGCACGGCGTGGCGCAACCTGACCTGATGCGGCCCGGCTCAGCCCGGCCAGTCGGCCGGGCTAGTCGCGGCCCGGGTGGGTGCGACCAGGCGGGGTGCGGCGCGGCCGGCATGACCAGCCAGCCGGGTTGCTCGGCCCAAAGGCCGAGTGGTCTGAGGGGGGCGCAACCCCCCAGCTGCCCTAACCGGCAACGCCAAGCGGCCCCGCCCTCCCAAACCGGCTGGTGGAAGCCGGCCGGCATTCTGGCGCAAGTCGACCGCTCGGGCGGGCTACGGGTTCTCCTGCGCAGTTCCATCATAGCGTTGGGGCTTTGCTCCACCCACCCAGCCGATGGGCCGGCCTGTTCTTCCACTGAAGCGGCCTGCAAAGCGGGCCGAATTTCTTTCCATTGAGCCGGCACGACGGCCCCGACTTCCTCCGCCCCGGCCTACCCTGGAGGCGGCTCCACTTTCCCGGCACTGCGCATCGGCGCCGTTCTTCCTTCGTCGCGGCCCACTTGGCTGCAGATTTTCATTGCGTGTGCATCATCGGCCCTTGCGCCACCGGCCTCTTCCATGTTCCGCCTCTTGTCACCGATTCCAAAAATTAATGAAGATCAAACGGAGAGTCGTCAAGTCGTGTTCATTTGTCCTGCGCCCTCTGTGTTAAGCAACATAAAGAGGATGAGACAATCAAAGTTATACAACAACAAATGAGGAACAATTTTAATCCATTAAAATTGAACATAAACCCCTACCTCAATAATTGACGTTGCACGTCGGGCGTCGCAGAAGACGGCGTCGCGGGGAGAGGATTTGTAGACGATGTTGGAGTACGTCCGAGGAGGAAGCAATATCTCCTCACTTGTCGCGGAGAAGAGAAATAAAGGTGCATCATTTTTCTTCGTGGAACCGGCATTCTTCGTCAAAGAAGTCGCCTTTCTTCATCGGAGAATAAAACTAATCTCTCAAGAGCTCTCTCCCTTCACACAACGAAAGCCCCCCCCCCCCAATATAAAATAACAAGCTACCCCAATTTTTTTATTCACACAAGCCATTTAAAATTCAAACATTCAAACACTTAATTAATAAATAGTAGGATTCAATTTATTAATTAAGGCGTTGGCATGAATTAATGGGAGAGGGGAAGGTGAAGAGATCTCATAAATATTGGGAGAGTTGTCAACATTAAAAAATGGAGTTTAATGGTGGTTTATGAGAGTTATGGGAAGTTGAAGGGTTAGGTCAAGTGTGGCCCCCACACCACAAATATCCTCTCATGGGATGTTATGTGGGTGTGGGCCCCACCTCTAACTCCACTTGAGAGGAAATAACCACCATCATTAAAAGAAAATTTTGCTACACCAATTTTATTTATTTTAATCTAATTTCACAGAAAATAATTCTCAACCCACTTAAAACGCAACTACGGTAATGGTCCCCTTAAGCAATTACCAGCACTGTGAGTTCATCGGTGCCCTTAGATTTTAATTCCGAGCACTGGTTCAGAAGAAAGAAAAACCCGCTCGTTCGTTTAGTAAACGTACCTGAGCTAAACTTTGAAAATTTATTCTTGGAACACCGTTCCTCGGAATCAAATGCCGTCAGAAGCCATGGATTCTTAAAATTCTAAATTATTTAAGAAAAAAATTCCTTGAAATTTCTGGGTCTTTACATCATAGGCTTATGACAATATAATATTGACATCAATATTAGTAGCCCTCATAATATTCATTTCGAAGAGTTATAATTCAAATAATAAGCACTTATAATAACTAGTAATCTAAAATAAACTCTTTATATCAATGATTCTCATGGGATTATCTCAAGAAACTACAGCAGCTAACTTCTCGGGGCCAACTGATAATCTATTTTTTAGAGAAAATATTCCACATATAATGAGATTTTTCATTTAGAAGTTCCACTTTTTCTAAATAGAATATATATGATTCTCACTCATTGTATACAATATGATATACATAATTTTTTGTGGTTGTTTCATGTGTTTGTATTCAATGAAAATATTGTCTCAAAATACCAACAAAAATAGATCCATATATGGTTGGAGAACCTAGTTAATAATTTCCATGGAATCAATTAGAGCATTGTGAGACCGAACGACATGACCATGTACTAGAAGAAGGAATATATAATAAATAATTCAGTATATGGTATATGTTATTGTCTAACATTCTCTTATTGATAAACCGATATTAGAAATATTTTAGAGAAAAATCTTCATCCTCATATCTAGTTAAAGTGATCATATATATGTGGAAATGGATATCAATTCTGATCCATATGTGGGATTAACTGATGGTAACACACAAAAATCTTAATGGTGCTATATGTGTATTTGGGTAAAAGGGAAATGAAAAGCACAATGAATAATTGGGTCATATATAACCCTATTCTTCCAATTCCTATAACTACATATTAGTATATTGAAACATTATTCTAGATATCCTATAAAGAGGAATGGGTACCTATGTACCTAAAGACACAAGATCATTGAAAAATTTGACCTCTCCCATAAGAGGTATCCCATGAATGATTTTTGGGAAAAAATACATGATATGATCTACCAAAAGAGAGAAATCCACATGATGAATACCCTGATCATCACAATATTTTCTAAAAATTTGGGAGTTCATCTTACTGACATCATGATTCTTGTGTCCATATTGGCTCAACTAAACATTACTTTTCACCCTTGTGAATAAAATCCCTTCCCATTTGTTGTATGAAAGTAAACCCTAAATGATAATATTCAATGTAATCTTTATCGGGGAAAAAACGGTACATCCTGAGAGTGATATCACACCGACTCATATTTAGGAAAAAATATGTCACATACATTGAAAACCCCACCAATCGTAAGGGGGAACACACTTTACTAGAGTACACTCTCTAATAATATATACAATAGAGTAATGATGGTATTCTTGTTACATTAATACTAAAAATAATTCCCAAGGATATTCACATTAGCCATGTATTGGAAGGAATGTGAATCACCTATAAAAAATATAATATAAAAACATAGAGGCTAAAAGAATAATACCTCTACGTATTGAAGGTTAAACACTATGCTCCTCTGGTATTGGTTTCACTACATACATTTAGCTAGATCTATGACCCTGGTATGTAGTCTTGATATCATTATCTTGTGAGCTCGACTATCATGGTAAGTATACTATATGGATACCCAAAACACAACCTCATCCTCCAACTAATTAAATGGATGTACTCAAACTCATTACCCAATGAGAAGATACTAACCCCGATCTTAAACCTTGAGTAAGTGAAAACCTATATCAATGGATAGCATAGTAAAACATATGAAAAAGCATTATAGATGGATTATCATTCATCAAGATCGGAGCTTGACTAGGTCCTCATACAATGATGTCTCATATGTCCCAGTCTCCCTCACTCATGTAACCTCACAATGATACTTGATTATTTACCCCATATACTAATACAACCATGTTGAAGTTATAAAGAACATTTCCAACTGTTGGTAGATATTGTTTCAGATCTTGGTTAGAACAGCCCTAGATGGAACCCATATCATCTCTCAAAATACAGTACATGATATGCAGCTGATTAACTATTCTATATAAGTTAGTAAGCCAAAATATGTGAACCTGTGATATAATTTCATACCATTGACCATCCTTGAATCATGTAGATTTCGATAACTTTTAACCTAATAGAATAGGTTCGAAACACTTGATCTCTATGAAATGTGCAGAATTATCCATGACTGATAAGAAACCCTACTCCATGTGTATAAACTATTTAGATAAATCATCTCACAATATTCAAGGATAGAAATAATCGTAGATGACGTTATGAAAATACCTCCATGTCATATCAAAATGATTACTGATCTGTGTAATATAATCCCACCATCTCTTGATGAAATCTCATATCATATATGTTGTCATATTTACTCCCCTCTAAAGAGATGCCTCCAGATGCTCTAAAATCAATAACATGTATTCTAGATATGATTCTATAGTTTGGTGTCTTCCATTCTCCAACAACATGGGTATATGTTGTCACTAAAACTCTTGCACAAACTCATCCACAGTCAGGTTTGGTCATAAACCTCCCTGAATGTTCTATTTAATGGGGTGGAAATAGTCTTGAAATTTTCCATCAGTGCCCATATCAGGTAAAATTAGGGGTTCTAATAGAGGCAATACTAGTGGTTCTACCGGAGGGAATGTCCCAACACCTCTTCACGTAATTAATGGGGTAATATAAACATGAAATTGAAGTTGTGTGTCATATAAATCCTCCTGTTATTTAAATGGTTCATGGTGAAATAGGACCTTTCAATATTGGCATGTTTTAAAAACTATATTTATATAGAACATCAAAAAATAAAGTGAATCACCAAATGGTGAATTTAAGGAAACATTAATAATAGAATTCCATAAAAACATATACATCCCATGTATATTTTTTCACTAAACATGGGTGAGGTACCTTTAGGAACACGTTTATAACCAAATTCGAAAACATTATATTTCTCTTTTATATTATCCCAAAAGTGAACTAAACTGAAATGAAAGCCATTTATACTACATTATTATATCATAAACCAAGTTCAACCAATAGTACCAAAACCTATTTTTCCACACAAGTCGTGTATGTTTCCCAATACACCACGGACTGCTGAATAGTAGTGAGCATCCATGGTGGAACAATGTGAGGACTATACCCAAATGATTTGAGTGTAGCATGGTGTTATAATCATAATTTTCAATAGTTGAAGAATAAAAGAAAAATAAAAACTGGAATTATAAACATCCATTATATAATTTACCATATAATCACTTTAATCATTTTCACATAACAACATTAATCATGGAAGGAAATAAAATAAATAAATACATGCATATATTGATGCTGGTACACCAACATATAAGTATGCCAAAATATCTAAAAAGAAAAAAAGGATACCTACAAGTAGGATCAAAATAAATATATCTAAAGACCCCAACCACAATATCCAGTAGTAGGAACCATAGATAATTACATTGTTATGATTACATGGAAGTTGTATCCAAAAGGATTGAATAATTTATAATTTTTGGAAAACAACATACAAACATAATATTTTCAAGACTAATTAAGAATAAATACTTTATAAAAATTATATTAAAAATATACATAACTGCTAGAACTATCCTAAAAGTCATTCCTAATATTCATATTCACATCCCGGGGAATAATAAGACATAAGAAAAGAGTGATGTAGTCTGCTCAGTAGAGGTAAGAAATACAGTGGATGTTATCACAAAAAGAAGTATTAGACATGGTGAATAAATAAAATCATATTCCTTTAAAAATATACTTGAGTGTAAAATGGCAGGAATGAAAACTTTGTTCATAAATCCGATTAACTAACCATAATAGAACAAACCTTAGTCATTTATATTCTACAAGTCAATTATCCCATTTTTAAAAAAATTACTAATTTCATAATGAGAGAATGAATATTTCCAAACATCTGAAACATATTATCGAGGACTTGGATTTGAGGTCTGAAAATACTAGGGAAAGGGATTTTCTTAAACCCAATTTTGTTTTGTCTAATAAGACCCCCCCAATGCATGTAAAGGCTATATAAGTCCAAACCTTCTCATCATAAGTAAAATTCATTCTTCATATAAATAGGGATAAGTATCGAAAACATGAAAATATGAAATGTAAATAACTTTTCCCAACCTGTAATCATAATCACAAAAAATATGACTATCATGGTGAATGGTGTCAATATAGCACGTACAAAGTCAGACATTTCATAAATCATTTAAAAACATAAGATATATAACAATTTTAAGATATCTATTTTAATGAATCCTGATATTAAAAAGATGTGTTGAAATAGATAAAAATACTCAAATAAAATCATCAAGAATTCTTAAAATAAATACCCATTTTACATTGCAAAGAAGAGTTTTTTTGAAAAAATAATTTTTATTTTTCATAATTATTAATATAAAACATGTAATAAAAATTTTTTTTTCATGAAAAATTATTGATTTTTATAAAAAAAAATTGGTGTCTTAAAATAGATTATAGATGGTACCTTAAAATTGATAAGTAATAAAGACTTTCCCATTAATCGGGATTGCGTATCGAGAAGAATTGAAAAGGAAAACATGAAAAAAAAATATACGAAAGATGCAACGATCTAGAGACAAGATTTATTGAATGTGTACCCTGAAATTAGAAAAAGTATATAAAAATAATGAAGAATTAAATTTGTGTATATAGGATGTGAGAATACCATAAATTAAATTTATGGTTCGGGAATAAAACCCTTACAAATATCACATAATTAGAGTGATGAAAAATCAATTTCATAATTATTGATGTCAAAAACATATCCATACAATGTAATTGTATATAATTTATGAAATATTAAGATGTAACTCACACTTATTATTGGAATAACATGACCAATGAAATTTATTTGTAACTCAATTAATGAAAATTGAATTAATATATCTCATTCCTTATGTCTAAATGTGTGCTACATTTGATATTAATGTCTTGGATAATCAATTTAAATCAAATAATTATTTAATCTAAAACATTCTCTATATTTATTTTATTAATTATAGTTTAATTACATTCAATAATGGACTTTATAATGTTGTATAAGATACAATTTTATTTCTCGTGATAGTTCATTTACTTGGTTTTCAAGACTGGTACACTTGTATATGAGTATAGAAGTTTATGTGGAATTGGTATAATTCCCTAGAATTTAATTTATATGATATTAATGATCGTATAGAGGTGAAAAAGGTTTTATATATCCTTTTTTATATGGAATTATGATGAATCATTCGATAATACATTTAGATATACTCATTTTCATTATATTTTGGTTATTGATAATAAATAACTCAATTAGATTTATCGTTTTTTATAATGTTTATATGTTACTTACAGAACATAAGATAGGTTGTAATAAATATATTATATTCTAATTTAACCATAATTTTTTGTTACAATCTTCGAAGGAGAAATTGAAGAACAAAAATCAGTCGTCCGCAAAGGTTGTAAATCAGCACTGCTCAGATGATGATTTCATTTTAAAATTTTAAGAGAGAGATAAAGAGAGAAAATAGTTTAAGTAAATGAATTTAATTAACAAAAAATAATTATATCATATAGATGATATTGTATTTATCTTTTTCATTTGGATTGAGAAGTACAGGAGATAATAATAAAATAAAATAACATGAAACAAAAAAATGTCAAAAGATGAGAAATTATCTCTTAAATAATCCTCATCCAGAACATCCTAAAAGGAATTTGATTTGATATTTTGTTAATAGAAAGTTATCATGGACATAGGGATATGATTTTGGATAATATTGGGAAGATATTAGACAATCTACAAGGCATATAGGTTTGAGGATATGTGGTGGTGAGGGGTGGTATTTATTGTTCAGGACAAGGGTGATATCTAGTTATTAAATTATTTATTTTAAAAAATATCTCATGACAAGACATAGTGTTGATTATTGTGACTAAATATATAAATATTAACACTGGATTTTGAACCAAGGGTTCTTACATCATCCAAATATCACATATGACTCAATAAATAGTCTATTTATCATTTGTTGTAAATTATTATATTTTTCTACACACAAACAATTCATGTAATTTAGAAAAATCCATAAAATAAATCCAAAACATTTTTCTACATGTATAATTAAAAAATATAATCCATTTTACAACAATAAAATTCAAAATATGAGAAATTTATTTTTAATTAAAATCATCATTTACTCAAAAAAATATTGATTTTAAATATATAACTTGTTATAGAACACATTCAAAAACTAACTAAGGTCTCATTAAATTTCAATAAAAGCATAAGAAAACGAAATGTTAATTTATGAATAAATTTTATATGAATAAATTTTATTTTTATTTATTTTTTAGGAAAAACGATTCCTTAAATATTTATGACTTACAAATATACAAATACTTTTGTAAAAAATTTATTAACATATTCATTTACTTATAATATGATATAATTATATGATACTTTCATTTATAATGTTCCAAAATTTTATTCATAATAAAATTTTGGAATTTATAATTCATTAGTCTATTTTATTATTCATAAGGGTAATTTTACTATTATTTTTGTGAAATTACTATTTCAATGTTATAGATCTCTTGTCTTATATAAATACATCATTTTATCCATTTTTCATTTATGATGATTGTATTGTGTTCTAAAAGTAATTTTATTTAATCCATACTATAATGACCTTAGAAACAAAATTTCATTGTTATAGTTACGGGTCATTAATTTATTCCCCCCTATAAACAATTCATCCTCTAAATGTTTATATTGTTGCAAAACAAAAATATTTTCATAGTTATTCATCACAAGATCCTCAGACTCCTACATCACCTCTCCAATTTTATGATTTTTACAAATTTACTTTTCCATCCATGTTGTTTGATTCCTAAAAACTTGTTCTTTAGTGTCCAGAATCTAGATAGTATCTCTATGATAAGGTAAATTAGGTTCCAATTTTAATTCTATAGAAGTAAGAACATGTGATGGGTCTGGATTGTAATTCCTTAACAAAAACATGTGGATTTCAATGTGAATGTTGGAAATGATAGGAATTATTTCCAAACAAAAATCCATACCTCAATTTTTCCCCATAATTTTAAAAGGACTAGTGTTCCTCGAGATGATGTTCCCTTTCTTCACAATTCTTATATGACCCTTCCATATAGATACTTTCTAGAAAACATGATCTCCTACTTGTAATTAAAAATCTGTCATTTGATTATCAGTTAAGATAATATTACTACTTTGATCTTATTTTATATGAGATTGAATAGTCTTAAATCCTGTCATTATTTCCTCCACAATCTCTGGTCGTACAATTTTTCTTTCACCAACTTCATCCCAACATGTTGGTGTATAAAATCTCTTTCCACAAAATTCTTCATGTGGTTACATTTGAATACTTAAATGGAAACTATTATTTTTTTGAAAATCTACCAACATAAGATCTTTAAGCCATAATCCTTGAAATCCAATGAAGAATGATCTCTTTATGTATTATAAGGTATGAATGGTCCTTTTATACATCCTATTTGTTTAAATTTGATAAGAAATATTCAAACAAAGCTCACTATCAAATTATTTTTTAAGGCTTCTCTAGAATATTGTTATAAATCATTGATCATGATGTAATGGCCTAGACCCTCCTAGTCCATACCTTTTTTAAATTTCTGGTGTTTGGGATGCCCTGGACCCATCAGGTCTAGATCTTAAGGGTGGTGTCTCGGTGGTAGGATGTCATCACGGTGCCAACCATCGGTAACCCCGATCGGTGTAACACTGATCTGTGTGTCACCAATCGATGGGTCACCGATCGGGGAGGCACTGATCAGTGAGAACCCTATGGGTGTGTCCCTGATCGGCGTGAAAATGATTAGTGTGTCTCGGATTGGTGTGTCACTGATCGGTGCGTCACTGATCGGTGGAAGAGGGGGCTTGTCTGGGTTTTCTTCCCCAGTTTTTCATGTAACACCAATTTTGAGACTTTTAACCTTTTTAAATTGGTTCGAAGATATTTTTAGTGCCATAACCAACATTTTAAATCCCCTAAGAGGTGGGAGTCCCTAAACGGACATGATTTCATCACTTTAAATGGAATATTTTAACCCACAGCTATTACAGCCACCACCCCAATGATAAATTAAATAAAAATTAATCCCATCGTGTCTAACCAACCAACTGGGTGGTGAAACCAAAATCTTCATTTAAAGATGTTCAATGTTTTTATCCTGTAAGTCCAGGATCTCGCCTCTTTATATCACACTGGAATTCTATTATTCTTCTTCATGGAAGGGTTCGTTCTCCCCATTGGTACGTTTGGAGTCCCCTTCCTGAGGAAAGTGGTGTGCTTGTGTTGTAGCCTTTCCTACTCATTCATGGAGTCCTCGGAGATCCTCCATTCATGTGGCACATCATAGTTCATGGTACATGGAGTAAAACATTGATCATTGATCACCAGAGTAGGGGTTTTCCTTAGTATCTCTTTATTGTGTATCATTAGGGGTGGGTATGAATTTGTTTCCTACAAGAATGGATGAAAACATACCTTAATGAGGATAATTAATGGAATTTTAATGGATTAAGGGTGTGTTTGATGTTTCCAATGTACTCTTTTACCCCTCTTAATATGTTGTGGATTGTATGGGATTATTTCAATAGAAAATCATGACCACTAGTGGTATTTTCTTGTTCACTAATGATCCTTCGTTTTTTAGTTAATTATATGATTGAATGGATGTAACATGGAAACTGGTCAATCACATAAACTCATTTGATTAAATTGATTCCCAATCATTAATAATCCTTGTGTGATCACCCATTTTATCCAAACCAAAAGACTAAACTAAATGAATGGAATATTTAAATTTGAATACTCCCTTGCTCTGTTCTGGTGACGTTTACAGTTGATGCTTGTGAAGTGTCATAGAAGGGGATGGGATCCCTTGTTGTGGATCAGTTGTTGTCTTATGATCATGTGCTCAGATGTTGCGGCTTGGTTTGGTTCTAGTATATCGAGGGATCTCACAGATCTCTATTGTTGTTGTGCCTTTACAAGAGAACCAGGTCTGAATGCTTTAATTGATTCTTGGCAGATTTTCCTTCCTTTTCTTGTGGCTATTCCTGTTAATTTCCCAATAGTGAAGAATTAATTTAAATATATTCACTGGAATATATAAATGAGAATGGGTTCAATGGGGAATTGTTTTTCGGGAATGAGTTGCGACATTATTGTGGTGCTTCTTATGAATGACTAGTAATGAGGGTGTTTTTGGATGGGCTGGTTTTGGTACCCCTATGATAGGATTAGTGCTTGTTTACCTATATGTATAATTTAGTTCTTATGTTTTATATTCACGCCCCACCCAAGTTGATCACTTCATGATGAACACCCACATTTCATGGGGGAGGGTGCTTTTCCAACACACCTATGAGTGGCTGGTTATTAGATCCTTTTCTGATCCCTTTCCTGAGTATCCCAAGACTCTTGGGCCATGTTGTGATGGCATGAGATCCATTACAGCCATATATTTTTCATTCAGGGTACGTGGTGGTGGTTGGCCTATGTGTGTGTGGGTAGGTGGCGTCCCAATTTCCTTCGGGATGAGTCCCCGGTGTCTTCAGGTGTGGCAGTAGTTGTTCAGGCCTAGGTATGTGCAGGCGTGGTTAGGTTTGGTTGTTGTCTCCCATGTTTCTATGGGAGGGATTTGGGGAAGTGATTGGCCAGTTGTATACGAACGGGATGTGTGGTTGTGATAACCAAGGAGTTTGCGTGCAGGGTGTGGTAGTGGGAGTATAGTGAGAATGGTGAGAGAGGTCCGATGAAAATGATGTCTTCATTAACTAGTGGGAAAGTGGTGTGGGGAACCCAAATATCGATGAGCTTATACTATTACATTACTTGACTTGTGTTATTTGGAAAGTGTACCTTAGTGAGGATGGGGTGGATAATTTTCCATTATAGGTTCTTTGGTTATCTCCTTTTCTCAAGGGCATTAGAATTTCTACCCACATGTTCACGGGGTCTTTTGGTTCTCCATACGTAATATACATGTATACTAACCCTACGTATATAAAAATGGCTTCAGATTTCTAGGAGAACTTTAGGGATGGTATAGGACATTACTTGTTTAGATATTGGGGACAATTATTGTTGTTGTTTTTCCTTTAACTGGTACTTTCATTTGAGTTTTTCTTATACTTTTGGAGAATTTAATTTTGGACATGCATATGGGAATAGTTTGTTTTGGCTTTACATCTACCCCCAGTTTTGGTGTTTTTTGGGATTTATTATATGATCTCCCAATCCTACTAAATAAAAAGGTTAATTTCTTCCACTGTGTGTTTGATTCTATACACTTGGTGCTAGTCTCCACTCTCGGTCCAATTGAAGGTGGGTTTTGGGGGTCATTATCTCTCCTTTAACATGAAGAAAGAAGGTTATGGAAATCTGAAGTCCTTTCCATCATCATGATGAAGGAGGGATGTGAAACATTGGTATCAGAGGTAGGGTTTGAGATATAGGATGGAGCTTAAGGTTACGTACATAGAGGATTGCATGGGATGGAAGTGAAACAATGCTAGGAAATATTGGTGTATGAAATAGTCCAGGGAAGACTGGCTAGGACTCTGGATTCTAGGGCCCCCTATGATCCAATGTAAGGACTCATGTCCTACTGAACGACCAAGTGAGGATACACTTATTGCAGGGTAGAGACCCTAGAAAAGGTACATGCATCATAATAACTATTGTTTTTGTGTTTTCTGGGTGTTCTGGGTATTTAAATAAATAAAAAGTTTTAGAAAAATTTAAATGCAGTATTCTATACTACTCGGTCTTAGGCATTCCTTGTTTTCCTTGTAGATATGGTACCTTGACGACGACCATGAGTAGTACGGGTGATCAAGGACCAGAAGGATTGTTTAGTTGATCAGATGAGGGCTAATCGAGAGAAGTAGGACGACTAGTGGAAGAGGATGCTTCGTGCCTTTTAGTGGAAGACCCTCGTGAAGTATGAGGGCAGTGTCTCAGACATAGAGACAGAGAGATGGCTCGAGGAGCTGCAGATAGCTTTCAACTTGATCTAGGATCTAATGGACTACTGGGTTCCTCTGGCAGTATGATAGATGTGGGGAGCGGCATGTCAATGGTGGACTCTCTACCTTAGGGAGAAGAGGGAGGCCGAGGTTGCATGGTCTGACTTCAAGAAGGAGTTCAGGGTAGAATTCCTCTCTTCCACGATGAAGGCTCGGAAGAGGATAGATCTTCTCTCCCTATAATAGGGGATAATGTCAGTGAGGGATTTGGGGATCAATTTCAAATTTCTCTTTCATTTTTCTCCAGAAATTTTTCCAGATGAGGAGTCTCAGGCAAGGCGTTTAGAGGGGGCCCTCTGACCTTCTCACCAATATACTGTTATTCCATTCACCATACAAATGTACATGGAGGTCCAAAAGAAGGCTGAAGTGGGGGATAAGATTCTCATGCTGGGAGGTATGCTGTGAGAGGGAAGCCAGTCAGAATTATCAAATGAGAAGGTAGTTAGAAGCAAGCCAACAGTGTTAGGGTCTTCTAGATTTAGACCTGTGGGGAGGAGGCCCCAGAACATCCAATTTTGATCTCTCGTTCCTCTCCCTTTCCTTGCAGGCCCAAGACCGAGGTGCTTTATTTGTGGTAGAAAAGGGCACCTTCATAATCAGTGCCCAGATAGGGTGCAGTACATTGGGGGTGGGTAGGTACAGTTCCCACCTCAGCAACAACAGTTTCCAGCTAGGCCCTTTCAGCAGCAGGAGTTGGGACAACGAGATCCTTCTCCTTTGAGAGCAGATGCGGCAGGATGAGTCCGACCCCTGGGTACTCCTCAAGGACCTCCACCAGGGCATGGTCAAGGAGGTTGTTGACATCCAAGAGGTAGTTGAGATGGGCATGGGAAGTTACACACCATAGAGGTACCAATTCTGGTAGGTTTGGAAGTCATTCAATGTATGATCAGCTTGTTTAGTAGAGTTGCCTATGAATGTTTTGATACAGCAGCTTCAAACACCTTTGTTGCACTCGGTCTGGCCTGTGCGCTGGGTTTATATGCTCAGAGACTTCCAGTTCCCCAGGAGTTGAGTACGCCAATCAGAGGTTAGACCAACTTTTTTCAAGTTTTCTGAGTGTGTAGACTGATGATAGGGTAACATCAGTATAGTCGGGATCTTTAACTATTGTAGATACAACTATATGATGTTATATAACTGGATCTCCAACTTTTTGTTGGTGGAATGTGCGGTTGTGATAGCCCAGGTGTGTGTGGATGGGGTGTGGTAGTGGGACTTCAAATAGAATGGTGGGATATGTCTGATGCATAGGATGTCTCTAATAACCAATGGTAAAGTGGTGCGGGTACCGAAATAATGATGTGCTAAAACTATTACATTACTAGAATTGTGTTATTTATGGATTGTGCCTTGGGGAGGATAAGATGGATTGTTTTCCATGCTAGGGGATTGGTTTGGATCCTCCTCTCATGGAAATTATAATGTCTCCATACTTGTGGATGATGTCTTTTGGGTTTCCCTACTGAGTATACCTATATACTCACTGTACGCATATAAAACAGCTTTTAGGTTTCCAGGAGGACTTTAGGGATAATGCAAGACCGTACTAGCTCAGATGTTGGGATAGTTGATGTTGTTGTTTTTCCTTTATTTGATAATTTCCTTTGGGAATTTCTTAAACTTTTTCAGCATTTACTTTTGGACATTCATATTGGAATGGTTTGTTTTGGGTTATCCTCTATACCCATTTTTGGTGTTGTTTGGGATTTACTATCTTATCTCCTGATCCTACTAAATAAAAGGGGTAATGCCTTCAATTTTGGGTGTGATTTTATACTCATGGTGTTATTCGCCACTATAGGACCTATTGAAGGTGGGTTTTGGGGTCATCATCACACCTTGAACTTGAGGAAGGAAGGGTCTAGAAATACGTTTTCCGTTCCCTCATCATGGTGAAGGCGGGTCGTGACACATGATCAGACTCAATAGAAAGAGGTGATTCATGATTTCTTAAAATTTTATTAATATAGAGTCATTCATGGAACACTAGTATAAAATCATCTCTTATAGAGGGAAACTATATATATTTGGTTAGTCGATCAATAATCACCCATATTTCATAATTCTTTGTTTGTGTTTCTAGTAATCTAGTGAAAAAATCCATATTGATGTCATCCCATTTCCATGTAGGTATAGGCATGGGTTGCTTGAAAACTCTAGGATGTTGACTATAATCATTCACATGTTGATAGTGTAAACATCTTGATAAGTAATCAGTAAATTTCCACTTCATATTATCATACATGAAATTTTCCTTCCAAACTCTATGCATCTAAGTTCAACCAGGGCGTATAGGGGTGTTCAAGCTATGGGTATCATCCAATAATTATCCTTTTTTATCTCATGTATAACATAAACACATAGCCACCCCCAAATTTCATATTTCTATCCTCACACTTGAATTATGGAATGTTACCAACATTCACATAATGAATTTTATTTTGATGATTCTCAACAATAGGATGATAACTATTAATCCTTTCAAATAATGATGGTTGGGAAACTAATTGAAAAAGTAATTATGTTTCACCATACATGATAATTCCTATATCCATCTCTTCTAGATCCATGTACATATGGTATGTGTCAATCTACATTTTTTCATAACTCCATGATGCTTCATCTCAATGCATTTTCTACCATATAACTTATATGTCATGATCATGAGTTGGGAAGATCTATTCATTAATTTTTAACTTCCTTCACACAATGGAAACAACTATATAATTCTATATATGGAAACAACCAAGTCCTTTATTTTATTCATCCCTATAAATAAAAAATCCACCATTTCCTAATGGTATATTCAAGATCGGTCAATTCACTATTATTCTATTAAAATTATAAAAAATATTCATCACATTATTTTTTCCATATGAACTTAACCCCATGATGAGTAATCTTGTTTAATGGGTTATCTAATCAGTTGATGTAATGAATGAAACACTGATAATAACTTACTAAAAAAATAAATCTACATAGATGGGTTATGTTCATTGGTGTAGGTCATTCTTATACTACATTGGTATTCAATGTATCATCTGAGAGATCATCCTTTTAGAAAACATGACCATGAGAAAAATTGATTGAAGTGGAAATTCAATATTCATTAATAATTTATATAATTAATTTCTTCTAAGAGTATTTCGAACAATCAACAAGTGATTCCGATGGTCTTTTTATCTTTTCGATCATGCCAAGTTATCATCAATAAATACCACAATAAATTAATATAGATATTACTTGAGATCTCTGTTCATTATATCCAATAAAATGGATGGTTCATCAGTTAGTCCAAATGGAATTACAGTAAACTCATAATCCCAATATCAATTTCGAAATGATGTCTTTGGAATATCATCATTCCACACATGCAACTGATGATATCCAGATTGATGTTCAATCTTAAAAAATATTTATCCAAATCCAGTTGATCGAATAAATCATCAATATGATGTAGGTTTACTTGTTCTTTGCTGTAATATCATTGATTTCTCTATTGTAAATTAGTATCCTCATGGATTAGTCATTCATCATGACAAATTGTACTGGGTCTCCCCTTATAGAAACACTAGGGAAGATACATCCTTTATCACTCAATTCCTATAGTTTTTCCTCCAATTTTACTAATTCCACTATGTCCATTCTAAATGTAGTCTTTGATATAGGCCAGGAACCATGAATGAATTCAATAGAGAAGTAAATTTCCAACTCAAAATGATTTCTTGCTAAATCCTATAGCAATACATCAATGTATTATTATATAATAGTTGCATCCTAAAACATTTGTATATATTTACTTATCAATATATCCCTCCCCAAGAATTTAATTTAGTTGAACTAACTGGCATGGATCTAAATGAGAATTAGATGGTGATGATTTTCTCTAAATATAATGGATTCAACACATTCCACACATATCATAATTTCATTCTTCGTGAAATAGATTATCAAATTATATTTTGAAATCAAGTCCATGTCAAGGATTATGTTAGAGTAGACCATAAGTATGATGATAAAATCAACAGACAAAGCACGTTAAAATTCCATGTTGGTAACTACATAAAATATATTTGTTTGATTAATACATACATTATAATTTTTGATTGAAAACTAACTTATTAAGAAGAATTGAAAAAATTTAATTTTCAAAAAAAATTGGAAGATATAAAGGAATATGATTATGCAAAACTAAATGAATAATATGCTTAATTTTTAATAGGGATTAATGTACCTACTGTTAAATCCTTAAGAACTTCAACATCATCTATTGGGATTGAATAAGCTTATCCTTTCCCATTGGGCATTTTATGTATAATTTTCCTTAACACTTTGTACAATCATTTGAATAACGTCACGTCTCCATACAATTATTAAATTGGACATTGGTATATTTTTTTCTTTTCCATCATGGGATTTTTCGTCTATTTCACTAGACCTATAATAGACTATTTTCCCTGTTAAGAAGTCTCCAAGGATTTTCTGTCCAAAAGTGTCACATGTTGGAAAAGACCCATTTCTATTATTTACATAATACATTATTTCCTTCACTAACATATTCTTTTCTTTATTTCCATTAATGCAATAAGACTTAGAGAATTCATTATCTTTATTTGTAACACATGATACTATACCTTCATATGATGATATTGTTTGGGAAAATAGTTCGCTTCAGGAGAATGGATTTAAACAATCGAAGAATCGATCAATGATTTTCCATGGATTTTCTATGTAGTTTATGACATTCCTTATTAACCTTGTAAATTTTTCTTCATATCATTCATCATTTTTCTCATCTTTTTGTTTTGGAATCGTGAATTTCTCTTCCAAATCAACTCATTGTTCATGAGGATAATGAATTTCATGGGAAATTTCCTTAAAATCCCTCCATTACCTATTTTTAATTTCTTCATCCTCTTTCATGTTACAAATTATTTACCACCATTGATCTACTTCTTTTGAAAGATTATAAACATCCATAATTACTTTCTCCCATTCATTACCTCCCAACACATGAAATATCATCTTCAAGTAACTTCTCCACTACTTCAATATAATTGGTTTTTAGTATCCTTTAATTATGGAGGATATTGTTCCATAAAGTGTTCTCACATCTCTCCTCCATTTTGTGTTTAAGGATTCTCAATATGGGTATGGTTATTTTTTATAACCTAACATAGTTGTCCTAGTATTGTTATATGTTTCTCAACACTAGTCTAATTGGAAATATTGACTTTTACATCTTTCATAAAAAGAAAATTCATAAATGGGATATGTGCATTGATACATTTTACATTAATTCCACAAGGAACCATTTATAAATAATGACATACACTATATTACGTAATAAATTGTGATGTGAAATATCAAAACTGTAAAACTATGAACATAAATTGATTTTTTATTCTTATATAATCTCATAACCATAAAAATGGTTTTTTGGTTACATGTTTAATTTTAAATACATTATAATGGTTTGTAAATAAAATTTGACATATCCAAAAAATATTGCCTAAAAGTTTCAAATCAGGTGCATAGTAAGGGCAATTTTCTTTTACCAGGTTACCCGGAGTCAAGATCCAGACTACGTTATATATTGGTTACCCCTACGTACATCTATTCTAGAACCAATTCCACTTGTAGTATCCAGACATGGATAAATTTATAAGGAGTTACACATAATCTATTCCTTAAAAAAATTAAAGGATATTCGTAAATTTTTATCATAAATGTCCATCATTGGGATATGATCTCTAATATATGTTTTCTAAATCTTGTTTACAAGGTTTCTACTAAACATCCTCTGATACAAACTATAAATACCCCAACCAAAGTAGCATGGAGTCTATTACCTACATTATTACATTTTTACTCTTACAAGTAGTTTGAATCCTAAGGGATAAAATAATTTTCCTTGTTTTGGAAAACCAAAAACAAAAAAATATTTTCATTACAACATGAAATGAAATTCAATTTAGAAATTCCATTGTATGTATGCATGACTATTAGGTTATTCCTATAAGGAATTCATAAGATTCATCTTTTCATCTTGGGGGTAAATAATACATAATAATGGAGGGAGGATAAATGATTATTAAAGGTATGAAATTAATGGTAATTTATCATAATAATAAATATTATGCATGGTGAATAACTAAAAACACTATCCTTTATAAATAAACATGGTCATAATATGGTAAAAAATGAAAACTATGTAAATAAATTCATATATCTGATCATAAGGGAATGAAACCCAATAATTGATATTATACGTGTCAAATATCACATGGTTTATTAATTACTTATATCATAATGAGTAAATTAATAATTTAGGATATTTGAAATATGTCTTCACAACCTCGAATATGACTTCTGAAAATACTAGGGTAAGGCCACATCCAAAACCCCTTTCTGTTTTGTCTCAAAAGACCTACTAATGCATCAAGGTGATATAATGGGATACACACAACACTTAATTATTATAAAGCATTCTTTATATGACTGGGAATAAACACAAAAAATATGATAATATGAAATGTAAATAACCTTCCCCAATATATGATCATAATTACTAACCAATCTGAGTAGCAGGTTGAATGGTATAAAGATAGAACATTAATTGTCATCCCTGAGATAACACATTTAATAACATAAGTTATAAGAAAATAATAATATATAAATATAAATAAAGAAAAAAAATTCAATATAGGTGTTGTAATAAATGAAAATTCTATAAAAATATCATCGAAGAAATCCTGATTGAAATACCACTTTTTTACTTTGCAATGAATAAATCTTTTGGAAAATTTATTTTCATTTATAATATTTATTTTAAAAAAACCACTAATTAACCAATATAGTTTTTATGAAAAAATAGTAATTTTAGAAAATTAATGGTGTATTAAAATATATTATGGATGCTAATTGAAAATTAGTAAGAATTCAAGATGGTCTAATTTATTGGGCGTGTATATCAGGAATAACTGAAACAAGAACATTGAGAGAACATTTATTTCTGATAAATGAATTATTCACTAATATGTCGAAATTATATCATAATGTATACTTAAAATTTTGACTAATTATATTAACATTACAGAGAATTAAATTTGTTTATAGAGGGGGGAAGAAAAAACCAAATGAAAATGGTTGATTGAGAATAAAATTCTTATAAAGATTGTATCATTATAGTGAGGAAAAATAAATGAAATAATTATGTGTGATAATATAAATCCACACAATATTATTGGATATACAATATTATTCATTTATAGTTTATTTACAAATATTATTGAAAAAATATAACCAATGCCATATATGATTAACTCAACGATTCAAAATTAAGTAAAGATATACCTTGCCTTGTGAGAAAATATGTTATCTACATGACCATAACATCCCTGATATTCAAATTAAATAAATAAATTTATTTATTTATAAACTTATCTATAGGTATTTGATTTGGTATGAGTTTATTAAATTCTTTAATGGCCTTTTAGATGTGTTATAAGATAAAATTTTATTCTTCATGGGTGATTGTTTTCATAGTATTCAAAACCATTATAATTTTATATGAGTATGGATGTTCATGTAGAATGGGTATAATTCCTTAGATAGGAATTTATATGATATTAATGAGAATAAAAAATTGTAAATGGTTATATATATATCAATTTTTATATTGTATGAGTATGATTCATTAGACAGAATATATAGTTATAATCATTTGAATTATTATGATGGTTATTAATCATCATTAATTTATTTTGTTTTATCAATTATTATTTTGTAAATATGTTACATCTAGATATTAATAATGGTTTCAATAGATATGTTATTTTTTGTTTTAACGATAAAAATTGTTTCATTGCCGTCCTTTAAGGATAAATTGAATAATGAAAATCTATCATTCATGATGGTTGTAAATCATCACCGCTCAGACGATGAATCCGTTTTTAAAATAAAAGATAGAGGGAAAGGAGTTTGAGTAAGGATATTTTATTATTTGGATATCATTAGTATATATTTATATATATATAATAATGTAGTAATAATTATCATTTGGGTAGAGGAGGTTATGGGTGAATAACAAATACAAAAGAACATAAAAAGAAACAAAAAGGAAGGGGAATAGAATTCTACTACTTGAATACCCCCCCCCCCTTAGGACCTCCATAATGGGATTGGATTTAGTATATTATTATGAAAAATTGATCTTTGATATGGGGGAAAGGCTTCGAGAGAGGATGGTTAGATAATTGACCAACATAAAGTATTCATGTTGTGAGGAAATGTTTTGTTGAGGGGTGTTATTTAATTTCTAGGAGAGAGGTGATTTGCTATTATTTTATTCCCTGTTTAAATAGTTTTCTCAATAAAATCAATAATGCAGATTATTCTGACTAAATACAGTAATATTTAAATGATTGTTTGACCCAAAGGTGCTTATATCTTCCAAACATAACTGATTACTCAATATATAATGTATTTTATCAATTACCATAAATTCTTGTATTTTACTATTCTACACAAATTCAAGTATTTTAGAAAAATAAAAAAATATTCACACTTATAGATTTTATAGTTATAAAATATAAAAATAAACTCAATTTTATAAAAATAATTTTATAGATTTTATAAATTTATATTTAAACAAAAATCATCATTTACCCAAAAGATACATATTTTAAATCTATAACTCATTATATAATACATTGAAAAATAAAATAAGGTCTCAAGAAATTATCCTAAAATAATAAGAAAAAATAATGATAATTTATGAATAAATTTTATATGAATATATTTTTAAGATCATTTTATTAAATATAAAATTGTAATTAAATATTCAAGACTTACAAGTAAATATGAACACTTGATTTTAGAATTTTAAAAAATATTAATGTAATTATAATATGATAAAATTATACGATACCTTCATTTATAAGGTTCCAATAAAATATTTATACTTTCATGTATAATGTTACTATTCAATAGTCTGGTTTACTATTCAAAAGGGTTATATTATTTTTCCTAAGGTCATGTTACTATTTCATCGTTATAGGGTCCTTAACTTCAAGAAATACCTTTTAATTCATTCATTATTCATATATGATGTTTGTATTGTGTTTTATAATTAATTTTGTGTGATAAAAAATATAGAAAAAATAAAAGAAATTTAATCGATAGAGTTATGGGTCCTTAAAACAAATCGGTTCTATTATCATGAACCAAATCTAGTAACCATCTACACCAGCTCCAAAATGGGCCCGTGATAAGGACCAAAAGGCATTCCCAATCCCCATGGGCTGGCACAAGTTCCCCAGTATCATAAACATAATATTCAGAATGATTTACCCGAGTTAATAAACCTAAAACAGAAAATGAATCCAATAAAAAGAATCTAGATTTTAAAAAAAATCATCTATTATAAAATTTTATAATTTAATTACACAATACAAAACAATTCTCAAAGTCCATTAAAAGTTTAAAAAACCATAAATTACATCCTAAGAACCTCCACTTGGCAAGAGGCACTGCCCTCAATCCATCTCCACTACATTGTATCACGTTGGACTGCTAAAACCTGAACCATAGGCACAACAGATGTGCCCAAACCTACGACAAAAAAATCAACAAGTCTACTTACACCCAAAGGTGTAAGCAGGGTGTGAGCCAATGTCCAGTAGGATACCTCCACTAAGTGAATACATTTGATTAAAATTCAATGAAGAAAAGCATGAAAGATTTCCGAAAGATGAAATGCTAGCTACAATTTCTAAAAGATGAAACGTTACAAATTAAAGCAGTTTTCATGTAGACTATTTTAAAGAATAAAAAATTCTAAATAAAATACAAAATCTACTGAAATTTCCATCCAAACAAACTGTATGCTGGTGGTTAGAGTATAACATCTAATGAGCACAAGAAATATGAAATAACACCTAGACACTTGTTCATTGTGGGTCCCTAGTACCTCGTATCTTGCTGAGAGTGACCATCACAATATCTGTTCTCGTGCACGATCCACTAGTTGGGAACTTACCCATAACCTAGGGTTTCCAAATTGAAATAATCATCCTAATTTTTTTTAGTGTTTTAGGTGTCAATCATTCTATGTGAAATTGAGGCCAAACCCCATAGGATCACTAAAATATTTGAACATCTCCACCCACATAGATACCTGGGTTTCCCTCTTGTTCTCAAAAAAGATCAGCAAGACATGAAATATAATTTTCACATGAAAATAACACTTCCACAAAACACATCAACCAAATAACCCACATGTACATTACACTAGAACATCATACCCCTTTTCATTCAGATAGATTTTGTAATCCAACTCACACATAAATATCCCACATCACATTTTTTATAACATTCACAATTAAACACACCCTTTAACAATTTTATAAAATCATTCCCAAGATTCTAAACATCACATAACATCCCACACACATGTTATATAATACCTTTTTCATAAATAAAATAAAATTTTCACATCACCCTAACACAAAACATCCCACATCAAGTTTACATCACTTTCACATTTCACTAATTCCATAAAACATTTCTATAAAACATTTCCTAGAGGATACACATCAAATGACAGCCCCATTAACATTTAAAATGAACCATTTCAAAATATACACAATCCAAAAAAGTTTTCCAATATGGTCTCACAACTTACATAAATCATTAAACCATTCAAATCCTTCACAACAGTAATATAAGGAGTATACCCATGCTTTTCACATAAAACCCATTTCAAAACCATCTATCAAGGAAAACATCAGACCAATGCCAATTCAAAATAGAATTGTAAGCTATAAAAATAATAAACAAACCACTGTCAAGAATTATAAAATCACCTTGAATAATAACACAAATATACACATGAAAACCCACCAAATATTAATCTAAAATGAAACAATAAAATTAAACATGTAACAAAATAAATCATAAAAAGATTTTGAACCAAACACAACATATGAGGAATATGAAAAATAAGAAAATACAGCAACCTATCCCATCATATAATGTTTACTCTTGGAATCACATACCTTTTTGTGTCGAAACCCTCAAAACATGGTATGAAACATCAACCGTACCACCGCCACACCACCGCCCCACAACAAGTGGGGTGAAAACCAACCCTAAACCACATGATTAGTCCAATAAGACAACAAATCAAACCATAGGATCGAACCCTAACTTCTATTCAATTTAGAACATCATGAAAGAGGGAAGAAACCAAAAAAATGGATGAAACCTAGAATAAATCACTTACATTGAACAATCTTGAAGAAATCAACCCAAATCCACCAATGGATGAATCTATAAGAAACTAAAACGGATATTTAGGCTCTAGAAAGGAATAGTAGGTTATGTGGGGACTGAAATGGAGGATAAAGTGTGAAATTTGAAAGGATTGTGAAAGAATCAAATTACATTGTCAAATTTTGACAATTTGAGAAACCCAGAGAATTTTTCCTCTAATCTGAGATCTAAATGAGAACCCATGTGGAAAAATATAAAATGAGAGTGAGCCTTGGGTTTTTTGTTTTGGTTGGGAGGTGTAATCATGAAAACACTGTACAAAATGAATGAGATATTGACTAATTAAAAGAACTAATTTAATGCAGGAAATAGGATTACGTGCTGGCCCAAAACCTTAATAAAAACCAAAATACGTCATTATTACAGATTCCTTTGGGGTCCTAATTAATATGTTGGTTTTAATATATAATGGGATTCAAATTGGTAATTGAAATGGGTATACAATGTTGAAAAATTAAGGAGTTATAAATGAAATAATATTTACTTTTAAATTTGAAAATGGGGTCGCAGTTATGCCCAAATTTTTAAAACCCATGATTTCCACCAAAATGAATGAGAAATATTTAAAACCAAAAATAATGAAAATTAAATGAAAAATACATTTAAAATAACTCATGGGTGTGACAATTATCCCCACCATAAAAAGGTTTTTCCTCATAAATCCATTGCAAGGCTAATGGCATAAAACCAATCCCAACCGAAAGGACAAAATTGACTCCTTTTCCAAGTTTAACACACCCATAAAAGGCCAAAACACCTCCAATTTATCAATAAAGGATGTAATACACTACAAAACTAAAACATAAACCACTACCTAAAATGATTATGTACATTCATATTTTATCTCAAAAGAAAACTCCTCAAACACTATCAAAACATGATTCATGCAATTCACCTAAATGAAAAACAACTTCTAACAAAGTTACACTTACCTTTCTATAAACAGACCATTGGGTGTTCTCCTCTCCCAACGTTTACCCATAGAATATGTAGGTATTTGTATAGCTACGAACATGACTACCTGCTGCCCAGCCAAGACCAAAGATCAATCTGAGCTACTAGTATGGGGAGACAGAAATGGACTCTCCACCATAATGGATAACCCAAATTATTGCGAGATAAGATCAGGACACTAACAGGTGGATGCCCAAATGGATCCCCAGTACAAGGGGTATACCTCCATTAGATATTTACAAAAGAATATAAATGAGAATCATAATGGGTCTCCCAACCATAATAACCAACCACCTTAACCAACCAGTATTGGCCGACATAAGAAGAACCCAAATTTAATGAGATGGGATGGCTGCACAGTTAATCCACACTATTTTAGAAATTGCGCACTAACTGTGGGGATCCTTTAACTTGTATGGTTTTTTTGGGCATGGTTAATACTACCCATTTGTAAACCATGCGCTTAACCTGTTTAGAAAAATTCCCAACCATAATCCAAAAATTCAATGGAAACTAAATGGTAAAAGAATGAAATTGGGTGACAACATTGCTTGGAGATCCTCCCACCTCTTTCCATCAAACAGGAACAAAAAAGCAATATGGGAACATAAGAGGTTTAAACTATTATCCATATTTAACAATGTGGATGGGAAAATGTACAAGGTTTTAAATGACCCTGGTATGTCCCCGGACTACGCACCGGCTTCTCTCAGGAACCTATGGATGGAGCTCAAATGATTTAAGCATCTTCAACCTCATAGTTAGTCTTTGGAAACCCCTATCCTGAATATTTTATTTCAGTGCCATGAATACTATACCATAATCCCAAATGGGTTCACCAATACATAACTCATTCCAAAACTCACTTTACCCTAACCCTCCATTTTACTGAAACAAGGACTCATAATATGCACACACACATCACACCATGTTTCTTCCGGTGAGAAACAACATAAGGAAATGAAACATATAATCAGAATAT
Source organism: Viscum album (assembly GCA_963277665.1). NCBI lineage: Eukaryota > Viridiplantae > Streptophyta > Magnoliopsida > Santalales > Viscaceae > Viscum > Viscum album. The sequence continues at coordinate 1,453,371,777 of OY728129.1, read as the reverse complement.
GCTAAAATAGGGGATTTTGAGGTTTTCACAATGGAGACAAACTCCCAACATGATAGAGATTCTTAGAGAACTGCACGACCATCATCGTTACATTCAATGAGAACACGACATTAGAAGGCATCACCGAACATGACCATTGTGACTAATATAAACAATACATGAAAGGAGACCTTATTCTAAGTCCCCAAACAACACAAAATTCTAGAAAGTTTCCGTAATAGCCTCTCATGACGTGATTTCCCACATTGGTGGTCTAACATAAAACCCTATTTAGAAGACACTACGAAGGACCCATAGGCCTTCACAGACACCATCCAAATACTCATCCAGCCTTATAACCCCATACCACTTACAACGTTAATGATTCAGGTAACATATGAAACTATGGTCTCTTTCGACCTTTCATGAGAACTCTCTCGATACGAAAGGGTTGAAAAATAATGAAAGGAAATGGTGTAAACTCAATCTCCTAATATTAAGAAACGTATTCCTAATATTGATCAAATGGGGTCTTTTCTAATTGAGAAACTATTTGGGCTGTAATTCAATCTTCCACTAACCCTTAATGGGGGGAACTGTATCCAACGAAAGAACCTAATCACCCAAACATTCTGGTACATTAGTTGAAACGTGCCACAAACTAGAACCAAACACATGATTGGAACCACCATAATGTCTTTGCGAACTTTTATCAAAAGAGACCATTATCCATCCCTTCAACCCAGCTTACCAACCAAACACAAACCTATATCTTGATTCAAACAGGAGGGGTTCATGGACTCAAAACATCCCACATTATCAAAATTTAAAAAAACAAACCTAATACACACCATCCCAAACCATTCATCAAGACATCATGTTTTCCTTTAAATACATTTCATTGAAAACAAACGTTTCAGCCGTTATCATATCCACCATTGGTACCCATTGGGCCTCACACATGCATGTTTCTGTTCCACACTCGGCACACTCCTCATATCCAATCCAGCACTCATCAAGTCATACCATTAACCATATATCATCCTATATAACCCTATATATCTGGTCTCTCGTAGAAATACCAATGGTTTAAAAAAATATTCTTTCCACTTTTCAAAACCAAAACAACCATCCAATACATCATTTTTTTGAAGACCACTTACCACAAAATCAATATCCCAATAATTCAAATGAATACTCCCTTTCAATTCATATACATAAATTTAAAAACATCTAATCCAATTAAAACACCTTACAATACTTTAGAAAACTCTTTTGGGAAAAGTTTCTCAACACCAACATTAACATAATTTTCTACATTCAAAAGATGTGTCAAAACATCATTTTTCATTTCATAAAAATTAGGAAAATTCAGTAACAAAATTTCAAAAATAATTCCATTCAATCATTATTATAAAATAATTTTACATAAACATCACTCTTCTTAAAACCAAGTGATTTTTGTTTAAAACAAAACTTCCAATATTTCAAAACAATAGAACACAATAAAATGTGAAAGGAAACTAGTTTTAGTGGGTTACATGGACATGTGGTCTGGGGAAATACTCCAATCACTTCACCGTCATAAAGAGTAATCAAGGAAAATAACCCTATATCCACATGGCTTCCCAGGTATTACGAGCTCACTGAAAACATTAACCCAACTCTCTTTTCATTTCCATTAATTATCATCAAACCAATTAAACCAAATGACTCACACAAATATTTATATGGGCTACTCAAATCCTGTTATGGGGTGCGCTATCTAGGAACACTATCCATAACTGGAATTTCATGTTCCAACAGTCCTAACTATAGACTATCTTGACTGTTCCCCATATAACATGACCCAAAAAAGTGAACCTCCTTCGATACCATTTTTTCACGAACCGAATCTGGTCACCATCCAATCCAACACCAAAACCAGCCCATGACAAGGCCCGAAGGGAATTCCTAATCCCCATGGGCTGGAAAAGGTTCTCAGGTATCATAAACATAAAATTGGGAATGATTTACTCATTTTTATTAACATAAAACAACAAACAAAGCCAATAAAACGAATCTGGATTTTTCAAATCCAATTATCTTTTATAAAAATTTTGAATTTAATTAAAAAAATTAAAAAAATTCTCAAAAACCATTAAAAAGATAAAAACCATAAGTGACATCCTAAGAACCACCAAAAAGAAATATGCACCACCCTTAATCTCTATCCCCAACACCACGTCACATTTGACCACTAAAACCAGAACCATAAGCACAAAATTTGTAACCAAACCTCTGACAACAAAATTAGCATGTCTACATACACCAAAAGGTGTAAGTAGGGTGTGAGAAAAAACCCAGTATAATACCATCACTATGATATTCCATGTGATACACATTCATTTATTAAAATCATTCATGTTTTCAAAAAATATGAAATTCTAGTTACAATTTATAAAATATGCAACATTTAAAATTAAAACAGTTTTTAAGTGGGATATTTTAAAGAGTTATCAATTTTAAATAAAATTACAAAGATACTGAAATTTCCAGTAAAACATACTATATTCAAATGGAAATAGTGAATCATCTAATGAGCACATGAAATGGGAAATAACCCCTAGACACTAGCTTGCAGTGGGACCCAGGTTCCTCGTATCTCGGTGAGAGTAACCATCACAATGTATTTTCTCGTGAACGAACCACTAGTAGGGAACATACCCATAACCCAGTTCTCCCAAATAATCATCATCATGATAGTTTAGTTAGTATTTTAAACATCAATAATGCTATGTGAAACTGAGGCCAAACCCCATAGCATCACTAGAATAATAGTACACATCCACACACCAAGATAACTGAGTTTCCCTATTGTTCTACAAAAATTTCAACAAGCCATGAAATATATTCTTCACATATAGATATCACTTCCACATCACACGTTAACCAAAAATCTCACATGTACATCACACAAGCACATCATCCCCCATTTCAGTCAAATTTATTTTGAAATCTTTCTCACAACAAAATATCCCACAAGACATTTTACATATCATTCAAAATTCAACACATCCTTTATCAATTTTATAAAATCATTCCCATGATTCTAAACATCACATAATATCCCACTCAAGTATTATAAAATACCCTATTCCTAAAAAAACCCATTTTTCACGTCACACTCACACAAAACATCCAACATCACATTCACATCACATTCACATTTATGTTATTCTGTTAATCATTTCATTAAATCATTTCCAAGAGGATACACATAAAATGACAGCCCATTTCACATTTAAAATAGTCCATTTTAAAAATTCACTATACAAAATAGTTTTCCAATATGGTTTCACCTCTTACATAAATCATTAAACCATTCCAGTCTTTCGTAAAACAATTCTACAGAGTATACCCAATATTTTCACATTAAACCCTTTTCAATAATATATTTCATGGGAAAATCACACCAATAAAAATCCAAAACATAATTTTCTTCTCTAGAAAGATTTAATAATCCATTCTCATGTATTATAAAATAACCTCGAATAATACCACAAAAGATACACATGGAAACACCCCAATTTCATGCTAAAATATATTTATAAAATTAATTAGTTAACCAAGTAAATCAAAAACAGATTTCGCACCATGAAAAACATACGAGGAATTTGAAAAATGAATAAATACTACAATATAACTCATACTAAAATTGTTATAAATGGAATCACCTACCTTTTAGTGTCGTAACCATCAAAACATTGTGCAAAACAAAAAACTGAACCACCGCCGCACCACAAGGGGGTGAAAACCAACCCTAAACCCCAACCTTTGACCAAAAGTGAAAAAACTAAATCTCTAGGTTTTAACCCTTACTTATGGACATTTTAAACCATCATGAATGATGGAGTAAACCCCAAGGAAAATAGAATAAACCAAGAAGGAATGACTTACCTTGAACAATCTTGAAGAAATCACCCCAATTCAACCAGAGGATGGATCTCTAAGAAACCAAAACTGATGGGTAGGCTCTAATGATGCTTATTTGGTTATGTGAGGACTGAAATGGGAGAGAAAGAGTGAAAATTGAAAATTTTATGAAAGAATAAAATTACCTTCTCAAATATGGATGACTTGAAAATCCCTGGGATTTTTCCCTAATATGTGATCCAAATGAGCACCAAAGCAGCACAATAGAAAATGAGAGTGAGCCTTAGGTTTTTGGATTTTGGTGGAAGGTGAAATAACCACACAAAAATACATAATGAATGTGATATTAAAAAATTAAAAAACTAATTTAATGCAAGTAATGGGCTTACAGTCTAGCCCAAAACCTTAATAAAAAACAAAAAATGCATCATTATTAAGGATTCATATGGGGCCAAAATTGATATAGTGCTTTTAATATACTAGTGGATTTCAATGGGGAAGTGAAATGGGAGTAAAATCTTAAAAAATTAAGGAGTCATAAAAGAAAAAAATATATTTTTAAATGTGAAATGTTTTTCACAAATTTGGCCCAAATTTTGAAAAACCCCCATTTCCACCAAAATTACTGAGAAATAGCCAAAAAACCAATAATGAAAATTAAATGGAAATTAAATTTAAAAAAACGTCATGGGTGTGACATCTATGATCCCCCAAAACCATGCAACAGTTAATCATGAATAAAGATCAATACAATTTATGTTGTCCTATCCCACATCTGTGAGGTCTGCCTGAGTAACAAATAGAGGCCCATACAGAGTGTGACATAAAATACATAGGACCTAACCAATAATGTATACTTTTATAAATTATGAGAATATATAATAAATATTTAAAAGGTGATAATAATGATGTAAATTAATAGTGGAAATTAATAACCAACATAGGTTTAGGTTCTTATTGAACACCCATCCTCTTTTACCTAATTCATCATAAGACAAACTATCTCTGAGTAATAGGTAAATCAATATTAAATTATAACAAGTACTTTAAACAAGATCACAACATATGTTTCCCCAATATAACATATAAAATTTGATTTTTATAGCAAAATAATCAATTAAAAGTAAGCCTCCAATAAAATCCAATATTGTTCTATGGTTAGGAAGATGTATCTTATAATTATTACATTTAATTGTTCAAAATCAACCTAATGAAATTTGTTATGTTTTGATTTTTTAACCCATGTCTCACTCAAGGAATATAATGAACCAAAAAAACATACAAGACTATCCTAGGTATCCATAATAGTATTCCTATTATCTTACTAGGTTTGGTATAAAGTTACTATCTACTAACTCTGTCCTTCGTGGTCTGTAATGTGAGAACTTTTATCACTAATGGAGTATAATATAATATACCATAAGAGTCCATCCATGAATGTGGATATGTTATTTCATGTATGAATAGTGGTGTAGTAATATTCCTACTTCTATTTCCATCCATGTATGTCCAAAATGGATTCCAGGTATCACTGTGGTGAATATATGATTTCTCCCAAATGATTTCATCAATGAAATTCATATGAGAACCCATGATTTACCCATGTTAGATAATAATTACTTCATTTTATAAATTTAATTGATCTAGATAAAATATTACCATTATGGTGATCATATTTTTGAACCAACACACAAAATCATTGTGTGGTAATAAGAAAGGTTAAGCACCTATGGACTAACCATACCATTTATGTTCACATTAAAAATCATAATCCAGTAGGATTTATATATGCAATATCCTCACTATCTATCCTAAGAAAGAATGATAACTCCCAAAGTCATAGGGATATGGTCTTCCATTCACCCTTTATTCAATTGAATTATATCTTAATAATTTCATTTATAAATCCATCGAATGGCATAAATTACAATCATATAAGTGTAATCAATTTCATTGGATACCCACCATGGGTTTATCTAATTAATAAACTATCCTATAGTGGGTGGTTAAATTCATGTTCCTTAACCATTAATTACATTTACATCTGTTTCATGGGTCATATAGTTCAAGCATGCCCATTGAATTTTAGAATCAATTCATTTAATAATCAACACTCGTAATACTATGATTGTGGAATATATATATATATATATATATATAAATAAAATGAGGTAAAATTTTGAGAACACCTACCTCATATTTTTTATGACTCTTCATATATTATTGGAATCTAATATATGAACGAATTGATGAAATTAGGAAAAGAGACAAACAACATGAAAATAGTGCATATTATTATGAACATAAATAACTCCTTTTAATAGAATATATTTTATGAATGGTACAATAGGAATATAGATATTATTATTACACATTCAATTAGACTATCAATTAAGGAATAAGAGTTTAAATGGTGATGATATTACGAAAATTAGATTTGGCTACAAATATAGCATCCATGAGAGTAATATGGTTCAAACACTAGGGGGAATAATAAAATAACAATGAGGTTATATTTTTTAATAAAATTGAAAAAAAATCATTTCACCAATATATAATTAGATTGCATGATTTAACCCCATGGATTTCCAAATAGTGTGCCATCCATGTACCCAACACAACCTCAAGACCCACTTTCATCAGATAGGCACATGATTTTTTCATACCATATGATGACTATGCCATGAGCCTATACAATAGGGACCAAAAAACTATACATGGATGTGTGGATGGAATAGATCATTTCTGAAAAACATTTATCCCTTTGATAGTGTAATGGACCATCTTGAACGGTTGTATCTAACTTTGTAGACTGGGATGCAAAGTTTCAACTAACAATGTGTCCCAACTACCTCTTTCAAATTCTTCAGCATCAGGATTTTACATATCCTAAAAATAATTTTTTACTCTTTGAATCATTTATGAACTCAAATCATGAGAAAATTAAGGTATTTAATGACTATTATAAAGTTCAATATATCATAAAAAGGTGGGTTCATTCCAAAAATATATAATATATTTTCCAGTTTTTATTAAGTATTTTTATTTCATTTATTATAATGATATAGATGATAATGATAATTAATATTTGTAACCTTAATATTTAATACTTTGATACCAATACTATATGTCAAAAATATGGAATACACACGATGAAAATTGTGTATTTTTAACGCAAACAATTAAAATTTTATAAAGAATCATTAAATTATATGTTTTCGCATGTGTTTTAACAATAATTTTATTATGGTCAGGAGATATAACATTTTTGATAAATCACAGTAAGAGGAAGATGAAAGGATAAATCAACCTATGTATTTTTTTTCAAATGGAGATATATCAAGGTATATAGTGTAATATTTTAATATAAAAAAATTTCAAAAAAATTATATATTTTAGAGAATGTTTTTACACTCTCTGAAACAAAATAATGATAATTATTAATCATATTATGTTTTAAAAATAATGAATGATATTTATGAAATCAAAAAACTAGAATCCCCAAACATATAATTTAACATGAACATTATAATTTCATTTAAAATATTTTTATATATTTTTATTTCAATATTTTCTAATTTCTACCAGGACATCCAACCATCTACATAATCAAAAGAATAAATAATTTTTTTTGATATGTGTTAGTATAGTACATGGTGTTAGTGTGTTTTCAACAGCATGTTAGGGTAATTAAAAACTGAATCTATAATCTAATATAGAATATGATATTATAGGAACATTTGGTATATGAAACTGTCAGTGTCTTAATGTTTTATATAGTATTTTTCCTAATATAAAATTCCACTATTAACTAATTTCCTTCATTTAAAGGTTAAGACATGTTGGTATAAATTTAAAAAACAATTCATAGACAAAAATACAAATCATGAAATATTTGAACTATTATTCAAGGAGTTATATTCTAGAGTGATATGCTCTCCGAATTCTAGTAGAGCTAGTAATAGGTTTTATGATTCGAGTGATTTTGAGTGATTCAAGTTCAAGTCTACTATTGAGATAATGGGGAGAGGGAAAAGGGCCTTGGATTATTATTCACAAAAATATGAAGAATTATATCCAATATACAAGGATGTTAATTACATTACCCTATCCTCTTCACTTTCAATTTTTGGCTTAATATATTTTGATAAGTTTTTAAACATTTTCATGTCCATCTTATAATTACTTACACCTCCAAGATTAAAATGAAATATTAATTCCTTTACATTCATGTTTGATTCAACCAATAAAATGACAATAAAATACACTGTAATTTTTAAAATGGATTTTCACCCATATCCTCGTCAAAATCTCAAAATAAAACTAAGGAACACACTATGAAAGAATCTAAACAATGTGTTGAATTTGACAATGAGGAGACATCTAGTGATCTCTATATAGATATTTATTTTGAAACATGTTTCTTATTATAAATAAATATTTCCCAAATTTATTAAAAAATATATGAAAATAATCAAATTTTCATTTGAGACATGTTGGAATTGACTACATGTTAGTTAGATAGATGATGTGTCTGGCAAGAATACAATTTTTTATTTTTAATAACAAAGTGACATTTTGAATTAAAACATGAATCACATTTCCAAAAGTGATAAATAAATCTCATATTGATTTAAAAAATTATAAAAAAAATCCCTATTTTTTGACCTGTATGAATTATCCATACATCAATCCTACACACAACGTGGATAGCATGATTCAAAATTTTTGTTTAAAATAAATTATATTTATAGTTTGAAATGAATGTCAACTAGCCAAATTTCACTAAATATTATATATTCTTAAAAAAACTTTATAAAAATGATATAAAATTTATTTGTGACATGTAGTAATTTTACACACAATAATATAGTACATGATATGGGTAGAATGAATAAATTAGTGTGCTTTCAATATAAATCCTTCATCTTAGTCTAAAACATAAATCACTTCACCAAAAAATGAAAATAATCTTAGATTATTTTAAAACATTAGGATAACAATACTTATTCATTTATAAAGGGAACTGTCCACACCACAATCTGACACACGATATGACTGGTATGAATCCAAGTACAAGTTTTTAATATAATAGTGAAATTTTATCCCAAAATATTGTATCACATAGCTTTGACTAAGAAAACAAGGTTGGATTGTCTCCAAACCATAGGAAAAATGATCTAAACATAATTTATGGCTTTTATAAATGACATGTATATCAATTTGGCACATTATGTGTTTGGTGTGATTCAATGTTCTTGTTTTCAATGTATATTTTAGTTCAGTTTAAAAAATTTATTACATTTTTAAAACTAAAAAAATCACATTAATTTTTTGATATAAAATTAGAAAAATGATTCATAGTCCATTTTTGATGTATAATTATTTACTAAACATCAGTCTTACACATGATGAGGCCAATATAACTCAATGTAGGTTTTTTCTATAGATGTTTCATCATAGTTAAAAACCCACATCACCTAGACAAAATAGAGAAAACATGATCATATAATTATTAAAATTTATAAAAATGATCCATAAAAAATTATAATTGTGTATGAATCAACCAAAAATTATTCAAACACATGATGTGTCTAGTATGACACCACATACATGATTTTAATATAATAGTGTTATTTTAGAGTAAAAAATCCATCACATAAAGAATATGATGAAATTTACCTCAGATCATCTTGAAACAATAGGAAAATGATACATATTTAATTTTTGGCTTGTAGTAATCCACTAATCCACAAATCTAGCATATGATGTTGATTGTATGACTCAAAATGTGTTTTTCGTTTAATTTTTTTAGTTTTATGTATTACACATGTACCATTGCCAAAAATGAGTGAGATGGGAGTATTTTTATTAAAATTTTATGATAATGGTCTATCATTTATTTTTTGTATATAAGAATCAGTTTCATGTCTATAAAACACATTTGGAATAAAATATGAACAAATGCACGTATTTTCATTGTAATGGTGTCATTTGCTCTCAGTACACATGTCACATAGACAACAATTACCAAAAAAGCTCATATTAACTTGTAAAAATAATAAATTTATCTATAATCCATTTTTTGATGTGTACGAGTTTACCATGAATCATTCTGCCTCATGATGTATCTTGTATGAATCAAATTTTCCATTTTCAATATGATTTTCATTTTAAATGAAATCACACACAACATAGATAAACCAAATATAATGGGATTGGTTTTTTTCAAACATAAAAAAATTATCCAGAATAAATTTATATTTATAAGAATATACCTCACACCAATCCAACACATGATGTGGATGGTATGACTCCATGTAATTATTTTCAATATAGATGTATCAATTTTTTGTAAAATTAATGTCACATAGATGAAACTGAGAATATAAGATCCGATTGTTTTCAATAATTTTGTTAATGATCCATAATAAATTTTTGGTGTGTCAATATTTATGTCAAATAAATATGATAGATAATGTGGTCGATATTACTTGACATACATTTTATCACTATAAATGTTTCATTTTAGTTTAAAAACTATATCACATAGAAAAATATATTTAAACAAAATCAAAAAGTTTTCAAACATTATGAATAAACTAAATAATTTATTCAGGATGTGTATAATTAATATCACATTAATCAGACACATGATGATTTAGGTATGAATCTATATCTTTGTTTTCAATATTAGAGTTTCATTTTAGTGTAAAACACATGACACGTAGAAAAAACTAAACAAATGTGCCAGCATTGTCTTAACAATTTTTTAAAATGATGCATAATTCATTTATGCCATGTGGGAATTTAACACATATCAATCTGACACGTGATGTGTCAAAAATGAATCAAATTTTATGATTTTAATATAATTTTCATTTTATATCTAATCGTGTGTAATGAAATTTCCCAATTGAGTTCAAATTATTTATCAAATTTTGTAGAATGATCCATAACTTATATTTTTTAATAATTAATCTCACATCAATCAAACACCATATTCTTCCTGTATGAATAAAACTACATGTATCTAATATAAAAGCCTCATTTTAGTACAAATCAAGAGCCACGTAGCAAAAAAATTTTAAATGAGCTCATATTATCTTATTAACTAATGAAAAAAAATCAATAATCCATTTCGGATGTGTTAAAGTCAACTGCATGAAACAATGATACAAGATGTGGCTGATATGACTAAAAGTGCATGTTTTCAATATAAATATGTCATTTTAGTTTACATTATTGTTATAATTGACAATATTATTTAAATAAGGTCATATTTTCTTTATTCTTTAGGAAAATGATACACAAATCCGTTGCGGAATATTGGATTTTTCCACAAATCAATCTTACACATGATGTGGCCTATATGACACAAAGTGCATGATTTCAATATAAATGTGTCCCATTTGATTAAAACATGTGTCACATAGTGAAAACCATGTAACAAAGTTCACATTGTCATGATAATTGATGACAATGTCCCATAATTCTCATGTACTATGTATGAATGTAACTCACGTCAGTCCAACTCACTCTGTGACTTGTATGACTCCATGTACGTGATTTCTATATTAAATTTTCATTATAGTTGAATGGTATAATTATGAAAAACAATTTAATTAGTTAAATTCATTAATAACTGATAATATCATTAATATATTCAGAAATTCCCAATATAATTTATATGGACCACCAATTTAATGTGTAATTAAATAATTATAATATTGTTATTAATTAATAGTATAATTAATATGTTAATTTGTAATTTGAAATATATAAATTGATTATATAATTAATATTATAACTCATAATATCAATTGTATATATAGTAACTTAAAATATAATTTATCATATATTGATTATAAAACCCTAAAATTATTATTATTATTATTATTATTTATATATTTTTAATAAAATAAAAATTTGTCTTAACAAATTTCCATGGATTTTTATGTAGTTTGGTTATAAAATAAATCTTGTTGTAGGAATACTTTTTTATATATTGAATGTAAATTATTTATTAATGTTAAAAGTAACATCAATTTAAATTTTTTATGAAAATTATTATTCGAAATGTTAATGATCTTGTATATTAGTATATCAATATATTTTCTATAATATTTTCATTATAATCTATCATAACATCTTATTATGGTTCTATTATATGGATGTTTCCAAGATACAAGTTGTCAAGTAGCTTCATGGCCTTTGTCGATGGTATCTTAGCAATGAAAAATCCATAATTTATCTATGTTAAAACTAAATATCTGATAATGGGAAACAATATCTATTATAAAACTAAATCTATGATAAACGGGGACTTTATCTCGACAGTCTTAGTGATGATATAGGTCAAGGAGTTTTAAAGGATCACTGATTATCATTTATTTTTTCCACCAATAAAGCCTATTTTTATCACGGATATAGAATAGTTCAGTAGTAGTGATCTCGTATAATATTTTTTTTATTGATAAAATTGCACTACTAAAGAAATCCCTTATTAGTGCTTGATAAAAGTACTGATAATGGTATCATTTATCATTACAAAAACAAATTTTATGGTAAATGGAATAATTATGAGTGTTCAGGTTTTAACGTTGAAAAAAGTTACCATTATCAATGCTTTTAGCTAGCACTAATAAAAGTAATATTAAATAAAAAATTAATATATCATTAAAAAATGTATCAAAATGTTAATATAGTTATATTTAAATATATGTATTGTTTTTTTTTTAAAAATTATAGAATCAAAACCATTTATAAATTTACAATTCATATGTAAGATATTAAGTGAAAGTGGATTATAATATATTTCAGAAAATTAATTAATAATTTTCTATCTACTAATTATTTATAGTCAATAAATAAAAATTGGATGACAAAATAGTTCAATAAATTAATTAACAGTTTAAAATAAGTTTAAAATGCGACTTTAACATCCAACAGAAAAAGGTTTTTATTGGGATATCTATTAGAGATCAACTACATATCAAAATGGTCGTTGTGAATAGAACTATGTAGAAATAACTGGGAGACATTTGTCCCTTTTTTTGTATTCGATACCATATCTTTTAAATATTCGGTAATCTTTTAGATTCTTTTATTGACCTCTTGAATTTTCAATGTATAATAAATTAACTCTAAAAAATTAAATAATATTTATATTATGATTTTGAAATTTGCCATTTTTCCAATTATATAATTGTTTATAATTTTATATATTTGTGAATATTTTTATATATAATAAATCAATTAAACATATAAAATTTTAAACAATATGTATATATAATTTTATTTCAAAAAATATAAACCATATGGAAATAAATATCCATAATTAATTATATTTAAAATAATATGTTATCTATTTAATTTTCAATATACAAATGAATATATATATATATACACCAATAGAAGTAATGGATATAAATAAATGTGTGCTTGTAAATAAAAAATTCATATTTATGTTTATATTATAATATATCTAACTAAACAAATGCATGTAGTTATTTGTGTGATTACGTGGGAAATATTAATGCGTACATATATATAAATATTTGTATATGTGTTTATACATAATTATTGTGTCAATACATCATAAATATCGGTATTTTTATAAATATATCATTATCATTAAATATGGTATATAAACATATTTACCATAACGATTTCAAATTACATTATAAAACATTATATCTAAATATATAATTACATATAAATATGTATATACATATAAAAATATTAAATTACATATCTACATATTTACATAATTATCTTCATATATATATGTAATTTTATATTTCAATGAAATGTTTTTTAATGTATTTTTAAATGTTTATGGTAATCACATTTATATACCATATTTAATGATAATTATATATTTCTAAAAATACACAAATTTATGATGTATTTATAGAATTATTACATACACATATGTGAGAGAAGGGGACAAATATGGTTGGCGGGCAATTCAATAATAATATTTTTACGAAAAATTTTTTATAATAAAAAAACACAGATATATGCCACAGTTATCAATGGGAAAAAAAGTAAAGAAAAAGGGTTACCTAAATTGTGCATTTTATTATTCTTTGATAAAGAATACCATTATCAGTTATTTTAGTTTAGCACAGATAGTGGTTTACTTTATCATTTATTTTATATATACTGTTTAAAGTTATGGTTTTTAATAAGTCTTACCATGTCAGTGATTTTAAGCACTGAAAATGACCCTTAATTACACTTTTGAAACACATTTTGTAGTATTTTCAGATAATGTTGAGTTTATTTCATGGGGTGTCTGCTGAGATGATGATTTAATAATGGAAAAATGTTCCATATTTCTTGATGTTGGGATGTTGGTACACGGTGATGGATGTGATATTGATCTAATGGTGGCATGGGGTCCCTAATGTGATGATTTTGTGTTAGTTGTTGTAGATTGGAATTGGGGAAACCCATTGGATTATTACTGGTGGTTTGTTATTCATGGGATTAGTTTCTATTCTCCTTTTTTTCCATATACCATGACGATTCATTTTCTTCCAATTAATTTAAATTACGTTTCAAAGTAATTAGTATATAAAATGTCAAAGAAATATAATGAACCCATGTGATGGGTGAAGATACCCTTGATAACATACTAAAATTAACCATGGAATTTGGTGAATATGAATTTAATAAAACTACTAAATAATAATTTTAAATGTATATCCTTGTTCATCTTTTTCTTAGATGAGGGGTTTTTTCCTTCATGTTTTAGCTATATTTCCCAGATGAATGGTAGCCCAACAAAGTATATGGTATGAAGTTACCCATAGTGTCAATATATACAATAACTATTCAAATTTGTTGTGACTAATTATTTTCCCTACCCAAATGGATTGGAAAACCAAAAATCAAATTATTTTGGGTTGTTTCCAAAAAATAATATTTAGAGGTGGAATGGATGGTCTAATACTCTCTCTTCCCTACTCTATCATTAGATATTGTATTTTTGGTGGGAATTCCAATGATCTGATAGATTGAGTTATATGGTATGGTCTCACCAGGGGTGTGATGTCTCTCAATTTTTCATTAAATGTATTTATGAGTTATAATTTCATGAGGTTATATTATATATAAATATTATGGGTGTATCATACCTGAATCATATATGTGTGTTTTAAATTTTCTAAATCGATTACAGTGTGGTAAATGATGTATAGTAACAATACCTTCTGAAAGTACTAGTTAGTTACGATGTCAAGGATGTGGTTGTGATTTTCAATATACTGTGTTTGATGATATCTTAGTGGTATGTATGAGATTTATTTTTTGTATTGTTTTTTGATAATAAAATTTATAATGTAAGGGATGAGTACAAGACATAATCGTGGGGGTTCATGAGAAAATAACTAATTGGAATTTGGTTACTGGAATCACATCTTTACATACTTGAGTTTTCAATATAATAATAGCTATTTATATGGATAGATCTAGGAGTGATCCATGGTATGGAAGGGAAAATATGTTTCATATTTAGGATAGTATTTGATTTCTCTATTTTTTCACTATGGATTTTGTATTCATCATTTAAACATTCATGAGTGGATTGAAGGAGGATCAAATAGAGTATATATATTATGATCACACTTATATATGTAACAATTTGTATGATATACTATATTGAGGACATGATCAAGGTGTGAGATACTAGCTATTGGATTGATATAGTGTTTTTGGCATTCACGATTGCTTCGATAGGATAAGATCATGGAGTAGTTATGTTTATTATTTCGTATATGTTATATGTTACTAAATTCATGTATTGGGGTTTATTTGGATAATTATTTATGTTATGAATTTATTATTTTATATATCTCTATTCATGTATTTATTAAGATAAATTCCTCTAATTTCTATATAAGGTATCCTCATTTATAGTAGTCAACCCATGGCCTTTGGGATCCATTCTATGGGGGATCACTTGCAATCATCACTAGCATCCCTAGTGGGGTACTAACAAGGGATAATGAACTCGTTATACAAAAAATAGAGTGAAAATATCTAGAGTTAAAATACAAGGATGATGATATCTATTGGTACATATGAATGATACATTATTTGCCAAAAATGTAAATTTATAGTTTTATCATGAACCTATATAAAAAATGAACATTTATTTGGTGGCCTAACACAAAGTAATTGAAAGGCATTGTCTATGTGTTTTTTGGTAACAATAAAGAAATTTTTTGATGTGATCTTAATTTTGATATATATATATTCACAACTACCATTATTATTATGGGTCTCAGAATTTGAATTAAAAGATTGAGTATCAATGAAAATATAGAAAATAATCCAATAAACGGAATGAAATATATCTTCCCACAATATGAAAATCTGTAACCACGCAAGGGGAAATTATTTAAGTAGACAAGTAAATGATTCAAATGTGGAAATAGACTCCATATTGAATATCAATTTTAGAGATATGTGAGTAGGACAATCAAATAAATTAATCAAGGGAAGTCTCAACCTAACACATCAATGCTTCAACATCAAGTACGATGGACATTCTACCAACTAATCATTGAATCCAAAGGATTATGATGAGATTTAATGTCATTAACCTCTATATATCATGGATAATGCGAAAATGTATCCATCAAAAACCACTAAAGGAGATAATGAAAATTTCAACTTGAAAGGTACATATAAAATTCACTCAAGAACATCAAATGCCTCATTTTATTATTATTTTTTTCAATGTTTTATATTTAAATAATTTTAAAATGGTGTCATATCAACAATAAATGATTTAATGTTTAAATATCAATGAAAATCCTAATAGATGAATGATTCATTATTAATTCTATAACAGTACATCAATATAATAAAATGGGATCATGTTTCCTTGAAATTTAATTATACTCTATGTTATTACATTTTATTTTATATTTTTCATTTAGTGTCCCTATAAATATAGATGACATATTAATTCGTATGTCAGGAAGTCACATTTCATATCTAAAATAAACTTATGATCAATTATAAGTTGGAGGATGACTATTAAATAAAATTATAAATTACACAATTTATATGGGCATCAATTCATATTCATTTAGGATAATTTTCACAAATATTTATATATAAAAGAAACCATGAAGATATACATATTGTATAGGATTATATCACTGAAATTCTAATAAAGTTTCCTAGTTTTCGATTGAATCAAAAATTAGATTATCCAATGGAAATATTACATGGTGTTCAAATATTTATAATAATCTTCATATAATATATTTTATTAAGTTACATGAATTTAATAATGTACTTAATGATAATATAGATAAGGTATTCACACAGAATATTTCATCACAATGGGGGAACAAAAAGTCATTTTAGCGTAAAAAGGAATGAAACAATAACACATTTTGTCATTCCTTATCATAAAAATATAAAGATAATAGTAAAAATATTAATAAATTACACTAAATTGATTAATTATTCATTAATCTATATTAGGATCAATAATAATGAATTATTAACCTACAATTCTGATTTCATCAATTTAGAGTCATAAGAAAATTTATGACACAAATATCATTTCTTATGAACATTAGAAACTAAATTTATCATTATTGGACTGAAAAATAATAATTCAAATTGAATATTCTGTAATCTACTTCATATAGTCTTTATATATTACCACAAAAAATAAGGAATGTATTTATAGATATTATTAATATAAATTTCGCGATCAAGGAAGATCTAGAATATTATTTCCAGATTTTGTTTGATGACGTTATAGAAGAAAAAACTATATGTCAAATTTTTTATGTTCGAACCATGGCTACAGAGAGTCACATTAATGAGTTATATAATAATAAGTGAGAGTACATTTATGGATTCCTAAAAATAGGAATTACTAAAAAAAATTCCAAACCAACCACTATAATAGAGATATATAGTTCTCTTGGATTTTTTTTGTATACAAATGATTCTTTTTGATAAATTTACCAATGATGTAAAATATATTTTTAAAGTTATATTACATGGGAGTAGTGTTTCTATGTATATTGAAATTTGAATAAATATTCAAGGATCTTAATAATTGGTTCGCACTATTCTAGTACATAAATCACCCTAGGTATCCATAATAGTATTCCTATTATCTTACTAGGTTTGGTATAAAGTTACTATCTACTAACTCTGTCCTTCGTGGTCTGTAATGTGAGAACTTTTATCACTAATGGAGTATAATATAATATACCATAAGGGTCCATCCATGAATGTGGATATGTTATTTCATGTATGAATAGTGGTGTAGTAATAGTCCTACTTCTATTTCCATCCATGTATGTCCAAAATGGATTCCAGGTATCACTGTGGTGAATATATGATTTCTCCCAAATGATTTCATCAATGAAATTCATATGAGAACCCATGATTTACCCATGTTAGATAATAATTACTTCATTTTATAAATTTAATTGATCTAGATAAAATATTACCATTATGGTGATCATATTTTTGAACCAACACACAAAATCATTGTGTGGTAATAAGAAAGGTTAAGCACCTATGGACTAACCATACCATTTATGTTCACATTAAAAATCATAATCCAGTAGGATTTATATATGCAATATCCTCACCATCTATCCTAAGAAAGAATGATAACTCCCAAAGTCATAGGGATATGGTCTTCCATTCACCCTTTATTCAATTGAATTATATCTTAATAATTTCATTTATAAATCCATCGAATGGCATAAATTACAATCATATAAGTGTAATCAATTTCATTGGATACCCACCATGGGTTTATCTAATTAATAAACTATCCTATAGTGGGTGGTTAAATTTATGTTCCTTAACCATTAATTACATTTACATCTGTTTCATGGGTCATATAGTTCAAGCATGCCCATTGAATTTTAGAATCAATTCATTTAATAATCAACACTCGTAATACTATGATTGTGGAATATATATATATATATATATATATATATATATATAAAATGAGGTAAAATTTTGAGAACACCTACCTCATATTTTTTATGACTCTTCATATATTATTGGAATCTAATATATGAACGAATTGATGAAATTAGGAAAAGAGACAAACAACATGAAAATAGTGCATATTATTATGAACATAAATAACTCCTTTTAATAGAATATATTTTATGAATGGTACAATAGGAATATAGATATTATTAGTACACATTCAATTAGACTATCAATTAAGGAATAAGAGTTTAAATGGTGATGATATTACGAAAATTAGATTTGGCTACAAATATAGCATCCATGAGAGTAATATGGTTCAAACACTAGGGGGAATAATAAAATAACAATGAGGTTATATTTTTTAATAAAATTGAAAAAAAATCATTTCACCAATATATAATTAGATTTCATGATTTAACCCCATGGATTTCCAAATAGTGTGCCATCCATGTACCCAACACAAACTCAAGACCCACTTTCATCAGATAGGCATATGATTTTTTCATACCATATGATGACTATGCCATGAGCCTATACAATAGGGACTAAAAAACTATACATGGATGTGTGGATGGAATAGATCATTTCTGAAAAAAATTTATCCCTTTGATAGTGTAATGGACCATCTTGAACGGTTGTATCTAACTTTGTAGACTGGGATGCAAAGTTTCAACTAACAATGTGTCCCAACTACCTCTTTCAAATTCTTCAGCATCAGGATTTTACATATCCTAAAAATAATTTTTTACTCTTTGAATCATTTATGAACTCAAATCATGAGAAAATTAAAGTATTTAATGACTATTATAAAGTTCAATATATCATAAAAAGGTGGGTTCATTCCAAAAATATATAATATATTTTCCAGTTTTTATTAAGTATTTTTATTTCATTTATTATAATGATATAAATGATAATGATAATTAATATTTGTAACCTTAATATTTAATACTTTGATACCAATACTATATGTCAAAAATATGGAATACACACGATGAAAATTGTGTATTTTTAACGCAAACAATTAAAATTTTATAAAGAATCATTAAATTATATGTTTTCGCATGTGTTTTAACAATAATTTTATTATGGTCAGGAGATATAACATTTTTGATAAATCATAGTAAGAGGAAGATGAAAGGATAAATCAACCTATGTATTTTTTTTCAAATGGAGATATATCAAGGTATATAGTGTAATATTTTAATATAAAAAAATTTCAAAAAAATTATATATTTTAGAGAATGTTTTTACACTCTCTGAAACAAAATAATGATAATTATTAATCATATTATGTTTTAAAAATAATGAATGATATTTATGAAATCAAAAAACTAGAATCCCCAAACATATAATTTAACATGAACATTATAATTTCATTTAAAATATTTTTATATATTTTTATTTCAATATTTTCTAATTTCTACCAGGACATCCAACCATCTACATAATCAAAAGAATAAATAATTTTTTTTGATATGTGTTGGTATAGTACATGGTGTTAGTGTGTTTTCAACAGCATGTTAGGGTAATTAAAAACTGAATCTATAATCTAATATAGAATATGATATTATAGGAACATTTGGTATATGAAACTGTCAGTGTCTTAATGTTTTATATAGTATTTTTCCTAATATAAAATTCCACTATTAACTAATTTCCTTCATTTAAAGGTTAAGACATGTTGGTATAAATTTAAAAAACAATTCATAGACAAAAATACAAATCATGAAATATTTGAACTATTATTCAAGGAGTTATATTCTAGAGTGATATGCTCTCCGAATTCTAGTAGAGCTAGTAATAGGTTTTATGATTCGAGTGATTTTGAGTGATTCAAGTTCAAGTCTACTATTGAGATAATGGGGAGAGGGAAAAGGGCCTTGGATTATTATTCACAAAAATATGAAGAATTATATCCAATATACAAGGATGTTAATTACATTACCCTATCCTCTTCACTTTCAATTTTTGGCTTAATATATTTTGATAAGTTTTTAAACATTTTCATGTCCATCTTATAATTACTTACACCTCCAAGATTAAAATGAAATATTAATTCCTTTACATTCATGTTTGATTCAACCAATAAAATGACAATAAAATACACTGTAATTTTTAAAATGGATTTTCACCCATATCCTCGTCAAAATCTCAAAATAAAACTAAGGAACACACTATGAAAGAATCTAAACAATGTGTTGAATTTGACAATGAGGAGACATCTAGTGATCTCTATATAAATATTTATTTTGAAACATGTTTCTTATTATAAATAAATATTTCCCAAATTTATTAAAAAATATATGAAAATAATCAAATTTTCATTTGAGACATGTTGGAATTGACTACATGTTAGTTAGATAGATGATGTGTCTGGCATGAATACAATTTTTTATTTTTAATAACAAAGTGACATTTTGTATTAAAACATGAATCACATTTCCAAAAGTGATAAATAAATCTCATATTGATTTAAAAAATTATAAAAAAAATCCCTATTTTTTGACCTGTATGAATTATCCATACATCAATCCTACACACAACGTGGATAGCATGATTCAAATTTTTTGTTTAAAATAAATTATATTTATAGTTTGAAATGAATGTCAACTAGCCAAATTTCACTAAATATTATATATTCTTAAAAAAACATTATAAAAATGATATAAAATTTATTTGTGACATGTAGTAATTTTACACACAATAATATAGTACATGATATGGGTAGAATGAATAAATTAGTGTGCTTTCAATATAAACCCTTCATTTTAGTCTAAAACATAAATCACTTCACCAAAAAATGAAAATAATCTTAGATTATTTTAAAACATTAGGATAACAATACTAATTCATTTATAAAGGGAACTGTCCACACCACAATCTGACACACGATATGACTGGTATGAATCCAAGTACAAGTTTTTAATATAATAGTGAAATTTTATCCCAAAAAATTGTATCACATATCTTTGACTAAGAAAACAAGGTTGGATTGTCTCCAAACCATAGGAAAAATGATCTAAACATAATTTATGGCTTTTATAAATGACATGTATATCAATTTGGCACATTATGTGTTTGGTGTGATTCAATGTTCTTGTTTTCAATGTATATTTTAGTTCAGTTTAAAAAATTTATTACATTTTTAAAACTAAAAAAATCACATTAATTTTTTGATATAAAATTAGAAAAATGATTCATAGTCCATTTTTGATGTATAATTATTTACTAAACATCAGTCTTACACATGATGAGGCCAATATAACTCAATGTAGGTTTTTTCTATAGATGTTTCATCATAGTTAAAAACCCACATCACCTAGACAAAATAGAGAAAACATGATCATATAATTATTAAAATTTATAAAAATGATCCATAAAAAATTATAATTGTGTATGAATCAACCAAAAATTATTCAAACACATGATGTGTCTAGTATGACACCACATACATGATTTTAATATAATAGTGTTATTTTAGAGTAAAAAATCCATCACATAAAGAATATGATGAAATTTACCTCAGATCATCTTGAAACAATAAGAAAATGATACATATTTAATTTTTGGCTTGTAGTAATCCACTAATCCACAAATCTAGCATATGATGTTGATTGTATGACTCAAAATGTGTTTTTCGTTTAATTTTTTTAGTTTTATGTATTACACATGTACCATTGCCAAAAATGAGTGAGATGGGAGTATTTTTATTAAAATTTTATGATAATGGTCTATCATTTATTTTTTGTTTATAATAATCAGTTTCATGTCTATAAAACACATTTGGAATAAAATATGAACAAATGCATGTATTTTCATTGTAATGGTGTCATTTTCTCTCAGTACACATGTCACATAGACAACAATTACCAAAAAAGCTCATATTAACTTGTAAAAATAATAAATTTATCTATAATCCATTTTTTGATGTGTACGAGTTTACCATGAATCATTCTGCCTCATGATGTATCTTGTATGAATCAAATTTTCCATTTTCAATATGATTTTCATTTTAAATGAAATCACACACAACATAGATAAACCAAATATAATGGGATTGGTTTTTTTCAAACATAAAAAAATTATCCAGAATAAATTTATATTTATAAGAATATACCTCACACCAATCCAACACATGATGTGGATGGTATGACTCCATGTAATTATTTTCAATATAGATGTATCAATTTTTTGTAAAATTAATGTCACATAGATGAAACTGAGAATATAAGATCCGATTGTTTTCAATAATTTTTTTAATGATCTATAATAAATTTTTGGTGTGTCAATATTTATGTCAAATAAATATGATAGATAATGTGGTCGATATTACTTGACATACATTTTATCACTATAAATGTTTCATTTTAGTTTAAAAACTATATCACATAGAAAAATATATTTAAACAAAATCAAAAAGTTTTCAAACATTATGAATAAACTAAATAATTTATTCAGGATGTGTATAATTAATATCACATTAATCAGACACATGATGATTTAGGTATGAATCTATATCTTTGTTTTCAATATTAGAGTTTCATTTTAGTGTAAAACACATGACACGTAGAAAAAACTAAACAAATGTGCCAGCATTGTCTTAACAATTTTTTAAAATGATGCATAATTCATTTATGCCATGTGGGAATTTAACACATATCAATCTGACACGTGATGTGTCAAAAATGAATCAAATTTTATGATTTTAATATAATTTTCATTTTATATCTAATCGTGTGTAATGAAATTTCCCAATTGAGTTCAAATTATTTATCAAATTTTGTAGAATGATCCATAACTTATATTTTTTAATAATTAATCTCACATCAATCAAACACCATATTCTTCCTGTATGAATAAAACTACATGTATCTAATATAAAAGCCTCATTTTAGTACAAATCAAGAGCCACGTAGCAAAAAAATTAAAATGAGCTCATATTATCTTATTAACTAATGAAAAAAAATCAATAATCCATTTCGGATGTGTTAAAGTCAACTGCATGAAACAATGATACAAGATGTGGCTGATATGACTAAAAGTGCATGTTTTCAATATAAATATGTCATTTTAGTTTACATTATTGTTATAATTGACAATATTATTTAAATAAGGTCATATTTTCTTTATTCTTTAGGAAAATGATACACAAATCCGTTGCGGAATATTGGATTTTTCCACAAATCAATCTTACACATGATGTGGCCTATATGACACAAAGTGCATGATTTCAATATAAATGTGTCCCATTTGATTAAAACTTGTGTCACATAGTGAAAACCATGTAACAAAGTTCTCATTGTCATGATAATTGATGACAATGTCCCATAATTCTCATGTACTATGTATGAATGTAACTCACGTCAGTCCAACTCACTCTGTGACTTGTATGACTCCACGTACGTGATTTCTATATTAAATTTTCATTATAGTTGAATGGTATAATTATGAAAAACAATTTAATTTGTTAAATTCATTAATAACTGAAAATATCATTAATATATTCAGAAATTCCCAATATAATTTATATGGACCACCAATTTAATGTGTAATTAAATAATTATAATATTGTTATTAATTAATAGTATAATTAATATGTTAATTTGTAATTTGAAATATATAAATTGATTATATAATTAATATTATAACTCATAATATCAATTGTATATATAGTAACTTAAAATATAATTTATCATATATTGATTATAAAACCCTAAAATTATTATTATTATTATTATTATTTATATATTTTTAATAAAATAAAATTTTGTCTTAACAAATTTCCATGGATTTTTATGTAGTTTGATTATAAAATAAATCTTGTTGTAGGAATACTTTTTTATATATTGGATGTAAATTATTTATTAATGTTAAAAGTAACATCAATTTAAATTTTTTATGAAAATTATTATTCGAAATGTTAATGATCTTGTATATTAGTATATCAATATATTTTCTATAATATTTTCATTATAATCTATCATAACATCTTATTATGGTTCTATTATATGGATGTTTCCAAGATACAAGTTGTCAAGTAGCTTCATGGCCTTTGTCGATGGTATCTTAGCATTGAAAAATCCATAATTTATCTATGTTAAAACTAAATATCTGATAATGGGAAACAATATCTATTATAAAACTAAATCTATGATAAACGGGGACTTTATCTCGACAGTCTTAGTGATGATATAGGTCAAGGAGTTTTAAAGGATCACTAATTATCATTTATTTTTTCCACCAATAATGCCTATTTTTATCACAGATATAGAATAGTTCAGTAGTAGTGATCTCGTATAATATTTTTTTTTATTGATAAAATTGCACTACTAAAGAAATCCCTTATTAGTGCTTGATAAAAGTACTGATAATGGTATCTTTTATCATTACAAAAACAAATTTTATGGTAAATGGAATAATTATGAGTGTTCAGGTTTTAACGTTGAAAAAAGTTACCATTATCAATGCTTTTAGCTAGCACTAATAAAAGTAATATTAAATAAAAAATTAATATATCATTAAAAAATGTATCAAAATGTTAATATAGTTATATTTAAATATATGTATTGTTTTTTTTAAAAAAAATTATAGAATCAAAACCATATATAAATTTACAATTCATATGTAAGATATTAAGTGAAAGTGGATTATAATATATTTCAAAAAATTAATTAATAATTTTCTATCTACTAATTATTTATAGTCAATAAATAAAAATTGGATGACAAAATAGTTCAATAAATTAATTAGCAGTTTAAAATAAGTTTAAAATGCGACTTTAACATCCAACAGAAAAAGGTTTTTATTGGGATATCTATTAGAGATCAACTACATATCAAAATGGTCGTTGTGAATAGAACTATGTAGAAATAACTGGGAGACATTTGTCCCTTTTTTTGTATTCGATACCATATCTTTTAAATATTCGGTAATCTTTTAGCTTCTTTTATTGACCTCTTGAATTTTCAATGTATAATAAATTAACTCTAAAAAATTAAATAATATTTATATTATGATTTTGAAATTTGCCATTTTTCCAATTATATAATTGTTTATAATTTTATATATTTGTGAATATTTTTATATATAATAAATCAATTAAACATATAAAATTTTAAACAATATGTATATATTATTTTATTTCAAAAAATATAAACCATATGGAAATAAATATCCATAATTAATTATATTTAAAATAATATGTTATCTATTTAATTTTCAATATACAAATGAATATATATATATATACACCAATAGAAGTAATGGATATAAATAAATGTGTGCTTGTAAATAAAAAATTCATATTTATGTTTATATTATAATATTTCTAACTAAACAAATGCATGTAGTTATTTGTGTGATTACGTGGGAAATATTAATGCGTACATATATATAAATATTTGTATATGTGTTTATACATAATTATTGTGTGAATACATCATAAATATCGGTATTTTTATAAATATATCATTATCATTAAATATAGTATATAAACATATTTACCATAACGATTTCAAATTACATTATAAAACATTATATCTAAATATATAATTACATATAAATATGTATATACATATAAAAATATTAAATTACATATCTACATATTTACATAATTATCTTCATATTTATATGTAATTTTATATTTCAATGAAATGTTTTTTAATGTATTTTTAAATGTTTATGGTAATCACATTTATATACCATATTTAATGATAATTATATATTTCTAAAAATACACAAATTTATGATGTATTTATAGAATTATTACATACACATATGTGAGAGAAGGGGACAAATATGGTTGGCGGGCAATTCAATAATAATATTTTTACGAAAAATTTTTTATAATAAAAAAACACAGATATGTGCCACAGTTATCAATGGGAAAAAAAGTAAAGAAAAAGGGTTACCTAAATTGTGCATTTTATTATTCTTTGATAAAGAATACCATTATCAGTTATATTAGTTTAGCACAGATAGTGGTTTACTTTATCGTATATTTTATATATACTATTTAAAGTTATGGTTTTTAATAGTTCTTACCATGTCAGTGATTTTAAGCACTGAAAATGACCCTTAATTACACTTTTGAAACAAATTTTGTAGTATTTTCAGATAATGTTGAGTTTATTTCATGGGGTGTCTGCTGAGATGATGATTTAATAATGGAAAAATGTTCCATATTTCTTGATGTTGGGATGTTGGTACACGGTGATGGATGTGATATTGATGTAATGGTGGCATGGGGTCCCTAATGTGATGATTTTGTGTTAGTTTTTGTAGATTGGAATTGGGGAAACCCATTGGATTATTACTGGTGGTTTGTTATTCATGGGATTTGTTTCTATTCTCCTTTTTTCCATATACCATGACGATTCATTTTCTTCCAATTAATTTAAATTACGTTTCAAAGTACTTAGTATATAAAATGTCAAAGAAATATAATGAACCCATGTGATGGGTGAAGATACCCTTGATAACATACTAAAATTAACCATGGAATTTGGTGAATATGAATTTAATAAAACTACTAAATAATAATTTTAAATGTATATCCTTGTTCATCTTTTTCTTAGATGAGGGGTTTTTTTCCTTCATGTTTTAGCTATATTTCCCAGATGAATGGTAGCCCAACAAAGTATATGGTATGAAGTTACCCATAGTGTCAATATATACAATAACTATTCAAATTTGTTGTGACTAATTATTTTCCCTACCCAAATGGATTGGAAAACCAAAAATCAAATTATTTTGGGTTGTTTCCAAAAAATAATATTTAGAGGTGGAATGGATGGTCTAATACTCTCTCTTCCCTACTCTATCATTAGATATTGTATTTTTGGTGGGAATTCCAATGATCTGATAGATTGAGTTATATGGTATGGTCTCACCAGGGGTGTGATGTCTCTCAATTTTTCTTTAAATGTATTTATGAGTTATAATTTCATGAGGTTATATTATATATAAATATTATGGGTGTATCATACCTGAATCATATAGGTGTGTTTTAAATATTCTAAATTGATTACGGTGTGGTAAATGATGTATAGTAACAATACCTTCTGAAAGTACTAGTTAGTTACGATGTCAAGGATGTGGTTGTGATTTTCAATATACTGCGTTTGATGATATCTTGGTGGTTTGTATGAGATTTATTTTTTGTATTGTTTTTTGATAATAAAATTTATAATGTAAGGGATGAGTACAAGACATAATCGTGGGGGTTCATGAGAAAATAACTAATTGGAATTTGGTTACTGGAATCACATCTTTACATACTTGAGTTTTCAATATAATAATAGCTATTTATATGGATAGATCTAGGAGTGATCCATGGTATGGAAGGGAAAATATGTTTCATATTTAGGATAGTATTTGATTTCTCTATTTTTTTCACTATGGATTTTGTATTCATCATTTAAACATTCATGAGTGGATTGAAGGAGGATCAAATAGAGTATATATATTATGATCACACTTATATATGTAACAATTTGTATGATATACTATATTGAGGATGTGATCAAGGTGTGAGATACTAGCTATTGGATTTATATAGTGTTTTTGGCATTCACGATTGCTTCGATAGGATAAGATCATGGAGTAGTTATGTTTATTATTTCGTATATGTTATATGTTACTAAATTCATGTATTGGGGTTTATTTGGATAATTATTTATGTTATGAATTTATTATTTTATATATCTCTATTCATGTATTTATTAAGATAAATTCCTCTAATTTCTATATAAGGTATCATCATTTATAGTAGTCAACCCATGGCCTTTGGGATCCATTCTATGGGGGATCACTTGCAATCATCACTAGCATCCCTAGTGGGGTACTAACAAGGGATAATGAACTCGTTATACAAAAAATAGAGTGAAAATATCTAGAGTTAAAATACAAGGATGATGATATCTATTGGTACATATGAATGATACATTATTTGCCAAAAATGTAAATTTATAGTTTTATCATGAACCTATATAAAAAATGAACATTTATTTGGTGGCCTAACACAAAGTAATTGAAAGGCATTGTCTATGTGTTTTTTGGTAACAATAAAGAAATTTTTTGATGTGATCTTAATTTTGATATATATATATTCACAACTACCATTATTATTATGGGTCTCAGAATTTGAATTAAAAGATTGAGTATCAATGAAAATATAGAAAATAATCCAATAAACGGAATGAAATATATCTTCCCACAATATGAAAATCTGTAACCACGCAAGGGGAAATTATTTAAGTAGACAAGTAAATGATTCAAATGTGGAAATAGACTCCATCTTGAATATCAATTTTAGAGATATGTGAGTAGGACAATCAAATAAATTAATCAAGGGAAGTCTCAACCTAACACATCAATGCTTCAACATCAAGTACGATGGACATTCTACCAACTAATCATTGAATCCAAAGGATTATGATGAGATTTAATGTCATTAACCTCTATATATCATGGATAATGCGAAAATGTATCCATCAAAAACCACTAAAGGAGATAATGAAAATTTCAACTTGAAAGGTACATATAAAATTCACTCAAGAACATCAAATGCCTCATTTTATTATTATTTTTTTCAATGTTTTATATTTAAATAATTTTAAAATGGTGTCATATCAACAATAAATGATTTAATGTTTAAATATCAATGAAAATCCTAATAGATGAATGATTCATTATTAATTCTATAACAGTACATCAATATAATAAAATGGGATCATGTTTCCTTGAAATTTAATTATAATCTATGTTATTACATTTTATTTTATATTTTTCATTTAGTGTCCCTATAAATATAGATGACATATTAATTCGTATGTCAGGAAGTCACATTTCATATCTAAAATAAACTTATGATCAATTATAAGTTGGAGGATGACTATTAAATAAAATTATAAACTACACAATTTATATGGGCATCAATTCATATTCATTTAGGATAATTTTCACAAATATTTATATATAAAAGAAACCATGAAGATATACATATTGTATAGGATTATATCACTGAAATTCTAATAAAGTTTCCTAGTTTTCGATTGAATCAAAAATTAGATTATCCAATGGAAATATTACATGGTGTTCAAATATTTATAATAATCTTCATATAATATATTTTATTAAGTTACATGAATTTAATAATGTACTTAATGATAATATAGATAAGGTATTCACACAGAATATTTCATCACAATGGGGGAACAAAAAGTCATTTTAGCGTAAAAAGGAATGAAACAATAACACATTTTGTCATTCCTTATCATAAAAATATAAAGATAATAGTAAAAATATTAATAAATTACACTAAATTGATTAATTATTCATTAATCTATATTAGGATCAATAATAATTAATTATTAACCTACAATTCCGATTTCATCAATTTAGAGTCATAAGAAAATTTATGACACAAATATCATTTCTTATGAACATTAGAAACTAAATTTATCATTATTGGACTGAAAAATAATAATTCAAATTGAATATTCTGTAATATACTTAATATAGTCTTTATATATTACCACAAAAAATAAGGAATGTATTTATAGATATTATTAATATAAATTTCGCCATCAAGGAAGATCTAGAATATTATTTCCAGATTTTGTTTGATGACGTTATAGAAGAAAAAACTATATGTCAAATTTTTTATGTTCGAACCATGTCTACAGAGAGTCACATTAATGAGTTATATAATAATAAGTGAGAGTACATTTATGGATTCCTAAAAATAGGAATTACTAAAAAAATTCCAAACCAACCACTATAATAGAGATATATAGTTCTCTTGGATTTATTTTGTATACAAATGATTCTTTTTGATAAATTTACCAATGATGTAAAATATATTTCTAATGTTATATTACATGGGAGTAGTGTTTCTATGTATATTGAAATTTGAATAAATATTCAAGGATCTTAATAATTGGTTCGCACTATTCTAGTACATAAATCACCCTACAGTAGGTAGGCATTTCTTTTAAACCTTGATTCATAAAAAAACCTTTACCATCCCTCCTTCTCCTTGTTGGATTGGTGTGGTGTGAGGGTGTTACTAGGTATAAAGAGACATCCACATGATTCCAAAGGCTGGCACTAAATGCCTAAGAGTTTGAATACATGTGGGGGATAATTTCCTTATAATAATTAAACAAATTACTAACAAACCATAACCAAACACACCAATATTGAATGGAAGATATCCATTGAAGGGAAGTCAATATTTCATATATTAAAATCATACTCAAATAATGTTCCACAACAGAAGACAATAACATCAATGTAAAAAATAGAATTTAAACTATTAAAACTATAAGACTTCCACAAGACTTCATGATCGACAAGATCCATGCTCCAATATCACCAAACATCCCATTTATAATGATGTATTTCTGAAAATATCATACATTATACTTTCCCATGCCTCGGTAGATGACATCAATAAAATCACCAAAGTGCCAAAGAGGGGGTGAGTACTAAAACTCAGTAGGTTTTCCCCTAATGAGTTCCCTACTCACTCAACAAGGATAGAAGAGTTACAACCATTTATATAAAAGAAATCTAATAAAACAAAATTTACTAAATAGTCTATAAATAAATGTTAAAAATTTATATATCAATAAATATCCATCTTGTAGCTTTCAAAAAATTACCATGTCAGGATTTAAAATAATTCCTCAATATCCACTTGGCTACCCAATCCACTTCTCATATTCACACCACTAACCCTGCATGCTTCATTATAACAGTTCCATGGTCATTAGTGTCTCTTATTGATCTACCATGTCACCACATGGTAATTTTATCCCATGTTCCATTACACATTTTTCACAAAGCACAATGTCATATCGAAGCCCCTTAAATGCAATATGAATACTCACATAAGGAACATAACACCATTTATGAAACCAAAATGCCAAAATAATTTAAATAAAAACACATTTTATTAAAAAACCATTTTCCAAAAAAATCATTTCCCAAGTCCATCCAAGTCATATTTTAAAATCTCCATTTTAAAATCCAAAAACTAAATCACATTACACAATAATTCACCATAGTTTCACAATTTCACCCAAAATTATAACTCATCACTAATGAAGGTTTAAACCATGATTTTAAATACATATTCAAAATCTTTATCATTAAACTCACTTAATTATTAACTAATATAATAAATTATATCAATATTATTGGAGTATGAAGACACCTACCTCAATAGTTATGGAGAAAACAATAAATAGTCGAAGAAATCTAACAAGCCCGGGTAAATTATCAAGTTATATTCCTTAGATTTCATCTCAAAACACAACCAAGGATATGTGTAAACATATTCCAAATCAAAAACATTGGATCTACCCGTAGTGTGTGTTGGTCAGAAAACCTATAGAGGAGGATAATTAGATCTATGAGAAGCCACAAGAATAATGAACATAGAACACTAACTAAGAGGAATCGACCTCTTATCACCATGTAAATCCTTAATATCACCTTTGGATAGATTGTAGAACCTTACATGACATTTAGAAAAGAAAAATACTGATTTGGGGATGGATTATATGTGGAGTGAGGCATTAATGATTATGGTCGACCCATATCCACGTTTTAAGGAGGTGGTTTGGACCACAAAAGATTTTGTCGTGTGTTTATACATACCCTTGATAACCAGGGGTGGGACTCAGCCTTTTGGATCACTATTATCATGGAATCCACAAATATTCTACATAACTATACATCAATCGTGTTGAATCCACTACCTCAAAGTACATAAATCAAATCGTTTCTCCCAGGCTGTTGAACGGTTTGGACAAACCGTGTGCCATCGTGCACCTTCCCGTTAGCACCAAAAACAAAAATAAAGATCTAAAAACTCTCCTTAAAATTCACCCTTATACAGTATAAACATTATAATAATAATGAAAGGGTTACGTACTAGATATCAAGGGTGCTACAAAACAATTGAGGATTAATCCAAATGAAAAATGATATATTTGTATTGTATAACCCTAATCAGTTAATGGTGCATGAGAAAACTTACCCAACACATGATTAGGAATTATCACGGATTATATTTCATTAAAAATATAGAGTCATTTTATATATTGTGAAAAGTGGGATATATATACAAATAAGAAAATATTATAGAATATATTCAACAATAACGAGTTTAATAAATTACAAAGGTATTGATTGTAGTTGATAAAGTATTAAGGTTTATTAATACATTTTCACCTTGGGAAGTAAATCAATATGAAATATTCTCTATGTAGAATTTATTATTTCACCTTATATATGATGGGGGTTGAAAAATATTCAATACTCATGTATTTTTAGAGGATGGACAATTAATTGACATGTAAAGGGGATAAATCTCATTGTTATCACATGAAAAGTGGTGAAATACTATATTCAAACATTTAAAACTCACCCATAAATATGTGAGATGAAAATTGCAGTGAATATGGAATATATAGAGATCCAAAAGAAGGAATGGAATTTGTTTGGCTCAATCATGACCATTATAGATGTATATTTTTATGGATAAATTAATTTTACTATCACATTAATAATTTAATATGGATCTACTTCATAAAGAACATAACCCACCATTTTATCACCATCATAGATAAATGAATAAGTATTTTGATCTCAAAAATTAATAGATGTGGGAGTAAAAGAAAACTATATTGTGAAGTATTCTTCTCATTTTATTGTATGTTATTATGCAAAGGATCAAAATTAATTTTCTAAGGGGATGCTGAAAACATTACCCATATGAGTTTGAAAATTGGAAAACATAAATTTATTTTTTATTATTAGACATCCTTAGATAATAATGGTGTCTAGTTCGATTTACAATCACCTTATAATGTTTTCATTTATCATTGATACCAATAAAGGTTACTCTCTTTAACGCATTTATAGGATACACCTTTAAGGTGTCATTTAATTACATGGATAACCACTTTTAAGTGTATCCGATAAAGATCCATGGATTATCATGAAGATAAAATGATGTAATTAGGTTGAATTTAATATAGATTTGATATTAAAAAAAATTACTAACTAATTTATAGATGTACAGACTAAGTGGACAACTCAAATTCTATGAGGTATGTTGAGATCCTAATAAATGGATTCAAAAGGTATTCTGGATAAAAAAAAGGATTTAGAAAGTTACTCATAAATCTATCATATCTATTTTATCATATACATAGAACTATATGAAGATTAATACGGGAAAATTTCATAACTCCAACATATTTGGAAGAATATGGGGGGTGTATACTATTAGAGTTGTATCATTTATAAGAGATGTTGGAAGGGATTAAATCATTCCTCCCCAAATTAATAATAAAAATTTATAAAACATTATGTCACTAATCATAGAAAATATTTTGAGTTTAAGTACATTTTATTGGTATTCCTTTTAATATTCCATTTGATATAGGTTATAATATTTGAAATTAAGAAAATGATGATCCCTCAGTACATTGGATGTTTTGAAACCCTTAAACAACATGGCAGTAGTAACATATCATATTTTTCTTTCTCATAATATCTCTAAAGGTTATGATGTTTTCCATTAATCCATATTGAGTTTGTTAATACATGAACATTTTAATTTATTAAAATCAATGTTTATACAGATGTATCATAACCATTTCATAGAAGTAGAAACTAGTAGACATCATGAATTATAAGGATAAAGTACTACTATTAGAGTATTTTTCCTATGAGATACTAGTTATACATTGATTACATGTAAGTTTGATGAATTGAATATTAATTAATAATCTTTTAAAATAATGTTCATTTTTCAACATGGATTAAATGTAATAATATCTTCTATTATATTTATTTTTCAATCTTCATATTAGTTCCCAGTAATGAAAATAACCTTGATGTGCTATGATAGTATTCTCAATATAGTTCATCTATTAGATAAATAACTAGGACTGAAAACATAGTATTTATACCATTATGTTTGAGTACTCATAAGTGGATGAGGCTTCTTCCCATGAAGTTCACAATTGGTAATCTTCAATAGGGGATATTGTGAAAATAGACCCACCAGTAGGAATTCTTAATGTTTTTGTGTCATTGGATATTTCAATATGTTACTGTGTGTAATTACCCATGGAGATTAAGATTATCATTGATGAATTTCATGAATCAGTCACTTAAATTTAATGGTGACAAACAATTATTCCAGATATGGCAGCCATTAGGTGCATTGGGTGTGTCATAATTGACATGTCATTAATGGATATATTGAGGAAGTTTTTTGTCATTCAATATTTATTGGGGTTGATATCTCATCCATCCCATTGGAATATAATTGTCACCTAAATTCCATGGTCATGATGTAACAATGTGTTTATTTCAAATTATCAAAAGAAATATACATCAAGAAAAGAAGTTAATGAAAATACCATGCAGCCTAGTTGATGAGATATTATTACAAAGGGATTATATTACATAGTGATAATTTTTATCTGATTTAAATCATTTAGAATTTATGTTCTTTCTCTTGGATTCCTTTTTAATTACCCAAGCTTCTCCTATATGGAAATTAAATTTCACTTTCAGAAAAATTTATACATTACAAAAAAAATTCCAATGGACCGTCTTGGTTTATTGTCTTGGGAAATAGGGAAGAACTTATTGTATCATTGTGAAAGAACATCAACTTCTCCCATAAAAATATTTGTATTTAGTGTTACTACAAAAAATATTTCTTTATATCTATGGTAAAATAAAACATAAAAAGAGTGATATTAAATTCTCAGTAAGGGTAAACATTGAGAATATTAAACATAAAAAAAGAATAGTTATGTAAAAACATGAACATAAATTTTGAATATCAAAATTTTGAATCATGAAATAAATAATGGACGTTCGAAAGTCAAAAATCATAATGGAACGTAAATAATTATAAATTAACATTGTCTGGAACATGGAATTTTTGAAAACACAAAAGCATAGAGAATTATTTCAATATTAGCCAAGGTTCACTACAACGAAAATAATATTTGAAAATTTTCATTACTGAACCAAGTACACACCTCAATCCATAAATGTATTCGTTATACTGATATACATGGCCCTCAATTGGCTTATTAAAAAACCATATTCAATTTTCATTCCATTCAGGTCCATATTATGATATATAAATCCTTACTCATTACATTGAATAAATATACATGTCCCACCCATCACATAATGAAAACAAAATTGTTGTGTGCCACAAAAACTCAAATCATTTATCCTAACATAACCCATGAAATAAAATGGGTTTCATAAACATCATTCCCTCATAATAATTAAAACAAATGGATTTCATATATTTCATTCCATTATAAACACAATTAAACCATATTGATAATAGGGATTGAAATTATACCCTATATAAATAATTTCATCTGAGATGGAAAATAATTTCAAAAAAACACATGAAATTAATTCTTGGGGAAAATAACATTTCTTCTTCAAAAAAATTTTCTTTTCTCAAAACGAAAAAAATATTTAAAAAAAATATTTAATTTAAAAATAAAAATGAAATTCTATAAAGAATATTTAATGGTAATATGGTTTTATGAAAATGTAAAAATCATTTCATGTCATATAAGATAAAATAAATCATTCTTCTAGTACTTCTATAGAAAAGTCAAAAATTACCTCGTATCTAAAAATGAAAAAAAAAATCCTTTTAAACCATTTAATACAAAAAATATCTATTTAGAAAATTTAAATTTAAACAATTTTATATGAATAGAAAGAATATTATATATTTAGGAAACATGGATGTGGATGATAAATATACCCCATTAAATACTTACGAATAAAAAAACTTGGATAATAATGAGATTTCCAAATTATCCCTTTAAATAAAAAATCTATCAATTGTATGTATCTGAACCTCCAGTATAATGATTTAAATAATGACCATGACTTATTCCAGAATCATAGGTATTTTAATGATATCATATATGATCATATTATCATCTTTTTTTAATAATATTTAATCATTAATCATTATTTGGGTACTAATTGCTCAATTTTCCAACGTATGTTTTGTCGAATAAGTTTTGGTTCTACTTCATATGAAATTTTCATGTTATTAAAAAATTATATTAACACAATATAAAAAATATGTATTTATTATATATATTTATATAATCATGATTTAACTGATTTTATATATAATGAATCACATAGCATAATGGAGACGGTTGGTTGTACGTACACAAGAGAGATGATATCATTCTTTTAATTATGAAATAGAATTTATGTGGATGTAAATATATTGTTATATAACAAATAAAGTGTTTTAATAATCATATATAGTTATTATTTCCATCATTATATCCATCCCAGTCAAGTGGTTGTGAAAAACAGATTACACCGCGGTGTGGAGACGGTATGTCGTATGTTGGAAAGCATGGTGATTTTATTTTTCATTGGATGGATAGAAGGTGGAATATGGATGTTCCATAATCTTAATAACATAATAGTATAGAATTTATACTGTAATAATTAATTAAAAATGTCAAAAAATAACTAAGAGAAATTTTAAGAAGAAATAATATTAAAATTTTAATGGAGAATATTTCCTCTTCTTCGACTAGTTCCATGTAGATCTCTTTGTCAAGGCATTGTAGTTTGTCTTTTGAAAAGAGCAGAACATCTATAATGTGACTAAGTATATTTAAGAGGAAAATGGTCAGGGTATGGGTGATATAGAAATCACATAGTGAATTAAAAATGTGAGAGAGGATGTTCCCTTTTATAAATGATGTGAGTGGTACATTTGGAATCACCAAAAATAGTAATTAATAATTAAATAAAACAAAATCCAAAAATGAAAAAAATTTCATTGATTTGTTAATGATATGAGATAAGGTTTTTTATATCATCATCCTAAATATTTTAGACCCTTGTTTATGAAAATTTAATCCTTATCATTTTATTTTAACACTCAGGTAGACTATTTTATTTTAACATTGAAATAATTCTCTCAATATTAAATTTGTGAAATATTTATTTATATGTAGTAAATAAAATCATAAAAAAATTGATAATTTTATATCATATATGTATTGTTATATTTTTTTTAATTTTTTTTATTATTTTTAAATTATTTAATAAAACATTTTTTTGACAAAACAGAAATAGACCCAATTATTAAACTGTCCAATTCATTGATTTTTCAATGTATCAAGATTAGATGGTATTCTCAAAAACAGTATTGTATAATATTCATATGGTGTCTATGTCATCTATAAAATTCATTTTACATATAAATTATCTCAAATTATTTT
Organism: Viscum album; assembly: GCA_963277665.1. Lineage (NCBI taxonomy): Eukaryota > Viridiplantae > Streptophyta > Magnoliopsida > Santalales > Viscaceae > Viscum > Viscum album. Next base: position 1,453,333,537 of record OY728129.1, on the reverse strand, counting down.
TATATTAATATATATAATAACATTAATTTTAAATTTCTATTAATAAAATAATTAATACATTTGTATTGTGTAATTATTTAATATACTTTTTTTGTTGGTTAAAAATTAATAATAAAATAATATGATATGGATGAATGCATTATATTTTATATAATGCTTCATTAAATAATTTATACTTATTAAAATTTAAACGTGAAATATTTAACATCAATTTAAATAAAAAACATTTATTTTCATAATATCTTATATAAGGTTTCAAATGTTCCATAACTCGACCCCTTGATGATTTTTGTCGAGATATAATAATTTAATAATTTTTTTTGTTTTTGTTTTTTTAATGGTTTATACAATTTTATTAAAAATGATTTTATTGATTTTTCATCCATAAAATAATTTCTGCATCAAAAATATATAAACCTTTAAAGTAACGATTTCTTAAATAAAATTGACAAATATATTAACGTGATAAATAAATACTATTGAGTTTTCACAATGCTTTTTATAGTATAATATATCCTATTTATAGCCTTATTTTAGAATGGATATATTATTTTAAACAAAATGTGACATGTTGTTACTTTTATTAAATACAGTATTATAAATACCATAATATCTCCCAAATAGCCCCAAAACATCAAAAAATAAATTTATATTAGGGAAATATGTTTATTAAGTTAAACAATAACATATATATTCATTTATACGACCCATATGTCTATATGTGGATAAAAAATAAATATTAACTCAAAGAAGATGACTCTTTGTATATTTCTAGGATTTAAATATAATTTAGGTCATTTTCATGGAAAAGGGTCTATTAAATCACATAATTTCGATTATCAATTATTAATGGTCGAATTTCATTAATAAAATCAATATTTTTTTCATTTTATGCATCATTTTATAGTCATTAAATTTAATTCTTAACCTAAATTAGCTAATTTACCTTTTACCGAGCTAACAATAGTTTACATGTTTACTATTCATATTGTTCAAAACTAAAATGGTCCTACATACCAAATTTGGATATCTTGAATCCAAATTTGACTTAATTTTTGAAATTTTCTAAAAAATAAATTATATAATTAAAATAAAACCAAAAATATGTCACTAAAAGATATTTTTTAATTCCCATTTTAATATAGAAATTGTTTTTATAGTAAATTTATGTTTAAAATCTTTTAAAAAGGGATAAAAATGAACTTATTAACATCTAAAACCAATCCAAAAAATAATTATATAATGACCTTTTTATAATATAATTTCTTTAATAAAAATTATTATTTTCACTATTCATTACAAATAAAAGTTATCAGAAAAATAACCAAAATTAATCCAATGTAATTTTTATATCAAATTTTAAAAGCATGTTTTTCATTTTATTCAAATTAAATATAAAATTGAATTAAAAATAATTTAAAAAAGGGGTACACCGTCAAAAGTTGGTAAAATAGTATTTTTTTAAAAATACATCTTTTTATCCCAAAAATAGAAGTTGTTTCTATATCCTCTCTATAAAACATATAAGATGAGTATTAAAAACTATATTTAATATATTGCACATATTTCTCATTAATAAAATACAATTAAAGTGATTTTATTATTCTATTGAGTCACGAATTTTCATTTAAACATTTTTCTAGAATAAAGAAAATATTATTCATACTTCCATTATAATGATTTGGTTTGAATATTTAGTTTTCAACATAAACACAGTATTATGACAAAATAATTCTATCAAAAGAACATCAAATTTTGTGTATCACAAGACAAGAATAATATTGTGTATACAACATTCAATGACATTGTTTCTTATTATGAAAGATTATCTTGGGTAGCATACAACACAAGATGAGAAATAAAATAAAAAAATCTATATCCTAAAAATCACGAGGTTTTAAATTCTTCCCCACTAAAAATTAATTTCACCATCATAATTTTCAGAGGATTTAAAAGGGTTACTACATGTATGTTTCTTTTATAGAAACCCATATTGTAAAAAGTAATAATAAATCATCATTTAAAAAAAGAATGTTAGAGACATAATAGTTTAGCAGAGTAACTCCGCACTGGGTTTCCACATAGAAGAACATAGGTGGGATGTGAGTACATGTATCTTAAAGATAACTTTTAACCATAAAATTCATATTTATAGTGTTAGAGAATAATATTCTTAGAAGAATAAAAATCATAAACCCATAAATCTATGATTATTTAAAGGGCCATTTTATTCATTGGATAAGAAGTTACTGGAATAAAATTTATTTTTTTCAATAACAATTCCCTATAGTTGAAGAATATAAGAAAAAAATAATAACTTTATTTTAGAAAAATATCACCATTGGCCATGCCTTGAACAATGTCCACTTTATATATTATTCAAATAAATGGCATTGAGTTTTTCATTTCTAATGTGTTAGTAGATCATGTGATCCGAAAATATAATTATAGTTCATTCCATCTATCTTTGTTTCTATCAAAAAAATTAACACAGGTAATAAAATATGAATAATTCCACAAATAGTGAGATAATACTTTATTCTAACAATCTTTATTTGAATATTATCTTAATCGTTTCATAAATTTATAAACCTATTATCCTTCTAAAGGATGAAAATACAAAACATTATATAGTGGTGAAGTAAATTAGTATAACATTCATTCCCATATATAATACTAAATTTTTTATTTTTCACATTCCAACCAGGTGAATACATTTATCATGTATTCTCATGATACATGGTAATAACATGAATTATCATATAACCATAGAGAAAACATAGATGCTGTAAAAAATTAACTCTTTCAAAATACCAAAATTCCCAAAAAGACAATACATAATGAAACCCTGATATCAGTTTCTCCTTATATAATTTCGGAGGTCATAAATACAATCAAACATCTTATTATCTCTATTTCCCATCATTATGCATGAATCTTATGTTTTCTAAAAATATTTCGATCACTTTTCTTGGTTATCGATACCATATACTTATTGAAAACCACAATGGACCAATAAATATATATTTAAATATTCCACACTACATAGAAGGAGATTGTACTACATTATTATATTATCTAATTATATAAACACTCAATCATTCTATAACTTCATTTTCATACTCAACATCACAAATAGTGATCTCAGGGGATTTTCCATTATAAGTACCCTTAATTGGATGTTGATATCGATAATCATTGATAAAAAATATATTAGGGAACTGGTTATCATAATTCCACATTTCTATGTAATTGTATAATTGAAGTGTGGGTGGTGCATTCTTTATAGCCTTTTCTCTATTCAAATCATTATCTACCTTTTTTCTCACAACTTCAGAACTCAACTTCTCGATGATCATAATTTCCACATTTGAAACATATTCAAGTCCATTTATTTTAATATACACCATGGTTCTTTCCACACATTGAGCATAAAGATACACTCATATTCTTTTCACCATTGTTTTGAGATTTTCTTCTGAACTCCATCTTTCCATTCTTATCAAAAAAATGAGATTGATATGTAACAAAAACATCGATTTATACATTGATAGAAAATCACATAATATCTGCATATCTAATAAAGTCTCTTATAAATAATTCCCTATGAAGGCTTGGTTTTAATACATTGATGAATCAATAAACTTTTCATTTAGGTTGGATGATAATTCCAAAAGCATGGCTTACATGTCTTGTAAAACATTCCTTAGACATGCCAATAGATTCATCATCCTTTTTCATAGTCTTAGGGAACTCCTTTTTTATATTATTATGAAGACTATGAGAAAATAACTTATTGAAATATATGTTCTTGAACTCATCCCATTCCATGGATTTGATTTCCATTTTCTTCCGTTTATTCTTAATAAGAGTGAACCCCTTGTCTTCATTTTCATATAAATAATAAACAACAAAAATAAATTTTCATGATCCGATTATAGAAGATGGAAAATATCTTTCTAGTGGTATTAATCCATTATTCATAAATAATTGGATCAAAAGACTAGTAGAAAGAAGGTGGGCCTTGAAACCTGAAGGACACAACATAATGTTTTTCCCTCCTCTACTCATTTGGAAGTCTAGATTAATCCCTATCTTGTGTAAGTATAGTTATAATATTTTTCATTCTAGATATCATTACATTTGTTAGTTCCGGATTTCAATCATTTAATTGAACATTACATTGATGATTAAAAATATACCTTTGGGTTCCACCCATTTTCTAAAATCCCAAAATAATAGTACGAGAGAAAAAATCATACTAGGAAAAAAACATAATCAAGGGGGAGTACATTCAATATCTAACATATTTGGTTTAATCTTAGGTTATTAAAGATCACTAACATATTTATAGAACTATAAAATTATCTTTAAAAACCATTAGGAACATCCCTAGAAAAATCATTATAAATATCTATATGGATCTCACTAATGTTTTCACATCCTAGTTTCCAGACAATTAGTAAACCTTTGCTCTGATACCAACTCTAATGACCCAAGTTTGACATATATGGACATTAAATTTATTTTTTAGAAAAATTAATACATTAGAAAAATAGTCACCAAAATATTGTTTTACTTTAGTGTCCTTGGAAACAAATAACATATTCTTCTAATATTGTGAGAGATCTTCAATATATCCTGTAAAGATATTCCCTATTTTTTTGACTACACAGAAACCATTCTTTATATCTCGAGGAAAAGAAAATAGAAAAATGGTGTGCCCAAATTCCTAGTAAGGTTAAATATGGAGAAAATAAAATATTATATAAACCTAATAATGTAAAAACATGAATATAAAATTTTAATATCAAAATCTTGAGTCGTGAAATAAATCTTCACAGTTTATAAGGAATAAATCATAAAGGAATTCCAACAATGATAATGAAGATTTGGAAAATGACATGGAATTTCAAAAAAAAAATCCTTGAAAATAATTCCCATATAATCCAAGTCGCATTTAAAAGACCATCATAGTGTAAAAATTCCATTAATGAAGTGAGTTCACTCCCTATTCCAGCACTGTATTAATGGAACAGATTTATTTCTCATTAAATCCCTATATTTCTGAACATGATTTAATTGATGTTCTATTCCAGACTATATCACAATATATATATCCTTACCTAATGAATTAGAGGTAGATATAGGTTCCACCTATCATATAATTAACACCATACATATGTGTTCTGCAAAAACAAAAATCATTGATCATAACATACTATATGGAATAAAATGGGTATCTTAAACATCATTCCATTATAATACATATACAAAATGGAGTTCATAAATATATTTCCATAAAATAATCTATCCATATTAATAATATGAATATAAGAATAACCCTTCTTCAATAGATACATATTATAGGTAAAATAATTTCGATAAAACACTTGAAATTAATTCTTGAGGAAAATTTAAATACTTCATCAAACACAATTTTTTCACAAAATGCAATGCAATATTAAATAAATATAATTTAATTGAAATTAAAAACGAAATATTTTAAAGGAATCATCATCCAAAAAATGTGTTCTGAAATTTTAGAAATTTGTTCCTGCCATATTTTTTAAAAATAAAACATTCTTATCGTACTTTTTATATAATGTCAAAAATTTCCTCATATCGAATAACGACACAATATTAAATTCATATTGTTTAATTAAAATTTACCAATGGTTACAATTGAATTTAAATTTTTTTATAATAATATAAATAATATTAAATATTTATGAAACATGCATATTGGTGATAAATATACCCCTGTAAATACTTACAAATAAAAAATTTTATATAATAATGAGATTGACAAATTATTTGTTACTATTTGTCTACTATCCTTTGTGTGTATATGATAATCATGTACATTGATTTAAATAATGTAATTTAATTATTCTTGAAAAATAATATTAGTGTAGCACTCATTTATTGCTAATACTGGTGATTCTAAAATTGTCCATAATTCTACATGTGTTTCTGATACTGATGCACATCCTATTTCAGTTTCTGCTAACTTAGAAATCTCCAAGACTTTGTCTGACTCACATACTACTACTCTGTCAAATATGCTTTCTAGAAATGATAAATCTGTAGCTCTTTCATTTGTTAATGCTTCTGTTCCGGTGCATGTTCAATCTCAAGATGCTGTCTCCCTTTTGGTTAGCAGGGGGAATCTAGTTTACCTTCTACAGAACAGAAACCTGCTTCTATTTCTGTTACTCAGATTCCCGAGAGTTTGAGTTCTGCTTTGCATGTTGACAACTCTATTTCTCTATCCTATTCTGACACTGCCTTGGTAGATCCCATGACACACCCTCTCCCTGAACGTTCCTCTGCTCATGCAGCTGTTCACATGTCCAGTCCTCTTTCCTCTTCTGGCATGGCCACTCCAGTTGATCTGGATATGTCACAATCTTCTTATGATTAGTTACCTATACATGGAGATTTGCGAGAACAGCCTCTGGACAGGTCTGAAATTAAGGACCCTTTACCTCCTATCATAAATCCTAGCTCTAATCTGAGAGCAAATTACTTTCAAAAGACTGAAAACCAAGAGTCCAAACTGGATACCAAACAAAAAACCCCACCCTCCTCAATGGTCACGAGGTCTCAAGGGACTAAAGGTGCTGGGAAATCAAAAAATAAGAAGGGTCCTACCCAAAATCCTAATTTGTAATGAATATACTATTTTGGAATTGTCAAGGCGTGGCTAACCAAGACACCTCCATCACTCTTAGGAGGTTTTTAAGTAATCACAAACCTCTGCTTTTTGCTATTTCTGAACCGAAAGTTACTTTCAAAATGAATTTCTTGAGGTTTGGTTCTTCCAACTACAATTTCCTAGGCTCCTGCAAAAGAGATTCTAACTCTGATTCTATGTGGATCATTTTTCATAACTCTCTGAAAAATGTCAACATTTTTAGATCTTCTGATCAACACTTTACTTGTAATTTTTCTTGGAATGATCGTCATATTTTTTGTACTATGGTCTATGCCAAGAATAGATATCAAGATAGAAGAGACTTATGGAATTATCTTATTGATTTGGATAAATGCATTCAATCTCCTTGGATGGTCATGGGTGATTTTAATGCCATCCTTAGTCCCTGTGAAAAAATTGGGCCCTCTCACCTTTCTATATCCCCCAGGGAATTTAGAGCGGCTATTGAAGATTGTAATATTTTTGAAATCACTCTTTCTGGGGCTAAATTTACTTGGTACAGAAATCACCATAATAAAAAAGTTGCTAGTAAGCTTGATAGGGCCTTTGTTAACATGAAGATTCTGGATAGCTGGGATATTATATCTAGTGTTACTCTACCTAGGCTCAATTCCGATCATCATCCTATTCTTGTTAGCCTTCTCAAAAAAGGAAATAAATATTCCTTTCCTTTTAAATTTAATAATTCTTGGTCTTCGAATCCTGATTGTGTTGCTTTCATTCAAAACATCTGGAATTCTATGAAACACCAACAAGACTCTTTTGCCTGTTTATATAAGATGAAAACTCTGAAACATGCCCTCAAAGGATGGTGTAAATCTTCAATTTTTCAAATTGATCTAGATATTTCCTTACTTGAGAAAGATCTTAGTAGTTTTCAATCTCAAAACACCGACTCTGATTTCATTCTGGATCCTCAATTGGAAGTGAATATCTCTATCAAACTTAACTCCTTGCTTACTTTCAAAGATAACATTCGTAAACATATGTTCAGGATGAAATGGATCACTGATAGTGATCGTAATACCATATTCTACAATTGTCTTCAAAGAATTCGAAAGATTAATAGTCCACTTTCTAAACTTACTATTGACGGTGTGATCACTGATTCTGAAGAGGCCATCTCGGATCATGTTACCTCTTACTTTTATAATCTCTTTAATGGTCTAGATTCAATCACTAATCTTAATCCTGATCTTATTCCTATATTGGTGGATAAAAAGGAAAACGACTTGCTTTTGAGCACTCCTCTTGATCATGAAATCAAAGACACTGTTTTTGGCCTCAATCCCGATAGTGCTCCTGGCCCTGATGGGTTTAACAATGGTTTTTTCCAAAATCATTGGGAAATAATTCACATAGATGTATGTAACCTTGTTAAAAACTTTTTCACTCGTGCTATTCTCCCCATGGAATCAATGCTCAATTTTTAACTTTAATTCCTAAGGTTTAAAATGCCACTGAGATCCACCAATTTAGACCGATTACTCTTATTAACACTATTTTCAAAATCATAACCAAAATCATTGCAAATAGACTTACTCCTATTTGCAATAAAATTGTTTCTTGGAACCAGTTTGGTTTTATCAAAGGAAGATCTATTCAAGATTGTATTTTCCTTGCCTCTGAATGCTTTAATATTTTAAATAAAAATAATAGAGGTGGATGTGTGTCTATCAAACTGGATATTAAAAAAGCTTTTGACAATATTGATTGGAACTTTATCTTTAAAGTGCTAAAAAGCTTTGGTTTTCAAGATCTTTTCATTGAAAGAATTAGGATCTTATTTCTTTCAGCTCACATATATGTCCTTATTAATGGCACTCCTAGAGGGTTTTTTACCTGCTTTAAAGGTGTTAGACAGGGTGACCCTCTTTCCTCTATCCTTTTTGTCATTGCTGAGGATTATCTTAGTAGACTCCTCATCAGTTTGGTTGATCAAAGTAAGCGTAAACCTATATAGGTCGCTAGAAATATTAATGCCCCCACTCATCTTCTATATACTGATGACATTATCCTGTTTTTAAAAGGGGACCAAAAGAATATACAGACTCTTAAGGAGGCCATTGCTCATTATGATGAGGTCTCCGGTCAAGTGATCTCTTGGAATAAATCTTTCATTTCTTTGGTAAAAATTTTCCTATCGGTAGGAAAAATAGTATTACCAATTGTTTAGGTATTAAAGAAGGTCTGATTCCCGTTACCTACTTAAGAGTCCCTATTTTCTGGGGGTGACCTTAAGTCAGTTATTTTGCTAATGTTATAGACCAGATTACAAAACAACGTTCTAATTGGAAAGGGAAATATCATTCCATGGCTGGGAGAATTTTCTTGGTCAAATCAACCATTGTATCTAAAATGGTTTACTCCCTCATGATTTATAAATGGCCTACTGGCATTTTCAAGAAAATTAATACCTTTATTAAAAATTCTATCTAGACTGGAAGTATTCTTGAAAGGAAGCTTGTCACCATTCCATGGAATTCTTGTTGTAGACCTAATGATAGAGGTGGGATTGGCATAAAAAATTTAAAGCTTTTCAATGATGCTCTCCAGGCTCATCTCACTTGGCATATTATTAATTCCCCTTCTAAATCCACTAACTTTCTGTATCACATATTTCTTTCTAAGCTTCTAAAAGATAATCTCAATTTCATTAATTCTTCTATATGGCCATCTATCAGGGACTCTTATCATAAGATCATGGAGAATTCTAGATGGATGGTTAGTGTTAACTCTTCTATTAACTTTTGGTGGGGTAAATGTTATGATAACCCCTTGATAACTTTGTTACCTTCTAGTCATACTCCTGGGGAAACTAATCAATCTATAAAAGATGTTCTTCAATTTCATTGTCATGATCTCCCGGATAATATTATGGAAATCATTGATAATCATTCTTTCTCTCCTGATGGTGATTTCCTGGTTTGGGAACCTGTCCCTAATGGTGTCCTAGACTCCAAAAGCTTTTATAAGAAGAATTTCTCTCACTTTGATTCTAGTTATAGTTGGGTAAGTCAGTTTAATAAACCTTGGATTAAACCCTCCAGGCTCACCCTTATATGGCGTATTTCCCATAATAGATTGCCTACTGATTCTATTCCCCAAAATTTTGGGATCCATCTTTGTTCTAAATGCCGCTTATGCAACCAACACAGGGAGGATGCAGATCATCTTTTGCTATCTTGTGCGACAGCCTCTACATTATGGAATTTTGTCTCTGATCTTTTCAATTACAGATGCTCTTTTACCGATTCTATTTCTTTGTTTCTAATAAACTGCACTAGATCTGATTTTTCTTTGCAGATCAACAACATCTGGTTGGTGGCAGTGGCAGAGCTCATTCATGAGATCTGGTATGTTAGAAATGATCTTATTCATAATAATCATTCTTTTAATCTCAATGCAAGATAATCTCGGATCCTTGTGGCCATCTAGGAAGCTGCTTTTATTCAAAAAGATTGCTGCAACAACTCCGTTGGAGACATTGAGATCCTTCGTCGTCTCCGTGTTCCTGGAAATTATCCAAAGCCAAAACGCACCTTCGAGGTTTTCTGGAAGGCTCCAATGCATGGATGGATCAAGGTTAATGTTGATGGTGCATCAAAAGGAAATCCAGGTCCTGCCAGTTGCGGTGCTATTTTCAGAGACTCTGCTGGCCAGTGTCAGGGCTGCTTCTTCGTTGGATGTGGTCACTCGTCATCGCTGGAGGCGGAACTTCTGGGTGTCATTCATGCTGTTGATTTTTCTCTTCAAAGATGATGGAGGAAACTATGGATTGAGAGTGATTAATCCACCATCATTCATTCCATATGGAATGGCAGTACTCATCGGTCCTGGAAGCATACTTCACGTTGGATGAACTGCCTTAACTTGCTCCACAGGATTGATTATATCGCCACCCATACTTACCGTGAGGCAAACTCCGTCGCTGATGCTCTTGCCAACAAAGGAGTTCACCAGCTAATGACTTGGATGGACTCCCTGCCCGCTGATTTATTTGAACTCTTTGATAGAGATTGTAAAAAAATCCCCTATTTCAGACTCTTGTAACTTTCTTTCTTTTTTAATAATAATTTGTGCTTTGGTATTTGACCAAAGCATCACCTTTAAAAAAATTAAATGTATTTTTAGTGGAATGAATCGCATCGCATTGTGGAGACAGTAGGCCATATGTTTGCATGGGTGATGATATCATTCCTATAAATTTAAAATGGTATTGAAGATAATGGCATATATATTGTTCCTGAAAAAATAACCTATTATAAAAATAATATATATTTATTATTTTTAACATTATACCTATCCATGTAAAGTGGTGGTTAAAAGCAGTTTGCAACACGACGTGGTGATAGTAAGTTGTACGTACACATGTGTAGTGATTTCGTTTTTCGTATGATGGATAGAAGGTGGAATGTGGTTATTACATAATCTCAATAAAATATCATTATAAAATTTATTCTATAATCACAAATTTATAATAGAAACAACTCACTAAGAGGTGGTATAAGATGAAATAATTGGAAAGAATAGGTAGAGGCAATTACCTCTTCTTTGACGAGCTCCCTCAATATCTCCTCTTAAAGCCACTATAGTTGGTCTTCTAAGAATACCAAATCCTCTAAAATGTGATTGAATAAGATGAGAAAATAAGTAACTAGAATATAGTAGATCTTTACGGAACAAAGTGAATTGAAATTTTTAGGGAAGATGTGTACTTTTATAATTTAGGTGAGGGGATCATTTTAAATCTCTAAAAATATTAATTTATCATAAAGTCAAACAATATCCAAAATCCTCTAAAATTCCATTTTTTTATTATGATATGAGATAAAGTTATAATCTCATCAACCTATAAATTTTTTGATAATTTTTATGTCAATTTAATCCATATCATTTTAATTTAACACTTAGTTATTCTATTTAATTTTAACTATGGAAACAAATATTTCAATATTAAAATGGCTAAATATTTATTAATATTAGATAAATTATATAATTAATAAATATTTTAAATATTTTTAGATGATAAAATAAATATTATATATTTTCCAAAAAGTTTTATTATATATAGATAATTTAATAAAACATTGTTTTGACAAAACAACAGTAGTGTCAATTTAAAAACTATTCAATTAATGGATTTTTAAAACATTCATGATAAAATTTTATCCTATAAAAAATATTTTAATATACCTCTAAGCGATCTATGTAAACTATAAAATTAATTTTATATATAAATTATCTTAATGTTTATTTAGTTTAATATTTGTAAAAACATTAATTTGATATTTCCATTAATAAAATAAATACTACATTTATTAGGATAAAAATTGAATATAAAATAATATTATGAATTTAAATCTAGTATATTTCTATATATTTCTAGTATTTGAATATATCCTTTATAAAATAAATCATTAAAAATGATATTCTTATTAAAATATGAATGTTTCTAGTTAAATATCTCATTAAATAAAATAATAGAAGAATCACAATCTCTTATATAATGCTCCAAATGGTAGATAACTCAACACTTTGATGTTTATGGTCAGGATATATTTTACCAATAAGATTTGATAAATTTTTGGGTATTTTATTAACTTCCATAATTTTAATAAGAAATAGTTTATTGATTTTCCATCAATTAATTAATTTTTGGATCATCAATATATAAATATTTAAGGTAATTATTTATTTCCTACAAGTTAAAAATTATTTTCTTTTATGAAAAAAAACATATTATATTTCAAATTATTATTTATAGATAAATTTATCTTATATATGGGCTTATTTTAAAAATGATATATTATTTAAAACATGAATTTAATATCTTTAAATTCTAATTTAAAAAAATATTATAAATACCATAATTTCTCCCAAATTCCCCCAAAACATCAAAAATAAATTTATAATATCAAATTATATTTATTAAGATAGAACGTACCATTTAGATTTGTTTATAACACTCATTGTCTCATATGTGGACATATAATAGATATTAAAGATAGGGAAAATGACACTTTGTATGTTCTTTGGATTTAGATATTATATAAATCATTTTCATGGACATATTTCTATTATGTGACATAATATCGATCCATACGTGGTAAGGGTCTAATTCCATCAATGAAATATTTTTTTTCTTTTATTGGTCATTTTATAGTCATTATAATTTAATTTCTATCCTAAATTACATAATTTACCATTTACTGTGGTTACAAAATTTACCATGTTTTTTATCAATATTTTAATAAATTAAAATTGGAATTGTTTCTAAATTTGGACCTCCTAAATCTAATTTTTACATTCTTTTTTGTAAATTAAGAACCGAAAACATTCATATTTAAAATAGAACCAGTAAAATATAATAAAAACTATTTTTCTTTTGGACAAATACCCCTTTGTAAATGGAAAGTGTTTTTATAATAAATTAATGTATAAATAATTTACAGAAACAATAATTGGTTAAAATGAACTGACTAAAATTTAAAACTAATCCAAAACATAATAATGTAATGACTTGTAAAAGAATTAATTTTTTTTAATAAAAACTAGTATTTTCTCTATTCATCAAAAATTTAAACTTATTAGAAAAATACAAAAAAATAAAACGAATTTATTTTTTTATTATGAATTAAATAAAGAATACTATTTTGTAAAATTTAATATAAAAAAGTGTAAAAATTAAAATTAAAATATGTGTTCCATCAAAAGGAGGTAAAACTGTATTTTTTGAAAAATAATTATTTTATCCAAAAAAAATTAATATGTTCCTAAATAATTTATATAAAGAATATAAGTTTAATTTTAAACAATATATTGAATATATTACATATAATTTTCATTAATAAAATCAATTAAGAGTGATTTTATTATATTATTGACCCACTTATTTGAAGTTAAATAGTATTTAAATGAAAGTTAACATTATTCATACCCATTATTATAATGACTAGTTTATAATATTTAGTTATTGAATTATACTTGATATTATGTGAAATTAATTCTAGAAAAATAACTTGAAATCATGTGTAACAAAATCCAAGAATATAGTTGTGTATACTGAAAGCTAATTCGGGGATTTTTATTCCGCTATATTATATTGGTGTAGTGTATAACCCAAGAAAACAAATAATTTAAAAAAATCAATCTCATAATAATCATGGTGTGGTACAATCATTACATGTTCATAGATAGTAATGTTTATCTACAAGAAATCTTCCATAATTCTATTGAGAAATAATCTGATTGGGTTAGACAATAGGTGTTTCAATTATTCTAGATTAAATTCTATTTTAATTTAATTATTGAAATAACTATTATTCTCTAGACTATGAAATAATTTTAGAAATGATTAATTTATCTCATAAATTAAATAAATACTTATTCAACAGAATGTGAATAAAAATAAGTTTAATTATTTTATTGAATATTTAATATATATTTATTCTTCTATATGTGAATGAAATATTTATTTATATATAAAGTATTTATTCTTGTATTCAATAAATACATAATAGTTTGGATAGACCAAGACCGTATTGGGAGATAAAAAACTGATTTACATAATGGTATATATTATATATAAATTTGTGTATGTGGGAATATAGAAAAAAAATATTTTTATTCTATAGCATGGAGATTAATAAAGGTAAGAAATATTCATTAATGGACATAATGTAATTAAATAATCTATTAACATAAATTATAACTCTATAAAAAAGTAATTTTGCCTATTCTGTTTTGCACCTAGAAATTGAGAATAGATAACCGTTTCACACAAGGAATTCTCTCTCGACTCCACCTTCTATCTCCCTATCAAAAATGATAATTGAAAGAGGTATTTACTCAAGACTGAATAATGCATGGTCAATAACGAACAATGAAATACATTTTATTTATCGTAACATCACATGATGATCTAGCAGTGTTTCTCAGAGGTCATTTTATCTCATGTGGATCACCACTAGAGGGATTGAGTTCACGGATTGTCACAGCACAACAAAGGAAATCTGAAAGGGTATTTTAGAAAAGACAAAAATGATTTGTTTAAAATTTTTAATGCCCAAAACTTTATTTATTTAGATATTAAATAAATTAATTATAATTTATATATATAATATATTCTCTCATGGTATTGGGAAATTATAATTCCAAAAAATATTAATATATCACTCACCACTTCATGCTTCTGTTGTGCTCACAACCATAAAGTTTTATCAAAGTGGTCATGTTTAAACTTCTAATTATTTATTTGATTACTGATCTCTATGAAAAAATATATATATTTTCGTTTCATGGATATTTAATCTATTTTAAATTAACATTTTATCAACATATTAATCATATTAGTTCAGTTTTTTATTTCTATAAAATATTAAGAAAAAATAAAGATTTCCTAGAGGTGAATGGGTAGGTGCGAAATCATTGGCTAGTCAAACTGGGTTACATTGTGTGTAGTCGGAGAACATTTCATGTACCAATGTTAATGGTATATGGATGCACGGGGAAATTAATTACATGAGTTGAATTTGTTGCATACATCATGTTGATGGGTCAAATATCACACATAGAAAATAGGTACCTTCTTTGTCGCATGCGTGTACATTTTTTATAATATGCTCAAGTTAACACGCAGAATCCACATATGTGTGTCTCGGATACATCGTAAAAGCGGTATGTTGAATGTTGAGGTTTTGAAATTTCTATGTAGAAAACTAATTAATGGAATAAATAGATTATAATATATTTAAAATTTCCTAAAATAACATTAATTTTTTTAATGAAAACAATTTTTGTTTTTAAATTTTAATAATTAGTGATTTTTTTAAAAAAATCAATTAAATTATTGTAATAAATATATCATTATTGGTTCTGCTAGTTGTTTTCAATGAATTCGACATATGATGGGTATCTCTAATTAAATTGGGATGATCATTAAGGTGAAGGTAAATTAATTAGTTAGTTAATTCATGCATTTTTATCTTAATAATATTGAATAAATAAATAAATGAATGTTAGGATCTTAGTTTTGTGTATTTATTACATTTATTAACATTTAGGATCTTGACCAATAAAAGTGTATGTGTGTGATATTTTAAATAAATTTCATTCATGGGTTTATAATTTTATATTATAAAAAGTAATATTGTGGCATGAATTTCATCCCTCCATTCATTATTATGTAGGAAATGTGTTTCATATGATATCTATGTTATCCCCTATTAATCAATCATTTGGTAACCCTCACATGCTTGTGAGTCATAAATAAATGCAATTAATTGAGTATCCCAAGGAGTGTCGAGGAGGTTCAATATAAAACCATAATGATGTTATCAAAGATAATGCACATGTTTAAAAGATAAAATGTTGTAACCCATACCAAGACTATCAAAAGGAGTTATTTTAAATATTTCATACATTAATTTAATTACCTCTCATTATATCGAGCATTTTATAAATTGAATGAATGTATAATTAAAATTTTTATTTATTTCAATATATTCAATTATTTATTTTATGTATGCAATGCTACAATAAAATTAAAAATTAATTAATATACAAATAAAGAATTTAAATTAATTTTTTATGGGTAAATATCTTACCCAAAAGGATATTTAAATATGTAACATCAAATAAATATTAACCGTATATATAAATGATAAATGAATAAAAAATTATGTATAATAATTTAAAAATAATATTTTACAAAATTATTTTACCCAATATGTTAAATTAATTAAATAACGTCCACTTATTGTTAAAACGTTATGAAAAGAATAAAAAAGATTAAATTTAAGAATAATTAATAAAAAATTTTCAACCGAATATTAATTCATAGTTTTCCTTCAATTAAAAGATTTGGAATGAAACTCAATAGAATCATGTACTGACCTGACCCGAGTAATCCCTAAGTTGGTGCTTACTACCATTGTATTAACCAAGATACAAGGTATAAAATTCCAAAGGACTAATAGGTATCGTAGTTTTGGAAGGAATGATGACCTACATGTTTCCAATTTTACATTGGTTGTAAAAAAAATTACATAATAAAAAAATATAATAATCTATATCCATGAAAACTCATTAGATGATCTGTTCATCATAACTTGGGAAAAAGGAAACAACATAAGGGTGAGATTGAATTCTCGGTAAGGGTTATGTATATTGGAAACTATAATAAATCGTTGATAATATACTATATATAAAGTTAAATAAATTTAGAACACCTAACATGTAATCAATAAACATAGACTTAAATGAATCCATATTTTTTTAATAGTGAAAATATCATGGATAATAAATATTTGAATTCTGAATACATGTGATGGTTAATCATCGGGAATCATGTATCCTAGGTACATTATAAATTTACGATCAAGACCTTTCATGATATTGTTTTATATATAATTGGTACCACCCAATTTGGTTTGTCCATCCTATATCCACCTCCATGACCTTTCACATAACAATTGAAAATATACTAGTTACAAACAGATAGGTGTTTTCAACCCGATATCATTTCATGATACTATCGAAGAATCAAGGGAATTATTTCCGATAGTCAATTACCCAAATATTCCCATAGCAATATTTCCCCATATATAGAAAAATTTATTTAATTAATAAAAAAATTTCCTCATATAAATTTTCAATATTTAATAAAACATATAAATTTATTAAAACTTCCACAGTTAATCAAATAACATTAAACATAAACACCATATCCAATAATGGAATAAAATATAAGAAATAATAATATCCACTATACATGAATATTGATATTTTATATAAATTTAATTTCCAATGAAAAATAATTACAATAACGTGATTTTTTTAAGTGAATGTTATCAATCAAAAAATAAAGATAGATTGTTAAAAAATGTTTACCACTTTCTAATTTTTAATTTTTTACTCAAAATACACTAGATGAAATAATTAAATTTTCATCTGTAAATAACATGATTAATGAATGATTAATGATATTGCACATCAGTGGGACAGTATATGAACCACATTGGAGGTAATTGGTTCATAATTACAAATATGCATTAGTGTAATGTAAATTGAGATGAAATCCCTTAACAAGAGTCCAACATGTAACATGTGCCACTGTCTTACTGAATAATAAACATATTAAAATTATTTTATTTTTTTATATCATTTCTCATATTTACTATTAAATTTATTTCAATAATTATTTTGTTATATATAATTACATAATCTATTAAATTCATGTCGGATGTTTTTACCATATTCAGTATTTGTGTCAAAAAAAACATTGGTAGATATACTATGTTCAAAGGGTCAATTTTTAAACACTAGCAGAATAATAATTGTAACTTAATAATCATATTTTTACATAAACTATAAATTTAAAACCAATCTTTGAATATGGTTCATATAATTGAACTAACATTATGATTTTGGAGATGGTAGGTTGTGTGTATGAAATTGTAATGCTTCCAATTTTCAATGATCATTATAGAAATAATGAAAGTGAAATTTATCATTATAGACTTATAATTATATGTCAAATACCATATTATTTAATAATATACACAATTATATAGGACTCATGTGATTCAAAATGAATCACATCGCTTCAATGAGGCGGTTATCCACACATCCAAGAATGACGTTACCAATTTTTCATTTTGTAAATGGTTAATAATGGAAATGTTATATTATATTATCAGAAAGGACAATATTGAATGAATATCATTATTATTTCGTATATATATCACATATATATAATATATATTTATTTATATTAATCGATAATAGTAGTGATAGGAAATTAAATATTCTATTCGTGGAGATGGTCGGTCATACGTACATATAAATATTGTTTCCATTTTCTTATAGTATTGAATGAAAGAAACAAACATTATATATATATATATATATTTGTGTATTTATATTAAAATTCTTGTATCATTTTTATTTCATATATATTTTATATTTTTATTAAACCCATCTTTAGTAAATTTAATTTAATGCGTGCATGAATCACATTGCTTTTAGATGGTGGTTTTCCACACCTCCATGATTGATGTAATAATATTCCCAAACAAATGGAAAGAATAATGGAATGGGTTATCTAAATATTTAAAAAAATAAATGAATTATAAATATCATATATATATATATATATTTTATAAAATATAAATATATCATTATTTTTAACCTTTAAATGTTGAAATGGAGGAACAAATGAAATCAATTCGTGAGGTGCTAGTATGATATACACAAGAATGATGATTGCATATCCAATTTTATGGAAGTGTGTGTGGGTATAGAACACCCCATTCACAGAAATACATATCATTAGGTTGAAGATACAGGAATATAATGTAATTTATATATATGAATAATTTAAGTGATGTAGTTCGAAATAAAACAATGCATCCCACTGAAAATTGATTCCTCTTTCACGGGTAACTACTTTTTGTTTACACCAAATAAAATAACTTATTTTTCTTTATTAAAATTGTAATGATTCTTGGATGAGAGAGTGTATGTTGGGAGAATATTTTTTTTGATTTTTGGACATGCCAAAAAAATTTATAAATGATAATAAGTGTGGGGATTAATGTCTTTTTATTATAGAGGTGGAGTGGCATTCTTGTAAATATAAAAAGGAAAAACTATTTAGAGGTATCCCTAATAACATATTACTAAAATAATGAAACTTATTCTCTATAAGAGGATATATGGTAGATATATGGAATTAAAATGTTTTTTAAAATTGAATAGGACATTTGGACACTTATGAGTAAAATTTAACCCCAAAGCAAACTCATTTTCACATTAATAACTATAATTAATTTTATTTACATTCACCAATTTTTATGGTAGAAAAATATTTTCCCATTAATATAAATTTAAAATTATCATTATTCCAAATATATAATCAATTTTCCATATTTAAATAAAATAATTTGAATATAATAAATCAAAATGAATACAACATATGTGACGAGAAAGTGTGTTTTTAAAGTGAAAATATCAAAAATTATGATATGTTTTTATATCAGAAATCAACATTAAAATGATTCAAAGGAATTAAATTGTATTAAATGATATATATTTTATCTAATAATATTTTTAAAACATTATAAAATAACACTATAAATTAATTTGACAAAAATATGGTTTTCAATTAAAATTTAGAATTTTTAACTAATCTTCAAAATATGAAATTTCATTAATATATATCACCAATTCACCCAAAGTAAAAATTTAATATTAATAATTATATAATGATTTTTATTTTGACATATAAATATAAAATGCTTTTATTCTAAAGAATGTTTTGCATCCTTTTAATGGAAGAATTTGTTGAAAACTAAAATTTTGAAATTTTAGTTGTCAAAAAAGTATTGCATTAAAAGGATGCAAAACTACCTTTAGAAGAATATATCTTTTATGCATATAACTATATTTGATCATACATTATGCCTATAAAATATAATCTATCAATTTCACAAAATATTATTTAATAAAGTGTAAATTTAAATTTCATTAGTATCATTAACTAATATTAATAAATATAATTAATTAATATAAAATTTATTTTCGGCATAATAATAGGTTTTCAAAAAAATTTCTTCTATATTCAGTTTTTTTTCATTACATTACCATTAATTGGTCACCAAAAAATTATATAAACATATTTAAATGATATTTTCCAAATATATTTAATCCATTTCAAAACATTCATTAAAAAATCTAGTTGATAGCTATCATTTTAAATGATACTATTAATTTTATATTATAGTTTTATAAAACATTGCCTTCCATGTAATCCATGTTATCAAACAAACATTTTATTATTTTTAACACAATAAAACATAGTGTTATGTGTACTATAGGTGAATCACATTATATTTTGTAGCATAATTTTATCTTGAAATTTCATATAAATCAAGTTAGCAACAAATTTAAATTTATTCTAAATGGAAAATATTATAATATCCTGGGGTGTTGAAAAATAATGTTTGAGCAACCCTTATTGGAACACATAAATTTATATATGTAATTTTGATGATGTTTTTTGGATAAATTAGACATTCTACTTCTTGTAGTGAATCCCATTCTAGGCCTTGTGTAATTTTGAGGATTATGTTGAAGAAATCTAAGTCAAGATTCTAGGATAAGGAATTACACACAACATATTAAGAATTTTCAAGCTTGTAGTTGGAAATTAACATCCATATAAAATACATTCATGTATCATGACCAACACTTATTAGTGTTATTCAACGGGGAATATGGATCCTTTCCACTAGAATATTAAAGATACTATACATTCAGATTTGAATAGTGGGTGCTATTGAGGCTTGATAATATAGTGTAAGATATAATAATTTTAAATATTTTATTATATACCATATAATTTTTATTCACGTAATGGTACTAATAATATAATCTCCAATTTTTATTAATAAAATTAAAATCATGTAATATACATTATCACTGTTCTCATTATTTGAGATAGAAAACATTATAACTAGTAGTAACATCATGGAGTGGTTTTGATTCCATTTGGTAGTTCTACTCCTTGAAAAGAAATATTTCATGATATAATCCTCAATGCATGATTCTCCATCTAATAATAAGATTGGTGAAGATTTCCTTATATATTACAAACATTTGAGATACATGGTAGGTATTAAATGTTTGATTGTTTCATCAACATCTAGTGGACTCAGAAAGTGAAGCAAAAACATGGATGTATACAAAATTCATGAGTACCTCCATCATATTTACTTGAAGAGATCTAGACAAGAACTTCATGAGATTTCATTGGTGCTATTTCATAGAATTCATGGAGAGGTGGCACTAGCTGGGCCTCATGTAGTCACAATCATTGGTTACATTGAGTTATTATATATTCTATGGTATAAAGTCAATGAAGAAATAGACATAAATATAATAATGGAATCATTATCTTATTGATTCTCCCAAAAAAATGACTTTTTTTATAAAGAACATTGTGAAAACCCAGCCAGATCATCTCACTCTTCAACTCCATGTAGATAATGATATAAACCATGAATGGACTTATATCCTTATTGTGAATAAAAGGAAGGGAAACAATAAATGAGATTCATGCCCAATGCTTCTTTAAAACCTTTCATGAAAATGAAAATCAAGTGGAATGGAATGTTACCTGATGCTATATATTTCTCATTTCGAAATAAGGGTTGCATTCTGAAAAACTAAACCTAGACAGAGAAGTAAGAGAATGTTATTGGTGGATTTTTGTCAAGTAAAATTTATTAGTTTATTAAAATTGGGTATTGTATATAGATTTTGGTTCTCATATATGTATTGAAATTTATAAAAAAATAGATTAAAAAAGACTGTTTAAGTGGAGGTTAAATAATGGGAATCCATCAAAGATATGATTATTGGTGTAGCTATCAGGGACAACCACTTCATGTTTCCAAATAGAATGATCTTGGTTTTGAATAGTTGTTATAATGTTCCATCTAGTCACTGAAAATATTATTTATGTATCTAGACAAGATATATATGGATTTATTTTCAAATTATGGAATATATTATACTTATATTATAAATATATAATATTTTTGGTAAGGTGAACTAAAATAATGATATATATGTGTTGGGTTACGCAAACCAAGTAATATAAATCAATAAAGAAGTTATGTCACTTGACTCATACCGCACCCAACATTTGCATCACTAAAATGGCCTTGGAAATTAAAATATCATTAAAAAATTACATAAACATTCATATTTAGATTATTTTTTAACTGAATTCGATTTTTGTATGTTATTCATGTTTACAATGAAAATTTACCAAAACCTCATTTAGTGGTAATGGTGAAATGGATAGAGAGATTCCATAATTTGTTCATATCGATGTGTGTGGACCATTCATTATTGTAGTAAGGGTTGGTTACTCATACATCATATCATATGTATATATATATATATATATTATTTATTATAAATTGATATTTCTACATAATTATGTATAATTCTGATTGTTTTGGTAAATTCTTGGAATAAAATAATGGCATTTAGAAAAATCCTGGAATAAAGATTAAGAATCTCAACTCAGATTATGGGGGAGAAAATATTAATCAATACTATTGATTACTTACATGTGTTTGGGATAATATTGCAAATCACACCTCTTTATAAACCTTAATGAAATGGTGTTTGTGAAAGGCGGATCCACACCACGTTGGAAATGGTGAGATCAATGATGATTCATGAGATTAATCTATTATCCTTTTAGAGATATGATTTCAAACAAAAACACATATACTAATCAAATTACAAACTAATTCGATAAATATTATTACATTTGAATTTTTGAGTGGAATAAAAACCATGTTACCAAATTTACAAGTATCAGTAAGAATATAATTTCATAAGCCCACTTATTGTAACAAAATTTAACTATGTGGTAGAAAGGGTACCCTTATATTATACACAAAAGAAACCAGTTGAAATTTCCTATATGACCCAAGAGAAAAAAATATATTGTAGAAAAACAAACAATATTACTTTAAAATGAGAACATAAATAAAATATATAGTGTGAGTGAGATATAAATTTATGATTTCATGGATCAAAGAACATAATAGTTTGTATAATATGTGATTCCAAAAAAAATCCATATGGAAAAAGAAATTGTTTTAAATACAGAAGTACTGCATAAGTGTACATGCGAGGTTAATAATGTGAAAAAATATCATTTTCTATAACCCTAGTATAATGAATCATTATTAGTAGATAATAATGATCATTTAATTTAGAAAGATGTAGTAAGTGTAACATAAGTTTAAAGTGAAAATAATATATTAATTATGAAATGGATTTCATATAAAAACAATGTTTTGAGTTTTTCTAAAAAATACAATAGATGTATGTACTATAGTTTGAACATTGGTATTCATAAATTAACTAGATATGGAAGGAAAATTTAGTACCTATAAGGTGCGACATGTGGAAAATGGTTTTAACAGAGTTAAGCCATTGACTACCACGAGACCATTTCACTAGATGCAATGATAAAATCTTTCTTGATTCAGCATTCCATTGAGTATTACCATGACTATGGCATTTGAAAAATTGATTTTAAAACATCCTTCCATAATGGTAACCATCCGAAATATTTCAATATGACGAAAAATGAAGGGTTTGTGACTTGAATGGATTCCAAAATGATATGAAAATCCAAAAATACATTTATGTATTAAAAAAAGAATCATGTTTAGCAAACACGTGTTTTGATGAATCGATAAAAGATATTTTTTCCTATACAATTAATGTTAGACTTGTATATATAAACATTTTCGTGGAATTATTTTTGTTATCATAATGTAATTAGTTCATAACATATTACTCATAGGAAATGAAATATCATTATTATAGTATATTAATACATGTTAGATTAAATGCTTCTTTATGGGGGACATGGGGTGAGGGAGCATATAATCATTAGATCAAGATCCATTTTGATAGATCCAATTGGTTTCTCTACCTTTGTCAATGTACATAAAATGAAAAGATACTTAAGATATTACGTAAGGAACAATCCAAGATGGTATTTTTTCCAACATCATATGAAAATCACCATTCCAATTAAATGTTTCCTTAGACACTTGAGGAATGAAAAACCATTTAAATTATTACATACAATTCATATATTAGATCATTTATTCATGTTATTATATGTTCTAGGATAATTGTTTCCTATGCATGGAGTATAGTATGAAGATAGGATGTTGATCTAGGTAATCTATGTTAGACGCAAATCAAGTCTATCCATAGGTTTCTAAGGCAGACAAATTATAGGATCCAATTTTATAAAGGATATATGGAACTTGTAATTAGAGGATATTCATGTTCTTACTTCCAAACTGAGGAGGATGATATTATGTCACATGTGGGATATATCATTACATTGATTTGTGGTGTTGTGAGCTGGAGGGGCTCAATGGAGGCTCTAGTCAAAGATTCTAAAATGGTGTTTTAGTATAGTGTGGATTTTTAGTTAGATAAGGACATAGTCTGGATGAAGAACATCATAAAATATCATGGATTGGTACCCAGTAGTAATGAACCCATCATATTTTTTTCTAATAATTCTACAGCGGTGGCTCTCGCTAAATATCCAAGAGTACATTAATGAATAAAGCACATTCATTGTAAATATAATCTATGGAGGTATTTTTTCTAGAGGGTTGATCTTATATTAAAAAGTATTTCAATGTTATACAATGTGGATGAACCCGTGGCTAAGGCCTTGACTCACCAGAAACATATTTATCATGTGAGGTTAAGTAGAAAAAAATTCATATGTAGTTTACTCAAATCCAATTAAGAGTTTTTTATAGCTGGTTCCCTATGACCAATTGATTTTACTCTGATTACAATTATATTTGATGACATAAATATTAATTAAAAATATTGTTAGCTAATTTTAATTACTCTTCAGGGAACTAACAAAATAATTACAAAGATTATTATTATAATAGATATGGTCATAACTATTTCCGACTATGATGAAACCACTAAGTGATACGAATATAATCTTAATACAGTTCTGTGGTT
Organism: Viscum album; assembly: GCA_963277665.1. NCBI lineage: Eukaryota > Viridiplantae > Streptophyta > Magnoliopsida > Santalales > Viscaceae > Viscum > Viscum album. The sequence continues at coordinate 1,453,308,210 of OY728129.1, read as the reverse complement.
GGATAAAATATGATTTTGGGGAGCATAGTATTTATATTGATGGGTGTGAGAACTCAAAAGTGGATGAGGATTCATCTCATAAAGTTCGAACATGGAAATCACTAAGACAAGAGATTATGAGAACAAACCAACAGGTTTTAATTATGCATTTTTGGGTGTCATATGATATTCCAATGTTATAATGTCTGTGAAGTTCCTTGGACTTTAATATTATCATTGATTAATTTCATAAATTTCACAATTATATTTATAGATGAAAACCATCACAGTATATGTTGGTAGAGAGTAGGGTATGTTTGGTACGTCATGATTGACATGTCATTAATGGATAGGTCGAGAAAGTATTTTACCATCTACATTTACGGGAGTTTATATGTCATCCCTTTTATTTGAATATAATTGTAACGTAAATTCTATAGTCTCATTTTAAGTACATATAGTCAAAGCATGATGTATTGAACAAATATAATTATAATATATTCATGAAACCACCTTGATTATATATTGGTAAAAACGGATTATATCACATAGTGAGTGTTCATATATTTTTTTCTGCATTTTGACAATAATTTCATTCTATTAGGTTCTTTGACCTATTTTAAGATAGTATTCATGAACATTGGGAAATATCATATAATTATAATGAGATATAATCATATAGGGTCACACACTAAATGTTTCTATTGATATCAATTAAATTCTATTAAACATAATTATTGGAATAAATATTATTACCAAGACAAATGAATATTTTGTTCATGTTATATTGATCCCATAAATTAAAAAAATATTTCTTTTCTTCCCTAGGAATAAAAAAATATTTGTTTTCTATATTAAATATTCAATAACTATTTATTCTATAGTCATTCAATGAAAAATTTATTTATGAATAATATATTTATATAGATACTTAATATATACCATGGAGTTGGGACTCACCAATACCACATCTAGTGATAAAATAATTACTTACAAGATGGTAAATATTGTTTTTTTGTTTTCACATGTTGGTGAACCACATAATAATAATATTATATTTACATATAATGGGGTTTAATAAACGTTATAAATTTTATTTAATGGTTGACATCAATTTATATAATATTTTAACTTATGTCATAACTTTCTAAATTGACTGTTATGACTATTGTGTTTTTCAAAAAAAATTGATAATATATAATTTCTTGGAACCATAAATTCATTATTGACTGCTCTTTATATCTTTTTCGGAGGAATGAGTAGAAAAAGCGATATTTATTTAAGAAAGAAGAGAGAGAGAGATAAAGAAAAAGAAAAAATTCATTTAATTTTCTTTTCCAACTCCCAGTGGAAAAGTGTGGTTTCTTTGAGATCATATGAGAACTTTTGGATCACCACTAGAAGGATTCTAAACAAGGATGCTCACAGTGCAACAAGGGAAATTTAAAGGGGTATTTTTTTGATGATAAAAATCATCCATGAATAATGTTACTAAGCTCTAGTATTAATTTTTTCATATATTAATTAAATAAATTATAAATATGGCATTCATGGACCTAACTCATGGTTACGGGTAACAATTATTAAAATAAAATTTAATATATCACTCACCAGCACATTCTTCCACGGTACCCAGAACCATAAACTACTACATAATATTACTCAACTACAACATTTTCTCAATTGGTATCATTAGATTTATGAATTGGTGTGGGATTTTGAGGATGTAAGGTGGTAGTGGTATCTAATTTTTTTCCCACCAAAATAATTTAATCTTGAGGGAATAATTTTTTCAAATGAGGGATGTAACTATAAATAATTTTAGTATATACTTCCCTTTAAAATAAATTCAAATGCTTGATATGTTTTGATTCCCAAAACAATGAAACAATGGTAATAATCCTTCTTTATAATAAAATAAATATATATATTAATATTAAATAAAATAAAACATTATTAGTAAAATCATTTATGAATTTTTAATAACATCTATGTGTAATATTTTCTAATAAAAATAACATTTGATCTTTAATGATAATTAAATATCTAGTTCATGAAATCAGGTTTTGGATTTATTTGAAATATACATATATCATATCAATTTCCAAACAATCCAATTAATATCATAAAATCGATAGTACTCATAAATTTCAATTATTAAAATCTTTTTAAGAATAAAAATAAACTTTTCCTAAAATATTTTTTTACATGTTATGTTCGCTAATATTAAATTTCATTTCAATAAATCACTAATATTTTAAATTAATAAATATATTTCATAATTAGAGTCATTAGGTATAAATTATTTGATAAGTAACTTTTTATATTTTGTTACTAAAACTAGCTTAAGATTATTTATCACCGTAATAACCCAAAATGCTAAATGTTAAAAAAATTTGTTTAAAACACAATAAAGTTCCTTATGAGAAACTATGAAAATTAATTATTTAGCCGTGATCGACTATTCTTATTTAAAAACTCCATTTTTTCATTTTTGAATCCAGATAATCATTGAATATAGACTTTATCTTTTATATTAATTTCCACTCCTCTCCTAAAAAAATGATAATAATTACCCACTTACTTTTCTCACACCATACCTCTTATATTCATCAAATTGATACCAAAATAACTTCCCATTACCAATACATAGTTACTATAAAATTATTTCTTCTAAAAACCACATCTCGAAACATTAATAAAAGATTCCATATAGATCACCCAAGGAGTAGAAATAAATTTTACATTAATAATTTTTTGTTTAATTGAAATTAAATATTAATCAACCTATTTTGATCTATTATACCTCTTTTGAAATAATTACATTAGTACCATATGTATGTTAAACTTTTATTATGTTAATGAAATTTTAATTTTCCAACGTACGACCAAAAATCGGTAAAACAAACAAGTATATTTTGTTAAATGTAGATTATCTCATCAATAAGTTACATGAACCATATTTCACAACATACATAAATTAGTGCTTATTGTTTAATTAATTAATCAATATTACAATGAAAACATTTTTATGGGTGTAAAAATATAAACCAATTCATATATATTTTCTGTTATATGTAAACGAATGTGTCCCATATTCATAAGTGTGGATTACAACCTCAATGAAAGTGATCTATTTTATTACTAATATAAAATTAAATTCCCTATTAAACTCTCAAAAAATATTAATCACCACCTAAAAATATCGATAATTTAATTATGCTTCTATAATAATTAATTTATTACAAAATAATCTCCTTCCTAATGACACTCACTCATAGATTGTAGATAATTCTTGGTTCGGTTGATTTTCCAACCTAATTATAAAATGATATAAATTTATATCCTTGATAAATATAGAAAAATAACAAATATTACATTTATAAATTTATGAGTGAATAAATTTTGTTTTACGTTATCTAGAATTGTTTATTGATATATAATTTATTATTACTGTATCACACTTTTTTCATCATAAATTACCAAAACAATCACATCACCATGTATGTTTTAAAAAATCAAAAAATAAATACTAATGAATTTAAATTAGAGAATTATAAATTATTATAAAAATATATTGCGATACCTATAATGATATTTTAATAATTAAAATCAAATCCATAAATATTAATCTACTCTCCTATTATGAAATTAGAATTAACAATATATCATATCTAGAAATATGGGATGATGGAAATAAAATATTTCTTTATAATATATTGTAAATAAATAATTTTAAATGAATATAATTTTTTTTAGGTATAAAATGGTTATATAATAGGTAATTAATATAGTTACTGTTTTTATAAATGGGTTTGGGGCATTTTTGGCTAAGAATGATTAATGTAAAATATTCTTTGGATCATAATTTTTATTCATTCAAATATGATATGTATTCAGGACTTGTATAATTATTATAATCTATATATTATAATAGGATGTGATTTATAATTGTTTTTTCAAAAAAAATATAAATTTTTTAGAAAACTATCTTCTGTTCTATGTTTCATGTGTTATAAATTAGAAATATAATTATCATGTGATGGTTTTTTAGTAATTAACACCCCCATTCCCAGAGTTATAATATTTCTTCTTATACTTATTATAGTAATGCGTGGTTTCATTAAACTAGTGATTTAATATTTATAGTTTTCTTCCTACCTATGGAAAATGTAAATTTTGATTATTGTCTTCCACCATGAGGAATTTAATCCTCTAAAAAGAATTTAGTTTTATTAAATAATTCACTTCCTTAAATATATAGATATTTTAAGATTTTCTACGTATTAAGTTCCCATTGTTGTTCTCATTTACATTAGGAAACGTAGTAATTATTTATTTAATTTTACCTTTAAATTTCCCTTATATTATTTAAAAATATTGTTTTGTCATCACTTTTCATAATTAGGGTATTAATAATGATATTTTTAATATTAATAATATTATTCCTTTTATAATAATTTATTTTATCATTCATTAAATGTTTCCTTGAAATGATATTTATTCCTTTTTCATGTCTATATTACTAATTGTTTTTATGTTCATGTTTTCTAAATAATTCACTTCACCATTTGGAAATCAGCTTTTTAATGTGACATGTAAATTTATAAAAATTAGAAAATATTAAAAAAATATAAAATATATTTTCCTATTTTTTCCATAAGAAATCATTTATAGTCTATTCTGAAAATTATTTTTAATCAATAAAATTTTCTATGTTATATATTTAATTTTATAATTAGTCTAAATTTTTTATTCTTTGAAAATAAAATCAGTGTTTCCCAATTATTAGTCAATTGGATTTTCCTACCCATATTTAAAATATATTTCTCATCTATGTCAACATCATCAACATTAATTATATTATTCCATTGATTTTTATAACATCTCTCGATGTCAGTGATTGGGTGGATTAATATATATTATATAATTTTTTTCATGAAACACATATATTATCCATAGGTTGATGAAGATATGTTTTAATTGTTACTATTTTCATGTTCTCTTAAGAAATCAATTTATGTAAAACTTTTTCTATTGGGTGGGGTCTTATAAACCACACCAATTCCTTTCTAAGATTCTTATATTTGATGAGATAATGTAGTTTTGTATTTTATACATATTCCGAAAATTTTAGAGTGATCCCTCATTGACATGATCACAAACTAAAGGGTTAGATTTCATGGGTTATATTCAAAACATAAATGGTGATCCATCTTAGATTATGATAACATCATAAATAGTTATGCATCTTGTATTATTCTATTAAAATAAAGTGTTTCCTTCTAAAATTACACTCAGAATATAAATGGTGATCCTTTTTGGATACTCTCACAACAAAAATCATGGACAATAATGGATACAATCATAATACAATGATTCCATGTGAATCTCTAATAACCACTGGACACTTTTCTTTGTTCATGTTCATTTTAAGAGTATATTTATCTTTTTATCATATTTATTGAAATTATTATTATTTAAATATTTATGACATATTAATTTGTTTTTTCATTATCAAGCTATTGATCTCTCCAATTTTATATGTTTCCATTCCCTAGGTTATAAATATGACTATTGCCTATGAATATTATATAAGTGAATCCAATGTTTTATTATTATTGATAAATGTTCACAAGTATAACATAATATATTTCTAAAACAATTATTTATCAAAGACACTAATATATCAATTCATTTCATTGTGTTAACATTATGAGATATAATATTATCATTTGAAAAATATCTAAAATAAAAACAAGAATTACATGGATCGTAAAACTAGTAATAAAACCCAATGTGTATTGTATGTGCTTTTAATAGCGGACCATAGAGTGTGTCAATGGGGATCCTCATAACTCAGAAATATGGATTCTTGTATAAGAATCAATTTCGTAGTTCATTTATGAATAAAATATAGTTTGTTAGGATGATAGATCCTTAAAAGAATTATCTTATAAGTATGCTTGACCATACAAATAATATTTAAAGAATATTTTACAATAGAAACATCATTGGTGGAAACATAAGCTACAGTATGTATCATCCCATAATAATAATTATATTATGGTTATTTTAGTTACACAATAATTATATTGTGTAATAATGATCTCTAATTATTAATCATAAAAAATATATATTAATTTATCACCTAAAAACATTAAATATGATTCCATTATGTAGGTAAGGATCACCACATACTAAATAATAAAAAAATTATATTTTTATATCTAAAAGTTCTTTATTACTTGTTATTTTTGAGGATATCCTAACCATTGTTAACATTTACTATTCATGTTAAGAATTAATGAGGATTGAATGTAGATAATATTAGATGCACCATGAACAAAAAATATTGATATTTTTAATATAAATATTTGAAAATGTTCATAAAATAATTTTTAGTAATTTTATTGAGTGTCTAATCAAGTGCTTAGTTAAAGCCAAAAAATATGGACTTTCAAAAATATATATGGAAATCAACATTCATATTCATTATTCAAGTGCTAATGAATGTAGAATGAATTAATTGTTTAGAATATTATAGGACAGAATAATAATATTCCATATTGAATAATGGGGTGATAAAAAACATCAACCTATGTTTCACTCTTGTATTTAAAAAATGTTGACATACTTGGATCCATGGTCCTAATACTAAAGAGGAAGAATTTTCTTTAATGCATTCATACTATAATTCATGAAAAGTTCATCCTAATGAATTTAAAGGCAATTACAATTTTACTATTACTATGTTGATTTTTTTATTTAAGTTTATTTATTCATATGATAAAATATTTCATTTTATATGAATACCTAAGAACGAAGAGATGTTCTTTATTATGTGTTGGTTTTAGTGTATATAATTCCATATTATTACTATAGGAATTACCTGATATCTCCCAAAATAAATAATTTTATGGTTCATTATCAATCCATTTGTGGCAATTATTAGGTATGTTTAATCATTACTTTTTTTTATTCATTGTAAATTATGTGATTTAACCAATGATTAATTGTGTTATAGTGTATGATCTCACATTGAGGTGAATCATAGTAAAATTTCATATGTTTAGTGTTTCAAAAATATTCCAATATTTAGATAGATACGACAGCTTCATTAATATAATCATTATGTTGTCTAGTTATAAGGGTTAAATTAAAAGTTATTATTTGTAAAAAAAATTATACAATTATTTCACCTGTATCCATCGTATCATCCCAAAATATGATATATCCAAGTGGTATAAGAAACCTGCTTCCACTGAGATTCTAGAAATTTCAGTTTAATCATCAAGAGTTTCATTAAATGAATAAAAAGGGTTTCCTAATTTTTATATATAAAATATTCATGGATTGAAGAAATGAATGTCACTGTATCTCACACCATAAGGACTCAATGTGATTTATTATTTTGTTATTCATTTTCCTCTAGTTACATAAGAATGCTAAATTAAATTTTTTAACAAGAATAATATAGAAATATATTTTAAGGGTATAAATGGAATGATATTCTACATTTTTATACACATACATCGCAAATATTAATTGACATGAAGAAACTAAAATGATGTTGGATAAACCTGAGAACATGAAGGATAGTAACATTAAGATCAAAGAAGCTAAAGTGTAAATTTGGTGGAAAATGATTTATGTTATGTGAAAGGAAAAATCTGACAATATGTAATATTAGTTTACATGCATGGATGATATATATATCAGCAATATGGGTTTTACTAACATACCTGATGATTTATTTATGGTTAAAACATTATTAGAAACATTATAGATATATTTGTACAAATTGATTCACTTTATAAGAAATCCATAATATATATTTATGTGTTAAAAAAACTTTTAAAATATGAGATGAGGATAACCCTGGTCCTTATAAAAAGGCCAAGGAGGAGTTGTATTTTAGAGAAACATTTGAAAATATGATAAATATCAAGGATAAAATGGATGTGTTTTCATATAACCATAATGGTGATGATGATGAGAGTGAGGGTAGTTATACAAGAATCATGGGGGCCAATTATAAGACTCCTAGGATGGGTAATGACAAGTATAAGCATAGTATCATGCTCCATTATTTTAATTATAAATGATATTGGTTTTTTATAGCTAACTATCCAAGAAGGAAAAAGAGTATTGAGTATGATGATGAAGAAAATACATATATATATTCTAAAAAAGGGCCTCCCTAGGGCATAAAAATTATGATGAATATATAATAAAAATTAATGGAAGATTAGAAAAATAAACTTTGTTTAAATAGTAAGAGAAATATCTTCCACGTGAAGAGAATATGAGCATGATTTAACCTTTAAAGATAAAAAGATTCTACAAGATTTAACAATTGGTGATGATAGTTCAATTACTGATTTAAAAGAGATATATGAAACATATATGGAGAATATGTTTAGATATGAACTTGAACCATGCTTCGAGAGAGACATACAATATAAGAATGATATAAAATCTATCATGGTAGAAGCTGGTAATTGGAAGAAAGGTGAATATGAGTTTTACAAGAAGGATAATGTTCATTTTGATGAAATAAAAATCCTCACTATGAGGGTGGATGAGAAATAATGAATAATAAAAATATTAAGAGAGTTCGGATAAATAAGAATAAAATTATAAATTGGTTGATAAAAGTGTCTTATGAATGAACTGATATTTTGAGTGATTAATAGTGACTTGGATATTCTTTTTAAGAAAAGTAAGTGTCTATATAGAGTATTTAGAATTCTATAATACCGATATTTGTAATTTATAACCCTATTGTTAAATAAATTATTAAATCTATATTAGTGGATAATTTAGGTTATAAATTAAAAACTAGGAAAACATGGGTTGAGAATAAAATTGGAATTATAACTCATATAACAACAATGGTTATATAAAGTTAAGTAGATCATGTACTCTCAAATTAAAAATAAATAATGTTTATTATAAGGAAAAAGTTAAAGAATATTTCTAGTGAATGGATAATGAATTTATTGAAAAAATAATAATAGAGGGAAATTTTTCCTTTTGTGCTGACTATTGGCACAAATACAATGTTTAGGTTAATACATGACTCTCCCATGCAACTATAGGAATTTATAATTTAGAGGATAATACTCTAGATTTTGGATTAAAAATTCAATATTCAAGGGGTTAGGATATGATAGGATAATATATATATATCTATTAATATATGTATAATGTGACTATGAATTTTATTGGATTATGTGAAAATTAATATCTTTATTCTGAAGAATGTATAAAAAATCATCTAGTTCAATAATAACAATTTCCAAAAGACAATATGATCTAAATTTTGATACTGATTGAAAATTCATTTATTTTTGAGACACAACACTATAGTAGTGGGAGAACCAATCCATGGATCCATAATAGTGGATTCAAATCACACATGACTGGGGATAGACTAATATAAAAAATATTTGACAACATGGTGGAAATGAAGTGACCCTTTTGTATGAAAGATCTATGAAAATAAAATTCACATGAAAAAAAACATTTTATGCACACCACAATCATGTTATATTATATTTACTTATAGATGTCATCAATTATAATCAATTGAGTGTAGGAAAACCTTTGGATGTAGGGGTTGATTTTATCGTCATGGAAACATATATCATTTAAACTATTAACGATAGTAAAATTATTACTATAATAGAATGAATTAATGTGAAATAAATTTAAAAATTAAATCCTAGATATTCCTGCTACACTAGTTGAAGGGAATAATATAATCACTGAAATAGAACACACATACCCATTTAACTAATGAATTTAATTAAAATCTCAATTGATTATATTGTGAGAGATATAATTCATTTAAATTTTTATATATATATGGTTTATAAAACTAATAGAAAGGTAAAAATTGTTTGACGAGTGAAAAAAAATAGTGAGGACATAATCCATAAAGCCCATTGATTTAATACACTTAGATTTTTGGACACCCATTAGACACTGATCCACAGTAGGTGACATTTTTTCTTTACATTCATTACTAATTATAAAATAATCAAAATAAAAATATTTATAGAGAAAATTTTATATGTGGTTGACAAGATCATGTATTATAAATGTAATTTTAAAGATATATTTTCATTCAAATTAAGAAATTAAGAACTGATATTTGTAATGAGTACAATGGAAAGGATTGTGAATCATATATTTCTATGTATTGTATTAAAAAAAAATTTATCAATCCTTATAAACCAAATCACATTGTTCATTACGATAAAATGAATGGAAGGATTAGGTAGATGAGGGGGAAATTCGTGATGAATTTGTAAGAGAATTGTTTTCTTTAAAAGAAATAGTTTTATAATTTTTACACATTCAAACTAGAATATTTTTTATGATAATATAAAATCTATCCTGATAAAAAAATATTTTATAAAATAAATATTTAATTAACTTATGTTAGGGTTTTATAGACAATGCCTCATCATAATCATTTCCATATGTCTAGGATGATTTGATTAAAGAGATAAGGAAGTTATACTATATTGGTACATATCTGATGGACAAGGCCAGAGAAGTTGAACTAAATTCATTGACATGGTGGAAAGATATTTTGGAGTGAAAATAATTGTAAACCAACAAAAATATAATTTATTAAATATAAATATTATTATTTTATAAAAAAATTACATTGATTATAAAACTAGTAAAAAATCATTCAATATGTTGAGTTTGTTCCACAAATATTAAAGTGGATTTCTACCATAACATATTATTACAGGGGATTCTATCTATGAAAAAATATTATCCAATATGTAATATTAGATTTAGTGATATTGAATATTGTTGGAAATCAATATTCTCTAGAATAGACTAGAAGATGACTATTGTGTGTGTAACATCTCGGACCCGAATAGCCACCAAAAAAAGTGATAAATGGGTCGAGTGTTACAACTTTAGGTGAACCTCACTGAACTCCAAAGGCTTTTGACTAGCATCAAGGGTGTTAAAAAGTATATTGGGGAAGAAATACCCTCTTAGAGGATAATAAGGTACTAGTATGAGTATAATATTAAATTAGATACTCTTCAGACTCAAACGAGAATAGCATAGCTGAAGAGAAATAAATATCAGAGAAACTAGCTAAAATAATAACGAATCATGTGTAGTTGAATGTAAACAAAATTGCATGCTGAAACAACATGTAACCACTACAATAATATATAATTCATATATCTATTTACAATCATGATATAAGAGGGATCCAATGTCTAACCAACAATAGCTACAATTAACAAGGTAATAATTCTTATAAAGAAAAACAAAGTAATCATTAGCTAGGAATAACATCAAGTTACATACCATCTCTATTAAACAGCTATTACGATCAATATCCTTAAGCATATCTCTATCTTACACACAAATCCATAATGTCTACATGCATTCTAAAGGGCCTATGCACCGTGTGAGATGAATATCATAAGGATACCACAGAATGGTGTGTACCTAGTATAAGTGTTTATGTAGTCATGTATCCATAAGAAAAGTATACATCATGACACACTACATCAATTAAACCACCACAGGTGATAAGTAGCCACCATGGAGTATCACCTGCTTTGTCCATCACCATATTCCCAGTCACGTAAACCAGAACCATGTGCCTCCTAACACCACGTGTCTCAAATACCGATGTCCCAAAGGAACACCCAAGAAAAAACAACCTAGAAACATGTGGCCCTTGAAACCTTGAGTCTCATGCACTAACATCTCATAGGCACACCCAAGTAGTAGTAACCCAGCCCCATGTGCCTCTTGACACCTCATGTCTCCGGTACCGACATCCCATAGGCACACCCAAGTAGTAGTAACCCATAACCATGTACCTCCTGACATCACATTTCTCTATAACCGATGTCCCATAGGCACACACAAGTAGTAGTAACCCAATATCATGTCCTGCCTAATCCCTGAAGTCTCATGTATCGACGTCCTGTAAGCACGCCCAAGCATTAGTAACCCAACTCCATGTGCCACTGGACACCACATGTCTCTAGTACCGACACCCCATATGTACACAAATAAAATTTTAAGGCTCTTTTCCTTCCACGTGGCTTCATACAGCATGCACCCCGAAACCAATAGAACCTAAACCATGTATATCAGGGGACTCTACCCACACGAGTGGTCAAAAAAACCTTATCATAGAGTCATTTGTGTGCACATGACCCAAAGTCATGTTTGAGCGTTATTCACTAATTATAGAACTCTAGAAACAACACCTCTGACACATCATGTCTATAAAACCATGTCTCTCAAAAAAATTTGTCTTTTCCATACATGTAACTCAGGAAAATGTTGGTTCACTATGCACATTGTCTTGGATTATTTGGGTCCGGCGCAATGATGCTATTTTTTATCAATCTCACATTCCCCCCATTTTCTGGATTGATCGGGCCAATTCATGGATTGAGGGCTAGAAAAGCCACAATGAACATTCTATGTTGGGTGTTACCCCCTTCCATCCCTCTCATTGGAATCCCCCAACCGAAGGAATTCTTAATATTAACATGGATGCGTCTCTTCCAAAGGATGGGCTTGTTGCCCTCGACCTCCTTGCCCAAAATTATCTGGGGCAAATCCTTGGTACTAAATATGAACCACATCAAGAATTATGGGAACTAGTAGTTGATGAAGCCATGGTCATCCTTGCTGGTATGATGCTCGCTATTGACCGTGGATGGGGTGATATCATCATTGAGTCTGATTACCTTACCATTATTGAGGCTATTAATCACAACGACGGAGGGCTCCAGTCATTAGAAATCACCATCAGGAGAATTCTCTCACATCGACAATGTTTCTCAATATGCACCTTCTCCTTCACCAAAAAGGAAGGAAGCTACGTGGCCCATCAGATGGAGGCTTCAGGACCATTCGATACCAACCAGTTTTGGTTGGACAATTTCCCTTCATGGGTTTTCACATGTACTTCTGTTGATCTTCATCATTAATGATATTTTCTTTTAATAAAAAAACTCAGGCCATGCCCAACCCGACAGTCACACTGCATCAATATGACATCTAAAATTCCCAATCTCATTGTCAAAACCGCTCAATACATCCTGGTCCATGCCCAACCTGTGATTAACATCACTCCAAAGTCTAAAGGGTCATGCCCAACACAACCCCAAGGGTTCTAGAAAATGAAACACCCCAACTACATATTTATCACATTAAGAAATCACTTAAAATATTTAAAACAACCTAAAAAATTGATTCTCACAATCCATGTGACTATCACACATCAGTTATGGGATCTTGAATGCCACTAAATAGTGTAATAATGCTTTACCTGATTAAACATAATAGTTTTAAACAATGAAGACCAATTATAACCATTTTGGTACCCATGTCCAAAATGCCCCAACAAGCGACGACAAATAACCTAGCCTCCCTAAAGAAATTTAGGCAATAGGGAATGAACAAATTCATCCCATGGGTTTTTCAATTAATTCAATCTGAAATATTAGATAAAATAGATCTTGCTCAAAAATAACTGAAGACATGACAATGGCTGCACCACACAAAAGTCCATGAAAACAATAAAACAATGTGTACACCATCTACCTCATACCCGTACGATGAACCTTGTAATTTAACAACCACTAATTTGACCTAGAACTAGGTAGATATACAAAATGAGAATTTATGCTAAGATTCATATAACATGGTTTTGAATAGAAATCAAGATGAAATGACAAATTGGAATGACGATCTCCCATAAGGGGTTCCAATGAATCTGGTGGAGATCAAAACATAGTTTGTACAGATGATCGGGAGAAAAAACAAGCTCTAATGCTGCTTGTTCGTGAAGCCAGATGAATCCCTCTTCCCTCTACCTCAAAATGAGGATATATCCTATATTAATGAAAAAAATACATAACATATATATATGAGTAAATTCCTTGTGTATCATTTTACTTTTCCTATGATGGCTGAAATTTGTTGGTGGACCTGACAACAAGAATATAGGGTGTGTACGAGGCTATACACAATGTTTCCTTGATTTTTACCATCAAACTCACCGAAAAAGACACATTCCATGTATATCCCCCATACAAGTCTAGACTGTGTGGATTTTACTAATAGTACACGGTGTGTACTTGGTTAAACATCACTATCCAGCCAACATTCCTACACACCATGTATAGATTTCTCGCATAGAAAAGATACACGATATTCACAAGTAAGTACTCGATGTGTGACCCTGAAATTTATAGAACATTTTGTTTTTCCCCTATTATATCATAAACCACTCAAACAAATAAAAAAGAAACTCATGACTTAATGTATGAACTGGGTTCTTACAAACTTCTCCCTTAATGAATTTAATCCTTGAATATACCTTCTAAGGGTGGTGAAGAAAACTCAAGACCAATCTAGCCAAAAAAGAAATCAGACCATGGTCCATCTACATATTTCCATACTCATGGTCTTCCCTTGAAGCCTCATCACCACTGCACCTCATCAAGTTCTCCTGTGTCATTCTTGACACCCAAACATATCCTAAAATGCATTGGTATCCACCTCTATGAGGTCATCCATCCCATGGATTCTCAAAACTAAACCTGGTTCCATACACCTCAAGTAACATGAATCATCAATGCCCTGATGCCTACAACATCTCAACTAGCATGCATCCTCAATGCCTCGATTCCCATGGAACCTCAAGTAACAAACATCCTAGATTATTTTGATTCCACACATCTCATACATATATATAAATATATCACGTAGTTAAAAAGATTAAAATCCAAATAACCACTATCTAGTCATTCCCTCAAATTCCTATGCACCATGTTATCTCAGTTCAAACATGCCTTAATATAACATGTCAAAAAAATAAGAAAATCATGGCCACACCCACAGTATAACTCGGACTGTCATCATCTCAGCAACCTGCTCAGCATCAGGATGATCCACGGCATGAACTTGGTCGGAATTATGACTACAAGATGCCTGACCTCCCTACGGTGCTGCTCTAGTAACTAGACATTGACCCCCTCAGTTCGATCCTGGTTTCCTTGACACTTCCTCTATATTCAACTGAGCTTCAACTACCTCACCTGGTACTGATCCCAAATCGACTCTGGATGCCACTGTCTCTCATGGTCCCTACCTTCCAGCTATCTTAGAAAATCTACTGCAAAACATCTCAATATTTCTGATCATTCCACATGCTAGAAACTCTTTCATAGGAATTTCTCACTAATTATGGACATGCCCATACTTCCCACACTGAAAGAAAAGCATAGATGAACTACTATGAGGTGGTCAAGCTGATTCTTTGGCCTGACTGCCTTGGTGGAACTCATCCTAACCTTACTTTTATCTATCTGAACCATCACCTAAAGACACCAACCAGCTCAAACATGATTTTTCTATCTTGTTTCCCCTGGTAATTAGCATCTTATTCATCACCTCTGAGAACGAGGTAAACTAGAATATGTTTACCTATACCTTAATGATGTGAATTACTCCATCATTGAAATACCTCACCATTGAGGTGTCATCATTTTCCATACCTTGTCCAAAGCGAGACATCTCAGTGAAGGTAGTTGCATAGTCTATGATGGACATGTCACCCTGTTGGAGTCTAAATAACTCTTGATCTCTCTCTACCATTAGCATCTCTATGAAAAATAGCTTGAAAACAAGCCCTTGAAGTCCTTATATTCTTGTTCTTCTCATCTACGACCCTGAACCTACACATCCCACCAATTCATCTCTGGTCCACTCAGCATTTACATTGCTAGTTTCACCCTCTTCTCTAGAGGCGTCACAAGCTACTATGGGATCATCTTCATGCTCTACATCTAGTTTCTAGCTGCCTATAGAACACCCTCACCTTGAAAAAGTGGTGGGTGATGTGACCTGAAATTCGGAATCAGATCTGCCATATATGGATCTATACCATAGTCACCTATATCAATATCTTGTAAGAAAAATACCAGAATAGATCATAGTTTCTCATCAAGCCAGACACAAACACAGTCGAACCCAGCTACTCAGCCTACACTGGATCATTAACCTGATCTTGTCTGTGAGCCTATGCCTTCATCTCATGAACTGCCTGTCCCTCCAATGTTTGAACCATATCGTGCTCATGTGGCATTGTACCATCTCCCACCTGATGTTCCATCGAGCCTTCTATCATAAACCCACTGAATACCATAAATAATCAGACACCCAACATATATAATATATATATATATATATGTATATAATTCATATAAGGAAAGTAGTAAAGTGGTTGCACACAACAACTCCCCTTACTCTCCCTCACCACAACCATTCCCCCTGGCATCCTGACCCCTAACCTCCTTACCTGCCCCAATAAAGCCAAGTATCAAACTAACATTAGGCCAAGCCCATCCTGATAACCTACATTGCCTCTACCCGAGGACAGAGTCCCCCAATCTTGATAGTCACACTACCTCAAACCGACATCCAGGACACTCAATCATGGTGGTGAACAACACCTCAGTAATAGTAATGTTACCGCTCATACAATCCTTGCCGTATCTCATTCCACATTCAATGTTACATATTTTAAATCTAAGAATGTTAAATTGAAATAAATTAGTAATTATATCATGTATTTCACTTTTCACATTTCACAAGAATCTATAGCATGGAAATTGGTATTATTCACATGGTATTATCACTTCACAAAGCATTCATGCAGATAAGAAATTGAAATACACTAACAATGTTCTTATCTACAGTCATGAAAACTCACCTTGTTATACCGAGATAATTTCCAATTCTACCTTATCATCCCAAGTCAAGGGTCACATATCATAGCCAATAATCATCACAAACCAAGTGATACACCAAGGTGGATATTACATAAACAACAATATGAGAAATATTAGAACAACAATTCCTACCCAAGGTAACTTGGTCCATCCCTCGTACCTGGGGCTCTGGGCACCCAAGCACAAGCTAGAAACCCAGTTCTAAAAAACATATCTGTTTTCTAACATATCCCAAATAGAAATGAAATATAAACAAAAATTATATCTCGACCACATTAATAGTCAGTCAAAAGATGCTACTAAAACCCTATAAAAGATAACCCTATGTGATTCCACTTTACAATGTCATGGACCCAAACAGCCTCCAAAATAGTGCTAAACGGGTCATGTGTTAAAAACTTAGTTTAAATTCCCCAAACGCTAAAGATTCCAACAAGCCACGAGGGTGTGAACACTTAATGTAAATTGGGTATACCCTCTCAGAGTAAACAAAGGTCCTTTTTAGTATAATATAAAATGATTTCTCTATTGACTCGAACCAGACCCGCATAGCGGAAGAATAATAAATACTAGATAAAAAATCTAAAACAATATAGAAACTAGTTTAGTAGAATGTAAAAAAGATAAGGCTGAAACCACTTGTAACAACTACAAGAACATACAAGTCAAGCATCCATAGAAACTCATGATATAAGAAGTTTCCAATTTCTAAACAAAAATGGATTCAGTAAACTACATAATCTTGGTGATTTCGGATCAAAAGAAAAAAAATTAAACTATAGCAAGGCATGACCTCAAAGTCCATACAATATCTATTAAATACCTAATATTATCTATCTACGGAAGCTGATATCTCACTTGCACATAAATCCATAAAGTCTACACCTATCCCGAAGGGCTCGTGTAGGGTGTGGGACAAATCAATGTAGGATTCCACCAAATTGGGCTTACCTAGTATAAGTGTTTATGTAGTCATGAATCCATAAGAAAAGTAAACAAAATTATGCACAATGTAATCACCACCTCCACTAGTGCTCAGTAGCCACCATGGAGTATCACTTTTTAAAGACCCTGAAATTTCAAGGAATTTTTTTTTATATACTTTGGAATTTAGAGAGTCTGTGGCTTCTGACGACACTTGATTTCGAGGCTCGGTGTTCCAGGAATCAATCTCCAATGTTAGCTTCGGTTTAGTTAGTGAACGAACGAGAAAGTTTTTCTATCTATTGAACCGGTGCTCGGAATTAAAATCTGAGGGCACCGATGAAACCACAGTGCCGGTAATTTCTTGAGGGGACTATTACCATAGTTGTGTTCGCAAAGGATGAGGAGATATTTTTGGGGGTTTATTAAAGATGTAAATAAAAATTGCCGGGATAATTTTTATTTTCTTAAGGTTGTTTTTCCCTCCCATGGGTAGTTAAGAGTGGGGCCCACAGCCACTTAACTACCCAAGTAGAGATGTTAGAGAGGTGGGGGACCGCACGAGCCCCACCATTTAATTCCCTCTAATCCCTTAAACATCCCCTCATTAATTTGAAAAACCTCCATTTAATTTCACCTCAATCCATTAAATTATGTCAACCCATAATTTAATGAGGAACCTTTCTCTTTCCCCCTTTTTAATTTAACATCCAATGCATTAAATAATGGGGAACCTTCTCTCTCCCTTCTCTAATTAAATGTCAACACATTTTAATTAGTGCGGTGAATTAATTATGGGACATTTTCTTTGCGTTTATAATATAATAATAGGGGAACCTATTATTTTATTAAGGAGGAGAGCATTGTTTTGTGAGGAAGAATGCAATCCTCCGACGAAGAATGACGAAGAACACCGACCTCTGACGAAGAACGACGAAGAACACTAGTTCCTCAGAGATCGACGACGTGCCACCCTTACCTTTCTTCGCGGTAGGAGAGGAGACGTTGCTTCCTCCTCGGAGCAACCCGACGATGGCTACGATACTTTTCCCCACTACAGCGATGAATGTATTTTGTGTTTAGGTAGGGGAAATTGAATAATTTACCTTATGTGGCCTTTTTTTATATACCCCCAGCATGGTGTGCAATTGTTGGTAATGTTTGAACCACTAACGTGGTGGGTGTGAACTAAAGAACAAGTCCATACCCAATGCTAGTTTGTTTTTGATGCACAGAATTCTTCGAAATCATGAAATGGGACCAAAATGGTGATTAGAGGCCTTCGTAGTAATCTACGGGTCCCGAGATGACCGCAGGCATAGACGGGAGCAAGAACGGACCACCGGAGTGACTCCGGTGGCCCGTTGAAAACTCCGGAGGCACCGGCGACCGAAGGCGCCGACGCCCCGGTGAGCCATTGGCAGGAGCCGCCGCAGCGGCGAGGAGCTAGATCCCATGGTCGCACGGGATCCCGGGCGATGCGACATCGGTTTCCGCGTCCTCCGAGTGCAAAGGGGGGGACCACGTCCCCCTAGAGCGGCCCGATGGCCGAGCCAGCGCCCCCCCCCCCCCCCCCCCGGCTGGGCTGGGCCATGCCCTGCCAGGATGGGCCACGTCCAGCCGGGCCAGACCCAGACCTGGTTCAGTTCGACCAGGTTCGGGCTGACCCTGGGGGGTTGGTCCGGGTCGGACCGGGCCCAGACCCCCCACTTCAGACCCCTTTCGGTCTTTTGCCAATAACATGACCTACGTACCTCTAATTGACGCACCGTCCGTTTTGTGGGAATCCTTGAATCAATTCGGGCGTTTTAGTA
Source organism: Viscum album (assembly GCA_963277665.1). NCBI lineage: Eukaryota > Viridiplantae > Streptophyta > Magnoliopsida > Santalales > Viscaceae > Viscum > Viscum album. The sequence goes on along the minus strand of OY728129.1, from coordinate 1,453,288,676 downwards.
TAATACACTCGAGGTTTCGACAAATCTTGGGTACGGCCGGGTTGGTTCACACTCGAAACCGACCGGGCCCTTGGAGCGGAAACGCTTATATCATAATGACCGGACATCCGATTGGCGTGGCGTCAATTGTGTTAAGATACTTTTGTTGAGATGGTATTTTTGGTTTGCTCCTCTAGATGTTTAGACATAGCTGGAGTATGGTCGGGTTGGTTTTAGCTTCAAAACCAATCGGGACCAAGGAACGAGAAAGCCAATAACTCTCAGACTGGGCGTCCGATTGAAGCACTGTCTGTCGCATCAAGTTTCTTTTAACGAGACGAAACATTGAGATACATAATCTCTGGACTTTTTGATAGTTGATGTATAGAATCTCTCTCTCTTTCTCGAGTAGAAGACCCTCTCAGAATCGAGCATGCTGTGTGTGGGAACCCAAGAGCTGGCAGCGACTACGATGATGAGGACTGTACTTGGATCCTCCGGGGTTTCGGCAGTGAGAACGACTATACTTGGATCCTCTGTGGGTTCAGCAGTGACGAAGACCGTATTGGAATCCTATGTGGGTTCGACTGTGATGACTACTGTTCTTGTATCCTATGTGGGTCCGGCAGTATTGACCTTTGTACATGTATCCTATGTGGGCCCGACAGAGTAGCTGGTCTTGTCTCCTTTTTGGGTCCGATGGCTTAGCTAGTCTTGTATCATATGTGGGTCTGATAGCTTAGATGAATCTGCAGCTACATCTGATAATCTCTATCTCCTTACGAAGTGTGTACCTGTGTGAGCTGAGTCTTGAGTCTTAATCATTATCATTGATGTGGTTGTCTTGATTTCCTATGTGTATTGGGTTGTGCTTTCCTGTGTGGTCTGGGTAGTGCTTTCCTATGTGGACTGGGTTGTCCTTGGGCTCAGGAGTTGGATCCGTTCTGTAACTGATGACTTAGGTATATGTATGGCCATATACCTAAGTAAAGTCGATTGATACTTCGTGATTGTATCTTTAACTTTGTGTTTTATCCTTCGTTGATTATGAGAGACCTTTAGGGGTCTCGGGGTCCTTACTGAGTATTGTTTACTCACCCCTGCACGGGCTATGCCTGCACCATGTTGTGTTGGATGCAGATGACAGACAGAACTGGTCGAGGTGGAGACATGTGGAGATAGACGGTACCAGGAGGTGGGCTACTTGGCGGGACGTACACAGAGCGGACGACCGGACCCTAGGAGCTAAAAAGGCTATCTGTACCCACCCTTCTAGTGGGACTTTAGGAGGACGACTCGGTGTGGTTGTTTACGTAGTGCTGTTGTACTTTCCTTTCAGTTGTACTATACTTTCAGTTGGGTTTATATACTAGCCAATTTACTTTTTCTGCACTTACCTTGTACTCAGTTTTACTAGTTCTTACTTCACTTGCCTACTATGTTGTGTATGTTACTTTATAAAAGAAATGCCTTCCCTTATTTTGGGATTTACGACTTTGGTACTAGTCGGCAGCCCCTGATCTATGGGAGGCAGGCTTGCAGCAGTCACGGCATGGGCCATGAGGACGGGTCGTGACAAATTGGTATCAGAGGAGTCGGTTCTACCACAAAACTCAGGACTTTGATAATTTCTTCTCTGTGGAGCAATAGTGTTAAGAGTGTTGAGTGTGGTTTTCAGTCCATGGAGTCCAGTGTTTGTGCGGCGTCCGACGTATCCATATACCAGGAACCTGAATTTCGATTTCTGACTCAGTGCATGAAAACACTGATTGTGTGTGCCTTTATTTTCAAAATTTCTCTTTGTGATTTCTTTGTGTTAGCTCACCTGGTATACTGTATTAATTGTGGAACACCTTTTTCATTTCATGATGGCCCCATGATGGCATCAAGCTAGGGTTCCGAGCTTTGTTCGAGATGGCAGCCCCCCGAGCGATGAGGCCTCGGGGCAGGGCCCCATTACAACGGAGGCACCAGCGGTACCTCTACCCGCCGAGCCTCCGATGCAACAAGCCCCAATGGCGGAGAGTGCACCCCACTTGAGAACATTTCACAAGTTTCAGAGGCATAGGTCGCCTAGGTTTTGTGGATAGATGGGTCCTCAGGCAGCCGAGGATTGGCTGGAGGCTGTCGTGAGAGTCTTCAGGTTGGTAGGGACACCAGGAGACCCCATGGTGATCCTTGCCACGAGTCTCCTACACGCAGTAGCAGGTAGATGGTGGATCCTGATTCTCCCGGTGCACGATGAGGCATCTTTACTTTGGACAGGCTTCGAGAGCCTCTTCCGCTCAGAGTTTGTCCTAACCCCCCACTGTGCGGTCCGCATACAAGAGCTACTATAGCTGCGGTTGGGCAGCAAGTCAGTAGCCTAGTACTCGGTGAGATTTACCGACCTCTCGCGCTACTCCATGGACATGGTACGGGAGCCATTCTTCTGGGCCCGAACCTTTAAGCAGGGGCTAAGGCATGAGATTACAGCTTCGACGATTCCACTCAGCATCCCGACCCAGGTGGGGGTGCTGGAGCGTGCCCTGAGATTGGAGAGATTTCTTGTCGAGCATCGATATGCAATGAGACCCACTAAAAGATGGCATAGAGCGGAGTCTTATGCAGCTGGTAGTCCATAGATGATGCAGGGGTCGAAGCAGACCAGGTCGACAGGTGGGAAACCTCAAGATTTGGGTTGATCTATGTGGGGAACACGGCACAGAGCCAGCCTTACGAGGAGCAGACAGTGCTATGCATGCGGCGAGCAGGGCCACATGGCTCGTGACTGCCCGACCCATCATAAATACTAGCAGCAGACCGTGGAGGGACCTCCCAGGCAGAGGCAGAGGTTCGACTGTTGCGGTCCGCAGGGAGTAGGTGGAGGAGGCATAGGAGTTGGTTGAGCCGCAGGAGGTGGAAGACTCTTCGAGGCACTACCACCACCACCCCCAGGGGGTCCAGCCCGACCACAGTGAGCTGGCGGGCAGAGGTAGGCTCATCTCCAGGAAGTAGAGGCTTACAATTATGGCGCACCTGAGATGATTCGAGGTACTATCTATGTCTACTCCACCCTTGTTGCAGTTCATATAGACATAGGTGCGAGTCATTCTTTTATTACCACTTCCCTTGTTCAGAGCTCGGAGATTCAGACGGAGCCGCTGGCTTGATCCTTACGGCTAGAGACTCCTACAGGAGCAGACTCGATGATTATGGACCGGTGCCAGCAGTGTAAGCTTACTCTATGAGGTGAGATCTTTGGCTAGGATCTTCATGTATCATCGTCGAGGCGTTACGGCGTCATCTTGTGTATGGACTGATTATCTATAGTCCATTCTCAGATTGACTATATTAGGCCCAAAGTGCAGTTTGTTCACACGAATGGGACCAGGTTCACCTTCACCGATGAGAAGGAAACCTTCGCAGCACAGGATGGACTCACGCAGAGGAGGTGGAAACTGATCAAACATCAGTTGGCTTGTCTTATCCTCGGAGCAGTCGACGTGTGGAGTCCGAGTTTTCCTATAGTGGTGGACTAGTATGTGGACGTTTTTCATGACGATGTTCCAGGACTACCTCCTCATAGGGAGGTAGATTTCTACATAGACCTGTACCCAGGGACATCACTGATATCCACTCCAGCGTATTGGATGGCTCCCGCCGATCTCGTGATCTGTGGGTACAACTGGAGGACTTTCAGGGGAAAGGTTTCATCTGACCTAGTGTTTCACCTTGGGCATCTCCAATTCTGTTCACCAAGAAGGCATATGGGAGCTTGCAACTGTGTGTCGACTATTGTCGCCTGAACCAGGTGACTGAGAGGAACTAGTATCTGCTATCGAGGATTGACGACCTCTTCGATCAGCTCAAGGGAGAACGTTGTTTCTCAAAGATAGACCTCAGGTCAGGCTATCATCAGCTCCAAGTTTGGGATGATGATGTGCAGAAGACGGCCTTCCAGTGTCGGTACAACCACTATGAGTTATTGGTCCTGCCCTTCGGTGTGACCAATGCTCCAGCAGTGATCATGAGTCTCATGAACAAGATCTTCTAGCCCTACCTTGATCAGTTTTTCGTAGCCTTCATTGATGACATACTGATTTAATCAATGACCGAGGAGGATCATGCCAACCACCTACGGGTTGTACCGTATATACTCCGAGAGCACCAGCTTTATGGTAAGCTCATGACGTTCCAGTTCTAGCTTTGAGAGGTTCACTTCTTAGGGAATGTCATCTCAGAGGCGGGAGTTGCAGTGTATCCTGCGAAGGTCGAGGAGGTACTTTTTGTGGAGCCACCCAGGAGTGTGATGGAGGTGCAATGTTTCCTAGGTCTGGCTTGGTACTATCGAAGATTTGTGCCAGAATTATCCAGAGTTACAGCACCACTTATAGATTTGACAAAGAATGGTAAACCCTTCATGTGATCAGACATATGTCAGCAGAGCTTCCAAGAGATGAGGCAGAGATTGACCATTGTGCACATCGTGAGGCTATCGGAGGAGGGAGTAGGCTACGTAGTTTACTGTGATGCATCATGGACTAGACTCGGGTTTGTACTGATGTAGGAGCGAGTAGTGATCACTTACGGTTCACGGAAGTTGCGGTAGTACGAGCAGAACTATGCTACCCATGACCTAGAATTAGCAGTAGTGGTCTTCTCCCTGAAGATGTGGCGACACTATCTTATGGGCGAGCACTTTATAGTCTACTCTAACCACGAGAGTCTCAGGTACATCTTCTCGCAGAAGGACCTGAACCTTAGACAACGGCGATTGCTTGAGTTCCTCCAGAACAATGTCTTTGAGATAGTCTATACTCTAGGGATGAGGGAAATAGTAGCTGATGCTCTTAGCAGGAGATCGTGCATTCACCTACTTGGATAGGCGATAGAGCATCTAGCTGTGTTGCAGATATCCTTCATGGATAGTGATTGGGCAATCTTCCTACAGTTCTCATAGTCACTCCTCCACTTCATTAGCAGGTCAGAGAGGCACAATGTGGGGATGTTGACTGTGAGATGCGACGTGCACATATATCCAAAGTGCAGGCACCTGATGGATTTTCTGTAGGAGGAGAGCACGCCATCATTTTCAGAGGACATATCATGGTGCCAGTTGCACTACATGAGGAGGTGCTAAGGGAGTTCCACACTTCCCCTTTAGTTGTACATCCTAGGATACTGAAGATGTACCAGGACCTCAGACGACAGTGCTGGTGGCCGAGTATGAACAAGGTTGTGGCAGAGTTCGTTTCTCTATGCCTCACTTATCAGCAAGTGAAGGCAGAGCACCAGGTACCAGCAGGCTTGGTACATCCCTCAGAGGTCCCTGAGTGGAGGTGGGACGGGATATCCATGGATTTCATGACGGGGCTTCCACATACTTCCATAGGACACGACACCATCTGGGTGATCGTTGACCAACTCCCCAATTCAGCCCACTTCTTACATATCAGAGAGCAGGGCTTAGTGGAGAGCTTGGGATGCCTATACGTTCAGGAGATCCTATGGCTTCATGGTGTGCCATCGTCTATCGTCTCCGATCAAGACGCTCGCTTTACTTCCCGACATTGAAAGGGTTATAGTAGGATTTTGGGATGCAGCTACACTTGAGAACTTCCTTTCACCCACAGATGGATGGCCAAACAGAGAGGACCATTCGGACACTCGAGGAAATTCACTGTGCATGTGTCCTCGACTTTGGTCACAGCTGGGAGGATCACCTACCCTTGTTGGAGTTTGCGTACAACAACAGCTACCACTCCACCATCAGGATGGCACCATACGAGGCATTGTACGACCGACCTTGCAGATCACCTCGGTGCTGGACTGACCCAGGGGAGTCAGTACACGTAGGAACAGAAATGGTTCAGGCTACGATGAAGAAGGTTTAGATCATCCAGGAGTGGATGATGACTAAACATAGCAGACAGAAGTCTATGCTAATAGGAGGTGGAGACCACTGGAGTTTGAGTATGGAGACCACGTTTTCTTACAGGACTCACCTCAATGTGGATAATGGATATTTACCCGTAGCAGAAAGTTATCTCCACGCTTCATCGGACCATTCCAGGTCCTCAGCAGGGTAGGCGAGGTGGCTTACCGCCTGGCCCTTCCACCCCAGCTACACCGGGTGCATGACGTCTTTCACGTATCTCAGCTGAGGAGATATGTGCACAACCCGATGCATATCCTCGACCATAAGGAGTTGGACATCGATGATGGGGAGACTTTTGCAGATGTCCCAGTGGAGATCGAGGATTGAAAGGAGTGGGTCCTACTTGGACGGTCGATTCCACTAGTGTGAATTTGTTGGCAGCACGGGAACCTCCAGGAGAGAACATGGGAGTTGGAGGGATAGATGCGTGCTCAGTAACCTCATTTGTTCCCCTAGTTTATTTAGTATCTTTACGGCGATGTAAATCCCTGAGGTGGGAGTAATTTAATGACCCAGAAATTTCCAGGAATTTTTTTTCATAATAATTTGGAATTTTAAGAGTCTGTGGCTTCTGACAGGACTTGATTCCAAGGCTCAGTGTGCCCGGAATCAATCTACGAAGAAAGCTCAGGTACGTTCAGTGAACGAACGAGCGAGTTTTTCTATCTTTTGAACCGGTGCTTGGAATTAAAATCTGAGAGCACCGACAAAAACGCAGCGCCAGTAATTGCTTAAGGGGACCCTTACCATAGTTGCGTTCGCAAATGAGGAGGAGTTATTTTTGGGGGTTTATTAAGGATGTAAATAAAAATTGTCGAGATAATTTTTATTATATTAAGGTGGTTTTTCCCTACCATGGGTAGTAAAAAGTGGGACCCACATCCACTTAACTACCCATGTGGGAATGTTAGAGAGGTGGGGGCCCGCACGAGCCCCACTATTTCGTTCCCTCTAATCCCTTAAAAATCCCCTCATTAATTTGGAAAACCTTTATTAAATTTCACCTCAATATATTAAATTATGTCAACCCATAATTTAATGAAGAACCTTCCTCTTTCCCCCTTTATAAGTTAACAGCCAACGCGTTTACTAATGGGGAATCTTTTCTCTCCCTTCTCTAATTAAATTTCAATACATTTCAATTAGTGTGGTGAATTATTTACGGGAGAGTTTCCTTGCGTATATAATAAAATAATAGTGAAACATATTATTTTATTAATGAAGAGAGCCTAGTTGTGCAAGGAAGAACGACATCATCTGATGAAGAACGACAAATATTTCCAACCTCCGACGAAGAACGACGAAGAACGATGGTTCCTCGGAGATCGACGATGCGCCACCATTACCTTTCTCCACGGAAATAGAGGAGGTGTCGCTTCCCCCTCGGTGCGCCCCGAAGACGCCTAAGATCCTTTTCCCCATGACACCGATGATCGTCTTCCATGTTGAGGTAAGGGAATTTGAATAATTTACCTTATGTGACCTTTTTTTATATTTCCCCGGCATGGCGTGCAATTGTTGGTAATGTTTGAACCACTAACGTGGTGTGAGCGGTCTAATGAACAAGTCCAAACCCTCTGCTAGTTTGTTCTTGATGCAAAAATTCTTGGAGATGAACAAACAGGACCAAAATGGAAACTGGAGGCCTTCGCACTAATCTACTGGTCCCGAGATGACCGCTGGCGCAGAAGGGAGCAAGAACAGACCACCAGAGTGACTTCGGTGGCCCGTAGAATACTCTGGCGTCACGGGTCGCTAGCGCAACGGTCGACACCGGCCAGACGCTTGGAGGCTGTGGTGCCCCGGTGCACCACCAAAAGCAGTCGCCGAGCCTGAAGCCACGATGGCGAGGAGCTGGATCCCAAGGTCGTGCGGGATCCTGGGAGACGCGACGTCAGTCGCCGCGTCCGCATAGCGCTAAGGGGGGGACCGCATCCCCCCAACTCGGCCCGCTGGCTGAGCCCACGCACCCCCCCGGCCTGGCTGTGGAGGGTCGCACTAGCTGGGACGGGCCGCGCCTAGCCAGGCCGGGCCGTGCGCTACTGGGTCGGACCGGGCCCAGACCCCCCACTTTGGACCGCTTTCGGTATTTTTTCCATAACTTGAGTTACGGACCTCCGATTGATGCACGGTCTATTGCGTGAGAATCCTTGAATCGATACTATCATTTCACTATATTACACTCTAGGTTTTGACAAAGGTTGCATATGTCCAGGTAGGTTCAAACTCGAAACTGACCGAGCCCTTGAAGCGGAAACGCTTATATCTTAAGGACCGGGAATCTGATTGACGTGCCGTCAATTGCGATGGGATACTTTTGTTGAGACGGTCCTTTTGGATTACTACACTTGAGGTTTGGATGTATCTGGATTATGTTCGTGTTGGTTTTAGCTTATAAAGCAACCGGGCCCCAGGATGGAAAAGCCAATAACTCTCAGACCGGGCGTCCGATTGATGCAACGTCTGTCGCGTCGTGTTTCTTTTGACCAGACGGAACTTTGGGATTCATCGACTCTGGACTTCGTGACAGTTTATGTATCGACTCTCTCTCTCCGCTACTCGAGGTGAAGACCCTCCCGGAATCGAGCATACTATGTGCGGGAACCCTAGAGCTGGCTACGATTGCGACGACGACGACTGTACTCGGATCCTCTGTGGGTTCAAGAGTGGGAACGATTGTACTTGGATCCTCTATGGGTTCGGCAGCGACGACAACCGTAATGGAATTCTCCATGGGTTTGATAGCGATGAATACTGTTCTTGTATCCTATGTGGGTCCGGAAGTATTAACCTCTGTACTGGTATCATGTGTGGGTTCGGCAGCGTAGCTGGTCTTGTATCTTTTGTGTGTCTGACAGCTTAGTTGGTCTTGTATCCTATGTGGGTCCGACATCATAGATGAATCTATGGCTACATCTGATCATCTCTATCGCCTTGCGAAGTGTATACCTATATGAGCTGAGTATTGATTCTCAATCATTATCGTTGATGTGGTTAACTTGCTTTCCTATGTGGATTGGGTTGTGCTTTCCTATGTGGTCTGGGTTGTGCTTTCCAATGTGGAATGGGTTGTGCTTGGGCTCAGGAGTTGGAGCCATTCTATAACTTTTGAATTAGGTATATGTATGGGAAAATACCTATGTAGAGTCGATTGACAATTCGTGATAGTATCATTACCTTTTTAGTTTATCCTTCTTGGATTCTGAGAGACCTTCGGGGGTCTTGGGGTCCCTACTGAGTATCATTTACTCACCCCTACACGGGCTATGCCTGCACCACGTTGTGTTGGATGTAGATGACGTACATCAATGATCAAGGTGGAGACTTGTGGAGCTGGATGGTACTAGGAGGTGGACAACTTGGCGGGACGTACACGGACCCGACGGCCGGACCCGAGGAGCTAAGGAGGCTATCTGTACCGACCCTCCAGGTGGACTTCCGGAGGACGACTCGGTGTTTCTGTTTACTTAATGCTATTTTCATTTCCTTTCAGTGGTATTGTACCTTCACTTGGGTTTGTATACTAGACAATTTACTTTTTCAACACTTACCTTGTACTCAGTTTTACTAGTGCCTACTTCACATGCGTACTCTATTGTGTATGTTACTTCATAAAGGCAATGCCTCCCCTTCTTTTGGGATTTATGCCTTTAGTTCTAGTTGATATCCCCTGCCCTATGGAAGGCGGGATTGGGGTAGTCACGGCACGGGCCTCGATGACGGGTCGTAACACAGTTTCTTAGGCCATCGTCACAATCTCAGTCACGTATCCCAGAACCATGATGCTCCTAACACCACATGTTTCAAGTACCACTGTCCCGAAGGTACACCCAATAAATTTTATCCCAGAACTATATATCTCTAGAAACCTTGAATTTCAAGTATTGATGTAACGTATTCCTGTCCAAGAAATAGTAACACAGATCCTTATGCCTCCAGACACCTTTTGTCTCATGTACCGACATCCCATTGGCAGGTCGTAGTAGTAGTAACTCAGCACCATGTTCTTACATACACCTAGTGTCACATGTATCGATGCCTCATAGGCACTTCCATGATGTAGTAACCTAGAACCATGTGCCTCCTGACACCTCGAGTTTCAAGTAATGACGCCCCATAGGCATGCCAGAGAAGTATTAACATGAAACCATGTGACTCCTGGCACCTCATCTATCAATTACAGACGTCTTGTAAGAACACAAAAATAATCTGATGTCCCTTATTATTCCACATGGATTTATACGGAAATCACCCACAAACCAATAGTACCTGAACCGATAATATTGGTGGCCTTTACTGACATGGGCAGTCAAAATCACCTCATCATGGAGTCATTTGTATGCACACGACCAAAAGTCATAGGTGAGGAGTAATTTCCAATTATAAAACCCTAGACACAACACCTCTGACAAATCATGTCCCTATGACCATGACGCTGAAGAATCTGATGGCCTTTCCATCCATATAACATGGGCCATGCCTAACCTAATAGTCACACTACCTAAATTCGAAGACTATGACGCCCAATCCCATGAGAAAAACCACCAAATACATCCCAGGCCATACCAAACCTATGATCAACCTCACTCAAAAGTATCTAGGTCACTCCAAGCACAACACCAAGGGTTCCAGCATATGGATTTCTACAATAATATATTTATCACATTATACAATCCACATTTAATAAGAAAAAAACCTAAACAATTGATTTGCACTAGCCCAACAGCTATCAAATTGTAGTGATGTGGTATCAAATGCCTTTAAACAGTGTAATCATTCGTTACTAGAATAAACATAATAATTTTAAAATAATTTGACTAATTATAACCATTTTGGAACCCCTTGGGAAAAATGTCCTAATGAATGATGACCTCTCGCCCAACGGCTCGAAAAAAATTCAGAAAATAAGTAATTAACAAAGGAATCCCATGTGTCTAACAATTAATTCAATATGAAATAACTGATAAAATGGGTCTCGCTAAAAAATAACTGAAGACAAGCCAAAGTCCACACCACCCAAATATCCAAAAAAACAAAAAACAAAGTATGCACCACCAACCTGATACTCGTACAATTATCCTCGTCTGGTAATAGCCTCTAATTTCGTCAAGAACTAGACTGATCTAGAAAAAGTGCATTAAATCTCAAATCACTAAACTCTTTTTAGAATAAAAAAAGATCACGATTAAAGGCTCAAGGGGAATCAAGATCTCACATGTGGGTTTCCAATGCATCTGAAGACGATCAAAATTGAGTTTAGATGGACGGCCAGGAGAAAAAACGAGCTCTGACACCACTTGTTCATGATCCACAATGAAACCCTCTTCCCTCTACTTAAAAATATGATATTACCCGTTTAAATGAAAAAAATGAAAATAAACATTATGTATATATGACTACACACTGTGTGTATCATTTTATTATTCCTAAAATGGTTGAAATTTCCTCAAGGACCTGCTGGCATGACAACATGGGATGTATGAGGATGTAGAGAGTGTCTCTTTGGTTTTCCCTATAACTTACCAAAATACCTGTGTGCCATGTTTATCCCCCATTCATGTCTATACTACACGGTGTGTACAATGAGTGCATGTTGTGTACATGGTTAAAAACCACTATCTAGAGAACATGCATACATTTAAGAACTCAGACCTTCTTTTTAGGTATGTTTTTACTTTTCTAGTTGTTTTTGAGAAAAAGAGGAAATTCTGGAAATTTTCTATGTACATGTCGTGTACTTTATAAGTACACACCGTGTACTTCCTTGCCATAGTAGGCCATGTCCTTGCCATTTAGTATCCACACACACGACTGTGTGGGAGTTACTTTGCGGCTGCTTAATGCGGAGTTCCGAAACAGAAAGTACATGTCGTGTACTCGAGATGTACACAATGTTTATTTTGTTTTTTTCATTAAACACATCAGGGTCGTGTCTGATAGATAGAACACACTTATTTTTGGTCATCTTTATCCGAGAGAACCCATTTGGCCACAAGTCTTCAACGATCCCCCAATCCTCCATCCATCCTCTTATTTGAACACTGTTGATCGCGTTGGAATCACATCGGTGAGTTCTCTCTTCTCCTAAAGCAGCATCTTCTGATTCCTCGCCTATTTCAAGTTATCATGAGTTGAACATTTTATACATTTTCTTAGTTATACAATGTTCTAATGAGATTCAAGCATCAAGATTCAAGTATAGCAATCTACTAACCCTGAAGTAGGTGGTTTGTTCCTTTCCGTTCGATGTCTTTGAGTATTATGTGAAAATCCCACCAATAACCTTGAATGAGGTATAATGTGTTTACCATTTAACCCATTATGTTTTCCTTCTATGATTGTATTCTTGTGTTGATGTAATTTGGATATGAATTGATATGATTTTTGTGCTTTGGATGTTTTTCCCTTGAATGTTCTAATTTTGACCATTTGGTCCTGTTTATCTAGTTTGGCTGCCGAGCCTATTTTCCATGCCTGTTGTTGTAGGATGGAGAGGTTGTATTCTGACATGCTGGATATACTGTAGACAATTTATCCAAGTAATTCTGTAGGTTTACTTTGTACATATTACACTGCTATGCTCGTTGACCTACACAGGGCCATGAGAACCTGGTGTAGTAGACTATAAAGGGAATTGATCATGTGATCTTCCCTAGAGAGTCTTTGAGAACTTTTGGCTATAAGGTGTATTGATCGAGTGAGTATCCTCAGAGATCCTAGAACCACTTGGGGCCATAAGTGGAATTGACCGAGTGATCTTCCTCATAGATTCCTTGATTGTTTTAGACTATAAGGGGACTGACCGCATGTGCTTCCTCAGAGAGTCCTTGTTTGAATTGAATGACCAGGGCTATAAGGGGAATTGAACGAGTGAGCTTCCTTAGAGAGCCCTAGTCCTTGGGTCTATAAGGGTAATTGATGAGTTATCTTCTTTAGAGAGTCCATTACTACCTAACACTATACGAGGAATGAATTGTATGACCTTACTCAGAGAGTCTTTCTTTACCTAGACTATATGTTGAATGGACTGTGTGAGCTTCCCCAGATAGTTTTGCCTTACCTTTGACTATAAATCTATAGACTGTGAGAGCTTCCTCAGAGAGTCTAATAAAATTCCTATTATAGAACAAGAGGGGTTAGGTTATGTGTACTGCCTAGAGGGTTACCTGTTTGAGGATTAACTGTTTGTTTCACTATTTCTTGATATTGAAATGTGGATTGTTTACTGCTGAGTACTTTCCTTTTTACTATTTACTATTTACTATACATTTACCTACCATATATTCACTGACTATTAGGCATAGATCTTCAGGTGGTTTCCTACACAGATTTAGTCTCACAGACTATTTGGGTTATGCTTTTGGGCTCAAACAGATTATATTGTTGTAGGTTTAGACAAGGGAAAGCGCCCTTCTACTTTAGGTACTTGATTGTCATGGAGATGGAGATCATGGGACCCTGCTATGGATTGCGATGCTGATGAATTTATCTATTTTCCTAGACATATGTATCATGAATCATTTCATAAAGGTTTTCTAGTTTATACTTTTAGTCCTCTGCTGTTATTGTTTTATGTCATTAATAATGCTTCCGCTCTTGTATGTATTTGTTTACTTTCATTGTGTACTCTGCCAATGAGGGCATAGTTTCCCCACAATCACACCCATGGCCCTATATTCTAGTCAGTAGCCTCTAGCATTCAGGGAAATTCACTTGAGGCCATGTGACCAACCGGGTACAAGGTGCCACTAGGTGGCTTCCGGAACATGGATGTTACAATGTGGTATCAGAGGATTTCTTTTTCTTGAATTACTGTTTGGAGCCTATATCCAGGGATATAATGGACTTGGTACATGGTGTTATGATTTTCCTAAGAGTATCTCACCTGTGTATAGGGAAAATCCAATCTACCTTGTTTAATTTCAATTTTTATAATTTTTCAATTGTTATAGTGGATTTGATTTAACCTTGAGTGACTAAAATGATTTCTGATGTTACTGGTGATGTTATTGAGGTTCTATTTTTGTTGCAACCCAATGAGATGAGAATATGCCCTATCATGCATCATATATGCACCTACTAGAAATCACATGTCATGCATTTTTTTCCATGCCATCTAGGATGCATTAGTGATTGCATGTTGTTGTGATAGAGGATGTTTAAAATATGAATGTTGTTTTGATAGTTGCCTTTATAGAAATATATGTTGTTTGATAGGGTATTTTTTGTGTAGAGATTGGCTGGAATGAATGCCAAACATTGGTTATTGAGGTGTTATGGTCCCTCATGAACCAGAATTTGGTGGATAATTGCCTTGTTTTTCAGGTTATAATGTGTACAATCTGCCAAACTTTGATTCGTGGGGAGTATGGCCCTCAATGATCAGAATTTGGCACTTTCATTGCTTGTATAAGTGTTTTCTGGGTTCCGGAGTAATTTATGAGGCTTACTGTCTGAAAAAAACCAAGAACACACTCCTTGTAATGTTACGTACACACTATGTGTTTTTCGGTTCAGGAATAAACTATTATTCTTAAGTACGCGATGTGTACTTTATGTACACGCTATGTAGTCTCTAACTGTGTCATATGCCCTGTGGGCAGAGACATGGGATGGGAAAATTCTAGTGGGAACATATCGTGTGCCCATAGAACACATTGTGTAGTGTTGACCCCGTGCCCACCTATGTCACTAACAACACTGGTTGGCTGAGCATTGTCTCACACACACCATGGCTTCCATGAACACGTTGTGTCGCAAGTCCGAGGTACCTAGCTGTGTCACGAACAACATGGGTCAGTGTTATCATTTAACATACACGCTGTGTCCATCTAGAACACGTCGTGTAGTGTATGTCGTGTGTCAGGTCGTGTAACTAACAACACGGGCTAGGTGAAGCTTGTCTAGTACACGCCATGTAGTAATTATACATGCACTACAAAAAAACCCGGGTTTAGCGGCGGTTTTGTGGAGGCAGTTCACAAAACCGCCGCTAAACATTTTCTGTGAAAGGTTTCGCTGCGGTTTTTAATAAACCGCCACGAAACCCATTTTTTTTAAAAAACTGTGACCCTTTCCCCCACCCCTATCGTGTTTACCCCACAAACCCTCGCCCCTCTTCCCCGATCCCCCCCGGCCCCAGCGACACCCGCGCCCTCCAGCGACCCCCGCACCCCCCGCGCCCCCCGCGCCCCCCACGCCCCCCACGCCCTCTGGAGAACCCCGCACACCCCTCGACCCCCGGTGACCCCCGCGCCCACCGCGCCCCCAGTGCCCTCTGGTGACCCCCGCACCCCCCACGGCCTCCGGCGACCCCCGCACCCCCCGGCGCCCCCCGCGACCCCCTTCGATTTTGGTAAATTTTAGTTATTTATTTGTTCTTTGATTAGAATCATGACTTTGTTACAAAATGTGAATCTACTGTAGGGTAGATACTATGGGTTTGGTTTAGATCTTGAATAATTATAAGTCATAAAACATTTTCATGTTTTTAATGGGTTGATTAGGATTAATTCAAACTAAGGATACTTTTTTGGGTATTTTTATAAATCGTGGAATTCACACCATGAAAGGAGTTCATGAAATGAATTATTTATAACCAATGGTTTTTATCATGATTTACATATTACTCTTCTTACATTCAATGTGATGACCTCCCTCATAAATCCGAAAAAGATTTTAGATAATATTGGGTATCTTCCTCTGCCAGATTTCTTTTCTTAGGGCATTTGATCACTAGTGTGGTGGGTTGTCTTCCTTTGGGTACGTGTAATATCATTCACTCTCTTTATCATTTATGTTCTTGGTTTGGTAGTGTTGCATGATATGGTTTCGATGGTTTCATAAATAATATGTTTTATCAATCAATCCATTGTGGTTTTCCCTCATTCCTTTTCTATTTGAGGAATATCTGCTTGTTTCCAATTTATGTAGTCGAAGGATTTTAGGTTCCTTATGTTTATAAGGTAGGTGTATCTATAAAAGTGGTTCTAATTTAAAATTTCCTTATATTCATATTAATTTCATTGGCTTGTTTCATGAAATTGATGGATTTAAATGGATTTTATGGAAAATATACATGTTTTTAAAGAGGTCTTTCTTCAAAAATGGTTTTTCTCACGAAAAGTGGTTGACTAAATTCTTTAAAGGGTGTATTTGTTTTTAAAATGGGTTTTCAAGCTTGAAGTCGAAAGGATTTATTATTAAAATTGTTTTATTATATGTGATCATGGTTTCTAAAAAGATTTTGAAAAACATGGAACATTATGTGTCCTTGGATGCATTGGAAATATACTTCTCACTCTTTTTTTATGTAATTCCACAAGAGGTTTTATGACACTTTTTTGTGTGTAATTCCACTAGAGGTTGTATTAGTTGATTCCACCTTAATTGTGGATTGGGGATTCTCTTTCATGTCTAGAACGTAAACCCATAGTTTGGATCCCAAATGGTGGGTTTTTTCATTGATGATTTGTTTATCACATGATGGTATTTTCATGGTTACTTGCTCACACAGTTATATTATAGTGTATCTATGGTTGGGTTTTTCTATGACTACCTGATTTCTTTTATTTTTAATATATTCCTAGATTTTTTGTATATGTTTTTTTATGAAAATCGAAGGATTATTTTAAAAAATTGTTTTATTTTATTAAAAATATATGTAAACTGGATTTATTTTAAAGATAGAGATATTGAATTTTTGATATTAGAACTTGTAATTTTCTCTTTTTGTTTAATATCTTTGTATAAATATGTTTTGGTGGTGATAGATGGTCACATAGGGAGGTGGTAGTATTGTGTATTTTATCATTATGGTTTGGCCTATTTAGATTGAATTTTTTATACTAATGGATGTTTATATTTATTTTTTATTTTAATTTGGTTTCATAACTTTATTTTCTAAAACAAGATACTACTTTCATGTCTCTTTATTACACATCCCCATGTATATGACCCTCTTGGGAGACTTGCCTAGTTTTCCCTAGTTGGTTCATTATAAATTGATATCAAAAATAATATTGAGCCTGGAATGTTACGACACTTCATAGTTTTCGTTTAGTTTCATTGGTAGACTAGATTTAGTAGCACTAAAATTTATTTAATATGTATGGGATGGTTCCTAGACATCTTACCTCCATGTATGAATTCAAGTTACTATGGTTGGTTAGTTATTTTTCAAAATATTGTCACTTGGTCTTTGTGGCTGATTGAATAAACTAGATTTGGTGTCTATTAAAAAAAACTTTTCCTTTATTATGTTTTATATTTCATTAATAAAATTCATAAATACATAAAATTATTATTATTTTAAATCATTAATATGGATTATGGAAGTTGTTCTATGATTTAGGAATTTTCTCATGACTAAAGGGGTTTTCATCTTGTTTTTGTTAGACGACTCGTACTAGAAGAGGTCTTATGAATCTAAGTGATGGATTTGTGAGAGTGGTTTAATAGGACAATCCCTTAGTGGTATCTTCTTTAGTGGAAGTTATAATATGAACTATTCATACTTTGGTTATGAAGGTATTAAAAACCCAAGAGGAGTAGTGGATCATGAATCATAATTTACTAATAAGAATCCACCTATCTTTCATGGTGATAATGGAATCTAGAAATATGAGGAGAGGATTGAGTAGATTGGTAGGAGATTTAAAATTCTAAAGATTCCCAAAGAATCTAAGGGGTGGGGGTCAACATATATTCTTGATGGATTGGGAAGGAAATGGTGAGACTCAGTTGTGCATGCTATATTTCATGAGGATCTTACGTGGGAATCCTTCAAGAAAATATATTAACTATAGTTTTATCCTAAAATGTTACATGTGGAAAAGAACTGATACTTTCTAACATTATAAAAATGGGAATGTATTGTTATAGTGTATTCCACTAACTTTTATAGGTTGGTGCATTTCAAAGTGGATATTATTACCAATGTTTACATGAAATCTCTAAGGTGTGAGATTGTGCCAAGTGTCTCCTAAGAAACCTGAGTGTGACATGGATTTATATTTATAGTGACACTTAATTTTGATATACCTGCACACTATTGTTTTTTTTTTATTCTTGTACTAGATTATGCATTAGAAACCATTAGTGGTGGCCTACTTAATTTACCTCACACCATATTCAGTACATGGATTGGTACCCAGTTATTCTTCTTTGTCATTGGAAATACGACTTTGATATGGTTGGTTGTGTATGAAACCATTGAGAAACATAATTACTCTTGGAGGACATCTAAGGTCAAGCCTAAACAATCACATAATTTATCAGGTTTAAAATGCATTATGATTAGTTTCGATCACACATCAATGGGGTTTTGTTTGAGGAAACATAAATGTGTGATCGATAGGGTTATAAATACCGACTGGTATCCCATTTCTAGATATGGAAAATAAGATAAAACATTTAATTTAGATGACCAAGCATGTGAGTACATGAGATGTTCAGGAATGTTGTAGTATTTTTTGTGAGGGTGTGGAAGTAATCTGAGTGGACCAATGTATCTCATTAATGTAGTGGGGATAGAAATTGTTTGAGGCAACATAAATGTGTGATTGACAGTGTTATGATAATTGTGTATCCCGATATTCTTACTGCTCCTCAATGAGGTGTTCACGCTGTCTCCTAAGGACCAGACTTGTTTGGTTTCTCTGGGCATGCTATGTAAGGGGTAAATCTAATCAATGAATCATCTTTATTATATTATGCATACTTTATGGTCAATTTGTCATCTTTAATATATTATGATTCTGCAATCTTACACTATCATATATTTTGTGTAGGCACATTGTGATATACATGGATAAAAGCTGGATCACATTACCGAGGAACACACCTCAGTATGTTAAGGGTTTGAATGAGTTTTTAGATTTTTCTATTTCTAATCGATCTGTTGAAAGGAGAATAATATGTCCATGTCCTAAATGTAAATTTAGATCATGGTTGAAGAGAGATGATGTTTATGAACATTTAATACTAAATCAATTCCCAGGTCAATATTTGTGTTGGAATTGGCATGGAGAATCGAACAATACTGAAAGATTGTGCACTGATGTTAATCCACAGAATGAGGTCCCAAGTTCATCGACAATGGAAAATGAAATGCAAAACCTCATAAATGATGCATTCGGCACTGCAAGACACCACTATCAGCATGAAAACATATCAGAACAACCAGAAGAGGGTGCTACAAATTGCAACGTGACAAGTGATGTTTTTGAGACTGTAACACAAGTAGATCAAGATTGGAACATATCATTGTATCCTCATCTTGATTCGGTAGAGCCAAATGTAACGGAAAACTTCACTGATAAAAATGTGTTTCATGATTTAGTTGACGATGGAAATCAAGAGTTGTATAGTGGGTGTTTGAAATATTCAATGCTTTTATTTCTGCTAAAGTTGTACCATATCAAATGTCTATGTGGAATTACAAATAAGGCAATGTCCATGATATTGGAATTGATTCGTGATGCATTTCCTGAAGCAAAAATCCCAGAATCTTTTTATGATATGAAAATAGTTGTTAACAAGCTTGGTCTGAATTATATAAAAATACATGTGTGTCCCAATGATTGTATGCTTTATTGGGGAGAGGATTCAAGTAGACAGAATTGCATGAAATGTTATTCTTCTAGATGGCATTCAAAGGGTGATG
Source organism: Viscum album (assembly GCA_963277665.1). NCBI lineage: Eukaryota > Viridiplantae > Streptophyta > Magnoliopsida > Santalales > Viscaceae > Viscum > Viscum album. Next base: position 1,453,269,111 of record OY728129.1, on the reverse strand, counting down.
TTGGATGTCTGACTGAACATAATTTCATGAAGAAGAAGAAAATGAACACACCTGCAATGGTTTTGCATTACTTTTCTTTGATGTCGCGATTGCAAAGACTATTCATGTCATCAAAAACCGCCGAACATATGAAGTGGAATTCTGTAGATAATAACAATGATGGGTTAATGAGACATCCACGAGATTCCCAATCATGGAAGACATTTGATTCTTTACATCCAGATTTCTCAACTGATCCTAGGAATGTTTGATTGGGATTGGCTGCCGATGGATTCAACCCATTTGGGACTTTGAGTACAAGTTATAGCATTTGTCCAGTTGTTTTGATCCCTTACAATCTGCCTTCGTGGATGTGTATACAACAATAATCGTTTATAATTTTAATGATTATGCCTGGAAAACAAATGCCTGGAAATGATATTGATATATACTTGCAGCCTTTGATTGAAAAATTGCAGGAGTTATGGAGTAACGTTGTTGAGACATTTGATGTTTGTTCTAAAATAATGTTCAAAATGCATGCTGCTTTAATGTGGACCATTAGTGACTTCCCTGGGCTTGGGAATTTATCTGGTTGGAACACTTATACGGGTTTGGCTTGTCCCGTTTGTAAAATTGATTTTGAGCCCAAAAGGCTACCTCACAGTAGAAAATGGTGCATCTTATGCCATCGAATATTTCTCGATGCATCTCATAGATTCCGGCTGAACAAGTCAAAATTTAATGGTTTCATTGATCATAGACCACCTCCAAAGTGGTTAACCGGTTCTGAAATATTGACATAGCTTGAAAATGTTGAAACAGAATTTGGGAAGGTTCATCATTTGAATGATAGCGGAAAACGGTTCTGAAGTGCATCGTCAAGTGAAATTAGAACGCAACAATGGAAGAAAAAAAGTATATTATTTAAACTTTCATATTGGGAATTTAATTTTTTGCGCAACAATCTTGATGTGATTCATATTGAGAATAATTTCTATGATAATTTTATTTTCACATTACCTAATGAGCATGGAAAGTCGAAGGATCATCTTAATGCTCGCAAAGACTTACGAGTAATGAACATAAAATGCGATCTCTGGCCAGATTAGAATGAAAGGTATGCTCTGGCCATTTTCGCAATGAAAAATAGGGATAAAGATACATTCCATCGAATTTTAAAAAATTTGAATGTATATGATGGGTATTCGAGTAACATATCAAGGTGTGTTGACTTGAAGAATCGTAAGTTACATGGATTGAAAATTCACGATTCACATATTTTTTTACAGCAGTTACTACCATTGGAATTGCGTACATTATTACCTGAAAATATTACTGTTGTTGTACTCCAATTTTGCACATTTTTCAGGAAATTATGTGAGAAATTTGTACATCCATTTCAGCTTTACAACCTCCAGGAGAGGTTTGTATTGACTCTTTGTGCAATGGAGATGATCTTTCCTCCATTGTTTTTTACTATCATGATTCATTTAACTGTGCATTTGGTTGAAGAAGCTAAATTAGGAGGTCCCGTTCATTATCGATGGATGTATCCAATTGAGAGGTATTTTATTTATATGTTTTCCAGTTATGTAAACAATTTTTGACATTTAAATAAATACATAATATTATTATTTTATTTCACAGATATCTTGGGCCTTTGAAATCATACGTGAGAAATAAAGCTCTACCAGAAGGCTCTATTACTGAATGCTATTTGGCCGAGGAATGTATTACCTTTTTTTCCATGTATTTAGATGATATTGAGACAAGATTTAATCAAGTTGGACGTGTTGACGACACATCAACTCAATCTCAAATGCATCAGAAATCAAAAATATTTCCTGCTATTGGCCGATCAGTTGGGAGGACCTCAAATGTGATACTGACAGAATTGGAATTATTACAGGCATATAGATATGTGCTTCTGAATAGTGAAATTGCAGATCCATTTATTGAAGAGTTGAGGATACAAACAAATAGATGAATGAGAGTCAGAACACGAAATGAGAAATATATAACGAAAGCTGTGAATAAAGAACTTGTAGAATGGTTTGCACGACGTGTAAGTTCATAAATATTGCAATAAATAAGAATATTAGTTTGACACAAACAATTTGTAAATCTATTAAATTATATTTCTTTTTATAGATCATGAATACTGATACTCGAGCAGACTTGTCATAAGATTTGAAGTTTCTTGCTAGAGGTCCTATAAAGCATGTTAGAATGTTCGACGCTTATAATGTGAATGGCTTTAGATTTCGTACAGTTGATCGAGAAGTGGGTTTGAAAACATAAAATAGTGGTATATTTACATTTTCTGAACTAGAATACTATGGAAAGCTGTATGATATTATTGAATTAAACTACCATGGACATTTTTCTGTTGTTTTATTCAAATTCAAATGGGTCGATATTATCAGAGGTGTTAAAAGAGATTCATTGCAATTTACTTCTGTGAACTTCTCTCGCTTGATGGATGTTGGTGATCGTGAAATGCATGATCCATATATCTTAGCATCGCAAGAAAAAATGGTATATTATGTGAATGATGTTGTGGATGAAGGGTGGAGTGTAGTTACTCACGTAATACAAAGAGAATGACGATTCATCATCAGACCATGAGTAGTATAGTTGATGTGTTGAACAAATATAGGAAAGGTTGGTTTGTATATTTAACATGTGTAGTGTATGGAACCTTTAAAAAACCATTGGTCTTGGAGGAGCTTTAGTGGCTAACCTTGAATGATCACAATAACCTCAGGTGGTAAAGAGAATGATGTGTTTGTTTCATTGGTTAGATTATCAATGGTAATAGGCTCTTTGATGTTTCTGTTGTAAATTCAGCATTGCGAATTTGACTCATTAGAGTGTTGCATGTCCAAACAGGGGGTGAGAGGCTGGTCATTTGATCAGTGACATGAAGCTCCATAGCTCTCAAAACCCTATCTCTTGTGCGTTTGTTTTGCAAGACAACTTTGCATGACCTCATCACAAGAACCATACAAGAGACCTAATCATGTGATCATGTCACATGACCTTTTTGTGTGATCACCATGTCTAAATATCTCACTTAATCAATCCATAAACTAATCAATGGTAATTTATTAGAATTTTGATGCACACCCTTTTCTAAATATCTCACTTAATTCCAGACATGATATTCAAATTCATTATGTGTAATAATAAATGGTTGAGGATACATGAAATTCATGGGAATTTTGAAATATGGGAATTCATGTCATGAATTGGATACACAATGTGAATTATCCGAGATCAATATTTTAAATGAGGTTTTATTAGATTTTTTCTCTAGTATTTAATACATAATACCCAACTATCATTCTGAGTGAATACTAGGTGTCTTGAGGAAAAAATATATCCCACTTCATCCTTTATTTGATTCATGGGATATGGTGGATTCCTCTTGGCGATCCATGTCATGTTCTCCTATTTTTATATTTCATTCATTATGTACCTATTTTGGAGATCCAATATAGAGGTGGTATTTTTCTTTGGTGCGTGAATGTGCATGCATTTCTACAACCCCTTGTTTAGGTGTAGTTTCATGCATGGTTTCCATGTGTGGTTGTGGTTTTTGAGTTTATTTTTCTTCATCCTACAGTGAAGAGTTAGAAGTGACTGCTTCCATGTGGTAGAGGATACCTATTATCAATCTTCTATATTATATGTGTGGTATAATCAAGTTCTTTCTCTCTTTCAAGTAAATATTAAGGGTTTTTTAATAATAAAATAATTTATGAAAAATATAAATTTATGATAATGGGTAATTTTCTCATGCCTTACTGCATTATTATATGTTTTTGAGATATCTATCCATGATTACATCCAATTCCAAATATAAGTACTATTGGGACCCTGTTTGTAACATAGTTGTAATGTTTTGAGGACACTTTCAATGTTGTGATCTAATTTCTCCCTGAATAAAAATAAAAGGAATATATTTTTCCATAGTAATTGGTGTCCCATTGATGTATTTTTTTTGTGTGGGGATAACCACGATTAGTAAAAATGATATGTGATAGTTCCCATGAATATTCATTGAAGTCGTTATCTGTGATGTTGTGGATAATTCATCTTATTGTGTTTCACTATATGGTTTAGGAAGTTGTATGGTGATGTTATTGACTATATTGGTTGTGTAGTAAAAGGGGATGTGATTCTTTGGTCTCTTTTCATGTATGTGATTTTGGTAGCAGTGAAATGTGCCATGAAGAGGTTGTGGTACATGGTTATGGGGTCATGGATGTGGTGTAGTGGTTGTAGAATAATGTTTTTGTAGCAGATTCGTTGATTTGGTATGTGGTGATAGAGTTTCATGATGGTTTTATGGAGTATTTGATTTTGTGATATGGGTTGGGCAATGTGGTGTGGAAACAATGGTGGATGTGTGGTGTTGTGGTGATAGTTTTGTGAGTTGAATTAGTTGTAGCATGGAGTGGATATGTCAGTTTCTCGGTTATCCATGAGATGAACTATGTTGATAATGTAAATGATCTAGGTTAGTAAATAAAAAATATTTATTGGAAATAGATATGTTATAAATTAATCAAATGAAAATGTAACGTGTTATGTGAATTGTAATGGATAAAAAATAAATGTGGTGAAAAATTTATGTGGAAAGTGTAATGTTGTGTTGATAGTGTTGTGATTGTCTTGGGTGACTCAAATAGTGATTTAATTGGTTGTGATTATTGATTTGTGTTATGGTGTGGTGATCTAATAAGCTCAAGTGTAGTTTATGTGGACACATAGGTTTAGTATTGTGGGATATCTATATACCATGGATGTTTCTATTATTTTATACACCAAGCATAATTTATATAAAATTACCACTACTCAAAGGTTTAGAGTTTTAGGTATTTTCACCAATAAATATGATGGTGGTGTAATTTAGGCATGGGTTCACACAAATCCTCCCACTTCATTCATAATTAGTGACACATGTTGGTGTTGGAGAATTCATAGAAACGATGTCATGTCCATGGTGCCTTCTGGTGGGAATTGATCTATTAGACCCAATTTATATGAGTGATAACTTATGTGTTTCTATGTGATATATTGTGGGGTAATTGATGGTAGGAGGAGGGGACAATGATTATGTCCATCACATTCATGATACCTTAAGACTCTTGTTCTAGATTGGATGCCATTTGATAGAATATGTGTCTGTGGGTGGGAGGAGATGTTAGGTGGTAGTGTATTTTTCTACAAGTATGATTTATTGTGAAGTGATGGACTATGTGTCTACTGGCGGTATGTGATGTGATGTGATGGCCTAGGTGACTGCTGTTGGGATGTTGTGTGATGTGATAACCCATTTGTATATGGGAAGGATTTGATGTGATGTGACGTGGTTTGTTTGTATGGGATGGGAGTATTGCTAATTAGATATAATGTTGCGAGAGTGGAAAAGTAACGTCTAATCTATAGTGGGGTTAAATTAATTTTTTGTTGAACACAGTTCCATATGATAATATTGTATCAATTATTTGATGAGTAATCCATGGTGTACAAAGGATTATTTAGATGAAATGTATGGGGTTATATGGTTTATTCTATTTGATGTCCAGCACATTAACAAACCATTTTCACCTAAAATTGAAGACTTCATTAAGACCTAGATGATTATATCTTTTTTTCTCACACTACATATATATTATAGTTTTCAGGATACAAGAATAACTTTTGAGACTAAACTGGACATTACCAATTCAAATAGTATTCATGTTACTTAACTGGAATTCAATTATCATTTGGAACATTGGGATACATTTATGGAATCAAATATTTTCAATTTTTATCATCTTTAAACTATTGTTATAAATCCATGTGACCCCCATTCTCTTGTATCATTTGATGTTATCTTGTGTTTCATTCTAAATCCATAATTTTAGGTATTTTGTATGCTTTAGGTATTCTTATTGAATTGGATCAACTTTTTCATCAACATTAAATGAAAAGGTGTTTATGAATATTGCGTAGGTGGTGCATAAATTTTTTCCTTTTTATATATATGTTGTATGTGTTGTTTGGTTTGTTTTCCAGGGCAGTGGTGGAGTATTAACAGAGATGCATTTTTTTTCCGGGTCAGCATTTCGCGGCGGTTTTAACCGCCGCTAATGTTTTACCACTTATAAATTTAGCGGCGGTTTAAACCGCCACTAATGTATTTGGAAGACTATTTCGCAGTGGTTAGAACCGCCGCAAAATCACGTCGGAAATTGCGGCGGTTTTAACCGCAGCTAAGAAGGCGACTGGCACGCCTGAGTTTCACAGCGATTATATCCGCCGCTAATTAAATCGCCCCTAAAACTGACGCTAAATTTACCAAAAACCGCCGCGAAATGAGTTACGACGACGCTTTTGTTTGACCACCGTGAAATGCATAAAACCGCCACTAATAGATTGTCGACGCCAAGTTTAGCTGTGGTTTCTGTAAACCGGCGCCAAACCATATAGCGGCGGTTTAAACCGACCCTATATGAAACAAAAACCACCGGTAAGAGGTGGTTTTCCTGTAGTGATGCCCTATAGTCTTATCTTAGGGGAGCCATGTTACTTTGCGGTATAGGAGGACTTACGTGGGGAAAGAGGATTCAAGTACACACTGTGATTTGGGACTACACACTGTGTTTTTGGGGTGTTACACGACTAGTTTAGGAAGGTGTATACACCCATGTAAATGACTTCTGGTAACACGCCATGTAATAAATGTACACACTGTGTAGTCATGTTTTTTAAATCATGAGTGCTTTCTTTCTACTACTACCTTCTTACACCCCTTTTTTCAGTCCTTGAGAATCTTGATCTAAGTTGTGTGCTTGAACTTAGAGAGTCATTCCACTGAGATGTCCTCCTGGTGTGTCAGTCTTGGAACTAGTCGTCATTCCAGAAGAAGGTGATGATGCACCGTTCTGAGAGAGTTTAAAAAGGATCATGCAGGCCTTCTGAGGAGATCATAGTAGGTGGGATGCATCTTCTGATAGTCAGGTGGTGTGCTACCATTGTGGGAGAAGAGGGCATACGAGGCCCCGTTGCCCGAGAGACCCAGTGCTGTGTCGATCATGTGGAATTATTGGTCACCTTCAGTGCTTTTTTCAGTTCTTCTCCCCAACAGCTGGTGACTGCTGTTCTTCTAAGACTCCTCATTCAGGTGCAGCACCATCAGTTTCTCACCAGTCTAGGAACTGGAGTTTATCCAGCCGTTCGGGCTGAGGTGGAGGTTGTTGCCGTGGTAGCCAGTTGCCCTTTTTTCAGTGACATCAGGGTGGATCATGTCAGAGTGATTATGCAGAGTCACATAGTGGCGGTACATGCCAGACTTTTGCAGTGGATCATACCCAGAAAGAGCAGTATTCAGGACCTTCAACTATTAGAGTTACGATCTTAGTAAACTCAATTTTAGCTTATGATCTTTTTGATATAGGGGCTTCCCATAACATTATCTCTCTAGTTGTTTATAGATCCTAGGGATCTGCATCTTCTCTTCTGCCAATATCTTGACACTAGACTCACCGTTGGGGACTAGAATGGATAATGTACATTAGTATAAAGAGTTCCCTCTACAGATTTGATTGATGTCACTTTCTATGGTACCTCTATGTCCTAGAGATGACGTGCTATGATGTTATTCTCAGGATGGACTGGTTAGTTCCATTCTGGGAAGTCATCCATTTTTATCAGCAAAGGGTGAGTTTTGTATTGCCAGAAGGGGGATCTTTTCATCATAGAGGCAAATGGGATGCCCAGGCGAGCAGAGTTGATCCAGAGCACCATGGGATGGGAGGAGTCAGATCCAGATTGCTAGTATTTATCTGGATGACTAAGGGACTTCACAGTTAGACTTTCCAACATTGGTGGATCATTTTAGTGATGTCTTTCCAGAGGACTTTTCGGTTTTTCCTCTAGAGAGTGAGTTAGACTTCTTGATTGAGCTTGTGCGAGGAACGACACGGGTTTCCATCCCCCTTTATAATATGGATACACCTACGTTGCATGAGCTCAAGAAGCATTTGGGGGAGTTGCATGCAAAGGGTTTCATCCGACCTAGTACTTCTCCTTGGGGTTCTCTTGTCCTGTTTTTGAAGAAGGCAGACGGTACCCTTAGGCATTGTTTGGAATATCATAAGTTGAACCAGTTGATGGTTAAGAACTGATATCCCTTGCCGATGAATGATGAACTCTTTGATCTGCTTCGAGGAGCGCAGGTATTCTCGAAGATTGACCTGAGATCTGGTTATCATCAGTTTCACGTCAGATCATCAGATATACCTTTTACAGCATTCCAGAGCATCTATGGTGTAGATGAGTTCATGTTTATGTCTTTACTTATCACGAACACGCCTGTAGTATTCATGGCACTATTGAACTGAGTTTTCCATCCATACTTGGATTCTTTCGTGGTGGTCTTTGTGGACAATATCTTGGTGTAATATCACCCTTGAAACGACCATGAACCCATATTGAGATCATTTTGAGTACACTGAGGTAGCATCGGTTATATGCTAAGCTCTAAAAGTTCCACTTTTGGATGGATCAGATTCACTTTTTTGGGACATGTTATCTCAAAGGTAGGAGTGTCAGTAGACCCAGATAAAGTGAGAGATATAGTTTCCTGGGAGCAGCCGAAGAACGTTTATTAGGTGCAATATTTTCTAGGGAATGAAGGATACTACAAATGTTTCATACAGGAATTTTCACGTTTAACAGCACCACTGACAGGTATCACTATGAAGGGTGCAAATTTATTATGGTCAGATTCTTGTGAGTCAGCCTTTCAGGAGATGAAAGAGAGGTTAAATTCCGCACCAATACTAGTCTTGCCAGAGCCGGGCAAGAGCTATAATATTTACTATGATGGGTTAGGTTTTGGGTCAGGAGCTATGCTTATACAGGGACATGGAGTCATTGCGTATGGCTCTTAATAGTTGAGGCCACATGATAAGAATTACCCAAGGCACGAACTGATGTTGGCAGCTGTAGTACATGCCTTACGCTGTTGAAGACATTTTCTCATGGTTGAGCACTTTGTGGTTTTCACCGGCCACAAAAGTCTCAAGTAAATATTTACATAGCATGATATGAATTTTAGGAATCACTGGTGGGTTGCGTACCTACATTCCTTTGACGTTGTACTTGCCTATACACATGGGAAAGGCAACGCAGTGGCTGATGCGTTGATCTGGAGGACTCAGATGTAGGTATTTTCGGTGGACAGCAGTGAGTGTTGGCCTATGGATTTTTCTCTAAGATGCATGTGGAGGTGCACAATAATAAGGGGCAGCCGTTTTTTGCTTCTGTAGCTGTTACCCCTACTCTTCTATATCTAGTTCAAATGAGGCAGCTGTCATATTCTGAAGGCCTAGTCCTATGGGAAATTGTGTCAAGAGAAGACCTTATTCCTGGATGGACCATAGGTGAGGATAAGTTCATGCAAATCCAGGGAATCGTATGAGTTCCAGAGGATATATGTGATGAGGTAATGCAGGATTTTCATTCTTCAGTTTGGGAAGTTAATCTAGGAGTCACCAAGATGTATCATGATATACACCATCAGTATTCGTGGCTAGGTATGAAGAGGGATGTTGCTGGTTTTGTTATGAATTGTTCCACTTATTAGTAGGTGAAGGTAGAGAATCAGTGACCAACAGGGCTTTTACAGCTGTTACCCATTCCAGAGTGGAAGTGGTATGATGTCCCAATGGAATTTGTGGCTTGTTTACCGACGTCGCCTCAAGGGAATGACATAGTTTGGGTTGTCATTGACATACTCATGAAGGTGTCTCACTCCTTTATGATCAAGGAGACCATCAGTGTTGATGAGCTGGGTCAGTTGTACATCCATGAGATTGTATGTCTTCATGGAGTTCCACACTCCATTGTTTCAGACAGGGATGCGCGTTTTAATTCTCAGTTCTGGCAGGGTCTTCATAAGGGTTTGGGTACACAAGTACTTTTGAGTACAGCTTACCACCCCCAGACAGATGGCTAGTCCGAGCGTATGATTCAGGTGCTTGAGAATATGCTCCGAGAATGCATTCTGGATTTTGGAGGTTCTTGAGAGAAACATATACCTCTTTTGGAGATTTCATATAACAATAGTTTTCAATCAACAATTCAGATGACACCTTATGAGGATTTGTATGGTAGGACATGCTGATCACACTTATGTTGGCTGGAGGCAGGAGGGGAAGCTTTTCTAGGGCCTTGTCTTGTTCAGGAGACCAGAGAGCAGATAGAGTTGAATTGGAAGAAAATGGCTACTGCACAGTCTTGATAGAAGACTTATGCTGATCAGTAGAGATAACCTGTGGAGTACGTGGTTGGGGATCAGGTTTTCTTGCATGTCACACTGAGGTTGGGACACACAAGGTTTATGAGACAGGGTAATCATTAATCGAGGTACGTCAAACCATTTGAGGTGTTGGAGAGAGTTAGTCTGATTGCCTATCGGTTGCAGTTAGCTCAGAGGAATCGGTCCATGCACGATGTCTTCCATGTTTGTCAACTCCGATGTTACTTTTCAGACCGGTCTCATGTTTTTCATCCTCAGGAGGTTGATCTCGAAGTGGTTGTGTCGTTTGAGGAGAATCCTATCCGGATTGTGGATCGCAGTACAAAGGTTCTCCATGGCCGGTTTGTTCCTTTACTATGAGTGCTATTGCAGTATGGGTGAGTACAGGATGAGACTTGGGAGAGGGAGGCTGATGTACGAGCATAGTGGCCATAACTATTTGGGGTTTTTTCCACTAATCCGTGCTAGGGAAATTATGGGATGAATTTCTTTAAGGGGTGAAGTTTGTATGAAGATGGACTTCCTTTTTAGGTATTTTTTTCCTTTTCTGGTAGTTTTTGAGAAAAAGGGGAATTCTGGAAATTTTTTATGTAAACGTCATGTGCTTTATAAGTACACGTACTGTACTTCCTTGCCACAGTAGGCCGTGTCCTGGCTATGTAGAATCCACACAAACAACCATGTGGGAGTGAATTGGAGGCTTCCTAATGCGGAGTATAGAACCTTCAAGTAGACGTTGTGAACTCCAGAAGTACATGTCGTTTATTTTGTTTTTTTATTAAATACAACAGTGTTGTGTCTGACGGACAAAACACACTTCTTCTAGGTTGCCTTCGTCCGAGACAACCCGTATGGCCATGGATCATCGACGAGCCCCCGAGCCACCATTCATCCTCCGATTAGAACACCATTGATTGCATTGGAATCACATCAGAGAATTCTCTCTTCTCCAAGAGCATCATCCTTTGATTCCTCATCTTTTCCATGTTATCATGGGTTGAACGTTTTATATGTGTTCATAGATCTACGAATTACCAATGATATTCAAGATTCGAGATTCAATTATAGAAATCTCCTTACCTCGAGGTAGGTGGTTTGTGCATTTCCATTCAATGTCTTTGAGCATTATGGGAAAATTCCACCAATACCCTTGAACGGGATATTGCGTGATTACCGTTTTACCCCATTTGTTTTCCTTCCATGCTTGTATTCTTGTGTAGAGGTAATATGGATATGATTTGGGATGATTTCTATGATTTGGATGATTTTTCCTTGCGTGTTCTATTTACGACTGCGTGGTCCTATTTACCCAGTTTGGCTGTCTTGCATGTTTTCCATGCCTACTGTGGTAGGGAGGATAGTTTGTATTCTGACATGTTCAATATGTTGTATATTGTTTAGAAAAGTATTTTTGTAGTTTTACTTTGGCCTTATTACACTGATATGCTCGTTGACCTACATAGTTCCATGAGAACCTCTGTAGTGTACTATAAGGGGAATTGACTGGGTGAGCTTCCTTATAGATACTTTGAGAACTTTTGGCTATAAAGTGGATTGGTCGAGTGAGCATCCTCAGAGAACCCAGAACCACTTGGGGATATAAGGGGAATTAACCGAGGGAGGTTCCTCAGAGATTCCTTGATTTGTTTAGACTATAAGGGGATTGACCGCGTGATCTTCCCCAGAGAGTCTTTTTTTGAATTGAATGACATGGGCTATAGGGGGAATTGACTATGTGAGCTTCCTCAGAGAGTCCTAGACCTTTGGGCTATGAGGGGAATTGACGTGTGGTCTTTCTCAGAGAGTCCTCCACTACCCTAGACTATACAGGTAATGGAATGTGTTAGCACACTCATAGAATCTTGATTTACCTAGACTATACAGAGAATAGACTGTGTGAGCTTCCTTAAAGATTCATTATTTACCTTTGATTATAAGGGGATAGACTATGAACGCTTTCCTAGAGAGTCTTATTAAATTTCTATGACAGAACCAGAGGGGTTAGACTATGTGTGCTGCCTAGAGGGTTACCTATTTGTGGTTTAGCTGTTTGTTTCACTATTTCGTGATATTGAACTATGGATTGTTTACAACTGAGTACTTTCCTATTTACTATTCACTATTTACTATACTTTTACCTACCATATATTCACTGACTGTTAGGCACAGATCTTCGGTTGGTTTTCTACTAGGATTTAGTCTCACACCCTATTTGTGTCATGCTTTTGTGCCCAAAAAGACTATAATATTACAGGTATAGACAAGGGCAATCCCCCTTATACATCATGTACTTGATTTTTGTGGAGATGGAGAGCATGGGACCAGGATATGGCTTTCAATTCTAAGGAGTTTATCTTTTTCCAAGACATATGTATCATGAATCATTTCATATATATTCTCCAGTTTATACTTTCAGTCTTCTGCTATTACTGCTATATGACATTATTATTGCTTCTGCTCTTGTATGTATTTGTTTACTTCCATTGTGTACTATACCAATGAGGGCATAGTTTTCCAACCATCACACCCAAGGACCTCACTGCTAGTCGGTAGCCTCTGGAATTTGGGGAAATGCGGTTGAGTTCGTGTGATAAACTAGGTATAGGGTTCCTCTGGGTGGATTTCGGAACTAGGACGTTACAATACATGCCATGTATGGAATTCTCACACTATAATGGTATACAATGTGTACTGGGAACTATGTGGTGGGTAACCTCGAAATTTCCAAAACTGCCCAATTTTCCCATGTTATCTCAAAAAAACTCAAACATACAAAATATTTACAAATACCTTCAAAAAAGAACAAGTTTCTTATAGGATGAAAAATAATTTGTTTTATTCTCAAAAATGAATCCACAACAAGTGGTTCAATCCCTTTCTAATAATGTGTAAAATAAAAAAAGGATGTGTTTAAAATTAAATTAAAATTAATGAACCATCATTACTTATTCCAGTTCCTGATAAAAATATCATTGGGAAAAACGGGTATTTTGGAAAAATTTGGATGATGATGTAATGGATTTTAGAAATAGTTCTAGACAAGTTTGTAAAATTATTCCCAATATGATGTAGTGAATTTTAAAGAAACAGTTAACCTAGTTCCAAGATCAGAGTATATAATAATGTTCCATTCCATGGAATCATATTGAAAATAGAAAAAAAAATTATAGGATGTGAAATATTCATTATTGAATATATATATGGATTTTGATATGTATGTTGAGTTTCCAATGAGTAATCTACATGATAATGAATGAATAAGGGTATTTAATTTAGGAAAATAATTATAATCATTTATTGATTCCATGAGGGATTGGTACAAAATTATTGAAAATTTTCTAGAGTATCTAATATTTTTGAATGAAATGTTAAATGATCCCAATAAATTGATGAAATGGTATTTTGTAAACTATTTTTTATATTATACACTAATAATATCATCGTTAAATGTGTTCTTTAATGTTATTACAATTAAATTTCTCAAAAGATAAAGCAATAATTTGAGTTTTTAAGGGATTGAGATTGATTATATTTAACGATTCAAACGTTTATACAATAAATAATATATTATTTTCCATCCATAAGAAATGTATTATAGAATATTATGAATGAAAATTGAGGATTAAAATTCATAGTAGTGTCTACATACATTCAAGTGAAGAAGAAATTATCTATAGATATATATGGTTAGAATGAAAATCAAGGAGAATTTTAATTCTCATGGGATACAAGATTTATCAAATAATATCTATAAAATATCATTTATGTATTCTTATTATATATGGTACATGTTAGTGTAACCATATTTCATTACATTTTATGGATACTAAAATGTTTATTAGATGTGGAATGGATTCCATGAACTATGAGATACAATAGAATAATTAAAATTTGTTTATTCTTCCCATACTTGTTGATTTTAACAGTGAAGATGTTAGTAATTATTTGATGTCCACAGCATTTGTAATTTTTATTTTTGTTGATTGATATTATAGTTAAAAATGTAAAAAATTGATCTTAATCAAATGGAATATTATATATGGTGAATTTGATTCTTATAGTGGTGAATGCTGTCAAATGATAGGAATGAATAAGAAGTTCAATAATTTTAGGATGTTTTTTTAACCTCTTATATTCTAATTTGATAATGAATGTGAAATATACCTACCCAAAAAATAATTTAATACACTCAAGGTATAATATTTTTAATATAATCGGCCGATATATAAAGAGAGTGTGGGTAATTGAGACATTATAAATGATTTTTTACAAACTCCAGACTTGTTGAATTGTACTATCACCAACTCTATATTTATGAGAATATTAACTTTATATTTGTGAAAACTAATGTTTATCCCATCATACATCAACAAAGAACCCTTGTGGTTTCCCATAAGATGATATATATTATATTTTTTACTAGGTATATGTAATGGAGGAATATTCTTATGGTAGTGTATATTTTTCCATCACAAAGTTAATATAAGAGATGGCCATTCTCTATATTAATAATTTTACTCACGGGTTATAGTTATTTTGAAATGTGTGGAAATATATTATGTGGCTAGTTCATTGATTGAGTGGGAGATCATATTTTAATTTAAAAATTATATTCTAATTACCAAGAGATGATTTTCTCTGAAAAAGAGAAATCAAAATTGTGTTATGGTGTCAATATGTTTTTATCCCAATAAAGGATATGATTTTGTGTTATTAAATTTGATTTTTATAATCAGTAATTTGTTTCAACTTATTTTCCTTAAATGAAATAAAATCCAAAGGGGTAATTAATTAAATATGGTAATTTTTTATAAATTTATTCTTATTGTGAAACATGAGTGAAATGTTTTATGGGAAATTTGACATGTGTTTTTTATGGATAGTATGGCATGGATGTAGTATGAAGTGGTTCATAATACATTTAGGTATTATTAGAAAACAATTTGAAAAACGATTTGATTCCCTATATGAATTGGCATAATAAGTGTATTATTTATTAGAATGTTATCTTTATTGGTCATTTTATCCATTTTTATAAGTATTATTTATTGAGACCATAAGGATAAAAAAACCATAAACAAAATTAGCATATGTAAGATTACCTAGAAGAAGAGATGCTCAGATTGCATTATTTTCCATGATTTTAACAATAAATATGTTGTAGTGGTTATAAATTATAGATCCATGTAATATTTATCTCATAAGAGTTAAAAACAATTAGTATGAATTTAAGGATTATTTATCTCCGTAAGCATCATTGGTGGTATAGTAAAAAATAATCCATAATTATCCTCCTATATGAATCATTCTATAAGTAGAATTTATGTTTCCCTGCAATGATCATTTTCATGTTGCATAAGAATGATCTCTTTTGTGTAAACAAGAATCACATCTGTATAATATTTCTATGAGAAAACCACATGGGTGATTTCATTATATAGATAAGGGTTGACACATAGTAAAAAAATAAAAAGGGATATCTTTATCAGTTGATTCATTTATTTCCTTTACTAATTATCATGGAACTACTATAAATAATTCCCATATTAGTGATAATATTAACATTTTTCCAAACCAAAAAAGTGTTAATGATTGGAAAATGATTAAAATCCCCAGGATGTTATTAGTGATAAAAAATAATAGATTAGAGAACATGTTATCAGTGATACATAAAATAATGATAATGTAATCCTTTATCAATGATTCTTCAATTGTTGATAAAGTTACACCATAATGAGTTTATGTACTAAACATGATAAAGGGCCCCATTACCATCATTTTACTATGACTAATATAGGGCCCCAATATCATTTCTTTTACTAGAATTGAAAACGAGGAATATTTTAGTAGTGTTCTAATTAAATTATATCACACTACAAAAAAACAAAAAACAATTATTTCTTAAATTTATAATTTAATTGAAATAAAATTTACAACAAAATTAGACGAAGTAACACAATATTTTAGAAATATCAATCACTTGATTGTAATGCTGAATGAGTAAGTAACAATTATCACATACATTTAAGAAAAATAAATATTCTTTTTACATTGGACCCAAACCACCAATCATAATACAAATGAAGAAACCACCCATTCTTGAGAAAAATTATGACATAATAATAAAAATCAATTCTGATGTTAGTAATAACATAATGACAAAAATTAAATAGAAAGTCTCAATTTAAAACTAAAAACATATAATTTGAGTTTTGAAAATAGAACCAGGAATTGGATTAAGATAAGGTTGATTTTTATACATTATCCCATTTATTATGTTTCTCAACCATATGCCACCTTTAACTGGATCTCAACTATGGTGCCCAAAAATCACTACGGATCGAAGCCAGTTCAATAATATTTTCTTTTTCAGAACATGCCTTCAACTATGACAACATTATTTGTTTTTCTTCATAAATTATCTCCATAAAAATTAATTAAACAAGTAAAAGATAAAAATAATAAAAAAATTGAGTAAATAATGGAAGGTAAAATGATGTTGAGAAATATAAGATCATTTTCTCAGTATTGAAGATGTGATTCTTATTTTGACCTAAAATGGAATATATATATTTAAAACACAAACATTGAGTCATACTAACAACAATATCTGTTAGCATGATATGTGTTCAATTTCAATAATCCCCAAATTAATTATGAACTTTTTTCCCAATTTTTTTAGAAAATATGAGCTTATTTACTCAATTTTGGATAGTTACATTGTTTTAAACTAAAATGACCCATTTAAATTAAAAAAATGAACTTTAATTCATATCATGAACATCATATGTCATATTGATGTGTAGCCATTTATGTGACGTAAAATATTGATTATGGTCTATTTATTAATGTTGGAAATTAATCAATGATCTTTTTTAGGATATGGATATTTGATATTTTTTGAAACTAAAATAAATTTTTATATTGAAAAAATGAAATTCATGTCAAATCAATCACATATTGTTTTATATTAATTCATGGTCAAATCCTAATTGTGAAAAATAATTTTTTGAGCATTTTTCCAATAGAATGAAAAAAACTAAGATTTTCAACTCATTTTTTTAAATTTGGTTATTTTTTTAAACTATAATGTCATTTTTGTATCAAAAACAAAAAAATTGATTCATATTGACTACTTCATGTGTCAAATTTATGTAAGGTAAATTACTATATGTGAATGTTGAATTATAGATCATTTAAAATGTGATTCAAAGGAACTCAATCTAATTTTATCTATATTTTAGATTTGATATATGTTTTAAAATAAAATTAAACATTCTTATTCAAATCACACACTTTTTTCCATATTGACTAGATATTTTGAAAAATTAATGTGGACCAATTTCAAAATTTTTGAAAATAATATAAGTTTTTTGATCATTTTTTTTACTTGTTACATATTTTAATCTAAAACGGCACTAATATATTAAAAAAATCTCTTCAAGTCACACTGACCATATCATGTGTTATATTGATATTTGGTCAATTCTTATAGCTCACAAATAAATTGGGTAATTTTATTCTAATTTTTTGAAAAAAATACAAAAATAGTTCTTGGTTTTTCCAATGTGCTAATTTTGAAACTAAAATGGTAGTTTACAAAAAAAACATACTTCATGTCATATTAACCACTTCATGTGTCATATTGGAATAAAGTAAATTTAATTAGGTAAAAATGAATCATGGATAATTTTATAAATGTTTAAAATAAATTAGATATATTTTTTTGTTGGTTTTGAACATGTGTAATGTTTTTTAAACTAAAATGGAACTTTTATTTTGAAGACATATACTAAGTGTCCTTCCAGCCACATTGGGAATCATATTGATATTTGGTCAATTACTATATGTGAAAAATGTATTATTTATTTTTTTGCTATAGTTTATAAGAAACCAATCTCATTTACTTGGTTTTTTTCCATATCATTTGCATTTTAATATAAAATTACAGTTGCATATAGAAAACATGCACTACATGTCATACCAACCAAACCGGTTGTCGAATTGACAAGTGGTCGATTATAACATATCAAAAAATAACGATTGATATTTTTAATAACTTTCAAAAAAATTCTTGTTTTCTCAATGATGGTTGTGTGATGCATGTTTTAAAGTACAAAAAACTTATATATAAAATAAACACTTTCAGTTTTACAAACCATTTCATCTATTATATTGAAATAATATCAATTCCAACAAGATTGAAATTTATTATGGGTTATTTTCAATACAAATTAAAACAATTTAAACATATTTCCTTGATTTATTCTTTATGATATACATTTCAAACTAAAATGATACATATATTTGGAAAACATGCACCTTGAGCCATAATGACCTCATTGTTTGTCAAAATTACCTTTGGTCTTTTAATACACATCAAAACTGAATTATGGATCTAAATACTAATTATTGAAAACAATTAAAGATTTTTTATTATGATTTGGATATGTGATGTTTTTTTAAACTAAAATAAGACATTTATAATGTAAACACACACATCAAGTTATATCAAACAAAATGAGTTTCCTATTTACTTGGGATCAATACCTAAATGTTAAAAATGAAATATGGTTCTTCTTCATAATTTTTACAAATAATTTAAGCTTGTTTTATTGGATTTTTCTCCATAACACTAGTTTAAAAAAAATGACACTAACATTAAAAACATGCACTTTGAGTCATTATGAGCACATCATTGTTGGAGTGACATGAAGTCAATTCCTACACATGAAAAATAATTACGGACAAATTTCTTAATGATTGGAATCAATTCCAAATCATTTTCACAATTTTTCCAATTTGATGCTTGATTTAAACTTAAATTAAACATTTACATTAAAAAACGTGTATATCAAGGTATACTGACCACATTGGGTGCCATGTTTTCATGCAGGCTACTTAAATATGTGAAAAATGAATTATAAATGTTCTTCCCAAACATTTAAAAAAATAATATAATTGGATTAGTTCAAGAAATGATACACATTTTTTAAAACCGAAATGTCACATATAAATTGAAAACATGTAATTCCAGTCATACTTATCATATTTTGGGTGGTATTGGAGTGATGTAGATTCCTAAATGTGAAAAATAAATTATGGAAATCTTTAGTAAGGTTTGAAAAACAAATGTCACTTTTACCTTTTTTTTATTGGGGAAAAATGTTTCAAAATAAAATGAGAAAATTTTATTGAAAACATGCAATTAAATTCATTTTTATCACCTCTTTTATTATTATAATTTGAATACAACTCCCATATGTCAAAAATTACTAATAGATAATTATCTAGATCTATCAAAATAATATAGATTTTCATCTTGGTTTTTAACATTTGACATGTGATATTAAATAATTTTTACATCAATAAAAATAAATTGTAGATAAATATGATGAATAAATTATAGAAATTTTAATACAATTATGTCAATGTTAACTAATTATGTATTAGGGAGTGACCTTTTCATGATTTATATATACATTGTAATACCATGTACTCTTAAAATTCATTTTAAAACAAATCAATTTCCTCAATAAGAATTATCATTGAGAAATAGATGAAAAATAATATATAATCATTCTGATGTTATGTATTAACACCCCGTATATATTTCAATGTGTATCTCCCATACTATATCAAAAAACATAGTATGTAATCACATAAATTATATTTCAGTAATCATTTTGACACCTTGTACACTTCACACTCATCTATAGAGAAATTTATATTTTTTTGAGCATATATATTTTTGTAAATTCTAGTATTACTGTGAAAATATAGGAAAATAAAAAATTAAGATATATTATAAATTAAATTTTAACAACCATAAAAAATTATTTGTTCAGAGACTATTATCATGATGGTATATGATAAATTCCATAAATTCCCAAATATAATATCAATAATAATTAATGATTTATTTCTTTGGAAACTAGAGAAAAATAACAAAACTATATAAATTGGTTTTGAATATGATTTAAAAGTTAAATATTCCCCATTATAAATTAATTCATTTCCATTTTAACTAATCAGTAAGCATCTTATTTTCAGTAAATGACCTTATACCATGATTTATCCTATATTTAGTGATCGGACAATTCTTAAAAAAATTATATTATACAAAAAAAATGATACATATATTAATAATTATATCTATAAAATTTTGGTTTAACAGAATTATAAATTCACAATGTACACCATGTGTGGATGTTTAGTTTGAAGAATATTAATTGGTCCTAATAAATAAACATTTGGGTTATCTAGATTGATTAACATAAATATCCCATGTTATTAAAAAACAAAAATGTATTGAATTACTTTAAAATATATATACAATTTGATCCCAATGTTTTACCCTAGCATTGTAGGCATCAAAAAGATTCCGTGGTCCATTACTTTCTTCTCAAATGCCTTATTAAGATCATCATTTTTATTAAATTTATTTCAACTCCAACAGATTTGTTTGCATATATATGGTACATGGATTAATGAATATAAACAATGCATTGAATGTTTTCTCTTATTATTTAGTAATAATATAAATTATTATAGAAAATATTAATATTTATTAACATTAAGGAACATAATAAATCATATTTTAGATCTATGTATTATGAAACTTCACCTTATATTTGTATTCCCAATACTGACTCCCAATCAATCACAATTGAAAATCTCATTATGAGACCAACCACAATTAACAGGATAGTTCCAAATACTTTCTCTTCATATTAAATTTAAGAAACACATTCATCATTGGATGTGGTGTATGAATGAATTTTTAATTATAATATTTGTTGGAGTGGAACTAGTGGGGTTAATGTTCTCCCAAATGTTCTTTTTGTTTTTATGGCTGATTCGCTAGATTTTTGTTCTCCAACCATATGTTTACCCAATTATTCATCAATATGTAATTACATAAATCACATTAGATAAATTTTCATATATATTTATATGTTATCCATTTAAAAAAATCTTTGAGGAAAAACCTCATGTATTTTCATAAGATTATATTTACGTTCTATAAAAGTTATAATATCATCAATGATTGTTGTTATATCTAGATCATTAAATGGAACATAAAACTCTACGATTTGATTATGATCTACTTCTATCCCCAATATTATATGATATTTGGGTATTTATTTGTGCTGTAAAAGGTATCCCGATATATTATATAACGTTACAATCACAACAAAGAGGCTCATGGTTTTTGGTAAACAGAAATCACATACAGTTTTTTTGGATAGGATTTTACTAATATAATGTTATCAAATGTAATTATATTATCCTTTAGGATAACAATTAATGAAAATATTGACTACCTCGATTAAGTAACAGAATTGAGGGGAATTACTATCCTCAATTCATGTGAGATTATTTATTTTTTCAACATCATATCTTTGTTCCATTTCCAGTTCTATTTGATATGTTATACTAGTATGCTAAAAAAGACAGAATAATAAGACATTGGAAATAATTTATTTTTACCACCAATAAATTTATAATCTATTAGGTATATTTTTTAATTTTTTTATTCTATAAATATTTTTATGAGGCACTCTGATATATATATCTCAAACATGGAAATATTTTTATGGCTACTTTAATGATACTATATATTATTTTTATTTTGGTATAGTCTATGATTCTTCTTGTGTCCCAAATATATAAAACATATGAGAATAAAATTATATATATATAAAATATTGATATATATCATAATTAATTACTATTATATCATATATACACATGTTTCCCAAACATATTTTTGGTTTTCACCAACTAGTTTACCCTCTTAATTTATGTTGATCTCCATCTATAACACTTAATGTGGGATGGAAGTAAATTTTAATTGTGATTAATAAATATTCATATAAAAAAACACATGTAGTTACATATTACATAAAACATTTCATTCTAAAATTAAAATAAATAACATTTTATTCCCTAGTGATGTGTACCCCATACTTATTATACAATAGGGGAATGTTGGATTCAATGCACATTGGTTATTTTCATCCGTCCATTAATATTTTGTTAATTAAAAATCTACGAATCAAATTGGATAATATAAATAATGAAAAATAAAATATTATTGACTAAAATACACCAAAAATTATTTCTTAACATCATAAGTATGTAATTAAATCTTTGTTCCCTATAATATAGTGTGTACGTATTAAACTATTGGTGGTGGATTTACTTTCCATCCATCATCTCTAATACATAACATCATATAGTGTATAAAAGTTTATATGTATATCCCCAGGGGCTGTTAAGTCATATATCATATAGAAATAATCCTAAATAAATGAATAGTTTAATTAATATTGAAAGATAAATTGATGTTTTATTATATAATTTTCCGATAAAGTAAAAAAAGTGTATCATAACATTACCTTAATATCTTATAAAGTGTTTCCTTTATTATAGGTTGAACATGATCCAAGAATGTAAATCAATAAGAATATTTTTCATCATTGTGACCACAACATAACTATTGAACATTTTCATGTTGGGTTCAATAGGATAGACATATTTATTCCATACTAAATCATGTTTTATATAGTTACTTATTCCAATTATATTTTTAGTCTAATATATGATGTCGAGTCATTATTAATTATCAACAACATGTTTTAGAACTCCTATATTATATAATTTTAGCATGAACTACCTATTCATCCTTGAGAATGGAAACATAATCATGTAGTGTAGTTTTTTTCTGAATGAGTATTCAAAATATTAATTTATTTTCTATAAATATATTATAGGAAACATACAATTATGAGGAAAACTATTGTATATTTAAAAAAATTTTACTCTCTCATTAAACTCTCCTTATTCTCTTTCATGTTTGAGTGAATTTTTATCTTTTATCGAGAATCAAAATAACATATTTTGTGTGCCCTCTAATGTACAAGACGTTGTCTGTATTAGGACCCCCCCCCACTGTTAGAAATTTTTGTGTTATCCCAATAAAATAATCCTCTTAGATTTAATTTCCATCTAAGCCAATAGTTTTTTAAGTAACCACTATGGTAATTGACCAATTAATGTACATTGGATCTCATACATAAACCACCTTCACTAAATGTGATTCCATAGTGAATGACTTGTCATTTCCTCTTCAACAATAAATTTCACATTCTTCAATTCCAATTAATGAACTTTCACTTAAATTATACTTCCAACAAATTTTAAATGAAATATAAAAAATTGAAATTTTGTACAATGAAACATGCATATGTATTCAATGTTGAATAAATATTACATTTTAATATAAAGATGATATTTACCCATAGATCGTGAAATGTTCATCGTATTCAACTTAAGAATAAATATACTATTTTTCATCATGTTCTTTTGTATTGAACATATAGTCATTAATTATAGAAAAAGTGTAAGATATAAAATTTTCATTTGATCCCCTGTCTAGCCATAAAATATTTCGTACAATTTAAATCATATTTTTAGATAACTCCTTGTTAATATGATATTAAAACCATACTAATTTGCTTGATCATGTGTATTTTATATCAACCATTCATCCCTTCTTGGATAAAAAATTGCCATAATTTCATTTTGGGATTCAAAATATAAATAGTCATCTAAAGTATTATATAAAATGTAATTGTGAGAATTGTTTTGCTCTAGGATATTAATCATAAAAAAAACTCTTCCAGAAATCCCATTTTCCATATTACAACTAATGTGATGATAATTTGGGAGACTGAAGTTATCAACATCTGAAATATAATCGCTATATAATTCAACAACCTATCCCATAATATATCATTCTATAGTATAAGAATCTGGAAGACTATGATTCATGAAATACCCTTTAAATGTTTTCAAATATAGTTTAATCGGGAACAACCTTCTACAATGGATATGACCACACTTGTTATCCCCTATTACCATGTGAAACATGAAGTGTACCATTATAATAAATAATTATGGTGGGAATAACATTATAATTATCTTAATTTGATTTTATCCTCCTTATTCCAGATTGAAAAATTCACCAGTTCTATAAGATTACAGCATATTTCATTGAAAAAGAATTAGAGTCTAGTTAATGTCTGTCATGAATTTTTTGTAAAAAAGCAACATAAAGTGATGATCATCAAATGTTGAATTTAACCAGTAATTTTTGTGATTTTATTCATTTAAAATTAAAAATACATAATGAAATGATATTCATGATATTTGATGAATGCCAATATTAAACTATTACATACTAAATAAAAAAATATTATTTTTTATCACGATAGAGAGTATGCAACTAGGATATGAAATGTAAAACTTTTACCCTTAAAATATGTCAACTCTTCCTTTATTCCCATGTCTATCATATATATCATGGCCCAGATTAAATATTTTTTTATTCTAGTATCATTTAGTAACACGATGTTACCAATATAAAATTTATTTTTTTTCTATATACATGAGATCAATAAAATATTTGACATGAATAATATTTCAATATATAAATTAAAGAAAATGGGACATCTTTCCGACATGATTTTTTATGATTTTTTGAAAATGGTTTACTGAAAATAGTGTCAATATATTTTATGGTGTTAAACAGTTGATCTTAGATTAGTGGATATGTTTTGGTACCTTGTTCGGTATTCTCAAATAAAAATGACATCTTGGATTTGTATTTTTTCATCGAGGTAAACATTTTTAGTTTTCTAAAACATATTATTTGATTAATGTTACAAACTAACTAAGTGTGTTAATTTTTCCAAAAATAGGACACAACTATATTCTATTAATGCTAATACCTAAACAGTTTTGTCAACTAATAATGTCATTTATCATCTCATATTTGATGACCCTCAATGAGAATTATTCACTTCTCTGAGAAACATGCATTGTATAATTTATATTCCCCATCAATTATAAATCATTTATTAAAAAAGAAAAATAGATATAAATATCATTATTGGGTCATTTTGGTCAATATTAAAAAGAAAAAACATAATGTACTTGTGCTTCATGTATAACCATAGAGGAAATTTATAATTTATCAATATAAAGGGACTTATACTTTGTGTACTTCTTTGTACACCAAAATGATTAATTCCATACTTAGATAATGAAAGATGTATGTTTACAGGGTAATTTCAAAAAATAATTAATAATCATAATAAAATTTTTTCTAGTGAAGATAGTCTTCAAGATGATGTAGTTTCCCATATTTAATTTCTTCATCTTAATTCCATGTAAATTATATCATGGTTTCGTGACAACTATATAGTCTTATTAAAATGGTAATAGAGGGAAAATACAATAAATTTATCAATGTAATTGATTCATATTTCGTGGAATGATTCATACCAGAGTTGATTAATTTTATGTGTGATTCGTTTTCATTGTTAAATAACATAAAATCAATTACAAAAGTATTTATTTTATTAGATATCATTCTCATTGAACATAGAATTCATTTAAAATCAAATAAAAATAAATTTATTTATTTTATTCAGGTATTATATCATTCTAGATAACATATAGTTCATTAAAGCCGATGTCACTCCATCTACGAACTTATTTCAAACTATATAACATCAATGCAACTAACAATGTTGTGTATTTAGTAAAAAAAAATAAAAAAAGTCTCTAATCACAACTATTTAACTTCTCAAAAAATATTGGACAATGACAAATGTCATCTTAAATTTACATTTTCATTTCTTCCATATGATCATAGTCCTCATTAACTTTGGTATTCTTATCAAATCACTGAAAAAAATAGATTTATCATTATTTTTATTCATGTTCAATTATTTTGCATCTTTGTTCCATAATTTATATCACTCGTTTATTCATTGACAAATAAAATCTTCTTAAAACTTTTATAGACTAATTTTTATTAAATAAAAATAATTAAAACATATAAAAGTTATTTGAGATGTCTCATATGCATTTTATATTGAAAAAAATATTAGAACATTACCGCCGTATTTTTACACTTTTTATATGATTATAATTCATCCATTTTCTATTCATTTTCAATCTGTTAGGTTCATAATATAATCATTTTGTATGAAAAATAAATAAATAAACCTATGATATTTGTAATCAAATGATGGATTTATATATATTTATAATTAGAAGATCTGATCATTTGAATTTTATCGATTATAATTATTGAAAAGTTTTCATTTTACAATATAGTGAAATGAAAAGAAAAAACATGTGGTAAACATGTGGCTATTATTATATGATTTTTATTTGATGTTTTGTTTAAAAAAGATGTTTTAATTATTTAATAAAAAAAAATATATTTTTAATTGGATATAATATATTCCTTTGTATGTATTTTCCATACTTTTAATTTAATTCCAACATAACATTCTATATTTTTTGTAAAAATATCATTCCTTGGAACATCCAAGGACATGTATTCAGCGGGTTTTGAAACATAGTCACAGAGAATGGAATTTCACTAAATAAAAAGCTAAAAATTTTATTCACAATAGAAGTGAACCTGGATTCCATGTTACTCTATTTTCTATAGATTATTCAAGATAATTTATCATTGGAATACAAAAAAAATTAATTATACATTAACTCAATAATGAACCCCTATTTCAAAATTAGATAGTTAATCAATGTTAGGTATATTTCACATATCCTACAATACCTAAAAAACCTATTCATTTTCATTAAAAATACTAAAAATATATTCCATTAATTAATATTCCAAAATATTAATTTAGCAAGGATTTCACATTAGTATGATCCAAAACAATATGATATCAACTATAGAAATGATATAGATCATTATAAACTATCTCCCACAAAAACTAGTCACTGTATTCAAATATGTATAAATAACAGTGTACTCACTCTTAATAAAATCTATACCACATTTATCGTTAGGGGATATTATAGTAAACATTATAAAATTATTCTTTTAACTTTTAATCTGTTATGTGTAAATGATAAATTGTTTTTGAATTACAACTTCTTATGGGTGACACTCAACCCATTCCTAATGATTCACAATAAGATCAAAAATAATAACTACATTGTGTTCACAGATTCTATGATGAAATTTTTTTTTATATGAAAAACCTTCATATTATATTTCAGTTAAAATTAAAGAAACATGATTTAAAAAATTATAATTCCAAAAATATTAATAATGCATAACATATTCATGTTAAATTAATTCATTTAATATTGATGTGAAATTTGAAAATTAATGAATTAAATAAAAATAAATAATAACACCCCCTATGCAAATAAATCATGGAAAAATGATTCCTCCAAAATAGAAAATAAATTGAGTCTGTAATGAAAAAATATTTCATTGAATTTTATTCTTGAAATGAAAACAATATTAAGGATGATAATCTAATGGTCATAAAACTCAAGGTAATGATTTTTTTAAAATAAACCATGGTTTCAATATATAAGAGTATGAGGGGTAATTTGAAGAAAATGGAAAGAATTGTTTGATTTTAAAACATTCATGCAAGAGGGAAAGATGAAACATGGATCGGATCACCGTATGCACAGAAAAAAACACTTCATACTTATTAATTACAGTCAACACCTTACATGATATGTGGTATATGTTTTTAAATTACATAGCTAGGATCTCCATGAAATCAAATGGATAAAAGAAAATGAATGAGTGGAAAAAATGTGATGTTGATGGAGAGCATGTACCGATAATTTCATGAGGAAAGATAGAAGCGGTGGAGAATTAGTGAGGTAGTTTGATGGAAAATAAGATTGTTTTTGCTGTGTTGTTCATACCATTTTGAAAAATTAAAAACAAAAAATGATATTTGAGGGGGCGAAACCAATCTAAAGTGATCACGTATCTTGATTTTATATATAATTTAAATTTCATGAAGACCATAATATATATACATTAAAATAAGGAAAATATAAGGAAAAATAAACCTTATAATTTATATCAAGAAAAAAGACCTTCAATTATTTTTTTACAAAAAATCATTACATAATAAAAATTATTTAATAAAGAATGAAAGTTACCTCTATATAAAAAATAACATTTTTAGAAATAACTATTGATGCAAATTTTAATATTTATATGTATACATGAAAACTAAAAATATAAAATAATAAAAGCTGTATAATAATTTTAATGAAAAAAACATGAGATTAAGCTAATGTGTCTTGAATTTCATTGAATATAGATTATTATAAAAACATAATCCCCTAAATGGGAATAATATTTTTCAGTAAATTATTTAAAAAAGTCACATGAAATGATAAAATGATATATTTTTACAATATAAATAGAAAATGATATGATTTAAACATCCAATGCTCAATTTTGAAATCCAAATATCTTTAGAACTAGACACCCTCCCCCCATAAGAGGGTTTATGTAATTTTTTATGATATTTTTGAAAACAATAATTTCATAAATAATATAATGATTTGAAAATAAAAATATTAAATAAATTCAATTTTAACATAGTAATGAGAATCCAATAAATCCATAATGAAATTAATATTAATTTTTAATTTCAACAAGGTTTTCAAAATCATCAAAATGAAATGATCATTAAATCCAACAATAATTCTCTATGGAAATTGAATTAAAGGCCAAATGTTTATTTATCATAAAAATATGTTCAAAAAATATATTCGAATTTTTGGTAACTTCTACTCCTTCTTTACCATCCATAAATTTATATAATGATTTAACACATTTTATTTATTTCTAATAATTTTCATTGGCATCACAGAATATAAAATATTAATTATTAATTTAATAATATCAATGATATTTTTTTCATGAACCATAAAATTTCTAGGAAGATAAATTATTCCATTTCATTCACACATTAGTAGTCCATTTTTAGAATTTACATTGTTGAGTCTACCGCTATAGTCTACCATATCAAGCCTAAGATGTGTAGAAGCAGATGAGAACCAGTACACAGAATTCCTAGAGTGATCATAGAATAAGGTGAAACTATGACGTATATGAAAACTATCTTTTTAGAGTGTGTTAGAAATAAAAAAACACAATAAACCAAATGTCATTGGAGTAGGACTATTCAATACATTTTAGGGTAAAACCATGAATACTGAGAAAAAAAGGAACCATGGGATGAAGTATGGTGGGAACATCATTTACCTGGTTGGAACTTCATTCAGTGAGATCTTAAACATGAAACCATGAGACCAAAGTTCCAAGATTAAGTCACACTATCATAAACCATTGAACCTGAACACGCATGCAATGGGAGAGTAGGAGGAGAAAAAATTTGATTTGAGAGTTGATTTGTCTTATAGATGATCAAGGGTGTGAAGTAGAAGAGTGTAAATTCTTCCAAAATATCATTTGAACAATTGAAATAGGTTTGTTTTAGGTTCTTATAAATGAACATGGATGATTTTATGAGCACTTCCAAAAAAGTGATAAAAAAGACAGGTTTTATCAATGCCATAATTATATTAACTAATAAAAGACATCTTTATCAGAACTAAATAAGAACTGATAAGAGTAAACATTGTCAGTGTTAAATAAGTGTGGATAACTGATATATTTATTAGCAATAAAACATTTTCATAGATAATAATGGATTTTATTAGTCCTTTTTTTCACTATTATAGATTTATAATTCTAATTTTAAATAAAAATATAATAAAATATTTATTCAAATATTTGTATATAACTATAAATAAATTTAGATAAATATATATTATATAATTATAATTATATATATATATGTATATGTATATAATAAATAATTATTAATATAAATATAAATATATAACATATATTTATTATTTGAATAAATTTATTTATATGTTATAATTATATAAAAATATAATTATTTATACGTAATTATACAAATATATAATTATTTATATGTAATTATATAAATTATTTTTTTAAAGAGTTGTATTTATTTATTTGTATTTTAAATATATAATTTTACATATATAGGAATTATATTTGTAAAAATATATTTATAACTAAATATATTTGTAACTATATTTATAATTTTTAATTTTTAATTATAAATATATTTATCCATTATATCTATTTATATAATTATATATATTTAATATATATACATAAATATAAATATAAGTATAGTAATTATTTTAAGTATTTAAATATATTAATTACAATTTTATGATTATAAATATATTTATATTCATATTTATATTTACACAATAACGTATATATATTCATTAAGATGTTGTAAATATAAAAATAAATATAAATTTAGTTAATATATTAATTATTTAAATATATAAATTATAATTTTATAATTATTTCAATATTTATTTATTTATTCATCATTACCTCATAATTTTTTTTTAAAAAAAAATTATCAACATTCAACTATAAATATGTAACTTTATAAATATTGTAAATATACAATAATAAATATTTATGGTTATAAAAAATTATTTACAAATTTTTTTTAACATTGGTTATGATTATATATTATTAAATGTGTGAATGTTAATAATGAATGAAATTGTATAACTAAAAATTGATAGACATTATAAATATTTTAAAAATTGATACATTTTACTAATTATAAAATTTATAATTATAAATATTCTTATATATTCGAATGAAGATGAATACTTATTGAAAATATAAAAAAATAGTAAATAAACATATACAGATAAATATTATAAAATGATTAAATTCCAAAAAATGAAATAATAATACTTGCTATAACAATTTCAAAAATAAATAAATAAAAATTTCATATTAAAAACATAATATATTGAGTATATTACATTAAAAAATAAAATTACAAAATTAATATTTAAATTAGAATCAATTAGATAAATATTATCTGACTCTATTTTTATGTAAGATTACATTAACTACGTAAATATTTTTTCGTACGAAATTAATGTGTTTATATATATTTATAAAAGTTCTATCTATGATAAAAATAATAATTAAATTAAATAATATATTGTATCTGTTATTGAAATAAATAATAATAATAATTGATAAATTTTAAAACATAATAACATTTATTAATTCTATAAATTAATTTAAAAAATTAAAATTGAATATTTATTTATGTTAAAATGGAAATGAATATATATTTATTATTTAAATTATTACCATATTAATATATCTAAATGTAAATGAATTAATATTTATTAATAAATATTGAATGTGGAAAAAAGAAAAACATTTTTAACAATAAAAAATTGAAAGCCAATATCTGAAAAAATATTCAATAAAAATTTAGTCTATTAATTAATAAAATATTTGAAATGAATAAAATTTTAAAAAATAAATATCAAAATGTATTGAATAGTTTATATTAAATAAAAATACAAATAATAATAACATTTTGGGATTAGAAACATAATATTTATTATATATATTATATTAATTAATATAATTCTAAAATGAATATTAAAAATTGAATAAACTATAGAAATATTATATGTCTGTATGTTTTATATAATAATTATTTATTACGTATATGATTGTGGGAAATAAATGTAACACATATTTTTTAAAATGGTCGTAGTCTATACCTTTTATAAATAGAAATAAATAGAGAAATAGGGGAGAGGTGAAGGAAACAAGGATTCATAAAATCATATATCTCATTATTGGGTACTCATACTGTAATATGGTATTATTCCACACCATCCATATGGATGTCATCCACTTCCCAATTTATTAACCCAATTCAAAGGCCACCTCCAACCATCAACATACTCATCTTTATCGACATTATCCTTTTTAACATCTTTAAAAAAACCATAACCTTCTTGAATATCCTCCTCACTACTTTCAGATGTAAGTATAAAAAAGGGTTATAAGTGATAACTATACCACTCATTGAATGGTCACTTAATTTTAATTTATCCACAACAACAACATTACCCAATATCCAAGGAGAATTTTTTTGCAAAAGGTGAATCTATAAGAGTGGGTAGTAGTTCATTTAGAGACATCTCCATCTCCTTTGGAGATTCCCTATCAGCAACAATAGAAAAATTACCTATTTTTTGTGAACCACCTCTATGATCTGCAACATGTGCATAGGTTTTCTCAATCTCAAACCTAACTTGACTAACTCCTATACCATTATAGTGGGTTCACCACCACACTGAGTAATAGATGGATTCCCATCTGATTCCCTTCTGGAAACATAAATGGAGGGTGAAACATCAATTGAGGCTGCCATATCATGTCCATCATAATAAAAAATGATTGCATGTATTGTGTTTGTCACAACATTTTGACAATCCACTACATGTTGAGTTACCATACTTATTCAGGTGTGTTCACCACACTATTGAGAAAAAATATTATCCCAAGATAACTCATGATTGAATCATGAATAGATGGAGTAACATCATTCTGAGTAACAACTACATGCCCAGGTAAGACAAACCTTCCAGAAACATGAATTGAATGTGAAACACGACTCTTAGTATCAAAAATCCATCTTATTAACTTATATATCATTCCCAGCCAATGTATGATCATTCCTACAGTCTTCCCATGGTTCATTAAAAAGGTATCCACTAATTTTTATTTACCTTTTTTTAGTAGTAACTAAAACAAGAAATTACCTAAATTCCATTTCAAATTCATCTTTTACATCATTATCATCCTCATATTGACAAACCAAAATTAAATATGTTATATATCTTTATCAATCCCTTTAAAGAGAACATCTATATATTAATGTTCAAGAGAGGTCACCTTAATTTCCACTTCTTCATGTGAAATGTTTGCCCAATGCCTTGGTTCACCTATTAGGAAATTTAAATGATATACATGATTACCATTCCCCTCATTAATGAGAAATGAGAATCATGGGATATGGAATTCATATCAGACTAAGAATGGGATAATTCATCCTCATTGGCTCACTATGTCTGAATAT
The DNA here is from genome assembly GCA_963277665.1 of Viscum album. Classification (NCBI taxonomy): domain Eukaryota; kingdom Viridiplantae; phylum Streptophyta; class Magnoliopsida; order Santalales; family Viscaceae; genus Viscum; species Viscum album. The sequence continues at coordinate 1,453,235,898 of OY728129.1, read as the reverse complement.
GTTAAATCATCTTGTATAATTGGAGACATTCTTTTTCTAGAAATGATGCTCATAATGTCCATACTAATCCCAATGAGAGGATTTTATGTTTCATATATTGTAAATTTTTTTGTCCACAATAGTCGTACAATCTGTATTAAAATAGTGGATATTTTCATAAATTATAATTAATAAAAAATCATCCATTGTTGTACACAGGAATTCTTAATGAATTAATGTTGAATGAAGATCAACCTCAACTAACATGCCAGAAAAATATCTCTATCAAATATTCTCATTTTCTTTGCTCGCCTTAATTAGAATACCAAGGGATAGTAAAATGTCATATAGAATCTACTAATGCCAAAATATCATGGGTAGGCCATACACTATAACCCATACCTACACCATTGAACGTCATTTTTTGAATAGATTATGGATGAATTCCAATTCCGGGATTTTTACAAAACAAGGATTAGGATAAACCATTCCAAACCCCCATGCTTTATTCTTTACTTTTTTAGATGGAATAAAGATGTGAAGAAAAACTCACTCATGGAAACAAAAATTCATGATTTCAATATCTAAAAATAAGCATTTAGAGTCTCAAAATCATCAATCCCGTGTGGTTCGGAACCCCTCATAAGGATGAGACGAGTGAACAATGAATTGTTTCCTAGATCAAGTCGAACTGAGATGGCTTCCTCATGTGTAATCATATGAGTTGTGTCACCCTTATTCCTAAACCCAATTTACTTCACATCTTAGAATTGGGTGAAAATCCACAACCCAAGATCATCAGAGTCTTTATTCTTTCAAGGAATTCATTCATTCTTATGGTTGATGATTTTTGAGGGTCCTAGATTCACTAAAAAATCATTCTTATATCTCCCATCCATCTCAAAATCCCCTCCATACATAAGTTGATGACCCCAAAAGTGTGGAATCTCTATAGAAACAAATAAACTTTGGTCATCACTGAGATCTCTTTGCATAAGTTCCCGCCATCTCATTATCCCCCCATTGTAACACTCGTTTGATATATGGAAAATAGAAAAATACTACAACATTCAATTAAATAGCCAGTACTCGATAAAACTAGTCAATATTTTTAATTAGTATTAATTTTAAATTATAAACTATTTTTATTAAGATATAGGACTTATTTAATGAATGAATAAATATTTTATATTATATAAAGAGTATGTTATTATATATTTTTTATATTGATATATATATATATATATTAAAAATATTAAATATATTAATGAATTATTATGTATAAAACCCAAAAAAATGAATCTGACAATAATATGATTTTAATTACCATATTTTTTTATTACATATTTATATATGTTTTCGATATACTAGATATTAAAATATATAACTAAAATATGTGTATTAAATTTATTTATTTTTATAAACAAATGTTTAATTTATAAAACCTCCAATTTGTTTTTAATTTATTAATTTTTTATTTTATTATTTAATTATTAAAATTTATTCAATTTGTATATCAATAGTTAATGTATTCTACTAATTAATAATTAAAATTTATATATATATAAATATATATTAAATTAATAATTTTATTAATAATTATTTAATTCATAACTTATTTAATATATTTTAAAATTACTCATTTTTAATTTTAATTTGATTAATTATTTTGATTTTTTCATTTGGTATATAGATTTCATTTATACTATTTATTAATATTATATGCATATATATATAATTTATTAGTTATTATTTTTTAATAATATATTTTAATATTTCATAATTTTATTCACATTTAATTTTTAAATTTTTAATTTTTTTAATTATTTCATTATTTTCATTATTTTAATGTGTTTAATTATTCGACTTATTTTATATTGTTTAATTAGATTATATTAATTATTTAAATATTTTTAATATTTGTTTTTTATTGGTATGTATATATAATTGGGACCTGGATCACATGGGCTGGTGGGTCAGGCCATGTATATGCCTCAATGGGATAGTAGGTGGGTCGTGCCATGTATACACATGGGTTAATCCCACAAGAAGCATATATTGGGCTTTGGCCTACAAAAGCCCATGCATGTAGGAATATGTCCATATTGTCTTGTGTGGATAGTGTATGTGAAAAACCATCATTGTAAAAGGCTTCTATCTTTTGGATTTGGTGAAATCATATATAAAAAGTAATAGGAGAATCTTTTAATTTGATGTTAGACTTGATCATGTGACTGATACCACTATGAGTGCAATAAATTAAGAACTTATAAAGTTTACCTTTATTTGTGCTAATTAAATAACTAAAAGAAGATAAATTTTATCAACATAAGTTTTGCACTGGAAAAAGGTACACTTTTTATGTTTTTTTAGTAATGTTAAAGGAATAGATTTTCAAAGATTTTTTCTAGCACCGAAAAAGGTTAATGCAATATATTTCGCAATTTTTAATAGTGTAATCCCAACCAACAACCATAATTTAATATTATATAAAAGGAGTCTTGAATGTGTATAAAATTAGATTTATTATGAAATAGATATATAGTGATTTTGAATTTAAAAATTCAATATAATTCTTCAAGAAAAATGATTCTAATTTACATTGAGTATTTTTTTATGAATTTTATGTCATAAAGATTATGGGTGTTTACAAAATCTATTGGTAATTTATTATTCATATTACTTTTATGAATATATATAATAATGTATATATAGAAGAGGTGAATATTCATGATTTTTTAAACAAATATCAATACTCCATCACATCAAAGTGATAAAAGATAGAATAAATCCACATATTTAGAACTATTTAATTGTAAAAATGATAAGGCAAGATGATCTATGTGATTTCTAAGGAGGAGGATAGAAGAAAATTTCATGTGTGTACCCTCTCATGACTGACCATATCATGTGAGAAAACTATGATCCGATACCAACATTCATGATGTAGTATTAATGACATTCTAGCTGTAAACTTTTTCACATAATCATTTATCAGATTTTCTTCTTGGTGACTTGGGAGTATTTTAGTGAACTATTTCATACCTAATGTCATGAATAATTTTTTTTCTAATCTGATTTTCCTACTCAAAATAACACCATACATTTTGAGTTGGATTTGGATGATACCTTCATGTATAGAGAAGGGGATGATACATACATGAACCTTTTTTCCCATTGTTTGGAATTTTTAGTAAATATATGTTGTTTGTGAAGATAATGTAAATGATGTAAACATTACTTTATCATAGAGATCAATTTGATATCATAGTGAGAGGCAAAAAAGATCCATTAGTACACATTCAAGTATTTCTTTTGTAATGGAGACTCTCTCTAGGCTGAATCCATTGTGGTGTTTGTTTGTCTCAAGTTGTATGAGATGGAAAATATCAGACTCATTTCATTGGAGATGGACTCTCAGCAAATTTGTAACTCACTTAATGTACACCTCCCCACCCTTGTACAATTTGGTATCATGTAAGAATGTGCTTGAACCTGATCAATGAAGGCATGGAAATCACTAACACCTTGTGTAAGGGGAATAATCAACTGACTACATCGCATCCAAGGTCCCTATAAATGATATATTTTATTTATTATTTATATTAGGTACTTTTCACTATTAGGGTGTTAATATTGTAATATTTTATGATCTTTTTATTCACTACTACATTCCAATGAATCTCTGTGTTCCTCTCCTCTGTTTCGGTTTGTTTGACTAAGTTTCCTTCTATAATAAAAATAATACTATTATGATTATATTTTCAAGATTCCCCCCACTAATTTCATATTAAGGAAATTTCTTAAAATCATGAAGAATAATACAATTTTTTCAATCCCACAATGATCAAGAATACGATTAATTCATTTGAGGAGATAGATTATATGGTTAACAAAGAATACAATCATAGGGATTATTAATTAAAAACATTGTTTAAGGCACTAGATGGCTATCATAAAGACATTATTGTTAATCTTTATCATATAAAGGTCAATTTATATGATAATAAATTTGAAAATATATTATTTATAATTAAATTGAAAATATGAAGTATTCTTATGTGAAAATTGTAATTAATATTTTTCCTATATATTTGATTTCTCTAAAAAAATTGACATGTCCTCTAATAACCATATTAGGTCTTTTATTGAGAAATGTAATGATGATCTATACATTCCTTGTAACTTATACATGTAATATAAAAAAGTGTATTCGGTGATTAATATTCAGGGAAACAATAGGGAATATCATCATTTATTTTGAAAATTAATCAATATCATTTGTCTTCAATTTGACCCTACAAATTTCAAGCTTTTTGAGATTTTCTGGGTCAGTCATTTCATAATGGATGATTTATTTAAAACCACATATTTTATTATTGAATTTTATATCAATTAATTATCTTTTAAATTACATAGTTAGTTCAAAAATTGGACTCATATAATTTAAGGATCTTTTTTAGTAGTTTTTGATGCATTGGTTAGGTTTTTTGTGGTAGTTTTTTTCATTTGGATGATGATAATTTTGAGGTCATAAATGATTAAAAAAGGAAACAATACTAAATTTAACTACTATTTTGGACATTCACCCACCTATAGGTCATCAAATATTGAAATTTATTAAATTACACAGAACCAAAATGTCCAAATGAAATTAGAGAGGATGAAAATAATGAACTGTATACATTTCAACCCTCACCAAATCAACAAAATCGAGAGGAATAGATCGTATGCTAGAAAAAAGAGAAATGGGGGAGTCATAATTGTACCAAAAAGCATGAAATTTTAGGGATTTGTTTCCTAGACACCATGTATGTCTTACCTCCACCCAGTTATTAAGAGAGAGATTTCTTCTCTAAATTTGACAAATGATGCTGTTGGTAGTAGATGAATTTCCATGTAATGAATTGTAGATGATATGAGAATTCATTTCAACCGACTCTATTTCCATCTTCATATCAAGGTGGGCCAATATCCCATTGAGAAGTGAGACATATTCAATAAGAATATAATCCTCATCACTGTAATAGAAAGAAAAAAAACCATCAAACCCCTGGAATCACGAACAAAATATTTTACCCAAATGAAACAAATAATATATGGCCCATCCATGTTGTGTTTAATAACACTTCTTATAGGGATAAATTGCTCCCAATTTATCTGATAACACTCACCATGCGAGGTTGGATAAAGGGATCTTCCCATCGGAAACATGCGAAAGGATGAATCATTATCCTACATGTTCTCAAGAAGACCCAATTCCACCTCTAAAATTTGGGAATGGGATTCCAAATACAACAAGTAGCTGGAAAACCCCTCATGTAGATCCTTTTTCCAGGAAATCTAGATGCATCAACATCTGATATCAAAAATAATAATTTTTTTATGATTGTTGATCCTAACTCCTTGAAAATAGTTACCTAATAAATCATCAGTAGTTTACATGCGGTAATAGAATCCAAAGAGATCCCAAATCTTCCCCTACACCTCAACTACCCATTCTCTTTGGAAAAAATGATTACTTGATTCATTTTGAGATATCCTATTGTATGTACATTGAAAATAAATAGGCATGCCTTTACTTATAACCTCCTTGGACATGGATAGGGAATGTCCTATGATGTCCCAAAAAAGATAGAAATATTTTATATTTATATTACCACATGAGAGAGAACCTCCCCACTCATCCTGTGTAAGGTTAGCATATAATCAAGTGATATAAGCCTTCTCAAAAAAGATATAAAACAATGATATTGTGAACAAACAATTATCTAAAACCTTATTTAGAGTTATATTACAGAATATATAGAGTTTTCTTGAATCATAACTAATTTAATGAAAAATAGATATATTCTTTCCTAATGAAAAGGATGTTAGGAGTTAGAAATAATGGAAATACCAATATGTTTCCCACCAAATTGTGATTCCAAAATTTATGTTGTTCACATATAATAATTTATAAGGAGTAATGATGAATCTATGGAACAAGATTTCATATCCTTTAAATCTACCCTAATGTGTACCCCTTAATCACACACAATTTTGGATTATATTATTTCACATATATTTAACCCATAGTTATCTACCCTCTAATGCAACCCAAGAAATATTGGCAAACACTGAGTGCCTGGAACCATTTATTTTCCTCAAATAAATACCACATTCTACTACAATATTTTACATCCTCCTCCATAGGGCCTAATGATAGAGTTTTTAATAGTGTTCATTATATAAGAAGAAAACCATGGTATTTCAATGTTCCTATGAATTTCTTTTGGAACCCTTAAAATATAAAAATTGTTCTTAGTAATATATTAAATTACACTGTAAACAATATTAATATTACCACTAAAGGATAGAAAAAAAATTTATAATAATTTCTGTTGTTTGAGATTGTATTAACCTACCATTGAAAGGGATGTATAAGAATTCTACTCAGTGATATCAAAGAAACAAAGTACTCTATTGGAAAATTATTTATTCAGATTCCAATATCACTCCCAATCTTATTTACCATCCTTTCAAGAAAACACATTAAAATATAAGAACTGCATTTATCCTTATTGATCATTTGGAAACTATAATAACTATAGTATTCTTTTTATTTATTATGATTTCAAATATTCCTATTATTTTCATTCGAAAAAATTCACATCTTTTTAGAAAAAACGATGATAAGAGATATTGTTAAGTATTGGTTTTCATTGAAAGGGATGATTGTCTCTATAGTTTATTTTCCCTGAGAAAAAACTATAGTAAGTGTCTTTCACTGGAATAAAAATGATGGATGATATGATATTACCAGATATAAACCCTCACATACACTTAAATAATCTCTATTTATTTCCCACAAGAGTAATAGAAACCCAAGGAGAGAAAAAGAATCTTAAAAGAAAGTCCATTACATAGTCTAAGAATCCCACACAATTCATGTCCTTAACATTGATTACTAATTCAAATATATCTCATAACTTATGCATATGAACATTTATTAAAATGTTGGACCCTTGCGTTTTAATGTTTATATTACATATTATATCCTAATCTGAACCCATAGTAGCTTGGATTGATCTTGCAGGTATGAAAAATTGTTTCTCCTCTAATATCCACCTATGAAAATGTGTTCAATGTCTTCTACTGATAATTATTTCTAGAATAATATATATAAAAATTTAAATACTTAAGTGTCTAAATTTCTTATCAGTTTAAGGATCTTTGACCATTATTATGAGAACTTGTGTTTTCACACACACCACCATTGGATGATTTCCAACTCAATAAAATTCCCGAATAATGTCCACCATTTATTCATTAATAAGGTTCTAAGAATCCACATAACAAGAGCCTGAAAATCCATCAGGCCCATGAGATCTATAGGGTTTTTGAGACAGAAAAACATTTATCACCTCTCCCTCCACCAGAATAATAACAAGATAATTATTAATTGGGTGGAAGAAAAATACGGGTATTGAATAAATAATAACTTAGTTTTACCATGTACACTCATCTTACATGGACGTATTATCATCATCCAATGAATATTTAAATAAGGAAGCATCCTTACCACTGACTTTCATCAAATAATTCATGAAAGATCTATTATCGATCAATATAATGTTGATTCCTTCCTCTAATATTGTAAAAAAATTAATGTATATTTTTCCCATTAGTTAAGAATCTTAGCCCAAGTCCGATCATAATATACCGTTTAGTCTTCAAGAATCATATATGATAAATGATTGTTTTGAACAATATCATTGAATAGATCAGTATCCCAATACACTAAAAGGATTCCCTTGGAATGTTAAATATCACCATTCACCACGTCCAAATATATGAACCAAGATTGATGATTACTATTTTGTCTAATTATGTCAGATTTGAAGCTCCAAAGTTTATTGTGTAAACTGATCCAAATGATATCTTATTGAGGATTTTTCAAATTGATATAAAACTCATTGTGGAAATTGGGATCACAAGGCCAATTAATGGGGAACAAAAAGTGATATTTGTTGGAATATCTAATGTCCTGAATAAAATTAATTATAGAGTGTTCATATAAATATCAAATAAGATGTTGAACAATAGCATTATTATCCATATTTAATGATTTCCTTTTAGAAAAGTAGTGGTCCATCCTACTCCATGTGCACCGAATAATCATATTTTTTTACACCACATTAATCTATCCTCCAAAAAAACTTGTCCAATTACTTATTGGAGAATGTTAAGGAAGAAAAATATTAACATTACTTCCATAGGTAGTGACCACCACCTTTATTCTCAGATGGTTTGGAATTGTGTTGAAATCACCCCCAACAAGCCATTGTTACTCCATTGGTTTGAAGGATCCTAAAAAAATACATAATCATTTTATATGAAATCACATTTCACATACATAAAATAAATTAATAAAATTGATTTCCAAAAATAAACTTAGTATTATTAGGTTAGTTGGAGACCTCAAGATATTCCACCAAAATACAATTCTTCTAAAAAATCTTGATCAATTTTTTAGAATTATCTCCATGTATGAAATCTCATAGGTGTAACTTATGGAAAATTTTATTGATTTGTGAGGGGTGTTATTTGGTTTCTATAAAATAGGAAAGAGATACATTCCTGTGAAGAATTTCAAGGGCTAGAAAATCATATTCCACCATAGATCATACACCTTGGGTATTCCATGTAATTAGAGGTAGATTTTGAAGAGATAATGCTTAATCATGAACCCAAGAGTCAAACGACACCTTAATTGATGAGGAGAAAAAGAAGACTCCTAAATGAAATGGTATTTGTTGCTAACACCACTAACTGAAGGTGGGAAGACTCAATCATATCGAATGGCAGCATCTGATGCCAAATGTGATAATGAGGTTTGTGGTAAAATCAAGAATCCATTGTAGATAGGAAGTTAAACATAGTATAATGAACTTGTATCATTGGGATAACATGGAGAATATGGAGGAGAAGAGATACTAATACCATACCATGGATAAACATCTTTCCTATAAACTTAGAATAAGAATGAGGAGAGCCATGTGATCAATCCAAATCCAACACAAGACATTATTCAAAAATATATATACAAGGAAGCTTATTCGGAATGAACAACCAATTAAATATAGAATAATATCCTAAAGGTTGTAGCATCCACCCAAAGCCCAACTAATAAGGCCCTCCAGACACCTTATGCCTTGTTGGTTCAATTTGAGACACAACATGATGATCCAAAAGTAATTCTACAGATGAATAAACATTAACCTCTTACATGCCTCCTCTATAACATCCTTATAAACATTATTAATGATTTTATGAGACACTAACATCACTATATAATATACAGATTATGATTAATTTCTAGTTCGAGGTGGACATGAAGTTTGATGAGGGATCCTTCTTAGGGAGGAAGAGGGTCATTGAATATTATATGCTAATAAAACCTCCTCGTCTAGGGGTAAATTAAAGGTTTTCACCCATATAAACTTCCCTCCACAAAAAGAAACATTTTAGAGAGGGGCCACTAGATCTGTATAACTCAAGAGAAATGTAGAAAAAAAGCTTCCTGAATCGGAAGTGAGTTCTCATATGAACTAAGAAAGGATCCTAACAAGAATCATATGCTTTAATGAAATGTGTGGTCGGATAAAGAAATCACATTCCCTATTATATTTTTCCTATCCACCGCCAATGATGATCATACCATGAATGAACCTCCATCGCCCAAATAATGATAGGGAACCTCTATCGACCCTATAACCAGCATAGATGATAAAAGGCCTTGATGAAGACATGAATTTAGTATAGATCCACGCATCAATAGTTTAATTAAATAAGGTAAACTTCATCCTATTCATCCAAACCCTATAAATCCTTGTTCATGCCCACCGGCTCGACACACATGGTGGGTCGGTCATCTCCAACCCAAACACCCATTGGGCATCATGTTCTGCTACAAGAAGACATTAGGATCCTTTCTCTCTTCCTCCCGCATGCGGTCCCCACTAGATTGTGTGCCAGAGAACCACAAACATTGTGGTGCTGACATCCCTTTTGATGTGGCCGGAGGGTCGTCTCCCGCCTCCACAAGTCGCCGACTAGAGTATCGGCCGGTATTGCTTCTCCACAAAGGTCTGAGCTGGACGAAGCAGCCACCTCGGCGCACCGTCGTGGCGTGATTCCACCCACCATTGACTGCCTCCATGATCCACCGTCGGCGGTCTCTGGTGCCGGCATACTGACACAGCTTTCCATGAGCCACCAGGTCTGCTCCAATGGTCTGTTCTATGATTCTTCTATGCATGTTGTCTTCTTGGGTTGTCATCTTCCCTGCAATGTGTTTGGTACCAACTTGTTGTCAATTTGGTTTTGCAGCCACATGAAACATGCAAGTGAACAAAAAATCACATGTTCTTGGGACTTGTTTTTGTCAGCCCTCACCATCTACATTAGAGGTTTAGAAACAGGTAGAGGTTTAGAAGTATGATTAAATTAGAAAAACAATCTTGGTGAAAAAACCCAAGAAAAAGAACCCACCTACAACAACTGATCTATGGATCAATATGTTTTTGGGTTGATCCATGTTTATTGTTTTATTATGTATAATTTTGAAATTCCAAATAACAATCCCTACTAGGGATCAATTCATTCTATATGGAAACGTTTTGTGGGTGGTGATATGTCCACGGAGATTCAAGGGTTTGACGTTGTCGGCATTTATCACCAACCGGTCCCATTATTCAAGGCATGTCGATGTTTCTTCTGATTCTACAGAATTATTTAGAAAGGATTCCTCACAGTTGTTTCCACATTGGAGTTATACATTTTTTATCTCGTTTCTCAAACCCTATTAACCCATTAAAAGAGAAATGTGTTTTAGTGTTTCTGTTAAGTAGAGTCATCACGTCGTTAAAATGATTAATTTATAAAATAGTGTTTATATGAGATTTAGTTAAAGATTTATTTTCATGTTTAATTTAATGGATGATACAATAAGATCGTTGCTGCATCATAGTGAATTTTTTTTAATAAAATCAAATCTGTTAAATTTATTTTATTTTTCATAAAAAGTCCGATTTTTTTTTCAATCGTCCCACACTAGTCATGGTTAGTTCAATTATTAGTAATGTAATCATTCCAGATGAAAAACTGCCATCATAGTCTGAATATTGGAAACCATTTAGAATTTTCCAAACTACAGATGTAGGCCAATTTAATTAACATAAAAAAAGTTCCAAAAAAATTTCTTTCACCCTCGACCCACGCAAGTCGAGGTTAAGCTTTGCATAAGGGAAACACACACTCACGAGATCAACGCTACTATTGGATTTTAAAGTCAGCTTACCATTTAGGATTTATAATTATTTTAGAATAAAAAATTGTAACTTAATTATTTTATTTACAGCCAAAAAATAACTTCCTCTTTTGGCCCACGCAGGCTAACGTTAGGACGTGGAAAATTAATTATACACTCATGACCACTACGATGGTCATATATTTTCAATAAAAGTCATTTTTCGTGAGTTATATGCATTAGAAAAATTTAAAAAAGTTATTTTATTATTTTATTTAGAGTTATGCATTTTTTGGATTTTCTCACTGGAGGCACCCACCTTAAAAAATTAAGTCACACCTACAGTAAACCCACCATCCTAAACACAAAAGGCACAGGGATTTCTTATCCAAGAATCTATTTAATAGTTGTTTATTTTTTCATGAAAACTACTCATGTGTACTATTTATAACCTAATATATTTTGATGTATCATTCCGAGCACTCCGGTCCTCAAAATCACATGTTGTCTCAGTGCCTAGTCTAGAAATAATTCCATATAACTAAATACAATTGCATGTAATTTCATAGACATTACATTCATCCTCTATATCCTCTTCATGAGTCGTTTCCATACTAAAGTAGTAACTAAAGTATCTATAATTTTTTGATATTTTATTAGGGATATGGAACAACTATATTCCAACTTCTATCCATCCTATGAAAACGGAAATCACCAAACATGTGTATGTATAAAATTCCATCTCCAATCCATTGTGTGATTAGTTTTTCAAAACCAATTTAATTTTATGGGTGTAATGATTGAAATAATAACTATATATGAATACTATTACATGATTTTGATTCTTCAATATTACATGCACCATCCACTTCAATACCATTCCACAATTATTGAAATGATATCATCACTGATGCATATATATGACCTACCGTCTCCATGATGGGATGCATTTCATTATGTGTGATCTTAATTAAAAAATGGTTTTATAAATGAATATAATGAATAAATATGATATATATTATAATAATATCATTCTAAATATTATATAAATATAACATCTGAATATGAATAATAACTTATCTGAAAAATAATGTGTAACAAAATAAATTAGTTAACAACTGATGGATGAGTAATAATGTTATTAAGAGATGGATAATAATATAATAATTTATGATATTATAAAAATTAATATGATTCTGGTATAAGTTAATGTCATTATTTAAACACTTATAAAATAGGATTGAACATCTATGAAGGAACCCCAACCTATGGTAAGGGATAATTATGATATCTCATTTCAATATGTGATTGTATCTACATATGTATTTACTATGGTATATTTATCATCCATACCCCTGAATCTTAAATATGTATTCCAAAATATTCTTTTTATCATTATAAAATTTCTTTAAAACAAATTTTACCTATTGGGGAATTGTTATTTAAATGCATGAAAGTAGTCTTTTATCATTTTCGATATGAGGTAATTTTAAATTTCAATAAAAAGTATGAGAAGAATGTTTTCAATTAACATATACGACATGAAATTTTTTTATCTTTTTCCTAATTCCATGTTTCACTAAACAATAAAATAAGATTGTTGAAGCTTATTTTAAAAAATTATATTATTTTTCTATATCATTGATTTTTCTTAAAAGAAAATGTTTTTGACATAGAAAAGATATTTTCGTCAATAATTTAATTCTAGTGTTCTACCAAATTTATTGTTTATCTATGATGGAATTATTTTATATGGTTAAGTTAAAATTATACTATCACTATTATTCAATTGGTTTTATTTTTTTTAAGATGAAAGGATATTTTTGAGATCCGTTTATTTTAGATGGATTTTGTTATAATGATATGATGTTTAAGAAATCCATTTTATTCTCTGGGTTATGCTATGAGAAATGTTATTTGTTTTTGTGGAACACATAATAATAATTTATTTATGATATGGGTGGGACCTATATATCCCCCCAATTCATTGGGTAATGATTTTTATCTCATGATATATAAATGAATATAATAAATACTGATATCGATTCAGTAATATCGGGATGGAATGAGAAATGATATATGTTCAGTAATACAGTGCTACAATGATAAGTAAACATGGTTCAGTAATATATGATGTGAACGGTAAGTAAAACAATTTTGGTAATATGGGTCAGTAAAGAAGAGTGATATGAGTTCAATAATGGACTTTTTCTACTTTGATGGTCTTGGAAATGGGCCTCCGCAGATATGGAAATGATTTTTATGCTTATGTGTTTTCTACATCACCAAATTTTATTCCAATGTTATTTTCTCATTGTTCGTGTTTCATTTATGATTTATGCCTTTTATGTAAAGACCCAAACCCTAGTTTCCTAGATTTATCTCATTATATTAATTCATTGGAACTATTACATGAATGTTTACTCTTGATTGAATAAATATTTTATTATTTTGGAAAATTAGATGAAAACACAATTCCCACCTTACAAAATTAAATTAATTAAATAATAGAAAATCCATATGACTCCTTTAATATCCTTATAATTCATTCATATTATTCATATTAAATTCCTAGGTAAAATGAAACCTGAGAATTTGGTATGATCACATGCTCAGTAAGGGTGGTTAATACAGTGGAAGTTATCATAAAAATCAACATTATGCATGGTGAACAACTATAAACACAAGCCTTTATAAATATAAGTGATCATAATATTCTAGGAATTAAAGATGATTAAATGTTTCCAAATAAATGATCATAAAAGAATGAAACATAACCATTGATATTATAATACTCTAATAAAGACAGGTTCTATTGAATACTAGTAATATAATGAAATAATTAAAAATGATTTAAACTGAAACATATTTTCAAGGCCTTAGACTAGACGCATGGAAATACTAGGTTAAGACTATGGACAAAACCCAATTATATTTTTTCTTGTGTGACATACTGATGCATCGAGGTGATATAGTGGTCCCGAAACAATAATTTCAATGACCAATTCATTCCTATATGAATGGGGTATAACATAATCAACATGAACATATTTAATCACATTCCCCAATATGTACACATAAACACTAACCATTCTGAGTTGTTTGGTGAATGGTATTACAATAGAAGATCCATAGTCAATCAACTCATAAAATATTTAATAAAATATGTTAGAATATAAAAATAATATATTAACCTCAATAAGAAATTAAATTCAATAGAGAAGATGAAATATACAAAAATGCTCTAATAAAATCAATGATGATTATTTTAGAGAAATTCACATTTACTTTGGAAAGAATAGTACGTTTTGGAAAATCATTGTATAAAACTCGAAATTTACTAAGGTATTTTTTCCATTATGAAATTATTTTATTGTTAAACCTAATTTTGGATTTAAATAAACTATATAACTCACATAAAAATAGTTAATAATGTTAAAACTTCCCATGAATTGGGCTTGTTTATCGGGATGAATTGTGAATGATATTTATAAAAAATTTAACTCACCATAGAATAAATTAGGATTATGAAGGTTAAAAATATAAATAAAACTCATAAATACTGTATATGGATTAGACTAGAATAGTTAATAATATATTTTTGATTAGGAAAGAAAAATAGTAACCGAAAGAAAAAGGAGGTTTGTGTAGAAAACCCTTACCTTATGTTTGAAAATATTCTACACTTTCCTTTGCATTCTAGATAATCAAATAAAATTAATTAATTAATTAATAACCTCCTACACATGTTTCTAATATATTATAATATTATGAAGATTATTTATGGCCTTATGAATGTGTTATAAGATAAAACATAATTTCTTAGGAGTGTTTGTTTCCTAGGTTTTAATGATCAGTATACTCGTACACAAGTATCAAATTTCATGTAGAATTGGTATAATTATCCTGAATTGAATGTTTATGATACAAATTAACATAAAAAAATTAAATGTTGATATAATTAAATTGTTTATATGGTATGATTATGCGTTATTAGATAGAATATTTGTAAAAATCATTTAGATTATTTTCTTGATATTTTTATTATTACAAACTAGTTTTGTCGTATGAATTATAATTATGTATATATATGGGTTCTAGGACATTCAATAGGCTATAATACATAAAATATATTATATTTCAACCATTAAAATTGTTCCATGACTAGACATTAAGGATAAATTTATGGAAAAATATTCCCCATCCATGAAGGTTTTAAATGGGAACCTCCCATGAAAGGATTGAATTTTTAAAATAAAAGAGAGAGGGATAGTAGTATAAGGAAGGATATTAAATTAACATAATATAATATTAGTATATATATGATAATTTAGTTATCATGATCATTTGGACAGATGAGGTGAAGAGATGAAAAAAAATGAGAATGAAATAAAATGAAAAAGGAATAGGGTTTTCCACTTGAAATATCCTACATGAGAACCTCCTTAAGGGAAGGGGTTCCACCCTTTTGAAAATACCAAGAGATTATAGATATGTGGTGGGACTAGGTAAGAGTATTATGGATAAAAATTCAGAACATTCAAGGATCAGAGGAATAATGAGAATAGGGAGTGAGTGTGGTTTTTATTGTGGATGAGAGATGTGATTTTTGATTATCTTATTCATTATTTTATTATTTTAATCAAGACAACCAATAGTTTTTAATATTTTTAACAATATAAGAATAAGTGATTTTGAGTTCCAATCATGTATGATTACATAAGTGATGAATTATGGAATACATTATTTAGTTCTAATGTATTTATACAACAAATTATTATATTCAACAATTTACTAAAAATTCTTGTATATTTGGAAAATCCCGAATATTCACCACAACAATTTTTTGACATGTATAATTGAAAAATTGGACTTCATTTTTTAAAATAATTTTTTAATTGTGTGAAATTATATTTTTATATAAAATCATTATTTACATGAAACATACCTATTTAAAATTTATAACTGATTTTATAATACGCTAAAAACTAACAGAGGTATCATAAAATAATCGTAAAATAATTAGACAAGAAAATATTACTTTTCTTATAAATTTTATGAAAATTAAATATATTTTTAATCAATTTATTTTTTTGAACTTATAATTATACATATATTTCTCACTAAAATACCAAAACATAATTATAAATTTTGAAAATATTCACTCTCATTTATAAAGTGCCAAAATTTTATTTATAATTTCATAGGTGAGGTTACTATTCATAAGGGTACAGAACAATTCATATGGTTACATTACTATTCATAAGGGTCATGATACTATTCACTAAAAATTTATGTTGATTCTATTAGACTATATATCATAATGATTGTAACTATGTATGTCCTTTTTTCCAAATTCAAAACAAAAATTTGGAAAATTATGTTTAATGTTTAGGTTATAATAATACAATGTTTCTTCATATAGACTCAGTGTTCTATTCATTTCATTCAATATAAAATTTATTTGTAAAACCTTTGAGTGTAAAATTTAACCCCTTTAGAAAATTCATCCTCTCTATTTCAAAAATTTTACCTCAAAATTTTTTTAGTGTATGACTTCATTATAAGTTCCTCTGGACCCCAAATTTCCATTTCTATAATATGATTTTTCCAATGTATAGTTACCTTTCGAGTAATTAAATTTGTCAAAACTTGTCCATTAGTGCCCAAAATATGGATATTCACTTCCCAGTAAGATAATTCATGTTCCAATTCTATACATTCTTAACTATGTACATCTATTAGGAATGTCATGTACCTTCTCAACAGTAATACCTAGAGAAATCTTTTTCATTAGAAGTGATTGGTTTCATTTATAATCAATAAGAAACATCTCTAATTCACTATAGAATTTCAAAAGGAAAAATGTACCTAGGGACCAGTCTCACATTCCTCCCAAATCATATAATACCAATCCATGGTGATACTTCTATGAAAACTTGATCTCCCACATGAAATTCCAAATCAATCCTTCATTTATTAACATAGATCTATAAAATTATTTGGATTCTTTGGTATGGGTTTTAATATCCATTACCATTATTGTAATTTCCCCCACAATCACTGGGCCTACAATATTCATTTCAACAACTTCATCCCAACATGTTGGTGTAAGACATCTGTTTCTATCAAATGATTTTTATGATGCCATTTGAATACTTGAATGGAAACTATTTTTTTAGGAAAACTCTACCAAAGGAAAATAATTTTCCCACATACATTGAATGTCAAGTGAATATGGTATCAACATTACAACTAATGTGTGGATCATCATTTCAAATTGACCCTCAGTTTGAGGGTGTTAATTTGTACTCAATCGTAGATTAGTATATAAATAATTATGAAGACATTTCCAGAATTTCAATGTTAATTATGGATCTTGGTAATACATAATTGAGATAGGTTCCTCGTAATATTTTAAAACTTCATTACTATAGATTCCATTAAGGCGTTCAAGTGGAAAATAATCCCTTATAGTGAGGAAATGTGGAAATTTGGTTACTCAATCCACAATTACCCATACTACATCATTATTTTTTGGATTAATAGGTAATCCAATTACAAAAAACATAGTGATTCTGTCCCATTTCCATTTAAGAGTGGGTAGAGTTTGCATGAATCCTCTCAAATATTGTATTTTGACCTACACCTATTAACAGACAAAACATCTTGATACATAATTTCAATTTCACACTTCATGTTGTCCCACCAGAAGTATTAATTGAAATGTCTATATATCTTAGTTCTACTATGATGTATAGATATGATATAAATATGTGAAACATCCAATAACTCCCTTTTTAGCTCGGGTATATAAGGAAGACATAAAATTCTCCCAAAATTTCTGAATTCAATCCTAACTCATGAAGTCTACAAACATCCCTTCATTCATACATTTAAATTTCATTTGAATATTATCATAATCATATTGATAACTTTTAATTCATTCTAATAAAGACGGCTGAAAACCCATTTAAAAAAGAAATGATTCGTCATCTTTTTTTATAATTCCAATATCCATCCTTCCTAGATCCATGTATATAGGATCCCTATTAATCCTCATTTTCCTCAAAACTCTAGTATCCTCCCTAAAAAATGAATCTACCATCTTATTTACCTTCAATGGAAGGTAGTATATGGAACAATCATAATCCTTTTATTTCTTGATTCATTTCCTTTGCCTCATGTTTAGATCCTTCTATTAGAAAATATATTTCAATATCTTGTGATTATTATATATATCACATCTTCCAGCATAGATATAATATCTCTATATCATAAGAATAAATATTACATCTGCCAACTCAAGATGATGAGTTGGATTGTTGTTGTCATTAATATTTAACATCCATAATGCATAGAAAATAAATCTATAAATATTTATACAGACAAAACCATTTTCTTTCTTTGATGAATCATTGTAGATCAAAAACTACACCATTTCACGATTGTAGATTACATATCGTAGCATTAACTAATCTCTTATTTAATTCTTCCAAACATTCTTCACATTTTATTGTCCATACAAACATAACCCCATTACGAGTAAGCATGGTTATATTGTTTCTAAAAAAGTGACGTTCTGAATGAAATTCCAAAAAAAACCTACAAATACCATAAAACTATATAAATATGTTATGATTATTGGAGTAGTCTTTACTAGAGATCCTTTTCCTTTTCTTGATCAACAAATATATTATCCATAGATACAATATTCCAATGAAATGAAACTATTTTAAGGCAAAATTCACACTTTCTATACTTCCCATATAACTCATTTCTCCTAAGATTCTTCAAAATAATGTGAAAGTGAATCTCATTATCGTCATAGATTTTGGAGTATACCAATATGTCCTCAACAAATACCATAACAATTTCATCATGGTATTCCGTGAAAAATATATTCATTAGATCCATGAATATAGAGTTTGAATTAGTATGTCTAAAAGTAATTATAGTAAACTCATAATGCCCATAAATGGATTGAAATTTAGTATTTCGAATATCTCCCATACTCTCACACAAATTATGTCACGACCCGTCCTCGAGGCCCGTGCCGTGACTACCCCAAGCCCGCCTTCCATAGGCCAGGGGCTGGAAACTAGCACCAAGGCGTAATTCCCAGTAAAAAAGGAAGACATTGCCTTTTTAAAGTAAACAAACACCACAGAGCAAGCATGCAGTAGAAGTAAACATTATGTAAAAACTGAGTACAATAGTAAGTGCGGAAAAAGTAAGTGGGCCAGAATACAAACCCATACTGAAATTAAAGTACAACTGGAAAGGGAAAACAACAACTGAAAGTAAAGCCACAACGTTGAGCTGTCCACTGGAAATCCCACCTGAAGGGTGAGTACATATAGCCTCCACAGCTCCTCGGGTCCAGCCGTCCACTCCGAGAATGTCCCGCCCAATGGTCCATCTCCAGGTACCGTCCTGCTCCGCAAGCCTCAACCACGATCAGCACTGTCTGTCGTCTGCAACCAACACAACGTAGTGCGAGCATAGCCAGTGCAGGGGTGAGTATAAGCTACTCAGTAGGGACCCCGAGACCCCCGAAGGTCTCCCAGAATCCACTAAGGATAATACACAAAGGAAAGATACAATCACGAAGTAACATTCGACACTGCTTAGGTGTATTCCCATACATATACCTAAGTCATCAATTCCAGTATGCTCCAACTTCCGAGCCCTTGTACAACCCAGTAAACACAGGAAATCAAAACGTAAATCCACACAAGATAGCACAACACAATCCACATAGGAATGAAAAATAGGATTCAGCTCACACAGGTTTACTACTTCGTATGAAGATAGAGATGATCAGATATATCCACTGATTCATCTATGCCGTTGGACCCACAAAGGATCGATAGGTACTAACCCCCGTAATGACCCACAAAAGGATCTCACCCACACAGGTTTGAGAGGTAACTAACCCCCACAATGACTCACAAAGAATATGACCCACACAGGATCGATAGGTGACTAACCCCCGCAATGACCCACAAAGGATCTGACCCACACAGGATAGATATGTAACTAACCCCCGCAATTACCCACACAAGATCAGACCCACATAGGATCTGTAGGCACTGGCCCACACAAGACGGTTGAGCACTGACCCACACAGGATCGGACCCACACAGGATCTGTAGAACTGATCCATGAAGGATCACTGAGTGTTGTAGTCGTCGCAGTCGAATCCACCGAGGATATCTGTACAGTCGTCGTCGTAGTCGCAGCCAACTCTATGGTTCCCGCACACAGAAAGCTCATTTGGGAGGGTCCGCTCCACGAGCCGAGGTACTGATACATCAACTTACACATAGTCTGGAGTTGATGTATCCAAATGTTCCGTATCGTCAACAGGAATTCAACGTCGCAGATGACGCGTCAATCGGACGCCCGGTCTGAGAGTTATTGGCTTTTTCGTCCCTGGGGCCCGGTTGGTTTTCAAGTCAAAACCAACCCAACTGTACTCCACCTGCGTCCAAACCTCGTTCGGAGTATTCCAAAATATTCGTCTCACTAAGAGGAATCCATCAAAGTCGATGGCACATCATTCGGACGTCCGGAACTCAAGTTATAATTGTTTCCGCTCCGAGGACCAGGTTGGTTTCGTGTACGAACCAACCCGACTGAACCCAACGTACTCCAAAACCTTGAGTGTGAAATACTCAAACAACTGTCTCGATCCAAGGATCGCATCACAACTGACGGTGCCTCAATCGGAGGCTCGTAGCTCATGATATGGGCAAAAGACCGAAAGATGTCTGAAAACGGGGGGTTTGGGCCCGGACCGACCCGACCCAACCGCCCCTGGGTCAGCCCAAACCGGGTTGGCCTGACCCGGGTCCAGGTCTGACCCGGCCCGATCGGCGCAGCCCGCCTGGCGCTGGCTGGGTGGCTAGCGGGTCGGCTCGACCATTACGGCCGAGCGAAGCGAGGGGCGCGCTGCCCCTGCGTGGAGAGACCGCGGCCCCGCATGGGGCCGTCCTTGCCAGCGGACACGACCAGTTTCTGCGTCCCATTCCATCCGGTCCCGCAAACCGCGGCGGCCCCTCCCGGCGGCTCCGCCACCTGCCACCGGCGGGCCGCTCCGAGGACCACCGGACGTGTTTTGGTGGTCGGAATTGCATGTCGTATTCGCCAAAGGCCCTCCCGGGGCCCGTCCTTCACTACGAGGACCTCACATCGCCCGCGCGGCCTGCTTTGTCGTCGCCTGCCAATCCACTCAACAAGAATGAAGAGATGGTGGGTTCGGACTTGTTTGTTGGTCCACACCCATCGTGTTTGCGGTTTTAAAAAGTCTTCCGACAAATATTTAAACAAACCGAGGTTATAAAATCACAATATTAAGAATGCACCATTTGAAATCAAGTCGAGGATATAATTCACGAAGAATTAAAAGAACCGAAACCCCCTACCTCAATCAGTTGTTGATCGAAGATTGTCGCGGGGGAAGGAACGTCGCAGAAGAAGCATCATGGAAGGTGGATCATTGGCGTCACAGTACACGGTGTCGTGTCATCGATCTCCGAGGTTTCGGCATTCTTCGCGTTCATTGTGTTCTTCGCAAAGGAGGATGAAGATCTTCAAGCTTTAGAGTTTCTCCAAATCCTCTCAACAAGAAACCCCTCAACAAACCTAGTGTTGGTCTTATTTTATTCCCATGCCAACAATTTGAAATTCAAAAATAAGAAACAAATAATTAATTCGAAGAATTAATTGTAACAATTTAACTGCCCAATTTAATGGGGTGTTTCTTAACCAGAAGAACACATGCTTGACTTTCATTAAAGAGGGGGTTTGCGGGTGCGTTACTTAGGCGGGAAGAAACGGTGGGTCTCATGCGGGCCCCACCTCACAAATACCCTACCAAGTGGGTAGGATATTTTGGGTTCTACCCTATCTGTTTAACTTGGCTTAAGTGGCTTTAAGTGAAATAAAATAAAGTTGATGCACCACTTTATTTTATTTCTTAACTTAACCCCGAAAGAATAAAAACCACACCCGAGAAAACACAACTCTGGAAAAGGTGTTTCTAAGAATATACCGGCCCTGCGATTCCATCGGTTCCCTAGGAATTTGATTCCAAGCACCGGTTTAAAAGTTAGAAAAGCTCGCTCGATCGTTCACTGAACGTACCCGAGCCAAAATTCGGAAAATGATTTCGGGCACACCGGGCCTCGGAATCAGGTGCCGTCAGAAACAGCATTCTTGTAAAATTCCAAATAAAATCATGAAAAAACATTCCTTGAATTTTACGGGTCTTTATATCACTCCCACCTCAGGGATTTACGTCCCCGTAAAGATACATCAGAAACTACGGAAACAAATGTGGTTACTAAGCACGCATCTGAGCCTCCCACTCCCAAGTGCTCTCCTGGAGGTTCCCGGGCTGCCATCTGATGCACACTAGAGGGATCGATCATCCATGTAGGACCCGCTCCTGTTTATCCTTGATCTCCACTGGGACCTTCGCAAAAGTCTCCCCATCACCAACTTCCATCTCCCCATGGTCAATGATATGTGTCGGGTCGTGCACATATCTCCTCAGCTGAGATACGTGGAAGTCATCGTGCACCCGGTGCAACTGAGGTGGTAGATCCATCCGATAAGCCACCTCACCAATCCTGCTGAGGACCTGGGAGGGTCCGATGAAGTGCGGAGATAACTTGCCGCCTCCTCAAAATCTTTGTAATCCCCGTCGAGGTGAGACCCGCAAGAAGACGTGGTCGCCATCCTCGAACTCTAGTGGCCTCCGCCTCCTGTCAGTATAAGACTTCTGCCAGATCTGAGCTATCCTCATTCACTCCTGGATGACTTGGACCTTCTCTGTCATGGCCTGGACCATATCTGGCCCCACAAGTGCTGACTCCCCAGGGTCTGTCCAGCACAAAGGAGATCTGCAAGGTCGGTCGTACAACGACTCGTATGGTGCCATCCCAATGGTGGAGTGGTACCTGTTGTTGTACGTGAACTCCACCAAGGATTGGTGGTCCTCCCAACTGCGACCAAAGTCAAAGACACATGCGCGGAGCATGACCTTGAGAGTCTGGATAGTCCTCTCTGTCTGACCATCCGTCTGAGGGTGAAAGGCGGTGCTCAGACGTAGCTGCGTCTCGAACGCCTCCTGCAACCCCTTCCAATGCCGGGAAGTAAAGTGAGCATCTAGATCATAGACGATAGATGATGGCACACTATAAAGCCATACAATCTGCTGAATGTAGAGACATCCCAAGCTCTCCACTGAGCCATGTTCTCTGATGGGTAAGAAGTGAGACGACTTGGTGAGTCGGTCGACAATCACCCAAATGGAGTCTTGACCTCTGGAAGTGTGTGGATTTCCAGTCACGAAATCCATAGATATCCCGTCCCACTTCCACATCGGGACCTCCAAGGGCTGTACCAAGCCTGTTGGTACCTGATTCTCAGCCTTCACCTGTTGGCAGGTGAGGCATCGAGAAACGAACTTTGCCACAACCTTCTTCATGCCTGACCACCAGTGCTGTCATCTGAGATCCTGGTACATCTTCACCACTCCAGGATGTACCGCCAATAGAGATGTGTGAAACTCTCTCAGCACCTCCTCTCGTAAAGAAACTGGTACCAAGGTACGTCCTCTGAAAAGGACGTCATGCTCTACTTCAAAGGAGAAACCATCAGGTGCCTATCCTGAGAATAACTGTGCACGCCGCGTCTCACAGTCAGCATCCCCACACCGTGCCTCTCTGAACCACTGCAGTAGTGGAGGGGTGTCTGTGAGAGAATAAAGGAAGGCTGCTCCATCTCTATCCACAAAGGATATCTGCAAGGTGACTAGCTGCTCTATCGCCTCCTCAAGTAGTTGAATGCCCGTCCCCCTGCTGAGAGCATTGACTACCACGTTCCCCTTCCCATGAGTATAGACTATCTCAAAGTCATCGTCCTGGAGGAACTCGAGCCATCATTGTTGTCTCAGGTATAGTTCCTTCTGAGAGAAGTTGTACCTGAGACTCTGATGGTCAGAAAAGACTGTAATGCACTCGCCCATATGGTAGTGTCGCCATGTCTTCAGAGCGAAGACCACTGCTGCTAACTCCAGGTCATGAGTAGCGTAGTTCTGCTCATGCATCCTCAACTGGCATGATCTATAGCCGATCATCGTCCTTTCCTGCATGAGGACACATCCGAGTCCGGTCCCTGATGCATTGCAGTAGACTACGTACCCTACTCCCTCCTCCGGCAACCTCAAGATAGGTGCGTTGTTCAATCTCTGTCTCAGCTCTTGGAAACTCTTCTGACATCTGTCTGACCACAAAAAGGGTTTACCCTTCTTTTTCAAATCTGAGAGTGGTGCTGCAACTCTGGAGAAGTCTGGAAAAAATCTCCGGTAGTATCTAGATAATCCCAAGAAACTCCGCACCTTCATCACGCTCCTTGGTGGATCCCAAGCTAGCACTGCCTTGATCTTTGCTGGATCCACCGAAACTCCCGCCTCAGAGATGACGTGTACCAAGAAGTGGACCTCGTGTATCCAGAACTAACACTTTGAGAGCTTTCCATAAAGCTGGTGCTCTCGGAGTGTGTCTAGTACAACCCGCAAGTGGTAGGCGTGCTCCTCCTCAGTCATCGAGTATATCAAAATGTCGTCATTGAAGACCATGACAAATCGATCGAGGTATGGCTGAAAGACCCTATTCATGAGGCCCATGAACACTGCTGGAGTATTGGTTACGCCGAATGGCATAACCAAAAACACATAGTGGCCATACCGACATCTGAAGGTCGTCTTCTGCATGTCCTCATCCCGAACTCTGAGCTGATGATAGCCTGACCTATGGTCTATATTCGAGATCCACCGTGCTCCCTTGACCTGGTCAAAGAGGTCAGAAATCGTTGTATACAGATACCTGTTCCTCACTGTCACCTAGTTTAGGCGACGATAGTCGACACAATGTCCCAAGCTCCCATCCGCCTTCTTGGCGAACAATATCAGGGATGGCCAGGGTGAAACACTGGGTCAGATGAATCCCTTTCCCTGCAAGTCCTCCAACTTTACTCGTAGCTCTCGAAGCTCAGCGGGGGCCATCCGATATGTTGGAGTGGATATCGGGGTTGTCCCGGGGTACAGGTCAATATAAAAGTCTACCTCTCTGCGAGGAGGTAGTCCTGGAACGTCGTCGGGAAAGACATCCCCATACTGATCCACCCCTGCAGGAAAACTAGGACTCCGTACATCAACTGCTCCTAGGATGAGGCTAACCAACTGATGAGTGATGGTCTGTCCTCTCCTCTACGGGAGTCCATCCTGTGCTGCGAAGGCTCCCTTATCGCCGTTGAAGGTGAACCTACTCCCGTCGGTGCGTACACATTGCACCTTGCGCCTAATACAGTCGATCTGAGAATGGACGATAGATAACCAATCCATGCCCAAGATGATGTCATAAGGCCTCGACGCCACTAGAAGAAGATCCCAGCTGAAGCTCTCGCCTACTAGAGTAAGCTCACACTGCCAGCACCAGTCTGTAATCGTTGAGTCTACTCCCGTAGGAGTCTCTAGCCGTAAGGATCGAGCCAACGGCTCTATCGGAATCTCCGAGATCCGAACAATGGCAGCGGCTATGAAACAATGACTCGCTCATGTGTCTATAATAACTGCAGCAAGGGTGTAATAGACACAGATAGTACCTCGAATCATCTCGGGCGCACTGTGGTCATAGGCCTCCGCTGCCTGGAGTTGTGCCTGTCTCTACCCGCCAACTCCCTGTGGTCGGGGTGGACCTCCTGGTTGTGGTGGTGGTAGAGCCTCAAAGCGTCGCCCACCACCCGCTGCTCGGCCAGCTCCTCTACCTCCTCCACCACGGTCAACCCTATGCCTCTGCCTCGGTGGCCCCTCAACCATCTACTGCTCCTCAGCACGGCGGGTCGGGCAGTCATGAGCCATGTGGCCCTGCCCGTCGCATGTGTAGCATTGTCTGCCTCTCGAAAGACTGGATCCAGTCTTTGTGCCCCGCATTGCTGAGCCAGTGTCCTGAGGTCGTCTGCCTGAGGGTCTGGTCTGGCTGGACCCATGAGTCATTCGTCGGCTTCCTGGAGTAGAAGACTCTGCTACGGGCGGCCCCATGGTAGGTCTCTCTGCTGAAGAAGGATCAGCAAGGAAGCTCTCGATCAAAAGGGCTCGCTCCAGTACTCCTGCATGAGTCGGAATGCTGAGAAAGATCAGTGATGCCCTGATCTCATGCCTCAATCCCTGATCAAAGGTTCGGGCCCGGAAGAATGGGTCCCGTACCATTTATGTCAAGTAGCGTGAGAGATCGGTAAATCTCGCCGAGTACTGGGCAACCGTCAAGCTGCTCTGCCGCAGCTGAAGAAGCTCCTGAATGCGCACCGCACGGAGGGTGGATGGGACGAAATCTGAGCGAAAGAGGCTCTCAAAATCCGTCCAGAGGAGAGATGCCTCATCATGAACCTGGAGCATCAAGCTCCACCATCTTCTTGTTGTCGCGTGCAGTAGGCTCGCTGCGAGAATCACCATGAGGTCTGCTGGTGTCCTCATTAACCTGAAAACTCATACCACTGCCTCCAGCCAATCCTCGGCAGCTTGGGGGTCAGTCTCCCCGCGGAACCTAGGCTGTCTCTGGCGCTGGAACTCGAGCAGTGCACTATGGCGACATGCATCGTCAGCGGCTGGGGCTGGAAGCATCAGTGGCTCGGCGGGTAAAGGTACCGCCGGTGCCTCAGCTGTCAAAAGGCCCTGTACCGAGGCCTCGTCGCTCGGTGGGCTGTCGTCACACACAACTCTCGGAACCCTAGCTGGTTGCCGTCATGGGGCCATCCTGAAAAGAAACATGTGCACCACTGTCAAACAGTATACCTGGTGAGCTGACATAAAGTAATCAAAAACTTGAAACACACATGCAATCAATGTTTACGTTCATTAAGTCGGAAATCAGAAGTCAGGGTCTTGGTGTACGGATACATCGGCCGCCGCACCAACACTGGACTCCCTGGGCTGATAACCACACCCAATACGCTTAACACTATTGATTCACATAGAAAAAGATCAGATTCCAAAGTTCTATGGTAGAACCGAACTCATTTGATACCAATTTGTCACGACCCGTCCTCGGGGCCCGTGCCGTGACTACCCCAAGACCGCCTTCCATAGGCCAGGGGATGACGACTAGCACCAAGGAGTAATTCCCGGTAAAAAGGGAAGGCATTGCCTTTGTAAAGAAAACAAATACCACAGAGCAAGCAAGGAGTAGAAGTAAACACTAAGTAAAAACTGAGTACAACAGTATGTGGGGAAAAAGTAAGTGGGCCAGAATACAAACCCAAACTGAAAGTAAAGTACAGCTGGAAAGGGAAAACAGCAACTGAAAGTAAAGCTGCAACGTCGAGCTGTCCACTAGAAATCCCACCTGATGGGTGAGTAAAGATAGCCTCCACAGCTCCTCGGGTCCAGCCGTCCGCTCCGAGAACGTCCCGCCCAATGGTCCACCTCCAAGTATCGTCCTTCTCCGCAAGCCTCAACCACGATCAGAGCTGTTTGTCGTCTGCAACCAACACAACGTAATGCGGGCATTACCCGTGCAGGGGTGAGTATAAGCTACTCAGTAGGGACTTCGAGACCCCCGAAGGTCTCCCAGAATCCACTAAGGATAATCCACAAAGTAAATATACAATCACTAAGTAACATTCGACGCTGCTTAGGTGAATGCCCATGCATATACCTAAGTTATCAATTCTAGTATGCTCCGACTTCCAAGCCCATGTACAACCCAGTCCACACTGGAAAGAAAAACGTAAATCCACACAGGATAGAACAGCACAATCCACATAGGCAAAAAAAACCGGATTCAGCTCACATAGGTATACTTCTTCGTATGGCGATAGAGATGATCAGATATATACATTGATTCATCTATGTCATCGGACCCACAAAGGATCGATAGGTACTAACCCCCGCAACGACCCACAAAGGATATGACCCACATAGGATCGATAGGTAACTAACCCTCGCAATGACCCACAAAGGATCTGACCCACACAGGATCGATAGGTAACTAACCCCCGTAATGACCCACAAAGGATCTGACCCACACAGGATCGATAGGTAACTAACCCCCGCAATGACCCACACAGGATCGGACCCACACAGGATCTGTAGGTGCTGGCCCACACAGGACCGCTGAGCGCTGACCCACACAAGATCGGACCCACAAATGATCTGTAGAACTGATGCACGAAGGATCACTCAGTGTTGTAGTCGTTGCCGTCGAATCCACTGAGGATCTCCGAACAGTCGTCGTCGTCGTAGTCGCAGCCAGCTCTAGGGTTCCCGCACCCAGCAAGATTGTTCGGGAGGGTCCGCTCCACGAGCCGAGGGGCTGATACATCAACTGACACATATTCCGGAGTTGATGTATCCAAAAGTTCTGTATCGTCAACAGGAACTCAACGTCACAGACGGCGCGTCAATCGGACGCCCGATCATAGAGTTATTGGCTTTTTCGTTCCAGGGGCTCGGTTGGTTTTCAAGTCAAAACCAACCCGACTGTACTCCAACTGCTTCCATACCCCGGGCGGAGTAAGCCAAAAGATCCATCTCACTAAGACGAATCCATCAAAGTCGATGGCACGTCATTCAGACGTTCGTAACTCAAGTTATAAGTCTTTCCGCTCCGAGGGCCCAGTTGGTATCGTGTACGAACCAACCTGACCAAATGCAAAGTACTCCAAAACCTTGAGGGTAATATACCGAAACGACCGTCTCGATACAAGGATTTCATCAAAACTGATGGTGCGTCAATAAGAGGCCCATAGCTCAAGATATGGGCAAAAGACCGAAATATGCCCGAAAACGGGGGGTTGGGGCCCGGACCGACCCGGCCCAACCCCCCCTAGGTCGGCCCGAACCGGGTCGACCGGACCCAGATCCGGGTCCGAACCGGGTGGCCAGAGGGTCGGCTCGGCTGTTACGGCCGAGGGAAGCAGAGTGTGTGCTAACCCCGCGTGGAGAGACCGCGACCTCGCGTGGGGCCACCCTTGCCAGCGGACGCGGCCGGTTGCCGCGTCCCGCTCCCTTCGGTCCCGCGCGGTCGCGGGACCGCGGCTTGCCGCCGCGGTGGATCCTCCCTGCGGCGCGCCGGTGGGCCTCTCCGCGTACCACAGGACAAGTTCCGGTGGTTGGAATTGCATGCCATCTTCGCCAAAGGCCCTCCCGGGGCCCGTCCTTCACTGCGAGGACCTCACATCGCCCGCGAGGCCTGCTTTGTCATCGCCTGCCAATACGCTCACCAAGAACGAAGAGATGGTGGGTTCAGACTTGTTTGTTGGTCCGCACCCACCATGTTAGCAGTTTTAAAAAGTCTTCCAACAAATATTTAAACAAACCACGGTTATAAAATCACAAGATTAAGAATGCACCATTTGAAATCATGCTGAGGATATAATTCACGAAGAATTAAAAGAACCACAACCCCCGACCTCAATCAGTTGTTGATCGAAGATTGTCGCGGGGGAAGGAACGTTACAGAAGAAGCGTCGTGGAAGGTGGATCGTCGGCATCGTGGTACACGGCATCGTGTCGTCGATCTCCGAGGTTTCGGCGTTCTTCGCGTTCTTCGCGTTCTTCACGTTCTTCGCGAAGGAGGATGACGATCTTTAAGCTTTAGAGTTTATCCAAATCCTCTCAACAAGCAACCCCTCAAAAAACCTAGTGTTGGTCTTATTTTATTCCCATGCCAACAATTTGAAATTCAAAGATAAGAAATGAATAATTAATTCGAAGAATTAATTGTAACAATTTAACTACCCAATTTAATTGGGTGTTTCTTAACCAGAAAAATGCACGGTTGACTTTCATTAAAGAGGGGGTTTGCTGGAGCGTTACTTAGGAGGGAAGAAATGGTGGGGCTCATGTGGGCCCCACCTCACAAATATCCTACCATGTGGGTAGGATATTTTGGGTTCCACCCTATCTGTTTAACTTGGCTTAAGTGGCTTTAAGTGAAATAAAATAAATTTCTCGCACCACTTTATTTTATTTCTTAACTTAACCCCAAAAAAATAAAAACCACACCCGAGAAAACGCAACTCCAGAAAATGTGTTTATAAGCAAATACCGGCACTACGATTCCATCGGTTCCCTCAGAATTTGATTCTGAGCAACGGTTTAAAAGTTAGAAAAGCCCGCTCATTCGTTCGCTGAATGTACCAAAGCCAAACTTCGGAAAATGATTCTGGGCACACCGGGCCTCGGAATCAGGTGCCGTCAGAAACTGTGCTCTTGTAAAATTCCAAAACAATTAAGAAAAAAATTTCCTTGAATTTCACAGGTCTTTACAAATTATGGTATCTAGATCCATGTTCGATCCATGAAAAATATTGGGCTTCAAGAAGTTGATCAATGAAATCAAAAATACCAGGAGGTGGATACTTGTTAATTATGATAATAGCATTGATCTTCATGTAGTCAATTTTCATCCACAAAGATCAATCTTTCTTATTTACCAAAAGAAATGGAGCTCCCTACAGAGAAACACTATGGTGGATAAACCCTAAATCACTGAACTACACTTGTAGTTTCATCATCAATACTAATTACACTATAGCCATTTTATTGGGGGTATTTTATATAGGTCTTAAATAAAAAATTAAATCAATAGATAACTCAACTTCCCACTCTGTAGGATTTCTAGGTAAATCCTACAAAAATATATTAACATATTCATTAAAAATAAGAACATCCTCAATTTGAACATTTATTCAACTACCCATATATATTGTATTCTCTTCCACCACAAATATTGAATTTTGTAGATCTACTGGTGGTGGATGTAGATAAGAATTAGATGGTGATGTAGTTCCTCTAAAGATCATATATTCTAATCCTTCCCCCAAATCATAATTTTCTTCTTCTTTCAATACATTTTTGAATCATATTTTGAAATCCAATCCATGACAAGGATTATGTTAATGTCAAACATTGTATGATGATAAAATCAAAAGATAATGCAAATTTATATGCCATAATGGGGTAAGCCTATCACTTCTTTGTTTTAATGAGACACCCCTTAGAGGTTTTGACTAAAAAATACATATTAAAGGATAATTGAAAATATCATATTTTTATTGAAAACTCGGAAGATATAAATGAATGAGATTATTGAAATATAAATAAAGAAATGACATATTTTTATGAAACGATTATAGTACCTTCCACCACATTTTTAAGAACTCAACATCAGTAGTTGTGATCACATTAGATTATCCCCACTCTATTGGACTCCTCTAGGGAATGCTTCAATTAATCTTAGTATAATCATTTTCATAATTATAGTGACCCAAGCCTTTAACATATGACATTACAAGATTTTAAGCATTGTTATTCGTTAGAGTACAACCAAAGGATCGTTATGTCTAGTGTCTTGGAAGACTATGTACATATAACATAAAACATGTGGAAAAAAAAATTATTTATTTAATCTCCATAAAGAGATCCTCAACATCCTTTGAGCCCTTAAATATACATAGGGTACCTTGGTCAACACATGAACAAAGGGATGAGCTAAAAATACCAGAAATTGAATGAACATAAGGATACATCTTAAGAACATTAGTAATGAGGCATGACGTAATGAAAAAAAACATGGAACATATGAAATCATGTCATTTAATCATGGGATCATATAAAGATAGAATCATATAAATGTGGCAGAATAATAAAACATTACTTTAGTATGGTTCAAGACTAACTGTAAATATCCTTTACCATTTTAGTACGGGTCAAGGCTAACTGCCAATCTCGTTTCACATCGCATCTCATGAGACCTAACATTACCCAATGCATTTGAGTGCTCTCTGGGCGCACCCATCTCAAAGGTTTCATGAATATTCTTCCCACATAAATATTCTTACTACATAAATATTATTTCCACATAAATAATCATACATAATCAACCTTACATAATCATAAGGTCACCATTGGAAAGAATTGGGTACCGCAATCATGACATAAAGCATAACCAATGAGAGTGTCATGAAAGATTGAATGAAAGAAAGGGATAAGAACATAAATTGATATTAATAGGGTAAAATAGTTTTATAAAATGGTATGTGATGTAAAATATAAGATAAAACATAGAAAAAATTTATTTGAGATACATTAGTAATAAAACATTTTTGTGCGGTTTTAAGGAAAATACTATAGAGCTTTTAAAATATAAAAGAGGAAAATATTTTACATAAAACCAGAATTGAACTAAAAATGATTTCATAATAAAAATACTGATTTTATATATACAATGGTGGATTAAAACATGCGATAGAGTTCACTGGATATTGGGTAAAAATTTGGGAAGTTCCCTTAAAATGAGTGTGCTTATTGGGAAGCATCAAGGGGGGATACAAATAAAAGAATGCATATCCCTGAAAGAATAAGTGAGGTGGATCTTGGAACATGATTTTAGAGAATATAAATATAATTTATAATTATTACATAAAAATAATAGACAACTACATTTTGGTAATAATAAAGATTGAGCAACCAGAAGGAATAAAAAAAGTTCGGGTAGAATCCATTATGGTGTATCCGCATAGTATCAGGTGTAACTAAGACTGATTTATGGGTGAGATAAAGGGTTTATAATCACTTATAAAACATTATGGAAGTATGGGGGAGGTGAGAAAACATACCCCACCAGATGGTATTACACATAGAATGCATAGCATAGAGAACTATCTTGATTAAGACAGAAAATGAGAGGATCCTTTACCTTAATTCTGGTGGTGTCCTCCACTTATTATTATTGAACTAAATAATCAAATTAGGTTTATAAATTAATAATTACAGAACGTATTTTATATATAATTGGTTTATTATAATCATTTTAAGTTCATTTATAATTGTTTTTATTGGTTATGAGGTTCAATTATAAATGTTTGGGCTCATTTGATTTCTTTATTTTAATGACTGGTTCGCTTATATTCATGGTTGGATAAACATGTAAGATGATAGTTTTTTTTCATAATTAAATTTATTTTATTTTAGTGAAAATACTAGAAATTACATGGTTTTAGATTTAATTTGGAAACTTATAGTGAAGTCGAATAATTATATAAAACCAAAGTGGATATCGGTTTGCTTATAGCCACACACGCAGCATACCTCTGACTGTCATCAGCTCAGCAACTTGATCAGCATCTGGTAGATCTATGGCCTTAACCGAGATAGAATTATGACTACATGATGCCTAACCTCCCTACGGTGCTACTCTAGTTACTAGACACTGACCCCCTCAGTTGGGTCCTCCTGTCTTTTCCACTTCTTCTATGTGCAGTTGAGCTTCCACTACCTCACCTGGTACTAATCCCAAACTAACCCCAGATGCCACCGTTTGTCCCGGTCCATACCATTCAACTATCGTAGAAGGATTCCTACAAAACATCTCAAGATTTATGACTTGTCCACATGTTCAAAACTTCTTTGGAGGCATATCTCACTAATTCTAGACATGCCCATACTGCCCACACTAAAAGAAAACCACAGATTAACTACCACAAGGTGGTCTAGCCGATTCCATGGCCTTTTTTCCTGGATGGAACTCATCCAGAGCTCACCTCTTGATATCTAAACCATAAACTAAAGACACCAACCGTATTATAAAGGTTTTTCTATCATTTTTTAATTGGAAATGATTGTTTTATTTACCACCTCTAAGAACGATGTAAACTATAAAATGTCTACCTATACCTTAATGGTGTCAAGTAAGCTATATTCGAAATGCCTCACCTTCGAGGTGTCATCGCTTACCATACCTAGTGAAAAAGCGAGATAGCTCAGTATAGGTATTGCAATGTCAATGATGGACATGTCACCCTTTTGGAGTCTATATAACTCTCGATCTCTCTCTTCCCTCATCATATCTGATAAAAAGATCTCAAAAAACAGTCCTTGAAGTCATTATATTCTAGTGATTTATGTCTAAAACCCTGAACATGCACATCCCACCAATGCTTCTTTGGTCCTCTCAGCATTTACGTCGCTAGTTTAAAACACTTCTCTAGAGGTGTCTCGTGCTACTCAAAGATCATCTGCATTCTCTCTATCTAGTTTCCAGCGGCATATGGAACGCCCTCAACCTGAAAAAGTGGTGGTTGTTGTGACTCGAAATTCAGAATCAGATTTTCCATAGATGGATCTATACCCTACTCACCTATGGAAATGTAACATCCCAAGTAAGTAATGAATAATAGATATTTTTATCTATGTCTATTAATGATTAAGATAGTGTTATAGAGGCTTAAAATGAAAGTAAATACAATCTTATGCATGAAATACACTAATATTCTTAAAAGATTGTTTTACTGCCTTTTGATGGCAAACCATTTTTGAATCTATATTTTGACAATTTTATAAACTATATTTGTCAAAATAAACTTATCCTTTATGATTGGGACATCAAAATTTACCTTGTGTGAATTTTTGGTATTTTTCTGACAATGTTCATTTTTTAATGAATAGTGAAAAATACTGCATTTTACATCAAAACTTCTTTTTAATCTAATTTATTTATATGATTAGATTATGTTTTGAATTGGTTTTGAAGTGAAATTAGAATATATTTTTACCAATTTATCCAATGGGGGTCATTGGAATCAATTTCACTTTGGAATTAGACTTAAACTGGTGTCAATCTTTTGATACTTATTGTTTTGTAAAAACACGCTATTTGCCCTGGCAGCGGGAATTAATTATTAAATTAATTAATGTGACTTATATGATTTGAATTTTGTAAAATAGACTTCATTTTTGAATTCGGAATATCAAATATAGCTTAGGGTGAATTTTTGGTAATTTTCTGAAAAACTTCAATTTTTGATGAATAGTGAAACCACTAAGTGGTAATCAAGCAAACTGATTTTTTCAGTTAAATGAAAGTTTACCACTAATGTGTATTGAATTTTGAAAATCCGACATACATGGTTGTAATTAAGAAGTAAAATGTGGTTCAATGAGATTAAAATAATTTTTTTGGTGAATAGTAACTTATTAAGTTCTTAATCGCGATTAGTGGTAATTAGGGTAGTTTAAGGTATAAATAATGATTTAATAATATAAAATGACCTAGACACATGTCCCAACCTTATTGGTTGTGTCATGGCCGACCAAGACAAGCCATGGGTCAACCTGGGGACCCCATTGATCCACTTTTGTTGGGAAATGACATAAATTACTTTTTATTTAATGTTAAAGTGAAAATGACACAAACATAATATGTTTTGCGAAAACAATTTTTCAGTGGGGTTATACAAGTCCAAATTTTGATTATAAATAGTCATTGGAAAGATAAAAAGATTTCCTATACCATATTATTTTTTTTATAATTTTTAGACATTAAATAAATTTAATTATTTATGACAAAATAATGATGCAGCGATGACACCACTATTTGACGATTTAAATAAAATGGAAAGATAATGTAATATCTATGAACTACACATGTCCAAAACCAATTGGATGATTGGATTTAGAAACCTTATCACCTTATCCACGAATTCTATCAATGTGGG
Source organism: Viscum album (assembly GCA_963277665.1). Lineage (NCBI taxonomy): Eukaryota > Viridiplantae > Streptophyta > Magnoliopsida > Santalales > Viscaceae > Viscum > Viscum album. The sequence goes on along the minus strand of OY728129.1, from coordinate 1,453,200,059 downwards.
TCCTTTTAAAACCGAAACACATTTTCAAATAAAGTAATGTTTCTTTACTTTCCAAAAGTGCCCCTCCTCTCCCCTTATAAAAGGCCCCCACCTCTACCTCATTTCACACACTCTTCAAGCCTTTGGCTTGGCCAACCCCTGCCCATTTGCTCTCTCCACATCCCTCTCCTCATCATAGAGGATTACCTTTGGGCAGAATCCTTTCAAAGGAAGCCTTTAATCTCAACTCAAAAGGAGTTACACTTTTAAAGGTAATTCATTCTCTCATGTTCATTTGTTTTATTTTGCTTCTCCAACCCCCTAAACTCTTTTTATTTACTTCTTTTGTAACAACACCAGTATCTTAAATATACTAGGATGTTGTTATAAGATTTATTTGAGCTACACTCTCACACAACTACATCAAATGGTTAGAGAACATAAGGTTTCCGTGGATGGCGAAATTCTGCCTCCCGAAACGATGATTGTTCAACACTCCTTTAACACCTTCAAAGGTGGCCAATTATGATGTCACTATTTTTATATATGATATATAATATGTTTATGTTTTCCTTAAACTTCTGTTTTTTTCATTTTGGGCATACCTTTATGATTTCCATTATGGGTAAAACACGATATCTTCATTTTAGGAAGTGCGGACTACCGCCCCCTAAAAGTGATTTGATTCGTTAATACCATATGTGGGATGTGTAAAGGATAAAGTTAATGATATTATATATGTTATTATACTGGAATTATAATATACTCTTATATCATTATGATTCCATTCCAGAAAATATGAAATAGAAATGGAAGTAGCGTTCATGCGTACGTACGGCTTACCGTCTCCATGAACGGTGCATTTCATTTCTTACCTCTAAATGTGATTTAATATTATAAATGAATGTATGTACTGGATATATATGACATATATGATATCTACATCATGAATACCATTCTGGATATAATGAACCTTTGACCAAATTAACAACATGTAAGTATAAGAAGTCTATTTTTGACTTAAGAACCAAATACCGACAAAATGAACATTATTAACTTAAATGATTACATGATGTTCATAACATGGAATAAAAGGAATAATGAACTTGAAAAAGATTCATAAGCAAGTAGAGATTAACTCAAGTTTATTATTCAGGAGTTTAAAGAACGGTCGTGTCAAGTCGGATACGAGGTATGGGACTTCGTCTCAATCTCCTTTCGTTGAGGCATATTTTATTTTATACACAACTTTCTTTTATACGGTGTATAAACCCCTTTGACTTTTACGTTTATTCAAAAGGAATATTTTTTATACGAGGCGTTTACTAAACGACAAAAGGGAATGTTTTTGTCGTAAGTATGCGGTGACAACGACTTCTCCGCCGTCATGACCGTTATTTGAGTTTCGGCTTCCTCTACAAGCCATACCTTCTTTTTAAAAGAAAAATAAATACCATGTTTTACTTTTCTTTTATTTTGGTATTGAAAATGGTTTTCATAATATTTTTATATCAATGTGTGGTATTGATATCTTGTGATTGAATGGTGGAAATGTTATGTTTCCTTTATGCATGTTTCATGTGATATGATTATGTTATGGTTCTTGGGCATCATTATGAAGACGGGTGGTTCCGTGATAAACTAAGGGCGGGTGAGCCCGTTATAGCTCTCCAATGCATTGGGTAACGTGAAGGAGTGAAACGTTAAGGTTTTTCCGAAGAGATTTTAGGGAATATACTGTGATGGGTATTCCAAACATAACCAAGAGGGTTACTCCCTACGTAAGAATGTTATGAATGCCTCAAGTTACCTTTGTGTCTTATGATTTCTATGATTTATTCATGATTTTATGAGGTATGTTAAAGTGACTATGTTTTATGGGTAAAGTATGATTTCATTCTTATGTATATATGAACTCATGTTTCCTTTCCAGGTTTTTTTATAACCCTTACAGAGCTTTTTATGCTCACCCCAAGTTTTTTCAAAATGTTTTTCACAGGACTTAAAGTGGAATAAGGTCAAGGATGGGATCAAGGGAATTTCATGCTATCTAAAACATGGAATCTAGACATCTTTCTTTTTAAGAGTTTTTATTTTATGGAGACTTAGTAGAAGTTTCTACTTTGTAATCTTTTAAGATGTAATAGTTATGTTCTAATTCTCTAAAACTCTAAACCTGAAAAGATCCTCAATGTGAATTATTCATTTAATTCAATATTAAGTAAGGTTTAAGGCTGGGGCCTTATAGTTGGTATCAAAGGTCAGTTTAGATAATTTAGGAGTTAGAATTCTATTAAATGATTATCCAAAAGTGTTTTTTGGTCAAATTGAAGTGATATAGCATTTAAAGATTACCATGTTGCTTCATCTAAGACAGGTTTGTTCAGAATGGTTTTCCACAGAAGAAACAGGGAAGCTGTGCTAGGAAGGCATACAGAAGGAAATAACCTTCCGAATCAGCATCCAGAAATGGTCGGAATTGGAACTGAACAGTTTGTTGCAGTAATGGCGCAGTTGACTCAAGCGATAAATGGCGGTGGTATCCATGCATGAGATCAGCCAGAAAAACCGCAGAGGAACATGTCAGTGGTGGAACATTTCATGAGGCAACATCCACCATCATTCAGAGGATCATCTGACCCTGTGCTAGCTGAAGGGTGGATTAAAGCACTGGAGAAGATTTTTGATGTCATGGGGTGTTCAGACAATCAAAAGGTTAGTCTTTCCATTTACCGTTTGGAGGGTGAAGTAGATCAGTGGTGGTCTATGGTTAAAAATATCAGGGACGCCGATGAGATTGATGCTCTTGACTGGGATGAATTCAAAGGTATGTTTCTTGAGAAGTATTTTCCTAAGGCTGTTCGACTTAGGATGGAAAAGCAATTCTTGGAATTGAGGCAAGAGGAAGACTCAGTGGCTGCCTATGAAGAAAGGTTCACTCGATTGGCAAGGTATGCTCCAAATTTTATCCGGGACCTTGATAGTAAAATCAATCGTTTCTACTCAGGATTAAATCCAAAGTATCGAAGGGCATTAGCTTCTCGTGAGTTTAAAAGTTATGAAAAGCTTGTTCGATGTGCTGAGAAGGTGGAAATGGAGTTTGCCGATGATCAAGTGTTCTATAACAACCAGCAAAAGAAGAGACCGAGGTGGCAGGAGAAAGGTAAGAATTCTTCAAAAAAGTCTGATGGTAAGAGAACTAAGTTTCCAGTTTGTGATAAATGTGGCAAAAGGCATGCTGGGGAATGTCTTCTGAATTCTGGGAAGTGCTACCGATGTGGTAAGATGGGACATAAGGCTCGTGATTGCACTGAAAAGGATCAACGTGAAGGTAAGAACAAATTTGATTTACAGTTAGTGAAATGTTATAAGTGCAATGAGATGGGTCACTATGCAAACGAGTGTCCGACAAAGAGCTTGAGTGATGGGAAGCAGTTAGACTACAAGAAGAAAGGGGTGGTGAAATCCTTTGAATCTAATTCAGCAGATGTCAGTCCATCAAATAGAGATTCGTAGCTTCCTTGGTTTGGCGGGCTATTACCGAAGGTTTGTTAGAAATTTTTCACGGTTATCTAGTCCAATGACTAAGCTAACTCGAAAAGGTGTTAAGTTTATCTGGACAAAAGAATGTGATGATTGTTTTCAGGAATTGAAAAGAAGATTGGTGAATGCTCCAGTTTTTGCACTACCTTCCAGGAATGGTGAGTTTGTTATACACAGTGATGCTTCATTGAAAGGACTTGGTTGCGTCCTAATGCAGAATGATCAGGTAATTGCTTATGCATCACGACAGTTGAAAACTCATGAGGTAAATTACCCTACACATGATTTGGAACTAGCTGCTGTTGTTTTTGCTTTTAAAATTTGGAGGCATCATTTTTATGGAGTAAAGTGTGAAATATATACCGATCACAAAAGTTTAAAGTATATATTCAGTCAGAAAGAGTTAAACATGAGACAAAGGAGATGGCTGGAATTAATCAAAGATTATGATAGTACAATTCATTACCATCAGGGAAAAGCAAATAAAGTGGCTGATGCTTTGAGTCAAAAAAGTAATGCTTCATTAACAATGTTGCGTTTGGAACGTGATCCTTTGGTTAAGGATTTGATGAACTTTGGCATAGAAGTTGTTGGTGCAGGAATTCCTTCTTTTTTGTTTCAGGTATCAGTGAAATCATCTCTATCAGATAAAATCAAGCAAACACAGAAGCAAGAATGTAAGTTGCAGAAAAGGGTAGAGCTGGTTCAGAAAGGTAAGTTGCATGAATTCAACATTGATAGTGGTTGCGTTTTGAGATTTGGGAAGAGATTGTGTGTGCCTTGTGATTCACAGTTGAAGATAGAGTTGTTATGTGAAGCTCATAGTTCTCCGTTTTCAGTTCATCCGGGAAGTACTAAGATGTATAGAGATCTGTGGGAGTATTACTGGTGGGATGGAATGAAAAGAGATATTGCTGATTTTACTGTGAAGTGTTTGACATGTCAGCAGGTTAAAGCAGAACGGCAGTTACCAAAAGGGATGCTTCAGCCTTTACCAGTGCCAGAGTGGAAATGGGAGAATATATCCATGGACTTTGTTGTTGGATTACCAAAGACATCTCGAGGTAATAATGCAATCTGGGTTATTGTTGATCGCTTGACCAAATCTGCTCATTTCCTTGCTATACGAGATACTTTCTCTCTTGATCAACTTTCCCGTTTATATCTTAAAGAGATAGTCAGGTTACATGGAGTTCCTCTCTCCATTGTATCAGATCGTGATCCCAGGTTTACTTCTAATTTTTGGAAAGGCCTTCAGAAGTCGTCGGGTACTGAATTAAATTTTAGTACAGCTTTTCAACCTCAGTCAGATGGGCAGTCAGAACGAACAATTCAGACATTGGAGGATGTGCTACGAGCTTGTTCTATGGATTATCAGGGAAGTTGGGACCAACATCTTTCTTTGGTTGAGTTTTCATATAATAACAGTTTTCATTCTAGTATACAGATGGCACCATTTCAGGCATTATATGGGATGCGGTGTCGAACTCCAGCTTTCTGGGATGAAGTGGGTGAAAGGAAGTTGATGGGACCAGAATTGGTAGAAGAGATGGCAGAAAAAGTTCAGTTGATTCAGAAACACATGAGAACAGCTCAGAGCAGGCGGAAGAGTTATGCGGATAACCGGAGGAAGGATCTATCTTTTGAGGTAGGTGATCATGTTTTTCTCAAGGTTTCTCCTTGGAAAAGTGTGATGAGATTTGGTAAGAAAGGAAAGTTGAGTCCAAGGTTCATTGGACCATACGAAATTCTGGAAAGAGTTGGATCAGTTGCATACCGAGTGGCTTTACCTCCGAGTTTATCTCAGGTACACAATGTTTTTCACGTTTTGATGTTGAGAAAGTATATGCCAGATCCATCTCATGTTTTGAGTCTAGAGGGAGTTCAGCTGAAAGAGAACCTATCTTATGAAGAACAAACAGTCCAGATTCTTGACCACAGGGAGCAGGTATTACGGAATAAGGTGATTCATCAGGTAAAGGTTTTGTGGAAAAACCATGTGATTGAAGAGGCAACATGGGAATCTGAAAATGCAATGAGGGATAAGTACCCTCATTTATTTGATAAGTAAATAAATTGCGGGGACGCAATTTTCTAAAGGGGGGAAGGATGTAACATCCCAAGTAAGTAATGAATAATAGATATTTTTATCTATGTCTATTAATGATTAAGATAGTGTTATAGAGGCTTAAAATGAAAATAAATACAATCTTATGCATGAAATACACTAATATTCTTAAAAGATTGTTTTACTGCCTTTTGATGGCAAACCATTTTTGAATCTATATTTTGACAATTTTATAAACTATATTTGTCAAAATAAACTTATCCTTTATGATTGGGACATCAAAATTTACCTTCTGTGAATTTTTGGTATTTTTCTGACAATGTTCATTTTTTAATGAATAGTGAAAAATACTGCATTTTACATCAAAACTGCTTTTTAATCTAATTTATTTATATGATTAGATTATGTTTTGAATTGGTTTTGAAGTGAAATTAGAATATATTTTTACCAATTTATCCAATGGTGGTCATTGGAATCAATTTCACTTTGGAATTAGACTTAAACTGGTTTCAATCTTTTGATACTTATTGTTTTGTAAAAACAAGCTATTTGCCCTGGCAGCGGGAATTAATTATTAAATTAATTAATGTGACTTATATGATTTGAATTTTGTAAAATAGACTTCATTTTTGAATTCGGAATATCAAATATAGCTTAGGGTGAATTTTTGGTAATTTTCTGAAAAACTTCAATTTTTGATGAATAGTGAAACCACTAAGCGGTAATCAAGCAAACTGATTTTTTCAGTTAAATGAAAGTTTACCACTAATGTGTATTGAATTTTGAAAATCCAACATACATGGTTGTCATTAAGAAGTAAAATGTGGTTCAATGAGATTAAAATAATTCTTTGGTGAATAATAACTTATTAAGTTCTTAATCGCGATTAGTGGTAATTAGGGTAGTTTAAGGTATAAATAATGTTTTAATAATATAAAATGACCTAGACACATGTCCCAACCTTATTGGTTGTGTCATGGACGACCAAGACAAGCCATGGGTCAACTTGGGGACCCCATGGATCCACTTTTGTTGGGAAATGACATAAATCACTTTTTATTTAATGTTAATGTGAAAATGACACAAACATAATATGTTTTGCGAAAACAATTTTTAAGTGGGGTTATACAAGTCCAAATTTTGATTATAAATAGTCATTGGAAATCTAAAAAGATTTCCTATATCATAGTAATTTTTTTATAATTTTTAGACATTAAATAAATTTAATTATTTATGACATAATAATGATGCAGCGATGACATCATTATTTGACGATTTAAATAAAATGGAAAGATAATGTAATATCTATGAACTACACATGTCCAAAACCAATTGGATGAGTGGATTTAGAAACCTTATCACCCTATCCACGAATTCTATCAATGTGGGTCCTTTTAAAACCGAAACACATTTTCAAATAAAGTAATGTTTCTTTACTTTCCAAAAGTGCCCCTCCTCTCCCCTTATAAAAGTCCCCCACCTCTACCTCATTTCACACACTCTTCAAGCCTTTGGTTCGGCCAACCCCTTCCCATTTGCTCTCTCCACATCCCTCTCCTCATCCTAGAGGATTCCCTTTTGGCAGAATCCTTTCAAAGGAAGCCTTTAGGCTCAACTCAAAAGGAGTTACACTTTTAAAGGTAATTCATTCTCTCATGTTCATTTGTTTTATTTTGCTTCTCCAACCCCCTAAACTCTTTTTATTTACTTCTTTTGTAACAAAACCAGTATCTTAAATATACTAGGATGTTTTTATAAGATTTATTTGAGCTACACTCTCACACAACTACATCAAATGGTTAGAGAACATAAGGTTTCCGTGGATGGCGAAATTCTGCCTCCCGAAACGATGATTGTTCAACACTCCTTTAACACCTTCAAAGGTGGCCAATTATGATGTCACTATTTTTATATATGATATATAATATGTTTATGTTTTCCTTAAGCTTCTGTTTTTTTCATTTTGGGCATACATTTATGGTTTCCATTAGGGGTAAAACACGATATCTTCATTTTAGGAAGTGCGGACTACCGCCCCCTAAAAGTTATTTGATTCGTTAATACCATATGTGGGATGTGTAAAGGATAAAGTTAATGATATTATATATGTTATTATACTGGAATTATAATATACTCTTATATCATTATGATTCCATTCCAGAAAATATGAAATAGAAATGGAAGTAGCATTCATGCGTACGTACGGCTTACCGTCTCCATGAACGGTGCATTTCATTTCTTACCTCTAAATGTGATGTAATATTATAAATGAATGTATGTACTGGATATATATTACATATATGATATCTACATCATGAATACCATTCTGGATATAATGAACCTTTGACCAAATTAACAACATGTAAGTATAAGAAGTCTATTTTTGACTTAAGAACCAAATACCGACAAAATGAACATTATTAACTTAAATGATTACATGATGTTCATAACATGGTATAAAAGGAATAATGAACTTGAAAAAGATTCATAATCAAGTAGAGATTAACTCAAGTTTATTATTCAGGAGTTTAAAGAACGGTCGGGTCAAGTCGGATACGAGGTATGGGACTTCGTCTCAATCTCCTTTCGTTGAGGCATATTTTATTTTATACACAACTTTCTTTTATACGGTGTATAAACCCCTTTGACTTTTAAGTTTATTCAAAAGGAATCTTTTTTATACGAGGCGTTTACTAAACGACAAAAGGGAATGTTTTTGTCATACGTATGCGGCGACAACGACTTCTCCGCCGTCATGACCGTTATTTGAGTTTCGGCTTCCTCTACAAGCCATACCTTCTTTTTAAAAGAAAAATAAATACCATGTTTTACTTTTCTTTTATTTTGGTATTGAAAATGGTTTTCATAATATTTTTATATCAATGTGTGGTATTGATATCTTGTGATTGAATGGTGGAAATGTTATGTTTCCTTTATGCATGTTTCATGTGATATGATTATGTTATGGTTCTTGGGCATTATTATGAAGACGGGTGGTTCTGTGATAAACTAAGGGCGGGTGAGCCCGTTATAGCTCTCCAATGCATTGGGTAACGCGAAGGAGTGAAACATTAAGGTTTCTCCGAAGAGATTTTAGGGAATATACTGTGATGGGTATTCCAAACGTAACCAAGAGGGTTACTCCCTACGTAAGAATGTTATGAATGCCTCAAGTTACCTTTGTGTCTTATGATTTCTATGATTTATTCATGATTTTATGAGGTATGTTAAAATGCCTATGTTTTATGGGTAAAGTATGATTTCATTCTTATGTATATATGAACTCATGTTTCCTTTCCATGTTTTTTTATAACCCTTACTGAGCTTTTTATGCTCACCCCAAGTTTTTTCAAAATGTTTTTCACAGGACTTAAAGTGGAATAAGGTCAAGGATGGGATCAAGGGAATTTCATGCTATCTAAAACATGGAATCTAGACATCTTTCTTTTTAAGAGTTTTTATTTTATGGAGACTTAGTAGAAGTGTCTACTTTGTAATCTTTTAAGATGTAATAGTTATGATCTAATTCTCTAAAACTCTAAACCTGAAAAGATCCTCAATGTGAATTATTCATTTAATTCAATATTAAGTAAGGTTTAAGGCTGGGGCCTTATAGGAAATCCCGTTTAAGACACATACTAGATTAGATCAAAGTGGCTCGTCAAGCCACATCCCAAACTCTGCCAAACCCGGCTGCTCGGCCTACAATGGATCATTATCCTGATCTTTCCTATGAGCCTATACTTTCAACTCTTGCTCTAATTATCTCGCAAATGTCTGAACCACATCATTCTCTTGCGGTGTTGTACCGTCACCCGCCTGATGTACCATCGATCCATCTAGGAGGAACCCATTGAATACCATAAATGGTCAGACACCCAACATATATAACAATATATATATAATGCATAAAATTAAAGTAGTAAAGAGGTAGCTCAAAAATAAATACCCTTACTCTCCCCCACCACAACCATGCCCCATGGAATCTCGGCCCCCGGCCTCCTTACCATCCCCCAACAGAACCAAGTATCATACTAACATTAGGCCAAGCCCATCTTGATAACCTACATTGCCTCAACCTGATGAATGAGTTGCCCAATATTGATAGTCACACAACCTCAAACTGACAACCAGGATGCTCAATCCAGGTGATCAACATCACCTCAGTCATAGTAACATTCCCGCAAATACAATCATGTCCCAATCTCATGCCACATTTAATTTTACATATTTTACATCATGGAATGTTACATTGAAATAAACAGGTAATTATATCAGGTATTCACCTTTTACATTATACAATAATCTATAGCATGGAAATTGATTTTATTCACATGGTATTATCACTTCACAAAGCATTCATGTAGATAACAAATTGAAATACCCAAATAATTTTGTTATCAAGATACATGAAAACTCACCTTGCTATACTGAGTTAATGTCCAATTCTCCCTTATCATCCCGAGTCAAGGGTCACATATCAAAACCAATAATCATCACAATCCAAGTGATACAGCAAGGTGGAAATCAGATAGATAACAATATGATAAAATTTATAATATCAATTCCCACCCAAGGATACATGGTCCATCCCTCATACCTCGGGCTGTAAGCAGCCAAGCACAGGCTAGAAACCCAGTTCTAAAAAACCTATCTCCAGTCTACCATATCCCAAATAGTAATCCAATATAAATAAAAAATAAGTCTCGACAACATCAGTAGTCAATATAAAGATTCTACTAAATACCTATAAATAATAACCCCATGTGATTGCACATTGTAATGTCATGGACCTGAACAGCCACCCGAATAGTGCTAAATGGGTCAGCTGTTTCCACATTAGGCACAATTCCCAAAAATCCAATCTTCCAACTAACCACGAGGGTGTAAACACTTATAGTAGACAGGGTATACCCTCTTGGAGTAAAAAAGGATCTTTTAGGATAATATAAAATTAAATAATTTGTAGGCTCGAACTAGACCCGCACAACAACAAAAATATTAGGTAAAAAAGCAGAAACAATATAGAACCTAGTTTAGTGGAATGTAAAAAAATAGAATACTTAAACCACTTTTAATAACTACATGAACATACAATCCTAGTATCCATAGAAAGTCATGATATAAGAAGTGTCCAATTTCTAACCAAAAGTTGCTATGATAAACAACGTATTATTGTTGATACATGAACAAAAGGGAAAAAACTAAACTACCGCTAGGCATGACCTCAAGGCCCATACAATATAATATGATCTAACTCTGAAAGCTGATCTCTCTCTTGCACGTAAATCCATAAATTCTACAGCTGTCCCAAATGGCTCGTCCAGGGTGTAGGAAAAATCAATGTAGGATACCACCAAATGGTGCATCCCTATTATAAGTTTTTAAGTAGTCATGAATCCATAAGAAATGTAACCAACACAATACACAATGTAAACACCACCTCCACTAGTTTTCAGTATCCACCATGGAGTATCACTTGCTTTAGCCAATGTCATAATCTCATTCACATTTCCCAGAACCATCTGGTTCCTGAAACCACATGTTTGAAGTTCCAACGTCCTGAAGGTACACCCATGAAATTTTAACCTGACACCATTTACCTTCTGACACCTTGCTTCGCAAGTACTGGCGTCCTGTGTGCACAACCAAGTAGTAGTAACACATAACCATGTGCCTCCTGACACCTTTTGTACCAAGTACCGATGTCCCATTGGCATGTCGAAGCAGTAGTAACCTGAAACCATGTTCTTCCTAAGAGAGAGTGTCTCAAGTACTGATGTCTCATAGGAACTGCCATGCTGCAGTAACCCAACACCATGTGCCTCATGACACCTCGGGTTTCATGTACCGATACCCCGTAGGCAAGCTTGAGAAGTATTAACCCAACCTTATGTGACTCCTGGCACTTCATCTCTAAATTACAGATGTTCCATAGGCATATTCAGATAATTCGATGTCCCTTATCCTTTCACGTTAATTCATACGACAAGCACCCACAAACCAATAGTACCTTAACTGCAACTATCGGTCGCATCTACCCACATGAGCAGTAAAACCCGCCTCATCACGTGGTCATTTGTATGCACATGTCCCAAAGTCATAAGTGAGCGGTAATCACCAATTATAGAAACATAGACACAATATCTCTGACAACTCATGTCCCTATGAACATCTGGCTCAAGAATCTGATGTCCATTCCATCCATATAACACGGGACATGCCCAACCTAATAGTCACATTACCTCAATCTGAAGACTATGATGCCCAATCACATGATCAAAACCACACAATACATCCCAGTCTATATCAAACCTTTAATATACATCACTCAAAAGTATCTGGGTCCTGCCCAACACAACCCCAAGGGTTCCAGTATATGGATTTCTATAATTACATATTTATCACATTATACAATCCACATTAAACAAAAAATAAAAACCTAAAAAATGATTTGCACTAGCCCAACGACTATCACATAGTAGTGATGATGTCTTAAATTCCTTTAAATTGTGTAATAATTATTTACCAAAATAAAAATAATAATTTTAAATTAATTAAAATAATTATAACAATTTTTCCACCACTCAGAAAAAATGCCCCAAAGAGTAACGACCTCTTTCCCAACCTCTCTCAAACAATTAAGGAAATAAAAAATTATCAAAGACATCTGTTGTGTCTAACAATTAATTCCATCTACAATAGTAGATAAAATGTGTGACACTCAAAAATAACTAAAGATAACCAAAAGGCTACACCACCCAAATTTCTACAAAAACAAAAAAACATGGTATGCACCACCTACCTCATTCTCCTAAAATGATCCTCATCTGGTAATAGCCTCTATTTTGGTCTAGAACTAGGTTGATCTACAAAAAGAGAATTAAATATGAAACCCCTATAACCATTTTAGAAAAAAAATCAAGATTAAAGGATTTATGGGAATCAATAGATCACACGTGGGGTTCTAACACATCTGACAACGATCAAAATCGTGTTGATATAGACGATCGGGAGAAAAAATGAATTCTAACACTGCTTGTTCATGAACCCGGATAAAATCCTATTCTCTCCCCCACCAAAAGGTCTACTACCCATTTAAATAAAAAAAATTAAAATACATGTTGTGTATATTTGACTACACACTGTGTGTATCATTTAATTGTTCCTAAGATGGCTGAAATTTCATCGAGGACCTACCGACATGACTATATGGAATGTATGTGGTTGTACACAATGTTTCCTTGGTTTTCCTTATAACTCACTAATATACCTATGTGCCATGTTTATCCCCATACACATCTATACTACATGGTTTGTACTATGAGTGCACATTTTATACTTGGATAAACCCCACTATTTGGCCAACATGCATATATGCCATGTATGAACTTCTCACACTGTAAGGGTACATGACATGTACTGGGAACTACATAGTGTGTAACCTAGAAATTTCCAAAACTGCCAAGTTTTTCCCTTGTTATCTCAAAAACAAATCAAACATAGAAAACAAATTAACATGTGCATTAAATTAAATACTGGTTTCTTATAGAATGAAAAATAATTTGTTTTATTATAAGAAATTTACCCAAAAAAAGTGTTTCAATCCCATTCACATAATGTGTGAAATAAAAATTGGATGTCGGTAAAATTAAATTAAAATTAATGAACCACAAGAACGTTTTCCAATTCCTAATAAAAATATCTTTGCGAAAAAATCGGTATTTAGGAACAATCTGAATGATGATGTATAGGATTTTAGAAATAGGTCTAGATGAGTTTGTAAAATTATTCCCAAGATGATGTAGTGGATTTTAATGAAACAATTAACCTACTTCCATGATTATAGTCTATAATAATGTTCCATCCCATGGAATCATATTGAAAATAGAAAAACAATTATAGGATATGAAATATTCCTTATTGAATAGATATATGGATAATGAAATGTATCTTGTGTAGCCAAATAGTTTTCTACATGACAATGAAAGAATAAGGGTATATCAATTAATAAAATAATTATAAGACTTTATTGATTCCCTGAGGGATTGGTACAAATTGATTGATAATTTTCAAGAATATCTGATATTTTGGAATGCAAATGTAAAATGAACACTAGAGAATAATTAAATTGTATTTTTACACTATTTTTTATTTTATAAAATAATGATATCATCATTAAAAGTGTTCTTAAATGTAATTACAATTAAATTTCCAAAAAAGATAAAGCAATAATTTGAGTTTTTAAGGAATTGGGAATGATTATAGTTCATAATTTGAACGTTTATATAATAATAAATTTCTCAGTTTCCTGTCACAATAAATGTATTCTAGAATATTATGATTGATTATTGATGAATAAAATTATTAACCTGTGTATACATCCATTCAAGTGAAGATGAAATTATCTATAGATATTGATGGTTAGAATGAAAATCAAGGAGAATTTAATTTTCATTGGATACTAGATTTATCAAATAGTATCTACAAAATATAATTTATGTATTCTTATTATATATGGTAGATTTTAGTGTGAACCAATTTCATTAAATTGTATGGATTCTAAAATGGTTATTATATGTAAAATAGATTCCATGAAATATGAGCTATAATAGAATAATTAAAATTTGTTTAATATCCCCATTGTTATTGATTTTAACATAGAAGGTGTTTGTAATTATTTTATGTCCACATCATGTGTAAATTTTTGTGATTGATATAAGAGTTATAAATGTGAAAAATGGTGCTTAATAAAATGGAGTATTATAGATGGAGAATTTGATTCTTATAGGAGTGCTTATATTCAAATGATATGAATTAATAAGAAGTTAAATAATTTTAGGATATTTTTAACCTCTTAGAATCAATTTTGATAATCAATGTGATACATACCACTCCAAAAATAATTTAATACACTCAATGTACATGAATTTTAATGTAATAGTTTTATTTATAAATAGATTGTGGGTAATTGAGACATTATAAATGATTTTTTTTCATGATCAAGACTAGTTTGATAGTACACTCACCAACTCTATATTTATGGGAATATTTTAGTTTATAATGATGAACATTAATGTTCATACCATCCTATATCAACAAGGAACCCTATTTATTTACCATAAGAAGATATATATTATATTTTTTACAAGGGATGTGTAATGAAGGATAGTTCTTATTGTAGTCTATATTTTTCCATCACAATGTTAATAAATAAGATGTTCATTCACTATATTAATACTTTTACTCCTTGGTAATAGTTATTTTGAAATACGTGGAAATATATTATGTGGATAATACATTTATTGATTGGGAGATCATATTTTAACCTGAAAACTTTATTCTTATAACCCAGAGATGAGTTTCTATGAAATAGAGAAATCTAAATTGTGTTATGGTATCTATAGGTTTTTATCCCAACAATGGATATGATTTTGTGTTATTAAATGTGATTTTTATATTAAATAATTTGTTTCAAATTATTTTCTGTGGATAAAATAAAATCTAGAGGGTTAATTAATTTTCTATAGTAATTGTTTATAAATTTATCCATATTGTTAAACTTCAATTAAATGTTTTATGGGAAATTTGACAAGTTTTTTTTATAGATTGTATGGAATGGATGTAGTATGAAAAGGTTCATGATACATTTAGGTATTTATAGATTTTTTTTTTGAAAAAATGACTGGATTCCCTAGATGAATTTTCATAATAAGGTTATTCTTTATTAGAATGTTAACCTTGTAGGTCAATTTATCCATATGTATAATTATCATTTATTAATAACGTAATGATAACGAAAACCATAAAAATAAAATTCGAATATGCATGATTTCCTATAAGAAAGGATTCTCACATATGCCTTATTTTCTAGAATTTTGACAATAAATCTGATGGCGTGGTTATGAATAATAGATCCATTTAATATTTATCCCACAAGAATTAAAAACTATTAGGATGAATTTATGGAATATTTATCTTTGTAAACATCAATGGTGGTCGGGTAAGAATCAATCCATAATTATCCTCCAATATAAATCATTCTATAAGTATAATTTATGTTTCCTGCAATGATCATTTTCACGATGCATAAGCATGATCTCTTTTGTGTAAACATGAATTAAAACAATGTAATATCCCTATGAGAAAAACAAGTGGGTTATTTCCTTATATATATTAGGGTTGAAACATAGTAAAAAAATATTAAATGGGACATATTTATATGCTAATTCATTTCATCCCTTTCTTGACAAATTATCTTGGAACTAGTACAAATAATACCCATATTAGTGATAATATAATCGTTTTTTCGGACCAAAAAGTGTTAACTATTAGAAAATTATTAAAATCTACAGGATGTTATTAGTGATAAAAAATAATAGATTAGATAACATGTTATTAGTTATATATAAATCACTTATAAAGGAATACTTTATCAATGCTTCTTCAAGTGTGGCTAATGTTACCCCTTAATTAGTTCCTATACTAAGCTAGATAAAGGTCCCCATAATCATCATTTTAGTAGAATTAAAAAAGGTCCCCTATATCATTTCTTTTACTATCATTGATAATGGAGAATATTTTAGTAGTGTTCTATTAAATTTATATCACACTACAACAAAAAAACAAAAAATAATTATTTATTACATTAATAATTTAATTGAAATATCATTTACAACAAAAATAGATGAAGAAACATAATATTATATAAATCTCAATCACTTGATTGTAAATTCGAATGAGTATGTAAAAAATATCACATAAATTTAAGAAAAAGAAATATTCCATTTACATTGGACCCAAACCACAAGACATAATACTATTGAAGAAACCACCACACCATGATAAAAATAATTAAATAAAAAAAATTCAATTCTTATGTTAGTAATAATTTAAAGAAATAAATTAAATAGAAAGTATAAATTTTAAAATAAAAACATATAATTTGAGTAACAGATTTAAAACTGAGAATTGGATTAAGATAAAGATTATTTTTATACATTATCCCATTAATTATTTTTCTTAAACATAGGACACCTTTAACTATATCTCTACTATTGTGCACAAAAAATCACTACGGATTGAAGTCAATTTAATAAGAAATTATTTTTTAGAACATTCATTCAACTTTTACAACATTCCTTGTTTGTCTTTAAGAATTATCTTTGTAATAATTAATTAAAAATTCTAAGATAAAAATAATAAGAAAATTGAGTAATTAATGGAAGATAAAATTTTGTGAAAAAATATAAGATCATTTTCTCGGTATTGAAGATGTGATTCTTATTTTGACATAAAATGGAATATAAATATTTTTAAAACATAAACATTGATTCGAATTAACCACCCTATGTGTTAACATAACATGTGTTCAATTTCAATATGTCATAATTTAATTATGTATATTTTACCAAAATTTTGAGAAAATACAAGCTTATTTTATCAATTTTTTCTCGTGACATTATTTTAAACTAACACGAAACATTTATTTTAAAAACATGAACTTTAATTCATATAAAAAACATCAGATTTCATATTGATGTGTAGTTAGGTATTAGATGTAAAAAATTTATTATGGTTTGTTTTATTAAAGTTGGAAATTAATCTATGATCTTTTTCTTGGATATGGATATTTTCTATGTGTTTTCAACATAAAGAATTTTTTATATTGAAAAAATGCAATTCAGGTCAAATAGACCACATCCTATTTTAGATTAATGAATGGTTAAATCCTAAATGTGAAATATAATTTATGGAACATTTTTCAAATATAATGAAAAAAATCCATGATTTTATACTCATTTTTTGAAATTTGATTACTGTTTTAAACTATACTGTCATTTTTATATCAAAAATGTGAACTTCATTTCATATTGACAACTTCACATGTCTAATTAGAATGAGGTCAATTATTATATATGATGGTTGAATTATATATCATTTAAAATATGTTTCAAAGTAAACCAATATAATTTAATCTATATTATAGATTTGATGTATGTTTTAAAATAAAATTAAACATTCGTATTCAAAACACACACTTCTTTCCATATTGACTTGATGTTTTGTAAAATTTATGTGGACCAATTACAAATTTTTTGAAAGTAATATAAGTTTTTTGCTCATTTTTTCTAATTTTATATATGTTTTAATCTAAATGACACTAATATATTAAAAATAATCACTTTAAGTCACACTGACAATATCATGTGTCGTATTAAGATATGGTCGATTCTAATAGCTAAAAAATGAATTGGGTAATTTTATTCTAATGTTTGAAAAAAATACCAAAATAGTTCTTGGTTTTTCAATGTTATAATTTTGAAACTAAAATGGAAGTTTTATAATAAAAACGCATACTTCATGTCATATTAAAAACGTTACGTGTCATATTGGAATAAAGTAAATTTGATTTGGTAAAAATGAATCATGGATTGTTTTCTAAATGTTTAATATAAATTAGATATATTTTTTGGTGGTTTTTAACATGTGGAATGTTTTTTTAACAAAAATGGATCTTTTATATTGGAGACATATACTAAGTGTCCTACCAATCACATTTGGAATCATAATGATGTTTGGTCAATTACTATATCTCAAAATTGTATTATGGATTTTTTTAATAAATTTTATAAAAAACCAATATCATTTACTTGGTTTTTTATATATGATGTGCATTTTAATCTAATATTAAACTTTCATATAGATAACATACACATCAAGTAAATCCAAAAAAATTGGGTGTCGAATTGACATGTGGTCGATTCTAACATATCACAAAATAACGATAGATATTTTTAATAACTTTTAAAAAAAATTGAGCTTGTTTTCTCAGTGATGGTTTTGTGATGGGTGTTTTAAAGTTTAAAAACACTTATATAGAAAAGACAAACTTTTAGTTTTAACAACCTCTTCATCTATAATATTAACATATGATCTATTACTTCAAGATATAAATTTATTATGGATTATTTTCATAATCAATTGAAACAATCTATACTCATTTCCTTGATTTATTCTTTATGATAGAAATTTAAAACTAAAATGTAACATCTATTTGGAAAACTTGCACTTTGATCCATCCTGACCCCATTGTTTGTCAAAATTAGGCGTGGTCTATTCATAGACAACAAAAATGATTTAGGGATCTAAATACTTATTCTTGAAAATAATCAAAGATTGTTAATTTGGTTTTGGTTATGTGATGTGTTTTTAAACTAAAATGAAACATTTATAATGTAAACACACAAATAAAGTCATAAGAACCACAACAGTTTTCCGATTTACTTGGAATCAATTACTAAATGTTAGAAATGAAAAATAGTCCTTCTTCATAATTTTTATAAATAAATTATACTTTTTTTCATGGATTTGTCTCCATAATAATTATTTAAAACTAAAATGAAACTAACATAAAAAACATCCACTATGAGTCATTAAGACCACTACATTATTTGAGTGACGTGAATTCAATTCCTATTAATGAAAAAGAATTATGGACAAATTTATTAATTATTGGAAACAATATCAAATCATTTTCACGGTTTTTCCTATTTTATGCTTGATTTAAATTAAAATTAAACTTTAACATTAAAAAACATGAAAATAAAATGTTACTGACCATATTGGCTGTGATGTTTATGTGAGGTATACATAAATATGTGAAAAATGTATTATGAATGGTTTTACCAAGCTTTTAAAAAAATCATATCATTGGATCAGTTCTGGAAATGATACAAATATTTTTAAACTGAAATGACACTTTTATATTGAAAACATGTAATTCTAGTCTTACTTATCATATTTTTTGTTGTATTGGATTAATGTTGATTCCAAAATGTGAAAAATTAATTATGGATATTTATAATATGTTTTGGAAAAAAATTATCACTTTAATCTGTTTTTTCTTGGTGAAACATGTTTCAAACTAAAATGAGAACATTTGATTGAAAACAGGAAATTAAATTCATTTTGATCAGATCTTTTATTATAATGATGTAAATCCAATTCCCACATATCAAAAATGACTAATATATCATTATATAAATGTTTCAAAAAAATGTGAATTTTTATCTTGGTTTTTATCATTTGACATGTGGTATTAACTATTTTGTACATAAATAAAAATAAATTATAGATAAAATTGATGAATAAATTGCAGAAAATTTAATAAAATAGTGACACAATTAACTAATTAAGTTTTAGTAAGTCAGCTTTTCATGATTTATATACCCATTGTAATACCATGTATTCATCCAAATCATTTTAAAACAAATCAATTTCCTCAATTAAAATTATCATTGAAAAACAGATGAAAAATAGTATATAATCATTATGATACTATTTCTTAGCACCCCGAATATATTTTAATGTTTATCACCCATACTATATCACAATCATAATATGTAATCACATTAATTATATTTCGGTAAACAATCTAACAGCTTTTACACTACCTAATCATCTATAGAAAAATTTACATCTTTTTTAGTATATAATTTTTTTTAAATCATATTGCTATGAAAATCTAGGCAAACCAAACATAAAATATATTTTAAATTAAAGTTTAACTAATATAAAAAAATTACTTGTTTGAAGACTTGTATGTTGATGGTATATGATACATTCCATAAATTCCCAAACATAATATCAATAATAATTAATGATATATTTCTTTGGAAACTATAGAAATATCAACCATAATATGTAAATCGGTTTTTAATATGATTGTAATGTTAAATATTTCACATTTTAACTTAATCTATTTCCATTTGTACTAATCAGTAAGCATCTTATTTTCAGCCAATGACCTTATTCCAGGATTTATCCTATATTTAGTGATAAGACTATGATTAAAAAAAATTGATATTATACAAAAAAATGATACCTATATTAATATTTTTATCTATAAAATTTTGGATTAATGGAATTATAAATTCACAATTTACACCATGTGTGGTTGTTTTTTTGTGATAATATTAATTGGACCCAACAAATAAATATTTGGGTTTTCAAGATTGATTGACATAAATATCCCATGTTCCTATAAAACAAAAATGTATTAAATGAAAATAAAAACATATATAAATAGATCCCAGTGTTTTACACCAACATTTTAGGCTTCAAAATGATTTTGTGGTCCGTTATTTTCTTCTCAAATTACTCATCTAGATCATCCTTTTTATTAAATTTCATTCAACTCCAATGAGTTTGATTGCATAGATATGTTACATGGATTAATGAATATAAACAGGTCATTGAATTGTTTTCTTATTATTTATTAATAATATAAACCCTTATAGAAAATATAAATATTTATTAACATTAAAGAAACATAATAAATCATTTTTTAGAACTATATATTATGAAACCTTACCTTATATATGTATTCCCAATACTAACTCTCAATCAATCAAAAATGAGAATCTCTTAATGAGACCAACCACATTTAAAGATATAGATCCAAATATTTGGTCTTCATATATAATTTAAGAAGCACAGACATCATTGAATGTGGTGTATGTATAAATTTTTAATTAAAATATATGTTAGAATGTAACTAGTGGGGTTAATTTTCACCTAAATGTCCTTTTTGTTTTTAAGGCTGATTCACAAGATTCTTGTTCTCTGACTGTATGTTTACCCATTTTTTATCCATATGTAATTACCTAACAGTCATTAAACACCGTTTCATATATAGTTATATGTTCTCCATTTGAAAAAAAATTGTGGAGGACATACCTCGTGTATTTTCATAAGATTATATTTATATTCTATAAAAGGTACAATATCATCAATGACTATTGTTATATCTAGATCATTTAATAGAACAAGAAATGACAAAATTTTCTCATGATCTACTACAATCCCCCAATATTATATGATATTTTGGTTTTTATTTGTGGTGTATAATGTATCCCAATATATTATATAATGTTCCAATCACAACAAAGAGGTTCATCGTTTTTTGATAAATAGAAATCACATACAAATGTTCTTGATAGGATTTTAAAAATATAATGTTTTCAAATGTTATTATATTGTCCTTTAGCATAGAGATTAATGAAAATATTGACTACCTCTAGTAAGGAATAGAATTTAGGGGAATTATTGTCTTCAATTCCAGTGGGGTTATTTATTTGTTCAGGTTCTTATCTTTGTTTAATTTCTAGTTCTCATTGATCCTTTATACTAGTCTGCTAAATCTGATTGAATAATAAGAAGTTGGAAATTATTTATTTCTACAAGCAATAAATTTATAATCTATTACACATCTTCTTTTAATATTTTATTTTATAAATATTTTTAGGGGCACTCTGATACATATATCTCAAACATGGAAATATTTTTAAGGCTTCTTTAATGATACTAAATATTGTTTTTATTTTGGTATAATCTCTTATGTTTCTTATGTACAAAATATATAAAATATATGAGAATAAAATTATAAATATATATAATATTGATATATATCGTAATTAATTACTATTATATCATATATACGCATGTTTCCCATACATTTTTTTGGTTTTCACTAACTAGTTTACCCTCTTAATTTATGTTGGTCTCCATCTATAACACTTAATGTGGGATGTAAGTAGATTTTAATAGTGATTAATCAATATTCATATAAACAAAAAAACACATGTAGTTACATATTACATAAAACATTTATTTTTTTAATTAAAATATATACCATTTTATTCTCTAGTAAAGTGTACCCCATATTTATTTTACAATACAGGAACGTTGGATTCAATGCACATTGTTTATTTTCATCACACCATTAATATTTTCTAAATAAAAAATCTATGAATAAAATTGGATAACATAAAAATTGTCAAATATAATATTATTGATTAAAATACTCCAAAAATGATTTATTAATATGATAAGTATGGAATGAATTCCTTGTTCCCTATATTATAATGTGTGCATATTAAACTATTCGGTGTGGATTTACTTTCCCCACATCATCCCTAATACAAAACTTCATATAAAGTGTCTAAATGCATGTATGTGTTATCCCAGTGGCTATTAAGTCATATATCATATAGAAATCATCCTAAATAAATGAATATTATAATTAATAATGAACGTTAAATTGATGTTTTATTATATAATTTTTTGATAAAATATAGAATGTGTATCAAAACATTACCTTAATATCTTCTAAAGGGTTTCCTTTATTAAATGTTGAACATGATCAAAGAATCCAAATCATATATAATATTCATAATCATTGTGACCACAACTAAACTATTTAACATTTACTTGTTGGGTTCAATAGGTTAGACATATTTATTCCACACAACTTCAAGTTATATATAATTACTTATTCACATTATATTTTTAGTCAAATATATGATGTTGATTCATTCTTAATTATCATAAAATTGTTTTGGATCTATTATATTATAAAATATTAGCATCAACTACCTGTTCATCCTTCATAATGGAATCATAATCATGTAATTATGTTTTAGTCTGAATGGGTATTCAATATATTAATTTATTTTCCATAAATATATTATAGGAAACAGAAAGTTATGAGGAAAACTATTGTATATTAAAAATAATTTTACCTTCTAATGGAACTCTCCTAATTCAATTTCAAGTGTGAAGGGATTTTTATCTTTTATTATGAATCAAAATAACATATTTTGTGTTCCCTCTAATGTACAAGACGTTTCCTGTATTAGCCCCCCCCCCCCGGCCACCATCAGAAATTCTTGTGTGATCCTAATGAAATATTCCTCTTACATTTAATTTTCATCTAAGCCATTAGTTTTTTAAGACACCTATAATGCCCCAACCCTAGTTACCCAGAGTCATTGCATTATTACATAACATTGGCTTGATCACAAGGAAGTCATGGCTCAAAAGACCAATCAGTTTAGTATTATTGGAAACAAGATTCATACAATAGTTCAACTTTAGAACTTGAAAAGAAATTCAACATGGATTTATTCTATTATAAACATCCAATCATACTAGATTATGCCTACAATTCACTCATAAATAACTTCTTCATTTCATGGGAAAATGAAACATAATGAAGGGGTGATCTCAAATGCTCAGTAAGGGTAAGAAATACAGTGGATGATAACATAAATATTAAGCATGGTGAATAATTTAAACCACATGCTTTTAACAATAATAAACATGAATACTTTTATGGAAAGGATAAGAGCTTAGTAAATAATGCCATAATAAAACATAATCATGGGTATTCTAATAGTCGAATTACCACATGAACCATCAATATTATTTTCATAATGAGGGAATGTATAATGCTTGACATTCTGAAACATTTTGTCACGGCCTTGGCCATGAAGTCTTAAAATGATTAAGGACTCGGCCAAAAAAATATATCAAATAGGGAAAGGCCTCCACCAATTCCACATCTAGTTGTCTCATGGGAACTACCGATTCATCGAGGAGCTATAGAGGGATCCACCAGTCACTTACTAAGCCCAATACATTCCTCATATGAAAGGGTAGAAATATAACATAAACATTCATATTAAAACAATCATACGATATCTAAATAAATTAACCATAAACCATGAATGGTATAAAAATAACACATCCAAAGTCAAATATATCACAAAACCTTCAATACAATATGGAATATTTGTATCATAATATATTATCTTCAAACTAGTTTAAAACCCATCAAACGATATTGACATAGATGAAAAATATTTGTAAAACTATTTGAGAGAAATATACTTTTTTCATTAAAATGTTTAAAAGTCACATAATTTATAAAGGATGTAATTTAAAATATAATTTAGAATGAATGTGTCCCATACAACTTTTAAACTTTTTAAAGGAATTAACATTTTAAAACATTCAAATCTATATAAATAAGTCCTTAAAAGCCTTTTAAAAACATTAACATTAATGACTACTGTTTAGAAGAATAAATCTTTAAAAAATTTTAAATTATGATATAGTTAAATATTCTCTCCCATAAAAATTTAATATATTCCTTTTGAAAAATTTTATGAAAAATGGGTATTGATGATAAATATGTCCCAGTAAATACTAACACATAAACAATCTTGTATAATAATGAGATTGAGAAAATAACTCTTACATTGTACTTTTCCTTGGTCTAGGGTATGTTAACCTCCTGTATAATGGCGAAATAATTTTTATTAAATTATTCAAGAATCTTATACTTTAATATTATATCATATATGATCATTTAACATTTCTTTGATAATAATATCTTAGTATTATCGTTGTTTCGGGTGTTAACGGATTCATTTTCCTTTGTATTATTTATTATGTGAGTCATATGTTTTGTGGATGGTATGTATCTTATTCACATCTAGAATGATATTATGTATTTAATGATTATTTTTAGTCATAAAATGAAAATTATTCTTACTGTATATGATGGGGAATGAATCTCATCGTGTTCGTGGAGACAGTAATCCGTACGTACGCACGTGTGATAATTTCATTCTCTTGATATTAAAATAATATATAATTGGATGGTATATCATATATACAGAATCATTAACATTTTATATTTATTATTTACATCAATTACACATGAATATTATACCCATCCAAATAATAATGTATTTAATAACAATTACACCATGACGTGGAGATGGTAAGCCATACAATCGCATGTATGGTTACATGTCATTCAAAGGATGGATATAAAAATTAATACGGTTGTACCAGAATTATAATAACATTACAATATATAAAATTTTCTAGAGTTATTATATTATAATGGAAACAAAAAAAAAAGAGGAAGTGGAAGAAGAAAGGAACTTAAAAGAGGTGATAAGATATTTACCTCTTCCTCAGGATCTTCCTTTTGATTTGATCAAAAGTGGTCCATAGGTGGGCTTTATGACTAAAGAGAGGCCTCTAGGATTAAGGGAGGACAGTTCAAAGGGTATTTGGGTAGGGTTTGTTTGATCCAAGTTTCTTTGAATGTGTGAATTAGAGAGAAGGGGGAGTTCCCTTTTATAAAATGGATGAGGGGCACCTTAGGAAAATCTCATAATATTATTTTATAGTAAAATAATTTTCAATTTCTAATGGCTAAAAATGTATTATTTAGAGGATAAGGTGGGTTTGGGTCGAAAAACACTCAATAAATGGGTTTTAGATAGTTTTGGATCACTATAATAATCTTATATTCTAGATTTAACTCTTAGTTAAATAGTTTGACATTCACCAGGTCTCTATGTATTTTAATATTATATGGTTAATAAACATACTATATACTTCCAAAAAAACCCTAAGTGGTTCATTAATGATAAAACTATCATTATATATGTCCTTTGGCCTAAACTTATATTTCTAGGAATATAATATCAATTAATAATATAATCTAGTTTTTAAAAACTATTTTATGTCAATTTTGACACTATTTGGTATTTTGTTTTTTCTAAATTCATAACATCATTATTACATCGAAAAATTAATCTAATCAATTATAACATGTCACATGAACGTATAAAATTCGTTTATTTCCTAAAAACGTTCAAATTATATTTATTTTAACATCTATAATACTATTAATTTTATTCCATTATTAATAATGAAAATATTGTATCATCATTGTGCCATAAATAAATATATTTATTTTATCTCTAAAAAATTATAAATAAAATATCCTGGGGTATGAACTATTTTTACCTTTCTAATTAATATTTATAGGCAAATAGATCAATTATATAACCATAAATAAAAATTTTTTTACTAAAAGATATTTGTTTTTGTTATTTTTGTCTCTACTATAAATTATTTAATATATAATGTCATTATCACTTCCAACTGGCTCGTTGGGGTCTAAAAACTGACCCATGGATTCCCATTGTCAGACTTTCATCGTTCAATAGGGTTAGGACACGTGTTAGGGTAATTTAATATTCTTATAATATTATTTTTTATCCTTATTTACTAGATTTATGCTTTTAACTATAGTAAATAAAATATTTTTTGAAATAAATATTCGTAATGTCTAAAAATAAAAGATACCTATTTACAAAATTTGGACCTCCTGATTCCAAATATGGAATCTATTTTTATACATTCATAACACAGAAGTGGAAAAAATTAATTTAAAATTAATTTCTATTTTTCAAAATAAAAAGCGTGTTTTTAAGAAATAATAACTATCAAAAGATTGACACTTGCTTATATCCATTTTAAATCTGAAATTACGTCCAATGATAAAAACTGGATTAAATGGTAAAAATAAAATCTAATTATACTTAGAAACCACTCAATAGTATAATTTATCACTATAAATAATTTTGATTGAAAATTGTTTTTTTAATTAACATTTAGTATTTTCACTATTTATCAGAAACTGAATGTTTTCAGAAAAATACCAAAATTCCATCAAAAGATAATTTCAATATTGCAAACAAAAAAAATGAAGTCCATTATGAACTATAGAATTGATAAAATATCAAAAAGTGTGAATTACTATTTTGAATGGCTAGTTTGATCGGTCGCGATGTGTTAGAATCTCGAAGTTGCGTACAACGCAAGTAATTGCATTATTAAAAAGGAAACGTACTGTTGAAGCTTGGTTTATTACAACACCAGTTCGATAATTGACCAATTCATGTACATTGGATCTTAGAAATAAACTACCTTCACTAAATGTGATTCCATTATGAATTACATGTCCTTTCTCCCTTCCACGCTGAAATTCACATACTTCAATTCCATTTCATGAACATTCACTTCAATTAAACTTCCAACAAATTTTTAATGGAAAATAAAACATTGAAATTTTTTACAATAAAACATGTATATGTACTCCATAATGAATAAATATTACATATTAATAAAAATTGGATATTTTTCCATAGAATAATAAATGATCATCACTTTCTACTTAAGCATGAATCTACGATTTTTCATCATATTTCGGTCATCATGTTCTTTTGGATCGTACATATAGATATTAATTACAGAAAAAGTTAAAGATATAAGATTTTCATTATTTCCCAGGCTATCCATCAAATGTTTTCTACAATTGAATTCATATTTTTAGATAACTCCTTATAAATATGATCTCAGAACCATCCGAATTTTTTTTGATTGAGTATATTTAATATTCATCCTTCATCCCTACACGGATAAAAAATTTTCATAATTTCATTGTGGTATTAAACATATGAATCATCAACATAACTATTATATAAAATGTAATTTTGATAATTATCCTGCTCCAGGATATTATTCATAACCAAAACTATTCTAGAAATCCAATTTTCCATATTACAGCTAATGTGATGGGAATTAGGGAGATTGAAGTTATCAACATCTGATAGCTAATCACTATATAATTCAACAACCTCTCCCATAATATATCATTCTACAGTACAAGCATCTGGATGACTTCGATTCATGACATACCATTTTAATGTTTTCAAATACAGTTTTATGGGGAACATCCTCTTACAATGGATAAGACCACACATTTGAACCTCTCTAACCATGTGAAACATCAGTTGTACCATTATAACAAAGAATTATGGTGGATATAACATTATAAATATATTGATTTGATTTCAACCTCCTTATTTCATATTTAAAAACTCCCCAGGTCTATAAGATTAAAGCCTATGTCATTGAAAAAGAATTTGAGTCTAGTTAATGTATGTCATACATTTTTTTTATAAAAATGCAACATATAGCGATGATCATCAAATGTCGAATCAAACCGTGTATTTTAGTTATTTTATTAAATGTAATTTCAAAATACATAATGAAATTATATTCACGATATTTTATGAATACCCCTATTAAACCTTTACATAATAAATAAACACTAAAAATTTCAATTTTTATCTTGATAGAGTGTATGCAACTGGAAGAAGAAATGAAAAACATTTACCCTTCAAATATGTAATATCTTCCCTTATCCCCATGCCAATCATGTATATCATATCCTGGATTCATTCTTTTTTTATTCTGGTATCATTTTGTAACATGATGTTAACACCATAAATTAATTTTCTTTCTATATACATCCAATAAAGAAAATTTTTGACATGCATAATATTCTATATAGTAATTCAAAAAAATTAGAAATCTTTCCAACATGATTTTTTATGGTTTTTAAAAAATGATTTAATGAAAATATTGTCAATATATTTTATGTTGTAAAACAATTGATCTTCCATTAGTGAATATGGTGTTGTACCTTGTTCGGTATTCCCTTTGAAAAATGACATATAGGATTTGTATTTATGTCATCGCGATAAAAAAATTTAATTTTCTAAAGAATATTCTTTGACGAATGTTTACACCGAACTAAGTGTGTTCATTGTTCAAAAATGGGACACCACTACATTCTATTAATGCTAAATCCTATACTATTTTGTCAACCAAGAATGTCATTTATCATCTCATATAAGATGACCCTAAATGTGAATTATTCACTTATATGAGAAACATAAAATATATAATTTATATTCCCCATCAATTTAATATCATTGATCAAAAAGGAAAAATATATATCAATATCATTACTAGGTCATTTTGGTCAAGATATAAGAAGACAAAACGTAACATACTTGTGCTTCATGCATAACCATAGAGGAAATTTATAATTTAACAATATAAAGAGGCTTGTACTGTGTGTACTTATTTGTACACAAAAAGTATTAATTACATATGTAGATAATGAAAGATGTATGTTTCTAGGCTAATTTGTTAAAAAATAATAATAATAATCAAATTTTTTCTAGTGAGGAGAGTCTCCAAGATTATATATTTTCCCATATTTAATTTTGTAATCTTAATTCCATATAAATTTTCTCTTGGTTTCATGACATCTATATAGTCTTATCAACATGGGAATACACAAACAATACCATAAAAATTTCAATGGAATTTATTCATATTCTGTGGAAGGATTCAGACCACCGATGTTTAATTTTATGTGTGATTCTTTATCATTGTTAAATAATATAAAATCAATTAAAAAAATTTATTTTATTATATATCATTCTCATTGAACATAGTATTGATTTAAAATAAAATGAGAAAAAAATTATTGTTTTTATTCTGGTATTATATCATTCTAGATAACATATAGTTCTGTAAAGCCAATGTCACTCCATCTACAGCCTTATTTCAAACTATATAAACTCAATGCAACTAAAAATGTTGTGTATTTAGTACAAAAAAATAAAAAATGGTCTCTTATCACAAATATTTCAATTCTCAAACCATATTGTACAATCACATATGTCATCTTAAATTTACATCGTCATTTCTTCCATATGATCTTCATCATTATTAACTTATGTATTCTTATAAAATGATTGATAAACAATAGAATCATCATAATTTCAATGCACATTTAGTTCTTATGCATCTTTATTCCATCATTTATATCACTCATCTATTCATTGATAAATAAAATTTTCTTAAAACGTTTCTAGTGTAATATTTATTCAATGAAAACAATGAAAACGTAAAAAAATGATTTGAGAAGTCTCGTAAGCATTATATATTGCAAAGATGATTAGAACATTACCTCCATATTTTTACTCTTTTAAAATGATTATAATTCATCCATTTTTTATTCATTTTTAATCTATTATGTTCATAAAATATTCATTTTGTACAAAAAATAAATAAATAAACCTATGGTATTGGTAATAAAATGACGAATTTAAAGATATTTATAATAATAATATCTGATCTTTTCAATTTTATCGATTATTATTATTGAAAAGTTTTCATTTCATAATTTAGTGAAATGAAAAGAATAACCTTGTGGTAAAAATGTGGCAATTGTTCTAGGTTTTTGATTTGATGTTTTTTGGAAAAAATATTTTATAATTATTTAGGAAAAATAAATCTATTTTTAGTTGGATATAATATATCCCTTGGTATGTATTTTCCTTACTGTTAATTTAATTCCAACATAACATTCTAAATTTTTGTAAAAATATTATTGATTAGAACATATAAGGTCATGTATTTGGTGGGTTTGATACATGGTCAAAAATATTGGAATTTCTTGAAATGAAATGATGAAAATTTTATTCTCAATATAAGTGAAGTTGGATTCCATGTTACTCAATTTTCTCTATATTATTCAGGATAATGTTTTATTGGAATACCAAAAAATTTATTTATATTTTAACTCACTAATGAACAACTATTTCAAATTTATCTAGTTAATCAATGTTATGTATATTTCACATATCCTACAATACATAAGAAACCTATTCAATTTCATTAAAAATACTAAAAATATATCCCATTAAATAACATTCAAAAAAATTAAGTTATCAAGGATTTCACATTATTATGATCCAAAATAATATTATTCCAACTATAACAATGATATAGATCACTATAAACTATCTAACACATATAATAGTCTACATATATATAGATATATAAAAAATAGTGTACTCATTCTTAATAAAATCCATACCACATTTATCATTAGGGGATATTATAGTTAACGTTATAAAATTATTATGTTATAATTTAAGCTTTTATATGTAAATAAAAAATGGTTTTTGAATTACATTTTCTTATGGGTGACACTCAACCCATCCCTAATGATTCACAATAGATGAAAATAAATAACTACTTTGTGTACATAGATTCTATGATGAATAAAATTTTATATGAAACAATTCATATTATATTTTTGATAAAATTAATGAAACATGATTTAAAAAATTATAATTCCAAAAATCATAATAATGCATAACATATTCATGTTAAATTAATTCATATAATATTAATATGACATTTCAAACATAATAAAATCACTAAAAATAAATAATAAAACCCCTTATACTAATCAATATTCAAAAAAATTATTCCTACAGAATGAAATGGAAATTGAGTCTGTAATGAAACCATATATCATTGTATTTTATTCTTGAAATTAAAACAATATTATGGATGATAATCTAATGGTCACAAAAAGAAAATTTAATGGATTTTATAAAAGATACACCATGGTTTCGATACATAGGAGTATGAGGGGTACATTTAAAAAAATGGGATGAATTTTTTGATTTTAATACATTGATGCATGAAGGACACATTAAACATGGATGAAATCACCCTATGCACACACAAAAAACACAACATTCTTATTAATTGTAGTCAACACCTTACAGGATACGTGGTTAATGTTTTTACAATAAATAGCAAGGAGATCCATGAAATCAAATTGATAAAATACAATGGATTAGTGGAAACAAATGTGACATTGAGAGAGAGCGTGTACCGATAATTTATTAAGGAAAGATAGATGTGGTGGAGAATTAGTGAGGTAGTTTAATGGAAAATATGATTGGTTTCACTGTGTCATTTAAAATAATTTTAAAAATTAAAAATAAACATAGATATTTTAGGGGGAGAAACCAATCTAAATTTATCAGGTACCATGATTTTAATACATAATTTAAATTTCATGAAAACAATATTATATATACATTAAAATAAGAAAAATATAAGGAAAAATAAACTTTATAATTTAAATCATGGAACAACAACTTCAACTATTTTTTTTTAAAATACATTACATACTAATAATTATTTAATAAACACTAAAAGTATCCTTTATATAACAAATAACATTTTTATAAATAACTACATATGTAAATTTTATTACTTAGATGTATACATGAAAACTAAAAATATAAAATAATCAAACGCATATAATACTTTTAAACAAAAAAGCATGAGATTCACTTGATGTGTCTTTAATCCCTTTGAACATAGATTTATATAAAAACATAATCCACTAAATAGGAGAAATATTTTCAGTACATTATTAAAAAAATATACATGAAATGATAACATGATATATTTTTACACTCTACATAGAAAGTGATATGATTTTAACATCCAAAGACCAATTTTTAAATTAAAATATCTCTTGAACAAGACCCCCACCCCTCATAAGAGGGTTTATTAAATTTTCATTATATTTTTTAAAACAATTTTTTCACTAATAAAATAATTATTTGAAATTCAAAAGATTAAATAATTAAAATTTTATCATAGTAATGAGACTCGAATAAATCCATAATAAAATTAATATTAATTTTTAATTTCAAAAAGTTTTTCAAAATCAACTAAATGAAATTATTAGTGAATTCTACCATAATTCTTTATACAAATTGAATTAAAGGACAAATGTTTATTTACAAAAAGAATATAAGTTCAAAAACAATATTCAAATTTTTGGTAACTTATACTCCTTAATTACCATCCATAAATTTATATAATGATTGAACACATTTTATTTATTTTTAATAATATTTTTTGGCATCATAGAATATAAAATACTAATTATTTATTTAATAATATCAATGAGATTTTATTTTTCATGAACCATAAAATTTCTATGAAGATAAATCATTCCAATACATTCCCACATTAGTCGTCCATTTTAAAATTTTACAATGTTGAGGCTACCGTCATGTTCTACAATATCAAGTATACAATGTGTAGTAGTGGATGAGTACCAGTACACAATATTCCTTGAGTGATCATAGAATAAGGTGAAACTATGACCTATATGAAAACTAGGTTTTTAGAGTGTGTTAGAAACAAAAAAAACACCATCAACCAAATGTAATTGGAGTTAGATTATTCAAGACATATTAGGGTAACACCATAAATATATATATATATATATATATATAATAAATAATTAATATATATGTATACTTATAAAAAAATAATATATATATATGTATATATATAATCAATAAATATAAATATTAATATTAATATATAACATATATTTATTATTTGAATGAATTGATTTATATGTTATAATTATAGAAATATATAATTATTTATATGTAATTATATAAATAATAATAATAAAGAGTTGTATTTATTGATTTGTAATATAAATATAAAATTTTACATATATAAGAAATATATATATATAAAAATATATTTATAACTAAATATATTTGTAACTATATTTATAATATTCTATTTATAATTATAAATATATTTATCCATTATATGTATTTGTATATTTATATATATTTAATAAATATACATAAATATAAATATAAGTATAGTAATTATTTTAAGAATTTTAATATATTAATTATAATTTTAGAATTATAAATATATTTATATTCATATTTATATTGACACAATTACAAACATATATTTATTAAGAAGTTGTAAATATAAAAATAAATATAAATTTAGTAAATATATTCATTACATAAATATATAAATTACAATTCTATAATTATTTATATATTTTTTATATATTTATCATTACCTAATAATTTAAAAAAAATATTTATTTACATAAAACTATAAAAATGTAACTTTATAAATATTCTAAACATAAAATAATAAATACAAATGTTTATAAAAATTTATTTACCAAAAGATTAATAACATTGGTAATGATTATATATTATTAAATGCATGATGGATAAAAATGAATGAAATTAAATAATTAAAAATTGAGAGACATTATAAATATTTCAAAAATAGATACATTTTACTAATTATAAACATTATTATTTAAAATATTGTGATATATCTCAATGAAGATGAATACATATTGAAAATGTATAAATATAGTAAATATACATGTATCAATAAATATTATAAAATGATTAAATCCCAAAAATTGAATAAATAATACTTGCGGTAACAATATTAGAAATAAATAAAAATATGTCTGATTAAAAACATAATATATTATATTTATTATATTTATTAATGAAATTCCAAAATGAATATTAAAATAAGTATCAATTTGATGAATATTATGTGTGTGTGTTTTTTTATAATATTACATTAATTACGTAAATATTTGTGTGTACAAAATTACTGTGTTTATATAAATTTATAAAAGATTGATCAATGATAAATAGAATAATTAAATTATATAATATATTGTGTCTGTTAATGAAATAAATAATAATTAGAATGGATAAATTTAAAAATAGAATAATGGTTATGAATTGTATAAATTAATTTAAAAAACAATTAATATATATATATATATATTTGTGTGTTAAAATGGAAATGAAAACATATTTATTATTTAAATTACTTCCATATTAATATATCTAAATTTCAATTAATGAACATTTATTAATTACTATTGAAAATGGATAAACCAAAATACATTTTGACCAACAAAGAATTGAAAGCCAGTATATGAAAAAATATTCAATAAAAATTGAGGTTATCAATTAATAAAAATTATTTTAAACAAATAAATTATAAAAATATATATATTAAATAGTACATAATAGTGTATATTATATGAAAATACAAATAATAATATAATTTATGGATTAGAAACATAATATTTATTAAATATATTATATTAATTAATATAAATATATAAAGATTATTAAAAATCGAATAAACTCTAGAAATATTTTATGTGTGTTGTTTCATATAAAAATTAATTAATTACATAGTTATATGTGTGAAATAAAAGTAACACTAATTTTTTAAGATGGTTAGAGTAAAGACCCATTATTAAAAGAAATAAATAGAGAAAGATGGAAGAGGAGGAGGAAACAGGGAATCAGAAAATCATATATCTCTGGATTGGGTACTGATACTGTAATAAGGTATTATTCCACCCCATCCATATGGATGTCAACCACTTCCCCATTTATTAACCCCCATCAATGTTCAACCCCCATCACCTACATACTCATCTTCATCGACATTATCCTTATTAGCTTCATTAAAAACACCATATCCTTCTTGAATATCCTCTTCAATACTTTTAGAAGCAGGTATACAAAAATGGTAAGAAGTGATAACTATACCACCCATCGAAGGATCACCTAATGTGAATTTATTATCAACCACAACATTACACAATATCCAAGGAGAAATTATTGAAAAAGATGAATCTATAAGGGTGGGTAGCCTTGAATTTAGAGGCATCTTCATATCCTTTGGAGATTCCCTATCAGCAACAGTAGAAACACTACCTATTTTTTTGTCAATCACCTCTATGATCTGCAACATGTGGATAGGATTACTCAATCTCTAACATAACTCAACTAACTATTATACCTTTATTGCAGGTTCACCACCACAATGAGAAATAGATATATTCCCTTTGGAATCCCTTCTGGAAACCTAAATGGAGGGTGAAACATCCATCGAGGCTGCCATTGCATGTCCATCAAAATCACTAATGATTTCTTGTATTGTGTTTCTAACAACATTTTGATAATCTACAACATTCTCAGTTACCATACTTTTTCAGGTGGGTTCACCACCCCATTGAGAAATAATTTTATCCCTAGATAACTCATCTTTGAATCATGAATGAATGGTGTAACATCACCTTTAGTAGCCTCTACATGACTAGGTAACTCAAACCTACCAGAAACATGATTTGAATGTGAAACACCACTCTTAGAAGCAACAATGAACCTTATGAACTGATATATCATTCCCAACCAACATATGATCATTCCAACAGTCTTCACATGGTTCCTTAAATAGGTATCCACTACTTTTGATTTAATTTTTATTTTAGTAGTAACCAAAACATGATATTACATAAATTACATTTTCAAATTCATCTTGTACATCATTATCATACTCATATTGACAAACCAAAATTCAAAATGTGAATTAACTTTATCAAATCATTTAAAGAGAACATCTATATATGAATGTTCAAGAGAGGTCACCTTCATTTCCACTTGTTCTTGTGAAATGTAATCCCAATTCCTTGGTTTAGCTATTTGTAAATATAAATGATATACATGATTACCATGCCCCTACTTTAATGTGAAATGAGAATCAAGGAATTGAGAATTCTTATCAGACTAAGAATGGCCTAATCTATCCTCTTTTTCTCCCTATGTCTGAACATGTAAAATCATCACAGTATAATTGGAGAATTTCTTTTACTTGAAATGATTCTCATTATGTCCAAACTCATAAAAATGAGAGGATATTATGTTTCATATATTGTTAATTTTCTCATCCAAAATAGCCTTACAATTTGTATTAAAATAGTGGATATTGTCATAAATTATCATTAATAAAAATTCATCCATTGTAGTACAATGTATGACATAAATAATTAATGTCTAACTAAGATAAACCTAAACTAACATGAAAGAAAAATATCTATATCAAATATTCTCATTTCCCTTTCCCCTCTTAATCGGAATATAATGGGATATTAAAGTTTCATATAGAATCTAATGATGCAAGAAGATTATGGGTATGCCTTACACTATAACTTATACCTACACTATTGAAATTAATTTTTTGAATAGATTATGGATGAATTCCAATTCATGAATGTGTACAAAATTTGGATCCAGGTAAACCAATCCACAACCCCATGTTTTTTTTCTTTAATTCCTGAGATGGAAAAATCATGTGAAGAGACCCTGACTCATGGAAACACAAATTCATGATTTCAATCTCCAAAAATAGAAATTCAAGTCTCAAAATCATCAATCCCATGTGGTTTGGAACCCCTTATATGGATGAGATGAGTGAATAATGAATTGTTTCCTAGATCTAGACGAACTGAGATGGCTTCATATTGTGTAACCATATGAGTTGTGTCACCCTGGTTCCTAAACCAAATCACCTTCACATCTCAGAATTGGGTGAAACTTTATAACCCCAGATCATTAGAGTCTTTATTTTTTCAATTAATTCATTATTTATTATGGTTGATTATTTTTGAGGGTCTGAGAATCCTTGAAATAAAATTCCTATATCACCCATCCATTTCAAAATCTCCTCCCTACATTAGTTGATGCCCCCAAAAGTGTGGAATCTCTATAGGAACAAACTAACCCTTTTAATCGCTGAGATATTCATGGAGAAGGCCCCATCATCTCATTAACCCCTCATTTTAACAGTTGTTTGATATATATAAATTTGAAAATTCATACAACATTCAATTAAATGGCCATTACTCAATAAAAATTGTAAATATTTTTAATTAGTATTAATTTTAAATTATAAACTATTTTTATCTAAATATTTGACTTATTTAATGAAAGCATAAATATTATATATTATATAAACAAAATTTTATTAAATATTTTATATATTGAGAGATATATATATTAAAAATATTAAATATATTAATGAATTATTATGTATTAAAATCATAAAAAATTAATATGACAATAATATATTTTTAATTACCTCATATTATTCATTATACAGGTGTGTGTGTGTTTCATATATTTTAGTTATTACAATATATAACTAAATTATTTATTATATTTATTAATTTTTAGAAATATATTTATAGTTGTTAAACCTTCCAATTTGTTTTTAATTTACTTATTTTTAATTTCATTATTTAATTATTAAAATTTATTCATTTCATATATCTATATTTTATATATTCAATTTATTAATATTTAAAATATATATATATTTATAATAAAATTATTCAATTTTATTAATAATTATTTAAATCATAACTTATTTGATATATTTTTCATGTACTCGTTTTTAATTTTTATTTGATTAATTATTTATTTTTTCATTTGGTGTATATATTTAATTTATACTATTTACTAAAATTATATATATATATATATATATAAATTTTAATTATTATTTTTTATAATAATATTTTTTAATATATTCTAATTTTATTCACATTTAATTTTAAATTTTTAAATTTTTTAATTATTTTCATTATTTTCATTATTTTAATGCGTTTAATTATTCAATTTATTTTATTTAGTTTCATTAGATTATATAAATTATATTAAAAAATTTAATAAATTTAATATTTATGGCTTTTTATTGGTTTATATATAAACTTGGGACGTGGTCTGCATGGGCTGGTGCGTCAGGCCCTGTATGTGCCTGAATGGGGTGGCAGGTCGGCCGCACCATGTATACACAAGGGCTAAAGCCCAAAGGAAGCATATATTGGGATATGGCCTACAAGATCCCATGTGTGTAGGACTACAGCCATATTGTTGTGTTTGGAGAGTGTATGCGGCAAACCATCATTTTAAAAGGCTTCTAACCATGGGATTTGGTGTAATCATATATAAAAAATAATATGAAAATCCTTTAATTTGATGTTAGACTTGATCGTGCGATTGATACCTCTATTAGTGCTACAAATTAATCACTTATAAAGGAAACCTTTATTTGTTCTAATGAAAGCACTGAAAGCATATAACTTTTATTAACAATGTTTTTGGCACTAATGAAAGGTACACTTTTTATGTTTTTAGTAATGTTTAAGGAATCAATTGTCATATATTTTTTTGATAACCAATAAGTTTAATGATATATATTTAGCAATTTTTAAAAGTGTAACCCCAAAAAACAACCCTAATTAAATATGAGATAGAAGTAGTCTTGAAAGTGTATTAAATCATATTCATCATGAAAAAGATATATAGTGATTTTGAATTTAAAAATTCCAAATAATTCTTCATAAAAATGATTCTAATTTTCAATGAATATTTTATTATGATTTTTATGTCCTAAAGAGAGTGGGTGTTTACAAAATCTTTTGGGAAGTAATTATTAGTATTAATTTTATGAATACATATAATAATGGATATGGAGAAGATGAGAATATTCCTGAATTTTAAACAAATATCAATACTCCATCATATAAATGAGATAAAAGATAGACAAAATGCACATGTGTAGAATTATATAATTCTAAAAATGATAAAGCAAGATGATCCATGTGATTTATAATAAGGAGGATAGAGGATAAGTTCATGTGTTTAACCACTCATGCATTACCATATCAGTTGAGAAAATCGTGAGGTGATATCAATATGCATGATGTAGTATTAATGTCATTCTAGCTATAAAATATTTCACATAATCATTTATCACATTGGCTTCATGGTGACTTTGGGATTATTTTTGTGAACTATTTCATACCTAATATCACGAATACTTTTTTTTCTAATCATATTTTCCCAGTCATAATAATATCATACATTTTGAGTTAGATTTAGATTATACCTTCAAGCATAGAGAAGGCAAAGATACATACATGAACATGTTTTCCCATTATTACGAATTTTTAAAAAATATAATGTTGTTTGTGATAACAATGTAAATAATGTTAACATTATTTCATCATAGAGATCAATAATATATCATAGTGAGAGATAGAAAAGGATCCATATTTATCACTTTCAAGGGTTTATTTGGAATGGGGACACTCTCTGAGCCCAATCCAATGTGGTGTTTGTTTGTCTCAAGTTGTGTGAAAAGGAAAATATCATACTCATTTCATTGGATACAGACACTTAGCATATTTTCAAATCACATAATGTACACAACCCCACCCTTGTAAAATATTCTATTGTGTCTGAATATGCATGAACCTGATCAATGAAGGTAAGGAAATCACCAACACCTTGTGTGAGAGGAATAATCAACCCCACCCTTGTAATAGGTTATGATTTTTTATCCACACCTACATTCCCCTGAAACACTTTGTTCTTCTCCCGAGTTTCGGTTTGTTTTACTAGGTTTCCTTATATTCTAAAAATCATACTATTATGATAATCTTTTCAAGATTTCCCCCACTAATTTGATTTCAAGAAAATTTCTTATAATCACTAAGAATATTTCAATTTTTCAATCCCACAATGATCATTAATATGAGTTATTAATTTGAGGAGATAGATAATATAGTTAACTAAAAATACAATCATTGGGATTTTTATTCAAAAATATATTGTGAAGCACTGGATGGTTATCATAATGACATTATTGTTCAACATTATTATAGAAAAGTCAATTTATATGATGAAAAATATGAAAGTACATTATTTATAAATTAGATTGAAAATATGAAGTACTCTTTGGAGATAATTGTAATTAATATTTTTCATACATATTTGATTTATCTATAACATTTTATATGTCCTCTAATAACAATATTAGGGCTTATATTACGAAACATATTTATGATCCATACATTCTTCATCACATATACATATAAGATAAACATAAAGTATACTCAATGATTAATATTCAGGTAAACAATGGGGAATATCATCAATTGTTTTGAAAATTAGTCAATATCATTTTTCTTCAATTAGACCATACAAATTTCAATGTTTTTGATATTTTCCTAGTTAGTAATTACATAATAGATGATTTATTTAAAACCATATATTTTAGTATTGAATTTTATATCATGTAATTAACATTTAAATTATATAGTTAGATTGAAAACTGGACTCATAATAATTTACTATCAATTTTTATAGTTTATGATGCATTGTTTTTTTGGGTGGTAGTTGTTTTTATTTGGATGAAGATAATTTTGATGTTCTCAACGATCAAAAACGTCAATAATAGTAACTTTCACAACAATTTTGGAACATTCACCAACCTATACATCATCAAATATAGATTTTTATTCAATTAACCATATCCAAAATGTCCAAAAGAAATTATGGAGGATGAAAATAATGAACTATATACTCATTAACCATCACTAAATCAACACAATATGTAGGGATAGATCCTATAATAGAAAAAACTGAAATGGGGGAATCATAATTTCACTAATAAGCATAAAACCTGAGGACTTTGTTTCCTGAACACCATGTCTATCTTACCTCCACCCAGTTGATAAGAAGGAGATTTCTTCTCTAAATTTGAGTAATAATGGTCTTGGTAGTAGATGAATTTCCATGCAAGGAATTATAGATGAAATAAGAATTCATATAAAGAGACTCTATTGTTATCTTCATATCTAGGTGGACAAATATCCCATTGAGTAGTGAGACATATTCTATAAGAATATAAGCCTCATCAGAGTAATAGAGAGAAAAAACAAAAACCAACAAACACATGGAACCACAAACAAAATATTTTACCCAAATGAGACCAATATTATATGACCCATCCATGTTGTGTTTAATAACAATTCATACAGGGATAAATTACACCCAAATTATCTGATATCACTCCCAATGTGAGGTTGGATGATGGGATATTCCCGTCAAGAAAATGCAAAATGATGGATCATTATCCCACTTGTTCTGAAGCAAACACAAATCCACCACTAGAATTTTCTAATGGGATTCCAAATACAACAAGGAGCTGGAACACCCCTCATGTAAATCCTTGTTCAATGAAATATAGATGCATCAACATCTGGTATCCAAAATTGTCAATATTAATTTTTTTCATGCTTGTTGATCCTAACTCCTTGAAAATAGTTACTTAAAAATCATCAATAGTATACATATGGAAATAGAATCCCAAGAGCTCCTGAATCATCCCCTACACCTCAACCACCCATTCTATTTGAAAAATATGATATGTTGATTCGTTTTGAGATATCATATAGTATATACATTGAAAAGAAATAGAAATTCCTTTACTTATAACCTCCCAATACATGGAGATGGAAGCTCATCTAATGTTACAAAAATGAAAGAAATATTTCATAGGTATATCACCACATGGGAGAGAACCTCCCCATTCATCCCGAGTAAGGTTAACATATAATCAAGTGATATAAGCCTTTCCCAAAAATATACACAACATCAATATTGTGAAAAACACATATCTAAATCATTATTTAGAGTTATATTCCAGAATATATTGAATTTTTATTGATTCGTAATGCCTTTAATGAAAAATGGATATATTCCTCGCTGATTAAAAGGATGTTAGGAGTTACAAACAATGGAAATACCAATATGTTTCACACCAAATTGTAATTCCAATATTTATGTTCTTCAGAAACAATATTCTATAGAGAGTAAAGTTGAATCTATGAAACATGATTTCATATCTTTTAACACCACACAATTTTTTCCCCTTCGTCTTATACAATTTTGGATTATATTATTT
The DNA here is from genome assembly GCA_963277665.1 of Viscum album. NCBI lineage: Eukaryota > Viridiplantae > Streptophyta > Magnoliopsida > Santalales > Viscaceae > Viscum > Viscum album. Next base: position 1,453,157,599 of record OY728129.1, on the reverse strand, counting down.
CACATATATTTAACCCAATGTGATCTACTCTTTAATGCAACCCAAGAAATATATGCAAGACATAGTCCATGGAACCGTTGATTTCCCTCAAGTAAATACCACATGCTAAAACAATATATTACATCCTCTCCCATAGGGCCTATTGATAGAGTTTTGAAGAGTGTTCATCATAGAAGAAGAAAACCATTATATTTCAATGTTCCCAGGAATTTTTTTTGGAACCCTTAAAATAAAATAAATGTGAATGGTAATATATGAAATCACACTATAAATAATAGTAATATTCCCACTTAAGGATAGAAAAAAAAAATTAGTTATGTTGTGTTATATTATTTAACTACCCCAGAGAGGGATGTATAAGAATTATACTCAGTGATATCAAGGAAACAAATTACTCCATTGGAAAATTATTTATTCAATTTCCAATATCACTCCCAAACTTATTTAGCATGCTTTCAAGAAAAAGAATTAAAATATAAGAACTAATTTTATCCCAATTGATCATTTGGAGACTCTAATAATTATAGTCTTTTGTGGATTTATTAAGATTTCAAATATGACTATTATTTCTATTTGAAAAAATCAACATGTCGTTAAAAAAATAAGATGATAGATATTTTTATGTAGTGGTTTTCATTGAAAGGAGTGAATGTCTCTATAAATGATGTACCATGAGACACAGCTGGTGTATGTGTCTTTCACTAGAATGCAAATTTTGGATGATATTACATTACCATATATAAACCCACACATAAACTGAAATAATCCACAACAATTTTCCATAAGAGTAATAGAAAACCAAGGAGAGAAAAAGAATCTTAAAATAAAATCCACTACATAGGATAATAATCCCACACAATTAATGTATTTAACATTGATTCCTAATTCAAATATATCTCATACATTATGCATATGAACATATATTAAAATGTTAGACCCTAGTGTTTTAATGTTTATATAACCTATTATATCCTAATCTAAACCCATAGTAGCTTGGCTTGATCTTTCAGGTATAAAACATTGTTTATCATATGATATCAACCTATCTAAATGAGTTCAATGTCTTCTACAGATAATTATTTCTAGAATAATATATAAGAAAATTAAATACTTATGTGTCTAAATTTCTTAATTGTTGAAGGATCTTTGACCTTTATTATGAGAACTAGGGTTTTCGCACACACCACCCTTGGTTGATTTCCAACTCAATAGAAATCCTGAATAATTTCCACCATTAATTCATTAATAAGATCCCATGAATCCACATAAAAATATCCTGAAAATACATCATGCCCAAGAGATCTATAGGGTTTTTCAGAGAGACTAACCTCTATAACCCCTCCCTCAACCAGAATAATACCATGATAGTAGTTAATTGAATCAAACATAAATGTGGGTATTGAATAATTGATAACATAGTTTTCACAAGGACACTCATCTTACTTGGAAGGATTATTATCATCAAACAAATAATTAAATAAGGGTGCATCCTTACATATGATTTTCATCAAATCATTCGAGAAATATCCATTCTCCATGAGAATGTTCTGAATATAATGTTTATTCCTTCCTCTAATATAGTCAAAAAATATGATGTATATTTTTTCTATTCCTTAAGAATATTAGCCTAGGTCTGATCTTAATATGTCATTTAGTCTTCATGAATCATATATGATAGTTGATTGTTTTAACAATATCATTGAATAGATCAGTATCCCAGTACACTTAAATAATTCCCTTGTTATGATAAATATCATCATTCCCTAAGTCCAAATATATGAACTATGATTGATGATTACTATTCATTCTAATTAAGTTAGATTTGAACCTCCTGATTTTATTGTGGAAACTGATCCAAGGGGTATCTTATAGGGGATTGTTCCTATAGATATGAACCTCATTCTGGATTTGGGATCACAACACTTATGAATGGAGAATAAAAATTGATATTTGTTGGATGATCTGAAGTCATGACAAAAAATAATTATAGTGTGGTAAGATAAATATCAAAAAAGATGGCGAACAATAGCATTTGTATCCAAAGTTAAGCATTTCCTTTTAGACAAGTTGTGGTTTTTCCTACTACTTGTGCAACCCATAATCATATTTTTTACACCACATTAATCTATCATCCAAAGAAACCATGTCAAATTTCTTTTTGGAGGATGTTAAGGTGTAAAAATCTGATATTTCCTTCCACAGGTAGAGACCACAACCTTTATTCTCAGATGGTTCAAGAATAGTGTTGAAATCACCCCCAACATTATATGGTTATTCCATTGGTTTGATGAATCCTAAATAAATATATAATGATTCTCTTTATATGAAATCACATTTCATATACCTAAAATAAATTAAGAAAATTGATTTCCAATGATAAACATAGTATTATTATGTTAGTTGGTGACCACATGTTATTCCGCCAAAAATGAATTCTTCTAAAAAAATATGGATGTATTTTTTAGAAGGATATGAATGTATGAAATCACATAGGTGTAACTTATGGAAACATTTAATGATTTTTGAGGGGTGTTATTTGGGATCTAGAACAGAGGCAAGAGATACATTCCTGTGAAGAATTTCAAGGGCTATAAAATCATATTCCACCATAGATCGTAGACCAAGGGAATTCCATGAAATGAAATATAGAATTTGAGGAGATAAACTCTTAATCATGATCCCTAGAATCAAAATACACATATATTGATGAGGAGAAAATTAAGATTCATACTTGAAATGGTATTTGGTTCTAACACCACAAACTAAAGATAGGAACCCTCAATCATACCAAATGGAAACATATGATGCCAAATGTGAAGACGATGTATGTGATAAAATCCTGAATCCATTGGAGATAGGTAGTAGAATGTAGTATATTGAACTATGAACACTGGGATTATATGGAGAAGATGGGGGAGAATAGATACTAGTACCATACCATGGATAGACTTCTTTAATGTAAACATAGAATAAGAACGAGGAGAGCCATGTGATCAATCGAAATCCAATATAGGACATTAATCAACCAAATCTATACAAGGATACTTATAGAGAGTGAACACCCAATTAAAAATAAAATAATATCCTGAAGGTTGTAGTGGCCACCCCAAGGCCAATAGATAAGGCCCTCCAGACACCTTATGCCTTCTTGGTTCATTTAGAGACATGAAATTATGATACAACACTAATTATAATGATGAATAAACATTAACCTATAACACTCCACCTCCATCACATCCTTATCCACATTATTAATGATTTTCATAGACACTAACTTCACTAGATAATATACACATTGTGATTAATTCCTAGGATGAGGTGGACATGAGGTTTGAAGAGAGTTCCTTCTCAGGGAGGAGGTGGGTCATTGAAGATGACAAGATGATAAAACCTAGTCATATAGGGGTAAATTAAAGGTTTTAACCTATATAAACGTTCCCCCACAAAAATAATGATTTCAGATAGGGGACATTTGATTGGTATAACTTGATAGAAATTCCTACAAAAAAGCATACTGAATCCGAATTGAATTATTGTATGCATAGAGAAAGGATCTGAAAAAGAATCATATTCTTCAAAGAAATGTGTAGTTGGATAAATATATCACATTCCCTATAATATTTTTTCAATCCACTGCCAAAATATGACCATACAATGAATGAACCTCCATCGACCTAATAAAGATAGAGAACCTCCGTCGACCCTCTAACCAACATAGATGATATAAGGTCGTGATGAAGACAAGAATTTGGGATAGATACAAACATCAATCCATGAATTCTATGGGGGAAAATTATTCATAATATTGAAAACCCCCCAAATCCTTGTTCGTGCCCACCGACCTAGCATACATGGTGGGTCAGTCATCTCCAACTTTGACACCTGTTGGGAATCTGGTTTAGCTAAAAGAATCCAGTTGGATCCTTTCTCCCGTCCTCCCACATGCATTCCCCACTAGATTGTGTGCTACATCACCACAACCATTGTGGTGCTGACATCCCTTCGGATGTGGTTGGATGACCGCGTCCCACCTCCGCTAGTGGCAAGCCTGAGCACCGGTCAGTCTTGCAGCTCCACTAAGGTCCGAGCTGGACGCGACTGCCACCTTAGTGCCCCATCGTGGCGTGATTCCACCCACCTTCTGATACCATCGTGGTCCACCGCCAGCAGTCTTCGGTGTCGGCACACCATCAGTGCTTTCCAGGATCTTCCAGGACCGCTCTTGTGGTCTGCTCCGTGAACCATCTACTTCTGTTATCTTCTCGGGTTGTCGTTTTCCCTGTTATGGCTTCCGTACCATCATATCGTTAATTCGGTCTTGTGACCACATGAAACATCCAAGAACGCACAAATTCATAAGGTCTTGGGCCATGTTTTTGTTAGCCCTCACCGTCAGCATTAGTGGTATAGAAACAAGTAGAGTTTAATAGTATCATTACATCAAAAAAAATCCCAGTCAAAACCCCGAAGAAAAAGCACCCTCCTATAACTAGTGATCTTGGGATCAACTTGTTTGTTGGTTGATCAATATTCATTATTTTAGTATGAATAATTGAGAGATTCAAAATAATAATCCCAACAAGGTATATATTCATGTTTGATGAAAATGTTTTGCTGGCTGTGATATGTTCGCCATGATTCAAGGGTTTGATGTTGTTGGCATTTGTTAAGCACAGGTCCCATTCTTCTAGGCATGTTGATGTTTCTAGTGATTCTATAGCATTTTTTGGATATGATTCATCACATTTTATTCCATAAAGGAGTTCTACATTTTTTATCTCAATTCTCAAACCCTATTAATCCATTACAATATTAAGGTGTCACTGTGTTTATGTTAAGCAGATTCATCATGGCGTTATAGTATTTAATTTATAAAATATTTTTTCTGCTATATTTGGTTAATGATTTATTTTCATGATTAATTTTTGGAATGATACATTTAGCTCACTGTTTCATCTCAGTGAAACAAATTTTGAAAAAAATCAAATGTGTTAAATTTATTATATTTTTCTTAAAACGTCCGAAAAATTAATTTTTCAATCGACCCATACCAGTAGAGGTTAGGTCCATTCATAGGTAATGTCATCATTCCTAAAGCAACAATACCCTCAGAGTTTGATTATTGGATCCTGATTATATGTATTAATAAATATAGATGAAGGCCATTATATTTAACATAAAAAAAGTTCCAAAAACATTATTTCACCCTCGACCCGCGCCGGTCAATGTTAAGCTCTACGTAAGGGAAACACACCCTCATAGTATAAACTGTATTATTGGATTTTAAATCTATATTACCATTTTGGAGTTATAATTATTTGACAATAAAATAATTGTAACTTAATTTTTTTATTTACAGCCAAAAAATAACTTTTACTTTTGGCCCACACCGGCCAACGATACACTCTTCCTAATAAAATCATACCATCATGAGCACAGCAGTGGTCTTAGATTTTAAATCCAAGTAACTGTTCATGAGTTATATGCATTAGAAAAATTAAATTAAATTATTTTATTATTTTATTTACCATTATACATTTTTTGTGTTTTCTCACTGGAGGCACGTAATGACTAAAAGTAAGACTCACCTACGGTTAACCCACTATCCTGAAACCAATGGGCAATTGGATTTCATATCTGGGAATACATTTTTTAGTTATTCAATTTTTTCATGAAAACCACTCTTCTATGCTATTTATAATTTAATATATTTCAACAGATCATTCTAGGAACTCCGGACCTCAGAATTGCACATCATCTCAGTGCCTGGTCTCAAAATAATTTCATATAACTAAATATAATTACATGGAATTTCCTACACATTACATTATTATTCTACATCCTCGTCCTAAGATGTTTCCATCCTAAATAAGTAACTACATTATCAATTATATTTTAATATTTTATTTTGGTAAGGGAACAACTATATTCCATCTTCTATACATCCAATGAAAACATGAATCACCAAACATGTGTTTGTATAACATTTCATATCCACACCATGGTGTGATTTGTTTCTCAACACCAATTTAATTTTATGGGTGTAATGATTGAAAAAATAACTATATATGAATACTATTACATGATTTTGATTCTTCAATATATTATTCACAATCCACTTCAATACCTTTCCATAATTAGTGAAATGTTATCATCACTAATGCAAATGTAGGACCTACCGTCTCCACGATGGGATGCATTTCACTCTACATGATCTTCATTAAAGAATGATTTTATAAATGAATATAATGAATAAATATGATATATATTATAATAATATCATTCTGAAAATTATTTGTCAATAACCTCTGAATATTAATAAGAACGTATCTGAAAAAAACATGTGTAACAAAATAATGTAGTTAATAACTGGTGGATGAGTAATAACATTATTTATAGATGGATAATAATATGATAATTTATGATATTATAAAAATGAATATGATTATGGAATAAGTTAATGAAATTATTTAAACCCTTATAAAATAGGTTTGAACATCTACAAAGAAACCCCAACCTATGGTAAGGGATAATTTTGAAATCTCATTTATTTCTGTGATTTTTTATACATATGTATTTACTAGGGTATATTTATCATCCATTCGCTAGTTTATTAAATATGAATTCCAAATTATTCTTTCTATCATTATACAATTTTTTGAATCAAATATTACCTATTAGAGAATTTTTATTTAAGGGAATGGAAGTATTCTTTTATCATTTTCGATATAAGGTACTTTTGACATTCAATAAAATATATGAGATGAGTGTTTTTCCTTAACATATACGACATGAACTTTATTTATTGTTTTCCTAATTCCATGTTTTATTAAATATTACAATAAAATTGTTGACGGTTATTTTAAGACAAATTATATTATTTTACTGTATCACTCTCATTTTTGAAAAGAAAATGATTTTTATATAGAAAGGATATTTTCCTTAGTAATTAAATTATACTATTCTATAAAATTTATTTTTTATCTATGGTGGAATTATTTTATATGGTTATGTTACAATTATACTATCCCTATTATTCATAAGGTTTTATTGTTTTTAGAATGGAATGGTATTTTTGAAATCCATTTATTTTAGATGGATTATGTTACAATGATATGATGTTTAAAAATTCATTTTATTCTCTGGGTAATGTTATGATAAATGTTTATTATTTTTTTGGAACTCATATTAATGATTTAATTTTGATATGGGTGGGACCTATATGTCACTCCAATTCATTGGGTAATTATTTATATGTCATGATATATAATTTAATATAATAAAGACTGATATCGATTCAGTAATACCGAGATGGAATGAGAAATGATATCGGTTCAATAATACATGGCATGAATTATAAGTAAACATGGTTCAGTAATACATGGTGGGAATAGTAAGTAAACCTATTTTTGTAATATGGGTCAGGAAAGAGGAGTTAAAACATTTCTATAAAAGACTTTTCCACTTTGATGGTGATAGAAATGAGCCTCAGTAATTATGGAAATGATTTCCTTTCTTATGTGTTTTCTACAACACAAAATTTAATTCCAATGTTATTTTCTCATGGTTCGTGTTTCATTTATGATTTGTGCCTTTTTTGTAAAGACCCAAACCCCAGTTTCATAGACTCAGTTCTTTATATTAATACATTGGATCTATTATATGAATTTTTTCTCTAGATTTAATGAATAGTTTTTTAGTTTTGGAAAATGAGATAAAAAAAATTCCTACCTTACAAAATGATGTGAATTACATAATTTAAATTCTATATGAATCCTACATTATCCTTAAAAATCATTCAAAACATTCCTATTAAAATCCTAGGGAAAATGAAACATGAGAATTTGGGATGATCATATACTCAGTAAGGGTGTTTAATATAGTGGAAGTAATCATAGATATAAACACTATGAATAGTGAAGAACAATAAACACATGCCATTATAAATATACTTGAGCATAATATTCCAGGAATTAAAGATGATTAAATGTTTCCATATAAATGATCATCAGATAATGAAACATAACCATTGATATTATAATATTCTAATAATGAAATGGTTTATCGAATAATAATAATATAACGATGGAATAAATAATGTTGGACAACTGAAACATATTGTCAAGGCCTTGGACAAGGCGTCTGAAAATACTAGGTTAAGACTATTGCCAAAACCGAATTCTATTTTTTCTTATGAGATATACTGATGCATCTTGGGGCTATAGTGGTCCCCAAAAAATAATTTAAAAGACTAATTCATTTCTATATGAAAGGTTCTAAACATAAACAACATGAACATATATAATCACATTACCCAACCTGTACATATAAACATTAACCATTCTGAGTAGTATGGTGAATGGTATCAAGATAGAAGATCTATATTCAAACAACTCATACACTTTTTAATATAATATGGTAGATTATAAAAATAAAATATTAACCATAATAAGACATTAAATTCAATATAGCTACTAAAATAGACAAAAATGCTCTAATATAATCATCGAGGAATTTTTTAGAGAAATTCACATTTACTTTGAAAACAAGAGTTTGTTTGGAAAAATAAATGCATAAAACTAGAAATTAACTAAGGTATTTTTTCCATTATGAAATGAGAGTATTTTTAAAACTACTTGTGGCATTAAATAAATTATATAACTCACTTGAAAATAGTAAATAATTTTAAAACTTCCCATGAATCGGGCATGTTAATCGGGAAGAATGGTGAATGATCATTATAAAACATTTAACTCACCATAAAATAAATTTGGATTATGAAGTTAATCATATATAGAATAATCATAAATAGTTTATGTGGAGTAGATTAGAATTATTAATAAAATAATTAGGATTAATAGATAAAAATAGTAACCTGAAAGAAAAATGAGGTTCTGGTAGAAAACCCCTACCTTATGTTCGAACATGTTCTATACTTTCCTTAGCATCCTATATTAACAAATAAAATTAATTAATTAATTAATTAATATCCACTTATACATGTTTCTAATATATTATACTTTTATGATGATTATTTTTGGCCATATGGATGTGTTATAAGATAAAAAATTATTGCTCTGGAGCGTTTGTTTCCTAGGTTTTCACAATCAGTATACTTGTATATGAGTATGGAATTTCATGTAGAATTGGTATAATCATCCTGAATTGAATTTTTATGATATTAATGAACATAAAAAAAATTTATACAAATAACATTGTTATCTGGTATAACTATGAGTTATTAGATAGAACGTTTGTGAAAATTGTTTAGATTATCTTCGCGGTATTTTTATTATTAAAAAGTAGTTTTGTCGTATGAATTATTATTATGTATATATATGGGTTTTAGAACATTAAATAAGTTATACTATATATATAATATATTTAGTGTCAACCATTAAAATAGTTCCATGACTAAATATTAAGGATAAATTTATGGATAAATGTTCTCTATCCATGAAGGTTGTAAACAGCACCTTCCGAGCGAAGATTTAATTTTTAAAACAATAGAGAGAGGGGTTGTAGTCTAAGGAAGGATATTCCATTAACATGATATAATTTTAGTATATATATGATAATGGAGTTATCATGATCATTTGGACATATATGGTGAGGATATGATAAAAAAATGTAAATGAAATTAAAAGAAAAAGGAATAGGGTTTGCCTCTTGAAACATCCTCCTTGAGAACCACTTTAAGGGAAAGGGGTTTCAGCATTTTAAAAAGACCAAGAGCATATAGAAATGTTTAGTGACTTGGTAAGAGTATTTGGAATGAAAATTTAAAAGATTCGAGGATCCATGGAATGATGAGAATAGGGAGTGAGCGTGGTTTTTATTGTGGAGGAGAGGGGTGATTTTTGAATTACATATTCATTATTTTATTATTTTTCTCAAGACAACCAATAGTATTGATTATTGTGAACAATATAGGAATAAGTTCTTATGAGTTCCAACCATGTATGATTACATAAGTGATGAATCATGTAATACATTATTTACTTCTAATGTGTTTATATAGAAAATTTTTGTATTTAATTATTTACTAAAAATTCTTATATATCCGAAAAGTACCAAATATTAAACATAACAATTTTTTGAAATGTATAATTGATAAATTAGACTACCTTTTTAGAATAATTTTCTAAATATGTGAAATTATATTTTTATATAAAATTATTATTTACTTTGAAAAATACATATTTTAAATTTATAACTGATTTTTTAATACCCTCAAAAACTATAAGCAGTCTCATAAAATCATCCTAAAATAATTAAACAATAAAATATTTATTTAGGAATACATTTTTTGAAAATTATTTATTTTTTTTGTTATTTTTTTTGAACTTATAATTAATTATATATTTCCCACTGAAATACCAACACTTAAATATTAATTTTTAAAATATTCAATCTCATTTATATGTTGCCAAAATTTTATTTATAATATCATGGGAGAGGTTACTATTCATAAGGGTACAGAACAATTCATAAGGTTACATTACTATTCATAAGGTTCTTATTACTATTCACCAAAAATATATGTTGATTTTATTAGACTATATATCTTTCTGATTTCAACTATATATATCCTTTTTTCCAAATTCAAAACAAAAATTTCGAAAATTCTGTTTTACTTTTAGGTTATATTAATATTGTGTTTCTTTATATAGACTCTGTTTTTTATTCATTAAATTCTATATAAAATTTATTTTTAAGACCATGGAGTGTAAAATTTTTCCCCTTTAGAAAATTCAACCTCCCAATTTCAAAAATATTTCCTCAAAAATGTTTTTTGTAGGCCTTCATTATATGTTCCTCTTGCCACCAAATTTTACTTTATATATTATGATTTTTTCAAAGTACAATTACCAGTCAAGTTTTCCATTTTCTTAACACTTGTTCATTAGTTCCCAAAATATGGATATTCAATTCACAGTAAGATAAGTCATGTTCCAATTCAATACATTTATAACTGTGTACGTCTATTGGTAATGTCATGTACTTTCTCAAGAATGAGACCTAGAACAAATTGTTTTCCTTAGAATCGATTGGTGTCATTGATTAAAAAATAAGAAACATCTCCAACTCACTCTAGAATTTCAAAAGGACCAATGTACCTAGGGCCCAATCTCACATTACTCCTTAATCATATAATACCCATCCATGGTGATACATGTAAGAAAACATGATCTCCCACATGAAATTCCAAATTAATCCTTCAATTATTAACATAGATCAATAAAATTATTTGATCTTCTTTGATATGGGATTGAATATCCTTTACCATTATTGTTATTTCCTCCACAATAATTGGGCCTAAAAGCTTCCTTTCACCAAATTTATCCCAAAATGTTGGTGTATGACATCTCTTACTATAAAATGAATTTTATGATGCCATTTGAATACTTTAATGGAAACTATTATTGTAGTAAAACTCCAGCAAAAGTAAATAATTATCCAACACATATTGAAAGTCAAGTGAATATGGTATCAACATTTCATCTACTATTTCGATCATTATTTATAATTGACCCTCAATTTGAGGGTGTTAATTTGTACTCAATGGAAGCTCAGTATCTAAATAATTCTAAATACATTTCCATAATTTCAATGTAAATTATGGATCCTGATAAGACATAATTGAGATAGTTCCCCCATAATGTTTTATAACATCATTACTATAGACTCCTACAACGTGGTCAAGTGGAATATCATCCCTTATAGTGAGGAAATGTGAAAATTTTGTAATTCGATCCACAATTACCCATATTACATATTTTTTTCTTGGATTCTTGTGTAATCCAGTTACAAAAAACATGGTGATTCTTTCCCATTTCCATTTGGGAGTAGGTAGAGTTTTTATGAATCCTCTAGGATATTGTATTTTGACCTTCACCTATTGGCAGACAAAACATCTCTATACATAATTTTTAATTTCATGCTTCATGTTGTCCCACCAAAAGTTTTCATTCAAATATTTGTATATCTTAGTTATAGTAGGATATATATAGATGTTTGAAATATGGGAAACACAGAATAAATCCATTTTTAGCTCAGGTATAGAAGGAACAAATAAAAGTCTCCAAAATTTCAAAATTCAATCCTTACTCGTGAAGTTTACTAACTTCCATTCATTCATACTTTTAAATTTAATTTGAATATTCTAATAATTAGATTGAGAACTTTTAATTATTTCTAATAATTATGGTTAAAAACCCTTTTGAAAAAGAAATGAATCTTTATCTTTTTTGATAATTACAATATCCATCCTAGCTAGTTCCATGTACTTAGTATCCCTATTAATCCTAATTTTGATCAAAACTCCAGGATCCTTCATGCATAATGTATCTACCATCATATTTACCATCTATAGAAGGTAGTATATGGAACCACCATAATCCATGGTTTTCTTGATCCATTTCCATTTCCTCATGTTCAGTACCTTCAATTAAAATATATATTTCAACTCTTGTTATTATTAAACATCTCACAACTTCTAGCATAGAGATAATTTCTATATATCATTATAAAAAATATTACATCTGGAAACTCAAGATATTGAGTAAGATAGTTGTGTTCATTAATATTTAATATCCTTACTGTATAGAAAATAACTTTATCATTCTTTATAAAGACAAAACCATTTCCTTTCTTTGATGAATCACTATAGATCAAAAAATCCACCATTTCACGATGTTAGAGTACGGATTGTAGAACTAACTAATCTTCCATTTAATTCATACAAACATTCTTCACATTGTTTTTTCCATAGGAACATATCCCCATTACGAGTATTCATGGTTATCAGGTTGCTAAATGAGTGATGTTTTGAATGAAATTAAAATAATAACCTACTAATACAATAAAACTATATACCTGTGTTATGATTATTGGAGTAGGCCATTCCTAGAGATCCTTTGACTTTTCTAGATCAACTAATTTGTTATCTTTAGAGACAATATGCCAAAGAAATGAAACTATTTTAAGAAAAAATTCACACTTTCTAAAATTCCCATATAACGTATTTCTCCTAAGAGTCTTCAAAATACCGTTAAAGTGAATCTCATGACTGTACTAGATTATGGAGTATACCAAGATTTCCTCAATAAATTCCATGACAAATTCATCATGATATTCCTTGAAAATTCATTCATTAAATCCATGAAAAAATAGGGTGAATTCGTAAGTCTAAAAGTAATTATTGAAAACTCATAATGCACATACATGGTTTTAAATGTTGTATTTGGAATTTCTCTCTTACTCTCACACAACTGATGGTATCCCAGTCGATATTCAATCCTTGAAAAATATTGGGCTTTAGGAAGTTGATCAATGAAATCATAAATACTAGGAGGAGGATAATTGTTAATTATGCTAATATCATTGATCTCCCTGTAGTCAATTCACATCCAAAAATATCAATCTCTCTTCATAACCAAATGAACTCGAGCTCCCCACGAAGAAACACTAGGGTGTATAAACCCTAAATCACTGAATTACACTAGCAGTTTCATCAGAACTACAAAGTACACTATGGCCATTTTATAGGGGGTATTGGATATAGGTCTTAGATCTAGTATTAAATCAATAGGTAAATCGACTTCCCACTTTGTAGGATGTCCAATAAAATCCTATAAAAATACATGAACACATTATTTAACTATAAGAACATCCTCAATTTGAAGATATATTCAACTACCCATAGATATTTTATTCTCTTCCACTACAAATATTGAATTTAGTAGATCTGCTCAGGGTGGATGTAGATAAGAATTAGATGGTGATGTTGTTCCTCTAAAGATAATAAATTCTACACCTTCCCCACAAATCATAACTTCCTTATTCTTACAATATATTTTTGAATCATATTTTGAAATCCAATCCATGTCAAGGATTACCCTAATGTCAACCATTGTATGATGATAAAATCAACATATAATGCACATTTATATGCCATAATGGGGTAAGCCTGTCACATATTTTTTTCAATGAGACATACCATAAGGGTTTTGACTAACAAATGCCTATTTATGGATAATTGGAAATATCTAATTTTTAATGAAAACTCGAAAGATATAAAGGAAATAGGTTATTGAAATATAAATAAAGTAATGGACAATTTTGAGGAAACAATTATAGTACATTCCACCACATTTTTAGAAACATCAACATCAGTAGTTGTGATCACATAAGATTATCCCTACTCCATTGGAATCCTATGGGGAATTCTTCAATTAGTCATAGTAAAAAAAATTCATAATCATAGTGAACCAATCCTTTTACATATAACATTACATGATTTAAAGCATAGTTATTCATCAGAGTACAATCCATGGATCATTAAGTCTAGTGTCTTAGAAGACTAGGTACATATAACATAAAACATGGGAAAAAACACTTCTTTATTTAATCTCTATAAATATATCATAAACATGCTTTGAGCACTTAAATCTGTATAGGGTACCCTAGGGAACACATGAACAAAGGGATGAGATAAAAATCCCAGTAAGGGAATGAACATAGGAATACATCTTTAGCACATGAGTTAGGAGGCATGAAATAATGAAAAAAACATGGAACAAATGAAATAATATCATATAATCATGGGATCATATAAACATGGAATCATATAAATATGTCATAATCATAAAACAATCCTTTATTATGGATTATGGCTAACCTCTAATCATGTTTCCCATTTTAGTACGGGTCAAGGCTAATTGCCAATCTCGTTTCACGTCGCATATCATGAGACCTAACTTTACCCAATGCATTGGAGCGCTATCTGGGCACACCCATCACAAAATTTTATTGGATATTATTGGAACATAAATATTCATACCGGATAAATATTCTTTCCACATAAATAATCATACATAATCAACCATACATAAACATAAGGGCAGCAATAGAAAAAATTGGGTACCAAAATCACGACATAAAGCATAACCAATGAGTGTATCATGAATGTGTCCATGAAAGAATGGGATAAGAACAAAAATGGACGTTCATAGGGTAAAATAGTATTATATAATTTTATGTGAAGTCCAGAAGAAGTTAAAACATATAAATAATGTATTTGAGAAACATTATCATCAATGAAATTTTGTGTGGTTGTATGGAAAATACTAGAGATTTTAAAATTTAAAAGAGAACATAATTTTATAAAAAACCAAAAAAATTTCAAGAATGTTTTAATAATAAAAATAATGATTTTATAAATACAATTTTTTCTTAAAACATAGGATAGAGAGCACTTGAAATTGGGTAAAAATTTGGGATGTTTTCTTAAAATGAGTGTGCTTATTGGGAAGTGCCGAGGAGGGATTCACAAAAAACAATATATATCCCCAAAAGATAATGAGAGGTGGTTCTTGAAACTTGATTTTGGAGAATATAAAAGAATTTATATGTTTTCCAGAAAATTAAAATTCTACAACATTTTGGTAAAAAGAAAGATAGAGAAACCCAAAGGAATAAAGGAAGTTCTTGTAGAATCCATTACGCTTTATCAGCATGGTATCAGGTTTAACTAAGAGGGATTTATGGGATAGATAAGGGGTTTCTTAATCACTTATAAAACATTAATAAATTAATGATGAGATGAGAAAACATAAACCATCAATTTTTATTACACAGAAAAGGCATACCATAGAGAATAATCTTGACTAAGAGTGAAAAATAGAGGATCCCTTACCTTAATTCTGGTGGTGTCCTCCACTTGTTATCAATAACCTGAATAAAAAATTAGGTTTTTTAATTAATAATTCCCTAAAATATTATATATATAATTGTTTTAGTATTATCAATTTATGTTAACTTATAACTGTTTTTATTGGTTATGAGGTTCAATTTCATTGTTCAGTCTCGTTTGATTGCTTGGTTTTAATGAACGGTTCGCTTATATTCACGTTTGGATAAACATATAAGATGAAAGTGGGTTTCCAGAATTTAATTTTATCAAATTAGTGTACATTAAAGTGAATACATGGTTTTGGATTTAATTTGGTTTCTTAGATTGAATTCTAATTATTATATAAAACCAAAGTGACAACCATTTTTATTAATTGGTGGGATTCATCACAAAGAACATATTTTTCTTTATAAATTAATACCATTTGTACAAAAAGATTACAGAATCAAAATATGATATATTAAATATATATATTCTGCTTCAACCATAACAAAAATGGTTTCATGATCAGATTTTTTGATGATAATATAAATTGATAAACCGTTGTCCTTGAATGTGCTAAATTAGCACGTCTCAAACGTTGCTTTCATTTCATTCTAATAAAATATGGGGAAAGGAGAGAAGATAATGAAATACACCATTAGCTTAAAAACATTATAGTACATGATTATTACTATATTTTCCCTATAATTTGGGTGAAGGTGGGTGGGGAAAGAATCATGAAGAAAAGAACATAAAAGAAAAGAAGGAATTGGAAAGAGGAATTTACCTCTTGAGACTTCCTTCTTTGAGAACCACTTAAGGGGATATGTTTTGGTATTTTGAAGAGGCTAGGTGCTTCTGGATGTGGGAGATGATCTTGGAGAGATAATTGGGCAGAATATTGTCAAAGCAAAAGGCTTGAGAGGAATCCAGGGAAGTGGGAGTAGGGGGGGTTTTATAGTAGAGGAGAGGAGGGTTTTCATAATTTTTTAATCTTTTGTTTATTATTTCCTCACACGATAAGGAATATTAAGTATTCCATGACCAATAATAGTAATAAATTCATGTGACTTCGAAAAAAATGGGCTTACATCAGCAGAGCATCATCAATGACTCAATTAATCCATTATTTAGAATTTATTTTGAATTATCAGATTTTACTATTCATCAAAAATTCAAGTATTTCAGAAAAATACCAAAAGTTATCCCTAACAATTTTTTAACGTGCAGAATCCAAACATGATGTCCATTTCTCAAATATAATTTTAAAAACATGATTAATTTAATATTTAATTAAAATCACAATTTATTATTAAAAACCAGTTTTAAAACATTCATCTACTTATTCTAAAATATAGGTGCATCATAATTTCACCATAATATTATTTTATGACTATCATTGGTAAGTTCACTATTCATTGGGATATTTCACTATTATTAAGGGTATGTTACTATTAATAAGGGTAGGATTCTATTAACCAAAAACTATATTTTTCTTATCGGACTCCAAATAACTTATTGATTGCAACCATGTATATCATATTTTCGAAATTCCAAACACAGAAGTGACAAACATATGTTTAAAGGCCACATAGAACTTAGTTGTTCATTATGTTATATTCTCATGTTATTTTATGACATATATAAAATAAGGGAAATTTCTATTGAAAACTTTGGATCATTACATTCTTCCCCCTTATGAAATTTCACCCTCAAAATTTCATTTTACATTCTAGTTCGTAAACAGGTAAGTGTACTTTTCCTTCATCACCTCCTCCGGTTCACAAGAATCTTCTTCAAAAAATTTGTTCCTCCACAAAAATTTGAAAATTTGGGTTGTCTTTTTTCATAGAACCTTATCTCTTAAATCTATAATCTTCACTAGCTTCTCCTCATAAGATATATCATCTTCCAACTTCACTACCTCTGAGTTAAGTACATGTAAGGGATCAGGTATGTAATTTCTCATGAGTGATACGTTAAAAACATCATGAACTTGAGTCATATTTCGAGGAAGTTCAAGTTGATAGGCCATGGATCCTATGAGGTCAAGGATCTTAAAGGGTCCAATATACCATGGGATTAGCTTCCACTTATTTCCAAACCGCATGACTCTCTTCTAGGGTGATATTCAAAGGAAGACTTTATCCCTGACGAAAACTCCAAGTCCCTTCGATGGTTGTCGGCATAACACTTTGGTTGACTATGAGCATATTTGATGTTTTTTTATATGACTTGAACCTTCTCTGTCATATCTTACACAAGATTGGGTCCAAGTATCTTTCGTTCTCCATCTTCATCCCAGCAGGTTAGAGTTCTACATCGCTTTCCATACAGAGCTTCATACGGAGCCATCTTGATACTCGAGTTGAAGCTATTCTTGTATAAGAACTACTCTAATGGGGGATGAAGATCCCATAAACCATTTTTTCTATAGAGTAGGATCTTATTATATCTTCATGTGTATAAATAGTACTTTCAGTCTGGACATCAGTTTTGGTGTGATAGGTCGTGCTGAAATTTAATTCAATACTCAATGTTTGTTGATGACTCCTCCAGTATTTTGATGTAAAGCTTGGAACACGATATAAGACAATTGAGAGTGGAACACCATATAGTCTCACCACATACTTCACATATATTTTTGAAAGTTGTTCCAGTGAAGGGTCATCTCGAATAGCTATAAAATGGGAAGTCTCGATTAGTCCGTTAACCACAACCCATATTGCATTATTTTCCGTTGACGTCTTCGGGAGACCCTTAACGAAGTCTATTGTGACATTATCCCATTTCCACATGGGTATAGGCGATGTTTGCAACATCCCATTTTACTTTTTTCTCCCTAATTTAAATTTCTACCATACCAAACACCTTGATATATATTTCAGCATCTCTTTCTTCATGTCATCCCACCAGACGAGTTCCCAGAGATCACGATACATCTTTGTACTCCCAGGATGGGTATAGAATGTAGAGCTATGTTAATTTTCTAATAGATCATTCTTTATCATCAGTGATGAAAGCACACAAAGACGCATTCAAAACCAAATCACACCATAATCGTTGATATGGAACTCTTGCATCTTCCCTTCCTTTACTGTATTGACCCTCTTTTGTAACTCCACATCATTCCCTTGTGCATCCTTCAAATTCTCTGGATTAAGTGGGTGTAATTTTTTTTGGGAAAGGTAGGATGTATCCATTTCCCTTAGGATTTATAAATCCATCATTTTCATATCCAAGAAGATGGGTCCTTTCTCAATCTGTAACATGGATAGAGTAGCAGGTTCTTTTATGCTTAGAGCATCAGCTACCTAGTTCACCATTCTATGAAGATATTGAATCAAGAAATCATAATCCTTGAGTAGCTTTATCCATCTCCTTTGACGCATGTTTAGATAATTTAGTGTGAATATATAATTTAGGCTCTTCTAGTCGGTGTATATGTCACACTTCTCACCATAAAAGTAGTGCCTCCGGATTTTCAAGGCAAAAATCACGGCTGACAGGTCTAGATCATCTACCGGGTTGTTATTCTCATGGATCTTAAACTTTCATGAGGCATAGGCTATCACATTATAATTTTTAATGATAACACAACCCAAGCCATTCTTTAAAGCTTCACTATATATCACAAAACTTTCTCCATTTTTGGTAATGTGAGTACAGGTGCAGTGATCATCCATTTATTTAGCTCCTTGAAGCATACCTTGAATTCTACTATCAATACAAACATTAGCCCCTTCCGTGTTTTCTTGGTCATTGGGTTTGAAAATCATGAAAAGTTTATCATGAATCATCGATAATACCCGGTTGGAGACAAAATTCTATAGATCTTCATTACAATATTTTTTCTGGGCCACTCTTCAAATGCCTTCATCTTTGAAGGGTCCACATATATCCCTTTACGGGTGATAACATGCCCAAGGAATGATACTTCCTCCATACAGAACTTCCATTTACTATACTTTGCATATAACTTCTCCCTTTTCAAATTATTTAACACAGTTTTTAAATGCTCCACATGTTCTTCATTTCTCACGGAGTATATCAGAATATCATCAATAAAGTCTACCAAAAAAATTTCAATGTAATCTTTAAAGACACTATTTCTTAAATCCATGAAATTTAATAGAGCATTAGTGAGTCTTATGGGCATCACAATGATCTCATAGTGTCCATACCTTATTCGAAAGGCAGTTTGGGGTATATCTTCCTTCCTCACCATTAGTTGGTGATATCCTGACTGAAGGTCCGCCTTAGAGAAATAACTGGCCCCACGAAGCTGATTGAAAAATTTATCTAACCGTGGAAGGGGATACTTGTTCTTTATCATGATTTTATTGAGTTCACAATAATCAATGAAGAGGAACATTGATCCCTTCTTCTTCTTGATGAAGATGACTAACACACCACATGTTGAAGCACTCTGGAATATAAGACGCTTCTCCATATTCTCATTCAACTGCTTCTTCATCACCTCTAGCTCAACGGTGGTAATCCTATAAGATGTCTCTAATATAAGCAGAGATACAGGGATAAGTTCAATTGAGAACTCAACCTCTCAATCAAGAGGAAGAATAGAAAACTCTTTAGGGAATTCATCAGTGTAATCCCTCATGCTGGGCATGTCATCAAGCCTGATTCTATCCTTAGTCTTAATCATTTGAGATATATATGCTTTCTCACAAGGAATCAATATCCAAACACGAGACAAAGATTCTAAAGTTGACTCCTATTCCACCTTACACTAGTAATTAATTGTATGATTCTTTCGGATGTGAAACAAGATGTCCCTTTCCCTAAATTTGATTTTGGATTTGTACAAAGATAGCCAATCCACACCAAATATTGGGTCAAACTCTACTAAAAGATGTATGAAGAGATCTATTGGGAGTTTTAGTCCACAAACATTAACCGGGGTGGAGTTATAAACCATGGATATAGTGATTTCCACATTTTTTGTTATCACATATTACTTTTTCTCCAAATTTTGAGGTGGTGTTTGAATATTTCTACTAAACATTCCATATATGAAAGAATGCATAGAAATAGAATCAAATAGTACGTCTACTCTTAATTAATTAATAACAAGTGTACCTGTCACCACATCATTGCTCGGATCCACAATAGCAATAGTGATAGCATAATACCTCCCTTATTTCCTTAGAGGTTGTTGTTGATTGCCTCCAATAACCATCATCTTAGGGCAATTGTTCACATAATGCCAATGCTCCTTGCTATTGTAACATTGCACTGTAGGCAGAGTGTGGATTAAACCATCCTTTCTTCTTTAGAATTAGCGGGATTTTCCATATCCATTCGTCAGTTCCTGGCCAGATGACGAAACTTTTCACATTTGAAGAAATTATTGTATCCCTTCAGACAGTTACTAGGATGCTTCATTCCACAATTTTTTCAATGTGAAAAGTCAGGCTTATTTCCATCATGGGATTTTTTTGATGAGCCACCCATGTTGTTTTCCATTTTCCACTTCTTTTCTCTAGGACCACAGGACCATGGAGATTCTCCAATCTCCATTTCCACCTTGTGGAAAAAACAGACAATATCCTCATAACCGTCGAAGTCTTGAATTTCCAACACATTTCATAGACACGACTTTAGTCCACTAAAGAAGAGATCCACCTTTCTTTCGATTTTCATAACTAAGCTAGAGGCGTACCTCACAAGCCTTGAAAATTTTTCTACATACACCCAGATGGACTCATCTTTCTTCTTCTTGTGTCTAAGGAACATTCTTTCCATCTTGAGATTGAGGGTTTGAGGAAAATATTTATTGAAAAACATCCTCCCCAATTCTTCCCCATCAATGGAATCATTTTCCTTTTGGGACATTGTATTCTTGATCAGTGTCCACCACTGATCAGACTCCCCATCAAAATAATAGACTCCCAGTACAACCTTCTTTTCTTCCAAGCACTCGAGAACATATAATATCTTTTAAATGGAGTTAATCCATTGTTCCACGAGGAGGGGATCAGAAGATCTGCTAAACATGGGAGGCCTTTTCTGCATGATGGATTATATGGAACCATTATCTTTCCTTGTAGGAGGAGGGAATTCAACATTAATCAAGTTATTATTCATATCTTGATCCAGCTGATCCGGTATTGTAATGATATTTTGAGCACCTGCTCCCATCATATTAGATATATCATTAGGGAAATATTTACATTGCCTATCACATTGGTTGTTGGAACATGTTCTTAAATTTCCCGTCATTAACTATAAAAAATAACGTATAATTAGAGGTCTTGAATAATTAGTTGTTGAGCATAAACAGAAAACTATGAACATAAACAGATAAACATATAAAGAAGAAGTGCATTCTAACTAGTGATTCGAAATGTCAAAACAAAGGTTATCTTCCATCTATTTCATGACTTATATTCTTATGGGCTCTTTTTTCCCTTAATAATGATTTATACTATGATTATGAATCATCCAAAGCATATCTCCCAGGAGTGTCATAACCAAGAGTGCAGCAGGGCCCGTTTTCGTGTACAAGGATACCCAGGGTCAAGCCCAAAACTTCTTGTTTGAGTTTTCACTCCTAGGTACATCTATTCTAGTGCCTCCACTACCTTTTTGTATATATACAGGGATGTATTTGATAAACCACTTACTCTATACATACCAAAATTTAGGGATGTTTTATTATAATTCTTCCCTTCTTTAAGGATCTCACTAAGTTTCTCTATTCTTAATCACCAAAAATAACTAGACCATCCTTTGATACCAACTATAGTGACCCAAATCGTTTGAATATAACATCACATGATTTTAAACATAGTTAATCATCCGAGTACTAGCCAAGGATCATTATTTCTAGTGTCTGGGAAGACTAGGTACATATAACATAAAACCTAGGGAAAAACACTTCTTTATGTAATCTCCATAAAGAGCTCCTAGACATCCATTGATCCCTTACATCTACATAGGGTACCCTAGGGAACACATGGAAAAATGGATGAGATAAAAATCCTAGTATGCGAATAAACATATGGATATATCTTAAGGACATGAGTTAAGAGGAATGATATAATGAAAAAAACATGGAACATATAAAATCATATCATATAATTATGGGATCATATAAACATGAAATCATATAATATTGTCAGAATCATAATGCATTCCTTATATATAGGTCAAGACTAACCACCAATCCTATTTCCCATTTTAGTATGGGTTAAGGCCAACCGCCAATCCCGGTTCACATTGCATCTCATAAGACCTAACATTTCTCAATGCATTGGAGAGCTATCTGGGTACACCCATCTCAAAATTTTCATGAATATTGTTGACACATAAATATTCTTACTAGATAAAAATTATTTCCTCGTAAATAATCATACATAATCTACCATACAAAAACATAAGAGAACCCATGTAAATAATTGGGTTCCACAATCAGGACATAAAGCATAATCAATGAGAGTATCATGAAAGTGACCATAAAAGAAAGGGATCAGAACATAAATGGACTTTTATAGTGTAAAATATCTATATATAAATGTATGTGATTTTAAAAGTAAGTGAAAACTTATAAAGAATGTATTTGAGAATCATTAGCATTAAAACATTTTTTGTGCGGTTTTATGGAAAACACTATAGAGATTTTAAAATCAAAAATGGAGAATCTTTTATATAAAACCATAATTGAACTAAGAAAGTTTTCATAATAAAAATTATTATTTTATAAATATAATGGTGGCTTAAAACATAACATATAGTGAACTTGAAATTGTGTAAAAAGTTTCGATGTTCCCTTAAAATGGGTGTGATTATTAGGATGTATTAAGGAGGGATTCACTTAAAAGAATGTATATCCCTAAAAGATAATGAGAGGTGGATCATGGAAAATGATTTTGGAGCATATAAACCTAATTGAGAAGTTTTAAATAAAAAGAAAATACAACTACCTTTTGGAAAAAAGAAAGATAGAGCAACCCGAAGGAATAAAGGAAGTTCGGGTAGAATCAATTACAGTTTATCAGTATGGTATCTGGTGTAACTAAGAGGTCATGATGAGTGATATAAGGGGTATTTGATCACTTATAAAAAATTATTTCTGTATGGGGGAGGTGATAAAACATACCCCATAACTTGGTATTACATAGAAATGGCATAGCATAGAGAACAATCTTGATTAAGAGTGAAATAGAGAACATCCCTTACCTTAATTCTGGTGGTGTCCTCCACTTGTTATTAATGATCGGAATAAACAAATTAGGTTTATTAATAAATAATTAAATAAACTATTCTCTATTTAATTGGTTTAGTATAATCATTTTATGTTCATTTGTAATCATTTTTATTGGTTTTGTGGTTCAATTTCATTGTTCGGGCTCGTTTGTTTTCATGGTTTTAATGACCGGTTTGCTTATATTCAAATTTGGATAAACATGTAAAATGAATTTTTTTCCCGAATTGAAGTTATATGATATTAGTGAACATATATAAAATTACATGGTTTTGGATTTAATTTTTTTCCTTAGAGTGAAGTCAAATTATTATATAAAACCAAAGTGACGGCCGTTTTTGTTAATTGGTGGGTTTGATTACAAATAATATATTTTTCTTTATAACATAATTCCATTGGTAAAAAAATATTACATAATAAAAATAGGATATATTACATATATATATTCTAGTTCAACTATAACAAAAATTGTTTCATAACAAGATTTGATGAAGACAATAGAAATTGATAAACATATGTCCTTGAATGTGCTAAATTAGCACATCTCAAATGGTTATTTCATTTCATTCAAATAAATGGTGGGGAAGGGAGAGAAGATAAAGAAATATACCATTAGCCTAAAAACATTTCCAGTAAATTTATTTTACTGGAGTTTTCCTACCATTTGAGTGAAGGGAGGTGAGGAAAGAAACAAAAGGAACAAAACTTAAAATAAAATAAGGAATTGGAAAGAGTAATTTACCTCTTGAGACTTCATCATTTGAGAACATCTTAAGTGGGGAGGTTTTGGTATTATGAAGAGTCTATATTCTTTTGGATGTGTGGAAGGATAATGGGTATAGATTTGGGAAGAATATTGGAAAGGCACAAGTCTTGATAGGAATGAAGAGAAGAGAGAGTGAGGGTGGTTTTATAGTGGTGGAGAGGAGGGTTTTCATAATTTTTTAATAATTAGTTTATTATTTCCTCACAAGACAAGGAATAGTAAGAATTATATGAACAAGAATATTAATAAATGTATGTGTCTTTTAACCAAATGGGATTACATCAGAATATCATCATCAATGACTCAATTAATCCATTATTTTTCATTTACTCTAAAGTATCGAATTCTACTATTCATAAAAAATTCAGGTATTTTGGAAAAATCCAAAAAATTCACCATAACAATTTTTTAACATGTAGAATCCAAAAATGAAGTCCATTTTGGGAAAATAATTTTCTAAATATGATTAATAGAATATTTCATAAAATTCATAATTTATTAATAAAAACCTGTTTTAAAACATTCATTTACTTATTCTAAAATATAGGTACATAATAATTTCCGTTGAATATTATTTTATGAATATCATTCGTAAGGTTACTATTCATTAGGGTATTTCACTATTCATAAGGGTATGTATCTATTAATAAGGGTAGGTTACTATTCACCAAAAAATTATGTTTTCTTATCAGATTCCACATAACTTACTGATTGCAACTATGTATATCAAATTTTTAAAATTCCAAACACAGAAGTGAAAAACATATGTTTAAAGGCCACTTAGAACATAGTAGTTCATTATGTTTATTTTTCATGTTATTTTATGATGTATTTATAATATGGGAAAGTTCCATTTAAAACATTTTTTTGTTTTATTAATGGCCCATATCATTACAATTATATCATTGAACATTGAAAGCTTCATTCTTTCCCTTACAATATTGAGATTGGTGGACTCATTATCCACATTTAAATTAAAATCCTTTTTCCATTTAAGCAGTCTCTATGGTGTTTTATTCCATAAGCATCACATTTTGAGAAACACCCCTTTATATTCTTCAATTCATCTATTCTTTCCTTGGTCTCCCTCTTCTTCTCTTTCATTAATTTAAATTCATAAAACATATATAACTATTTCCCTATCTAGATTTCACATGAGACAATATATTTGTATGATGAGAATGTTTGGGAAACCAATTCCTTTCAGATGAATTTATTTAACCCATCAAATAATCAATCAATCATTCTCCTCGGATTATGAATGTAGTTAAGGGAATTCCATCCCCACCTTGTATAATCAACTTCTTACTTCTCAATGATTTCATCCACTATTTGTTCCAAAATCAAGAATTTACTCTCCATATATACATATTATTCTAAAAAATATATTTTTTCTTATAATATATCCACAAAGTCCATCCATTCCATTTTTTCCGCTTCTTCCTCCTCATTCATCTTATGAATTAACAAAAATAACTTATTTTTATCTCTAGATAGATGATAAACATCCATTATTAACATATTTCTTTCATTACATCCCAAAGTGAAAAATAGCTTCTCTAAAGAACTTATCCCCTACTCCGATATAAATGTGTTTGTTGTCCCATTTAATGATTTAGGAAATTATTGGACAGTCCAAGCTCAATGTAATTAAATAGAATATACATATGGCATGAGATAAAATACCCTAAACTAAAACACATCATCTCTCAGTAGACTAAATGTCACTATAAGCCTTGGTTCCCGAAACTGTGAAGTACTTTGGAGGGCATTGTATTTCCTCGTAATTGAGTCCTTATCCCCTCATACATCACTCCCAGGTGTAATTTTTGATTCCCTCCAAATAAATATTGGAAAATCATGAGGGAATAAATTCCAAAATATGGGTATTAGTTTCCCTTAGAACTAATGCATGAAGAGGATGGTTAGTGATTTTTTAATCCTATGAGTGACTCATTATTTCATGACTATTTAGTGGTCAAATAATGGACCCACGTATGGCACATCGCCCCTAGATAGTCCTATAGAGGCCTCTTCAAGAAACCCTCCTTCTCTTGTGAAGGCCCCGCAGACAACCACATGAGAACCCTTAGGTTGTATGGGTTTTCATTGGAAAGTGATTGAGACCCCATCATAGATATTTTAAGAATAAATTAGAATGAAATTCCAATGGATTAGACCGATGGTGATAAATAATCTCATGAACCAAGTCATCATTAGGAATTATAAAAACCCTTCGTGATATCTCAGACATAAAGGATAACCATTGTGCCTTTTCCTACTAAAATGACATAGATAAAGGGAAGAAGGTGAGAAAGGCTCGAGGTTTCTGAAACACATGTGACACACACCTTGAGAGATCCAGGACACACCACACGACCTCGTTGACTTTTCTTCCTCATCACGTACAAACCCTTTGGTTAGTCATCCATCCTACACAGAAGTCCTAAGACATGTATAGGAATCCACGTGGAGCTCTTTGTATAGACGAATAGACCTTTCCACTATATGCTTGCACACTCTTCATATGACCAATATTGGTCAAGTTATTAATCATCCCAAAAATGAATACAAATAATAGATACTAATCATTCCAACTCTCGTGATCCAGGAGCATTGTATATTAGAACAAATAAGGAAAAGTGGGAGGAGGTGAGATGGGTCTGTGATTGTTGAAACACATGTCACGCACCCTTGATGACCTACAGGGAACTGAGATTCCTCAACGAAATGTCTGCCTAGTCTCATGGAAGCCCTTTGGATTTTCATCCTCATATTAAGGACAAGGAATGCTCGCACACACCCGTGCTACCCATATTTTTCATTTTATGCATCTCAAAAAAACCCTCAACAACAGACATGAAATCTCGCATGACTCACAACCATTATTTTATAAAAAAAGGGGATGAAAGTGGACTAGGTGTAGGGTACTCAGGGCCACTGAAAGGCATGTGATGTGCCCAGTACACCTGTATCAATGTCCCATGAGACCCGAGAACATGTCTCCAAATCCATTGTGAGTGTCTTCCCATAAGAATTTATACATAGATAAGGCCCTTAGACATGTAAACATAACAACATTAATGTATTGAGACACAACCACATTATTGGTCATGTATTTGATAATAAGTAATAATCTGATAAAGGAAGATTTGACAATAGAGACTCCTCCACTGAAAATCATGTGATGTGTTTGAAGTAGCCATTGTGAGAGACTCACAAAACCTAGTGGCACTAAGTCCATTTTCTGAATACATCCTAAACATGTTCCAGATAGATAGCACAAACTAAAGAGTATTATGGGTTGGGATGTGTATAAATTACCCACCACAACACAATGAAGTTATTGGATTTTTTGAGGAACACTATGCTAGTATGATTCTATATTCTAAGGCTCTATATGATATGTATTTGTACTAATGTGGACTTCTCGATGTAACTAATCAAGCGGTCGGAAAGTATTACATCTGGTAATATACATGCGCGTAGTTGGAGTAGTCCTACGTGAGATATAAAGTTCTTCATGTGATCACTCATTGATCATGAGAAGGACTTATAGCAAGGAAAAATAGAAAAATATTTCATATACCACAAATCAATTGATATATAAAAAAACTAACACTGAGAAAACCATGGTAGTAGAAATAAAAGAGTATATGTCGAGTTCATATGCATAAATAATAAGAGAAAGGCATTCTTGTTACCCCCTCATGCACTTCATTGGTGTTATAAATAGAAATGTAATAGCTCCAACGCACAATACGAAGATTTTATGATACCCCTTTGATATGTAGTTTTGGATATACGAAGTCCTGAAGACAAGTTAGGACATTTCATATAGTGCTCCCATGGGTTCCACTATGATATTGTAAATCCTATGTGACCTTCCCACAAGACATGAAATAAAACTAAAGCACATAGCCTGAATCACATAACACTCTTCACTCATCCCATTAGAGTCTCAGAGAAGCATTAAGACATGACATTGAAGCTCTCATGATGACCTCTAGGCATTTAAACTGAGTATCAATCCCCCATACATGTTGAAGAGGTCCTGCAATGACTCCTAGAGGTTTCAACCATGACATGCGACATCCCTTGGACATATCACCTAACACACATAAAGGTGTTCTCCATGTTTTCTGAGTCTCTCGAAAGAATTCAAAATATTCCACATAAGATCTCATGACACATTATATGTGTGTCAACCCGGGTTATTCCATGCCTCATTGATAATTCTAGGATTTGAAAACTATGTTTTTCTAAGGAATTTGAGCACCGATCAATAGGGAATCCTCTTTGTGTAAGCCCCTACATAAAGATATCTATGATCACTCTAATTCCTTCCATATTTTGGATACGCAGGCCACCTCCCGCTGATGTTTGAGTTCCATATTGATCATCCAGGGAGGGACCAACCTATGATTCCCTTTTCCAATTCAACGACATTAATTACTTACTATCTGATGTTTCTCATAAATGAGCATGGATCACATGGGCTGGTGGAGTTACAATGGTCAAAAATCTTCCTTAAAAACTCCTGAAATTATATAATAAAAAACTCAATGTGTAATCCACAACATAAAATCTACTACAATCACTCTAATTCATTCCCAACCTAGGATATGTAGGACACCTCCCTAAGGCCCAATCACTATACCAAATATCTGAAGGACTATTGTAATATGTAATTCCCAAACCCATGTGTCGTGATGATGATCATCTTCTCTCCCCTTTTCTCACCACAAGCATGTCTTACATGGTCATAGGCGGATGAAGCAAACACATCAATGTCAACACAAATCTCTACCATCCAGGGCAACCTTACTGTGTTTGCCTCAATATAAAGGGAACTATGAAGAATATAATTCCTGTCATATTCCGGATATATAGACCATATACACATGAGGTACAAGCTCTATATTGATCGTCCATGGAGGGATCATTGAAAGAGCCCGTTTTGAAAAGCAATAGCATTGGTTACATGTCATCCCTTATTTCTCACACCGATTATGGATCATCTAACCTTAGAGAGTTGGGGTAATTATGTTCCACCACGAGTCTCTATAATGACAGGGGAGTTCCCAATATATAATTCTTAAAAGAATGAACTATGACAACTATGATTCTCACTATATTTTGGATATGTAGGATGTCCCTTTGGGACCTGAGCATTAAGGTGTCCTAAAGCACCAACAAAAGTCCTTCCTCCTGACATAAAATTCAATAGGTAAAATGAACTACATAGATTTTGGTTCCTATAATAACCCTAATACAAAGGATGGATCACAATGGATCAATCCCATACTCATAATATTAATTTCATCCTCAAATGGGAGCATGTTCTGGAGAACATAGTTATATGGTTTCATCATATTTGAAACCACTAGTTTCAAGTGATTCATGATTAACCTTGGATAATTACATATGGACTCACCCAAGAGATGCCATTTATTTTCATATAAAAGTAGATTAAACTAATGCAATTTTTTTAGGGTAACCATTCTCGTATTGGGACTAGTATGAAATTAACAAAAATTACATAAATCTATAAGAGATTCTTCGAGTAGGAAACAATTCCCCCAAAAACAGTGCGATGAGCCCGCCTTCCATCCTCTCGACCAATGCAAATCCCTAAGAGTCATTAGGCCTAAATTCCTAGATAACTGTCAGCCATTGGAATGATGTTCTGTAACTAGCTATGTATTGGGGTAACCATATGGAGTTTTAGGTAAAAGAGAAACATGTTACATGGAAAGAAAAACCTATTACAAAACATATTTTTTGATGAAATAATGTATCTGCGAGATCACATTAATTTTTCATGGATGGTCAAAGATGAATCATTATTTGAAAGAGAAAGTAATCTTGATGTTATATCAATTCATTATGGGAGTGTAAGGGAGAGGCTCTATAAATCTGTAGATATTTATCAAGAGGGATTGATAGACTAAATCAATTTAAATTTCTCACACAAATAAGTGATTATGGAATGTGATATAATTAAATAATTATTAAATAATTTCCTAGGAATCAAAAATCACACACATTCCCCTTTTAAAAAAATAAATCTTAGCTAAATCTTATTTTAATAATAATAATAATAATTTTAATATCATGAAATTTGACATAATTTATAAATTATCATGAATATAATTTATTTCATTTATTATTGGACTGTTAATCACGATACTCTTTCCTTTATTGAAATTTTATGATCCTTGAGTAATGACTATTTTAAAAATAAATGTCACTAAATTATTCTACGATTAATATAATAACTATTATATTAACCAAAATTCTCACTAAATATTTGTTACCATTATTTTATAAAATTATTCTTTCAAATAACTTGTGATTAAAATATAGTAATTAATTAAACCCAAAACATTATTCTATATTCTTACATGTTAAATTTTTCACATTAATTTTACTAAGATTGAGGATACACTTAGTGTATAACCTTATAGGACTATTTCTCAGTAGAATATTTCATATACTCCTAAATTTCAATGTTATAATTTTACAGCATAAAAATGAACCCACTGATAGTAATGATGTGTTTTAAACATTATTAATCCTCCCAAAAACTCTTACCATGTATTAAAATCCATTTAATGTGATATCAAAAATAAATAATGTTTCATCATCTTACCATCAACCATAAACATCAATGTCTCATTCTATGAATTTTTGAAAATCAAGTCACAGAAAAAAAACATTATCATGGGACTTATGCAGACAGTTCAATACTCATCAATGTACATGATAGATCAACATCTATTATAGGATAGAAGGGGAAAATAATTTTTATCATTATTCACTTATGAAATATCACTCATGATGCATCTGACATATATTACCTCTCCATGAGCATATGACAACATGTTTTTAATCTATAAATCCAATTATTCTTCTTATGACATCCATTAATGAAAATATTAAATACTAAGAATACATAAAAACATCAAATAGGAACATCTAATGAAACATAGAATTTTGGAATTACTTAAGATGGATCATTCCTCATAAATTCAAGTCTTGTAGATTTTTATGGGTGAACACCATGGGATGGAGTATCGATGTTTTAGGATCCTCTTACCCCTAAAAGATTAAATTTTATTTTTCTTATTAGAAAATATCATAAAACCATAGAATATATATTCAGAAATGTTTTTGTGGACACTCTAGTTTGTCATCATAGTGGGGAAATACAATGATATTTTATTTCGAAAAATATTCTTTAGAAATTATCACATAAAAATATCTTGTAGGGGAATAATTAAGGTGTGATATGAAATCTAATTATTTTATTTGTGGAAAGTATAGTTTAATGCAAGATTGGATTCTAAATTGAAAATTTTGCAAGTGAAATGTTTTCCTTAAAAGAAGAACTTGTAACATGAATTTTAATCGATAGGAAAACTTCATTTTTTATTGGGTCTTATTTTCAAAATTGCATGATTTAGTTTCTTTTTAATGATAGGTGATTATTGATTTATTTATTTTTGGCATTCCTACTGAGAATCCCACTACTCATGGTTTCTATATTTTTAGTTTCAAATTCTGTTCTTGGATTGCTCTTGGCAAGCATTGTCCTATGTTTATTAGTTACCCATGGAGTTACGTGGAGGTATTTCGTGCTGGTTATATTTATTTTATCTTTTATTTCTAGTGTTTTTCATGTTTTGTTCAATTTATATATCGCTACCTGTCTTTTTATTAATGATCAAACAATTCCCAAATTTCTTGCCAGGATGACCGACACAAGTTGCTAGCTTGTGGGGATCAGGAATACCTACGATCCATGTCATGGATTAGGTCGGGCACCAGGTCAGATGGCGACTCAAATTGGTTTTTGAAAAAATGGTAATAGATGCGGTTTTTTCTCATTATTTAGTGTGTTAGGTAGATCAAATATAGTTTTGTTTGTACATGAGTGGAAGGTACGAGAAGAGAATCATCGACTCTTACTTTTTCTGATCCTCATATAACCAAGGGTAGTCCCGGATTTGTGTTTTTTATTTTTTCTATATGGATAGGGGATGACAGAATGAGTAAACTGGTACTATGCATAGTCTCACATGGAGTAGTGATCCATGTTATACATGAGATTATGGTTCGACCCTCCTAGTGGTTGGTGATTACTTAGAGCATGATATTATAAAACATTTAGTGGAGTTATACATGACCACTAGTATTATGTCATTGTGATTTAGTGTATGTGATGTCTTGATTTAGTTTTGGATTGGTGTGAGGGGGGTTTTTTTAAAGGAAAACAGGGTTTGGCGTTTCTCTTGTTTCATTTTGGTGTGTGTTTGGCATGATTTTTGGGATACCATTCTCTTAGACCTTGTATTTTGAATTTTATATTCGATTTGTTGAAATTGAATTTCTAAACAATTTATTGAGTTATCTGAAATTGAATTGGGTAATTTTGGAAATATAAAGAATTTTTGAAATTTATCTTGAATATTTGAAATTTATTTTAGAAAAAAAAGGGTTTTTTGGGATTATAGGAATGTTATGTTTTGAATGAGTAAGATCCTCGTTTTGGTCATGTGGTATTCTTATGGGATCTCGCATGTACATGAGGACATGATTAATGGAAATTTGGGGGATCGTTTGGATTGGTGCCTTCATGGCCTGAAAATGCATATTTGAGTGGCGTCATGGAATATTAGTGATGAGTGATTTATTTCTAAGGATTATTCTTGTTTCCTAGAAAGTGGGATTTTCTCTAAATTGGGGTTTTTTTTGCATAAATGGTTTTGGGAATTGTTAAATGGTATACAGTATCGGGTTAACGATATGGGTTCAAAAGAGTTGTTGGGATTTGTTTCATTGTTCTTGGGTTTTCTAGTATATGTTTTTCTTTGAAAAATAATTGATGATTTAAATTTGAATTATTGGATTTATGTCTGAAATGTGGAGGTTTGTTTGGTGAACTTTTTTATTTTTTGGAAGTATAGTTTTGTGTTTCTTCTTCAAGATATTCCCCGGGAATGGTCCCATGGGTTTCTGGTAGGTCTCTCAATTTATGACTTAGCCCATACTTCCTATGGTGTGGTGGAGATGGGTTCTACATGGTTGTGTCGACTATTTGTAGGCGTTGTGGTCTATTGAAAATCATTGAGTAAATTTGGATTGTTGGGAGTGTATTCTCTTTTTGAGGGACTCTAAATGTTGTGTGTGTATAAGTGTCCTTGAGTATGTTTGGAGGAGAAGGTCTTAACCAGTGAATGGTGATCTTTATATTTTTGATGAGAATGGGGAGGTATCCAACAATCATTAAGAATAACATCATCATCTGGTTGTACCTATGTAATTGAAGGTGAGTGGAATAGTTGGAACACATAGTTGGTCAACCAGTAAATATATAGTTAAGGAGATGTTTTTACCATTCTAATGAGCTAGTTTTATGTCCCCCAGAGGTTTGGGGGAACAATTTGTTTAAAGTTTGTTATAATTTTTGGTCTTGTTTATATTGTGGTAAGTAAAGGTTTCTCATCTGATGAGGTGTGTGAACCGAATGGTATTATTCTCAAAGTGCTCCTTCCATCAGTTTTTTGTGTCAGAAAAACCACTCAATTACCTAACTCTTGTCTAGTAAGTCGGGCACTCTATTTAGTTCTCTATAATTCTCAGTTGGTAAGTTGATGGAGTCGGTGCTTGGGACACAAAGAGAAGTATATAGGTTTTTTTCTAGTGGATTAACTTCCAGTAAGACGTGGTAAGCTTATGATTGGGTGGAAGTAGATGCTTCTGATATCAGGTCCCCAGCAATAGGTCTTAGGGTAAAGCTTACACGCAGTCAAAACTCATCATACATGGGATGAGTTTGGTCCGAAATAAGTTTACAGTGTCAGGATGGGGACAACATAAATTTCTCTATTGTGGCATCATCATTTAAAGTTTCATTTTTGTAGTTAGAAGAAAGAACCTCTTGTTTCCTTGATGTGGTATTGATTAATATGAGTTCCTCTTAGGCTCTATGAAGGTTTGGAGAATCGGTATTCTTGTAAAGTCGGTGTGAATGCTTTATGAACCTTCTTGTGGTTGGGTATGAATCAAAGTGGTACTAGATTAATAGATTCCCATGTCATGTGGGATTGATGCACTCCTATCCATTTTTCCGTGAGGAAAGGATTTTCCACTATCAAAACTATCTCTTGTGGTGGATTGTTTTCCAATGTAGGAACCATCCATGTAGGTTGGCCCATGTTGGTGGGTTTATGATGAAGAGTTCAGTCTGCATCACTCAATGTAAACTGGGAATGCCTGTGTGGGTTTAATGGTGTTAAGAAAATATTTAAATGGTGGGGAGACCCACTGAGGCTCTCTCAAATATATCCTCTTATATTGGTCTGGTTAAACCTAGGGAGCTTGGAGGGTCAAGCCAATGTAAGAGGATTGGTTTGATTGGGTAGTGGGTATAATGATGAGTGTTCTTGGAGCTCTCGAACAGCCCAAGTGATCCCTTTGTTAGGGGTCAGGGTGTCCAATGTTTTTGTTATGTTTGGAGGTTAATTCCCAATTGTTGGGTATTTTTCATGGTGATTCTGGTTTTGAGATCTCTGGAGTTTCAAATCATAAGCGTTTTGAATGATAGGTCATCAAGTGATTGAGTTTTTGTGTATGTATTTTCTGACTCTTTCTTGAATTCATGGGTTGGTCACGTCTTTTGAAAATTATAGGGGAAGAAAGTTTTATGGTGTAGAAAATAATCACACCCAGACATCAATAATAATAATAATTATTATTATTTCATAATTTTTATCAGGCTTTAATTTTTTTTCAAGGCAAGGGCTGAGCTCGAATGAATTTTTTTGTCTCTTTTGCTGATAAATGGGCGTTTTTGGCTTAGTAATGACTGACGCACAAACAGGCCATGATTGATGCCTTGTGGATTCACCACAACCCTATGCATCTATCCTAGTGCATGATTAGTCAAATGATTAATCGGTCAAACATAAAAGTCAATGAAAAAATAAAAAATAAAAAATAAAATTATTTAACAGTTGTTTTAATAATATTAATTATAATAATAATATTAGGATTATTATTATTATAATTATTTTAGTTAAGATTTTGTTTAAATTTTTAATATTACATTATTTATGTTCATGTCACAAAATTTTTAACATCACTAATACAATTATTATTTTTATTTTTATTTATTTATATATTTATTTTATGTTTAGTTTAGGGTTTTTTTCTTTTTTGTTTCGTTTTTTTATCTCTTTATTTCCTATCCCCTCTAATTCCTCGCCCTCTCTTTCCAGGCCGCACTACACTATGTATCCCCTAGTTTACACCTCCTCCATATCCTTATATTATCAACCACTTCCACACCTCTTCCACTAGCGTCCTTCAAATCTGCATTCTGCAGTCACCTCGCACCACACCTTCCTTCTGACTCCCCTCGTAGCGGTTACCTACCCGTACCTCAGTCGTAACACCCACGTGAAACCCCTTTATAATGATTCTTATGGTGAAATAATCTATTTCCTTTCCCCCTATCCTTTAATATCTGTGATGCCACTAAACCACCTCCCATTCTCCCCGGTTCAGCTCATGCTAGTATGTTTTCCTATTCCACCTTAGGGTTTTGTGTTTCTTTGGTTCACATTTGATGCATATCGTTCAATGTAATTATTTTAGTGTTAGATATGATTTTTTTGTTGTGCGATTACCATGAAATTGGTGTTGGGTACCAACATTTTTTGGTTTTCTATACTGAGATAGGTGTTTCCATATATAAGCATTATGTAATAATTTTTTTTCTATAATGATTATTTTTCTATTTTTTGTGTATATTGTTTGTGGTGTAGAAATGATTATAATTATGATTTAACATTCCTTTGATTTTAAAATAGAATTTTTATATTAATTAGGTGTGTATTTTGGTGTATTCCCCATTTTGGTTCATGGAAATTTTTAGTGAATTTTGAAAATATTTTGTAAAATTATGTATGTGTTTTTCTAAATATTGTAAATTATGCGAATTATGTTTTGAAAAAGATTTTTTGTGCATTTTATTTTAAGAAGTTTTTTTGAGTGTATTAATTTGGTAAAATATTTTTTTGCACCTTGAAATTATTTTTTAAGAGTTTAATTATTTTAATAAATTATATGTGTAGTGTGTTGGACCTCACTGCGATGGTTTTTGGGATATGAGTGTTGATAATTCATACATGTACATGCATAGGGAAAGGAATATATATACATATACCCTATTTGAACATATTCCCTCATGGTGTGGTGAATATTTGAAGTGTATCTAGGGGTGTATATATAAATATGTTTGTATGCTTGTACAGCTGTACACCATGTGTCAGTTAGAGTGGTCATCGACAAATAGCCACATTTTTGTGGTAGGTGCCATATGCCTAAGTCATTAACTTCAACTCCATGATTGCAAGATTTTTTTTATAAAAGTGTTATTTCCATTTTTATATGAAATGAGAATGTTATATACATATATATAACTGGTCATAGTCATTACAGAAAATGGCTTCACACTCTGTTATTAGATTTTCTTTTATACCTTTAAAGGTGAATAGATTGAATTATGCCTGGTATAAAGATTTCTTTTAAACGATTGATTCTATGGTAGTTAATTTATACCTTTAAAATGAATTTCAAAATGAGTGTTCTGTCTTCTGAACATCTTTTGACATATATGTATGGTGAAATATGTGTTTCTGAAGGTTTTTAAGATTCCTATGGTGTGAAAGTGGATTTGTTGTGGATGTGAATATGGAAAAAAAATTCTTAAGATAAATGGTGGTTTTGAATTGTGAATTCACATTTATAGTGTTTTAAATTTAAAGTGGATATACATATGTGATGGATGAAGTAGAAATTGAGCATATGGAAAACCCAGGTTATATATGTGGGCAAACTAGTTCTAGTGTGCTAGTGATTCTAAGTGGTTCATCCCCACATAAATTTGCATTTCTAAAGAATTAAAAAATAAATAAATATTTATGATGATGTTAGAGACCACTAGGGTATGGATGTGTTTCCTTACTGGTGGCTCATTCCGGAGAACAAAAATATGTTATGGTTTCTCTCACACAAAGACATGAGGTTCTAGGGACCCACCCAAGCTAGATAAACCTTTGAGGATTTGACTATGTTGCTAAATTTTGACTTGGTGCTGGTGGAGTGATTTTTGTTACTGTTGTTTCATGTGTGTTCTATATTTTTTTAAAACTATACTTGAATTTAAATTTTATTCCTTCATTATGAAATGTTAATGAAATCTTGGATTCTACTTTGAAAATATTAGATGTGAAATGTTTTCCTTAAAAGTGAAACTTGTTACATGAATTATAAAAGAATGGAAATCATTATTTTAATAAGTATTATGTTTAAACTAGAATGATTGACTTAATTTTTAATGACAAGGGAATAGGACATAGTTTATTACTAAAATTCTGACTGATCATCATGGTGATCATGGATACTACATTTTCTGTTTCCGGTTCAAGTATTTTAATGCTCTTGGTGACTGTGGTCCTATGTTTAACGGTGGCCCATGGGGTAACTTGGAGGTATTTCAAGATGGTTATCTTTATTTTAACTTCCATTTCTATAGTTATTTTTGTTTTGTTCAGTTTATATTCACTTACCTAACGTTTTCTTATGGGCTAAACTATTTCCAACTATCTCATCAGGATTCCCAACACAAGTTTCCAGCCCGTGGGGATTGGGAATTCTCTTCAGGCCATGTCATGGACTAGGTTGGGCACCGGGTTAGATTGAAACCCATCTTGGTTTGTGACACAGAATGAGAAAAAAAATCACTTAGATTCAAAATTCCAAATACTATTTTTCATTAACCATCTACATCTCATTAATTTATCTAATTTCATAAATCATAAGAAAATAATACTTTTTCGTAGTGGTAATTTTCATGAACCTTTATCATTATGATGTGCATTGTTTCAATAATAACAACACATGTAATTTATTTTTTACAAGGGATGTGAATAATCGAATAAATCACATTATATTATCCATTGTATTAATATTTTAAAACAATATGGATATTACTATAATTTTATTTACACTCAATCCTTTTTAAATTATTTCCAGAATAGTAATTCACTATGATAGTATTTCTAGAACACTCCCCTATTTCTATTAGTAATATTATTTTCCATACAATATAAGATGGAACATATTTATGAAAAAATCATACCCTCTATAAATATTATTCATTCTAATGATATAAAAATAAGTTAAAAAAACATCTAGGGTGATACCTAAACCACTACCTTAGATCCAAAAAAATTAATCATTAATAATATTTCACCCAACTCAATTTCCAATGATATATATCAAGAATTAAATGTATAATATCATTATAAGATGGGGTGTATCAGAAAAACCAAAAATCAGTAACTCAAAACATCTATAATCCTATCATGTAATGTGAATAGAATCTTTATAGAATCATGAAATTAATTCAATGAAAATAGATAGAGAGTTTTTAAGAATAAAGAAAAAAATTAATCCTTATATTTTTTGTACTTCCGTTTAGTTGTTTTCTAAATTTGTAGTGTTTAGTGGTTACAATTTTTTCAATGTTTCTATATTAATATCAAGAAAACATTCAGGTTCCTAGACCCAAAATATTATCCTATAATTCTACATCTTAATCTGGTGGAATAAAATATAAATTTATTATAAATGATTATTGCCAAGATATAATGATCTTCCATAATCTTCATCAAATTTCTATTATTAAAAGTCGGTATATACAACAAATTTTTTTCTCGAAAAAGACCACAATTATCCTTAAATTTTTTGAAAAATCATACTAGTGTTTATCTTTTTATATTAGAAAAATTATAATAGTGAGTCACCAATTTTACTAAAACGAAAATAAATTCATGGTGCGTTGAAATATACCACAATGTGGTTATTATTTCCATAAAAGTCCACAAAAACTTTTACAATGTCTGGATGACGCAAAAATATAATTTAAAAAGTATTTATTAAAAAATAATCTCCCACTAACAAAAAATAGTGGATATAGACCATAATTTGTTTACCTAACTCATGAATAAAAATATGATGACCATAATATTTTTCTCTTCTAACCAAACCATAGTCACACTGATCTATTATTTTTTATTACTAATATTGGTTTTAGGGAAATTTTCATTTTTTCATGTAAAATAAATGGAAAAATTACTATATTTAGTGAAATTAATGTTTAACCATGATGTTTTTAGGTTATATGTTAGATTGGATTCACCAACATTTGACTGAAAATTCAATGGAATAATGACTCCAAAAAAAATTCATCATAAATAATATATTTTAGTATATTATGCTATGTATTTTCATACCATTTCTAATGAAAATTAATAAAATTATATAATATTAAAGAATTTTTACATTCACATTATGAACATAATAGTCTTTTTTAAAATATAAATTTATACTATTTTGAGGAGGTATGTATTGAGAAAGTTTTTTCTCTATCTCTATTAATTCACATTGTTTGAACTCATAAATATTAACGGAATGTTCACACATATGAATTATTGATATATAATAACATATATAGTTCGATATTGAGGATAATTAGTTAATAATAAATAATATATTCATATTCATTGGCATGTATATGAATTTCTTTTAAAATTAAATTAATATTTCACTTCAAAAATATTAATCTACTAAAATTTTACATAGTTATATATAAAAAACAATAAAAAATTATATTATTTTTATTTTATATAGATCCTCGATTAATTCCTTGAAACTATATTGTAATACTAGAATCATATATTAAAAAAATTGAAATTATTTGGATATTCAAAATATTTCATTATTCTTTCACAAACAACATATATTGAATCTTTAAACCATATATTAGAAGAACAAACATATGCAATAAATTTAATGGTCATATTAATGTAATTATTATTTTTAACACCAAAAAGTATTAATATTTATACAAAATACATATGATTTGCCTCTAAAATCATCATATGTAATCTATACGGGTACATTCAAAAATATTCCACAGGCCATCCATATAATTGTATATATAGAAAACATCACATTATATATTTGAAAACTATAAAATCTTTTTGTTTTTATAGAAATGTTTTGACATATATAAGATATAATAGTACAATAACAGAGAATTATTGATTTTAATAATCTTGTAAAGGCAATAAATTATATAATTTCTTTTATCAGATGAAAATTATTGTAAATTTTATTATATATTGT
Source organism: Viscum album (assembly GCA_963277665.1). NCBI lineage: Eukaryota > Viridiplantae > Streptophyta > Magnoliopsida > Santalales > Viscaceae > Viscum > Viscum album. The sequence goes on along the minus strand of OY728129.1, from coordinate 1,453,116,664 downwards.
TTTGAAAAAGTTTGAAAAATTGAAATATTTATCCATTCAATAATATTAATCTACAATATAGTGAAAATAAAACAAACAATAATACCTTGAATAGGAAACAACAACAAAAATTTCAATATGAAATTTTTTTTGATATTTTATTTTCATATAATTTTACTTCATGACACACACTATTTTTTAAAATTTAGTCTTTCCATCATGGGTTTATTATATTTTATATTGTTTTTGACGCAATATAACTTTTTTTATTAACATATAATCATGAAATATATTATAACATGTATATAATATTAAAGGGCCTCAGTTTACTCAAGCCCATGTGTTGTCATTTCATAGGTGTTAGAATGATATTTGAGTTGTTTTTTGATATAAAAATAGGTTTGTTAAAGTTCATAAAATATAAAAATTTCATATTAATGTATTTATATTTTTTAAAACATATTCTTTAATTTTTGGAGTAAAACTTTAATATTGGAATTAAATTATTATTTTTCATAGGAATTTTCATCAATTCCAAATTTCTTTATATTTTGATTCACCATCAGAAATGAATCCTTTATTGATGTTTTTGTAAAATTATTGTTATCATATGTTTAATTTATATCAAGTATAGTTCATTAAAATTCCGTTTATGATTCATCTATTGGAATCGTAAGATTAAATCTCTCCATTATAAGAGTCTTTTAGATTATAAAAATGTTGAGATTGTATTTTGTAAGCGTACTTTGGATTTGATAAGGGTAAAATGTGATTCTTAATTTTACTATTATTTCATAAGTGTATTATATTGATTTCATATAAGCCATTTATCTTTGTTTTATTATTCTTTTGATTTCAGTAGATTAACTATTTGGTTGGTAAGATAATTTCCCACTGTAAATTTTATTTTCATTAGAAGAAAACATGATTTCAAATGAGTATTTTTGTAAAACATATGACAAAAATTTGGGATGTGTTGTATTATTTAATAATTATTAATGAATTTGACCATATATTTTCTAACTTTATATAATTTTAAAATATTTAACACTTTTATTAATTTCCATGGACCATCTCAAATTTACCAAAACATGTTTATATATAAATTTATTCCATTAGAGAAAATTTTACTAATTATATTGTTATCAAATATTCATATTTTAAAAATCAAAACAATAATATAAATATAAATATATATAACAATCTATAATTTTTCCTGTAATTTTATTTATAATTATATTAAATATTTGATTAAATAAATAATATAATATTGAATTTTATAATGTCAGGAAAAATATCAATCCTTATTTAACCATGAATTTATTTGTTTTCATTAATATTATTGAAGAAATAAAATAGAAAATTGAAACATGATGTAGGTGGTTTTTTTATAATATATAAATATTTGTGTGTGTCTGTGTGTTTTATCCTAGATTACAAAATAATCAACCCTCATGTTTTATAAAATTCTACAAACATTTTTGGTCACTTCCTCATGTGTTTTGGTAATCAATTATCTATCTATTTCACAGTTCCTGGGTAGCAAATCATGGGATCTACAAAATAAAAAATGTAATTAGAAAACTACATACCTTATTTTTTCTAAAATAAGGAATTACCAATATAATGAAATCCTTTTGAGAAAAGGTTTCAATCTTAACAAAAAAAGATATAAGATGAAATAATGATATAAATGTGATGATTATATCTTATGATTCTTATACTATTTCATTATTTCATTTGTTTGATGGTTATTGATATCACTGAAAAATGTTTTGTTTTGGGTTGACTTCATTGATTTAATTTTTATATTATTAATTTCTAGAATCATATCTCATAAAAAGGATAAAAAATAAATACGGTGTCTAGTGGGTTTTTAAAAAATCATGAAACAGGTAAAGAATGTTATTTTCGTAAATTAAAAATTATATAGAAATAATGACCTAAAAGATGATTTATTATACTATCAGTTTTGGAAATTTTAGGAATATAATAAATTGGTTCTTTTGTTATCTTGTTAATAGTATTTCATTGTATTGAAATAGCATAATCTTTTTTTAATGATGCTAAGGTGTGTTTGTCAAATTGTTTTTGGTATATGAAATTCTAGTTTTTGTTTGCATGGGTTTCATATAATGTCTATTGTGGTGGATAATTTTGATGTGTGAAACATTGTAATAAAATTCCTTAGGTAATGTAATGTAATGGAAATAATTAATATAAAATAAGAATGTGGGATAGAAGTTAACATTGGATAACTGTTCAAAGAAACATGATAATTGAATTGATTGATTTGTGGCCAAATTAAAATGTGGGTGATGGAAAATGAATTGTTCCAAATAATAATAAATTAACATAATTAATAATAATTAAATCATGTCTTGTTAAAGATAAATATAATTTTTAAACGATATGTTTAAATTGAATTAGAGGTTATTGTTGTGGGTTATTATCTGGAGTGGTGGAATTGATTAATTTTTGATGTGGAAAAATTTCTGGGTGTAGGATTGTGGAAATATTGTGAAGATAATGAGGTATTTTTCTAGCTATATATATAAATCCTTTATGAATGTAATGCTTTTAATTATAATATATTTGTGATATATTTTGTATTTATATCATAATCATCACACCTAACTCGTAAAATCTAACTATTGAACCAATGTTTTTTGATCTAGGTATCTGACCAAAAAACTAGTTTGGAAATGGAATTAATTGGTTTTTACTTCCAATTCTTCACCCTATATTTTAGAAATCTAATATTTATTATATTTAATTGTAATTATGAATTATTTACATCATATTGGTTTTAATAGTGTGATTTTTATAAATTTAATGGGATAAAGATATTGTATATTGTTGTGGTTGTGTGTTGTAGCATTAGGGAATGTGGTTTATGTAATTAAATTTCATAATACACTAGAATGATGTTTATTTGACCTGTAGTTCAAATATTGATACATTTTATATGCTATTTTTTAGGTGATAATGTGATGGATATGTGATGTATACAAGTATTGGAATCATTTTACTAACATAGAATGAATGGGAGTGCTGATAAATTTATCATTGGGACTTGAGAGTTAAAAACAAGTAGGGAAGTATTACAGGGAACCCTCTTGATATATTAATTGACATTGAATCACTATATATGGATATAATAATTGGGGAGTTTTCCTTGGTCAGATTTGGTGTTTTTATAAGGATACAACCATAAATGTTACATAATCTTTAGTTAAGTCAAGAATTCACATTGAGTATCTTTTAACTTTTATAGTATTAGAGAAAGATTCCATATTTATTACAGAAAATTTCAAATATGACAAAGTTGATAATAAAACATGCCATCTAATTTTTTCATAATTTCAAAAAAAATAACACATGAATTCTTTTATTTGATAAAAATATTATAATCATTCATCTTGAATTATTCCTTTCTCTTAAACATCCTAATTAATAATGGAAAACCATTAAAAAATCATAGGATGATCACAAAAAGAATAGTAAGTGATAAAAAATTAGGAATGAAACTGTTGGCATATGAATATTTAAACTCATGATAACATTTACATAAAATAATCCTTTCCACCCATAAAAACAAACGTTCATTAACAAACCTCATAAAATCATAGGATTACTAAAAATAATTCTTAGAGTTCATAAATAATAAAGGTATATTATGGCATCAATATCATACTTATAATGTAGTTTTCACAGCTACAAATGGAGTAACCCACCTGTTTACGTCTTGAAAACTCGTCACAGTATATTCCCTAAATCTATTAAGAGAATCCTTATAATTTTGCTCCTTTTATTTAACCAATGAATTAGAGAGATATCATGGGCTCACTCGCCATCAATTTATCATGGAACCACCCTTATACATAATCAATTCTCAAGAACCAAATCATAATCATAACACATAAAACAAACATAATTGAAAAACTATATTTCCATTTTGAAATGACATTTCATTCTTACAATTCACACATTCATAAATAGAAAAACATTATTTTAAAATAAAATGGTAAACTTTTAAAGATAACATCAATACAAAATAGAAAAATTAAAGGGAAAAACTAAAATTATTGACTATATATTAATAAAGAATCCAATTTATTGAAATAATCAACCAATTTTTAAAATAAAATTAAAAACATTTAAAAGAATAATTCCAAATAAAAATGTCCCAAACCAAAATGAATACATTTGAAATAATTTAAAATTTTAAAAAATTGAATTCAATATAAATAAATCCTTAAATACATTTGGATTAAATGGAAATCAATGAGAAATTTTTGGAGTAATAAATCTTTAAAACATTTAAAACAATGTTTTAGTTAAAGAGTCCCATAAAAAGATCATTTTGTTATTGGAATTGATCGATGATGTCTATTCACTATAAATAAACATAAAGAAATTATATATATAGATTATGATACCAAAAATATTTTTCTCACATAATCAGAGCACATTATAATCAAGAAATTGAATTTTAAATCAAGGAATAGAAATTGGGTATTGAAATTCTCTTCACCCTAGTAATATATTGAATTCTATGACAAATTAAAGTTATAATAATCAAATGAAACATTTAATTCAAAGAAGATGATTAGATTAATAATATTTCATATGAAATTTCACTACATGTAAACCACAGAAAATAAATTATTGGTTAATAATTCATATATCTCATAGAGGAAAAACGTGAGACGAGTAAATCTTTACAAAGTTCATATCGGGGATGTAAGATTATATCAATGGGATGATTTTGTGTAACAATAGTATCTCCAAAAAATGGTATGTGGTAATAAAACATAATTTAATAAAAATTAATTCCACACCTAATCAAGGAATAATAAAATCATCTATGTTGACCTATAACCCAATTAATTTAAATTTAGTTAGAAAAATCCATTACAATGTTAGTATGAATGAAGTTAAAATTTAAAAGTGGGGTGATTATTTTTTAGAACACTATATCAACAAAAAGGGAAGAGAAAATTACAATATAAAGAATTAAACATTTATTCCACAAAAAACATGAAATAAGATAATCGATGATGTATGCGTAAAACCCAATGAATGGAAACTGAGTAAGAGAAATATTTAACCTGGATTTCAAACCATCTCATATGTTCCTTGTAATTCCTCTTTAACATGCCCTTTTTGAAAGCCCTTTGAGGACCATGGATTTGGTATTTTTTTAGACCAGTATCACTTGAATGTGGGGTGAGTGATGAGGAGTGGTTTTGGAAGAGATTAGATGAGCTACAAGTCTTTCAGTTCAAAAATAGGAGTTTATATGGGGGTACATATACTAGATAACAATTTGGTTCATGTGATTAGTTTATTGATTATCTTATATTAAAAGCAATCCATCTTAAGATGGAAAAAATTTCTACGAATTTGAATTGTAATTAATTTTTTATAGGATTGTTAGGGTTTAAAAACACCTCAACCACACTTTAAATTTTGTAGTATTTAGGTATTTTAAGATTTTATCATTTAATATTAAACCTTGTCGAAATTTTACTTTTACTACGCTAAATAATTTTGTTACCATGGTAACTATTTTATAAAAAAAATTAAATTGACCATATGATATAATTTTTACCTTTTTATTGGATATATGGAATCCATTTTATCTAATTCAATTTATATATATTTTAAAATTGTATTTAAAATTAATTCCATAGACAAAACTAAAAGGGGGTTTTAAAAGTGAAACATTCAAAATTTTGAAATTTATTTTTCTCTATTTGAAACTTGAAAATGATTATAATAAAATAAAATAATTAAACGATAAAAACATATTCTTATTATACATTATATTAAATTAAAATGAAAATATAACTATATATATATATAAATTATATGGAAAATCCATTTTGAATTAAAATACTACATATTTCACTATTCCAAAAAAAACGAATATTATCCAAATATAACAAAAATTTATAAAAAAAAAATTGTATGCTCCAATTCCAAATAAAATGTTTTTTTTCAAATATAACATAAATTTTATAAAGAACTAGTTTAAATATGGGTTCTCCATTAAAAGGCCAGAAAAATGCTTTTTCTGAAAAGTATTTCTTTTATGGATAAAAATAGAGTTTTTTATTATATCATGTATATAAAACATATATTATAAATTTTAAACATCAAATTGAGTTTATATGTAATTAATATAGTCCATGAAAAGTGATATGATTATCTTATAAAAATAATTATTATCATTTAAATATTTTTTCATAACAACACATTCATTATATTCAATTGGTTTTTATTTTATAAACAATGGATCATTGTATTAACATGTATCAACCATATATTCATAATTTAGTTAATAATATTCATTATCCCCATTCAAACTGCTAGGTTATTATAGAAACATTTAAATAATAATATTTAATTGTTCATTTAATCACATTTTAGTATATCATGTAAATTATCAAACATATCATTTCATTCTTAAAACACGAGATGTTATATCATCCCCCCATTAAAAAATTGCATCCTCGCAATTTGAATTCTGGCTCATAACTAAGTCATTAATTTTCAAAATACATTTATTAAAATCCTAACTTAGAAAAATGGTTAATAAAACCAATAGTTTATAATAAATAAAATATGTACAAAGATCACTCAAGATTCCAAATACTATGGTTCCATTTACGAAAACATGGATGTGGAAGAGAATATTAACCATAATGTTATGATGAATATTTGTAGAGGTCATTTTTAAGAAAACATAATAATCCAAAAACCATGAATATTGGGTGGGTTAAATGGTATTTCACTTCATTTTAGGAAACATAAACATAAACCATTTTTGTTTTAAGATCCCTTTTATAATGTTGTTGAATTAACTTATGAACTTCAATAAGAATATAAGGAAAAATACTAACTTTTCAATTAGAGTTTCATCCTTTAATCAATTTCCACCAAAAAATCATCTCCTTATCCAAACATTGATTATTCAAGAAGACTTGGCCAACCCTGAAGCACCATAATCTACTTATATAGAATTACATTGTCCATAATATTAAATATATATCTTTCCCCTGTCATTAGACATTAAAAAATCAAAATGGTTTGTACAAGGTCAGATATATCCCATAAATAGAATAATTATTTATAAGGTTAAGGAGTAATTTTAATTTATAAAATTAAACAAAAAAACGAAATATCATCATATACCATTCAACAAATAATTTTCTATAAATGTTCTTAAAATAATCCAAACTAATATTGAAACCCAAAAAATTGAATAATTTCATCAAATAATTATCCCAGATATATTTTAACATTTATCTCCAAATAACATCAACTAATATTAATGTGTCATTCCAAAAAATTAATTAACCTAATCACATATTTTCCTTGATAGGTAAATAATTTCCATGAAAAACCGGAATCACCATGTCTCTACAATTAAAATAATAGATTCTCAAAAAATAAAATTAAACCATTAATCCTCAAATAAAATCCCATATTATTCTCTTTTACTTAAGTGCATAGGGATTCCAAAATTGTTAATTACAAAAAAAAATAACATTTAAAACTTAATTCAAAAATTAGTTTCTGATTCCAGAGATATCCATTTGATAAATCATAAATTCCCAAAATCAGTTTCTTCACATTTCATCAACTCATTTAACTGAAAAAGAAAAATTCATACTAACTAGGGACTTTATGTAGTCCACTAGAAGCTGAGGCACCCTTAGCACCCATCTTGTGGTCTGTTCCTTTTTATAATACTCCAAAATAAGCATACAATATTTAACCTCAAAGGTAGTGTTATAACTCTCTTTTTCATCCGAAATCTCATTGAAATCAACATCTAAATTCATAAACTTTTTTATTTTACCTATATATGATTTAATAAAACAATTACCAAAATAAATAACATCATACATTAATTATGTTGTCAAAATGGTTACATCATCATTCTATTAACGAAGAGAGAAGGTCTATTCATTACAACAGTTATTTAGAGATTATTCAAAATCAATAGTTTCCATTATCCAAACACACCTTGTACAACTTAGGTTGTATGGGATTTCATAAAAATATTGTTGTAAAATAATTGTAATTCCACATCCTTAAACAATACATAATCATGATTTTTGATCCATAATTTACATTCTTTCACAATGAGGATCTTTTTTGGTTTAGATTTTTCAAAATTAGGCAATAGTTATTACATTACATCTTAATAATTAAATAGTAGACACTGTAAATCTATATAGTTTTTTCATAATTAAAAAACTCTTCAAATAAAATAAGAATTATTATCTAGATAAAAATATTCTTTAAAAGTTATTTACTCATATCCCTCCTTATACCCTATGAAAAACATTTCAAAAACTTAGGATGAACATAAAAATCATAGTAAGGAATATAAAATAATAAATAAAAATTTTAGTCCATGAATGTTTTAAACCCATGTAATCATTTTAAAAAAATCATACTTTTCACCCATTAAACATAAACTATAGATCTAACATCATTTATTTATAAGATTCCTACAGAACATCATACAATTCATAAAACATAAAGGTAAATTGTGGCATCCATATCATACTTACACTACATCTTTCATAGCTACAGAATAAAAAACCACCATGGTTATGCTTAGAATACCCATCACAGTATATTACCTAGGTCTATTAGTAGAAACATTAGTGTTTACCTCCATATCCTTAACAAATACATTGGTGAGCTCTCGAACTTCCCTTCCCTCAGTTTATCATGGAACAACCCATACTGTTTAACCATGCACAAGACCCATAATATAATCATAACACATATTAAAAGCATAAAAGAAATATAACATTTACATATTGTAATCACAATATATCATTTTCAGATATTGACATCAGAAATTATTTTTTAAAACCATTTTCAATACAAAAATACATAAAACTGTTTATATGATATTTATTTCCCTTTTAAAAACATTACGGGTTGTTAAAGAAGAAAAATATCAAATAATGATCATTGTGGAAGAATGTCTTCTGTCACCATGTATGTCAAAAAAAATTTCTTTTGTCGTTTAGCAAAACCCTTTGTAAAAAATGATTCCTTTTGAAAACTGTTTAATAAAATTACCCGAAAAAATGGAATAATTATACACCATATAAAATGTCATTTAAAAGACAAAATATTCCATAATGAAAAGAGATTGAGATGAAGTCCCTTACTACAATAGTATCATTTTTTAGAAATATTGAGGCACATGGGCCTCTTTACTGATTCAAAAGAAGGTACCATGATACAGAGGAATCGAAAAAAGAGATAAACGACAGAAATAACACCTTTATTCCATTTTATCCTGAGTGTCCATATTTTAATGAGGGGAGTGTCCACCCCACCCATGAGGATGCTGCCTTCTTATCCCAGTATTGGTCTGCATCCATGGTCCCCCTCCATCATCAAGAAATTCATCATCGTCTGCATCCTCCATCTCATCCAATCCACATACACAAACATCACTTTGAACCTCTTCCTCTCTACAACCTGATATAGGAAACTCAATAGAATTACGAGTACCTACTATTACAAGACGTTTTTCTTTCATGCTTTGAGCATATTAATTCTCAAGAGACTTCATGATTGATGTCCTATTGACAGTCCATTATGAGCAACCATCCCCCTTGTGATTTAGAGTCTATGGAACAGTCTTTTTGATGATTAGTTCAACTATCAGAATGTCATCAGTGGCATTTGGGTAGTTGCATTTGAACTAGACAGGAGTAGTAGTTTTTGGAAAATCTAGCATGATCCTACCCAATCTAGGTTGGGGGTCTTCTACCCGCTGATCGGGATTGTCATTGGAAGGATGATTTGTGCTTGTGCACTGGACATATGCACCATCTTGAGAACCAGAAGGGACCTTCCGGCACTTACCAAGTCCTGAATTTTTAGGGTCTTCCATTCTCACTTCAGGTGTGTCCTTCACGGGGGCCATCTCTTTATCTAGAGGAGTCAATGAAGATCTTTCAACCTCAAAGTGTGTCCTTACCTATCCCAAGGCATCGGGGGTTGATGATGAATTCACTGCTTCTTTTGAATCCATTAGTCTTGGAAGATTCAAGTGGTCTCTAGGATCTTTAATTGATTTAGATATAGATTTGTTATAATTTAGAATAGGACCATGTATAATTTTGTGCTGAGGATCATAACAAACCTTTTTGATGAAGCCCCTTCTAATTTGGTCTTCCCATGATGACTACCCGAAACCAAATTTTTCTATTTCCAGAAATTGAAGTCCACCTCATTTTGAGCAGAAATTACCTTGTATTATTGGCTCTCAGTTGATTCATCACATTCGTCGTCATCCATGATGTCTTTAGTCAAGGAATCCTTGAATGAATAACCAGTGAGAAGACCATCCCCCTCTATATCATCCCAAGACACATTGGATTTATCAACTTGGAGAACCGTTCGAACCAGGCTATTGGTTCTTTCAGGTAAGGTAGTGGGAAAATTCAAGTCATATGTACAATCATTATTTAGATCAATGTCCGAAATTGGTGAACTACTTTCTTGCGCAGTTCTTAAGTTGACATGTGAACTAACCTGCCCATTGATAGGATTATGATTATTTGAAATAGAAACCCGAACTGCATCAACAGTATCAACATTCTGGATTATTGCTTTACTAGACCTTCTACAACTCTGGGAGTCATGGCATTTTCTTTGACAGTTTGGACATAGAAGATCACATCTACAATTATCCATTGTGTGGACAATTATATGGAAAGCATCACAGAAGGGGGAATTCATCTCATATTCAATTCTGTGAGTTATTTCATCCTGAGGTGTGGATAGCACAACTTTTTCATTCAGTATTGAGTTTAGGGCAACTTCAATTAAAATCCTAGTGAAGTAACCATAGATGACCAACTTAGTGGCAGTATCCATCCTTATAGGAGTTCCTATTACAACAGTAATATCATACAAAATTTCTAGGTGCCATAAAACCCAATTTAATCCATATACTTTGATCCATATTGGTGCACAAGTTTCTTTAAAATAGTTGATGTTGAAGCTTAGGTTCCATTCATGAAAATGCATAATACCCGGTTGAAGGTTAATTATTCCAGAACTCCATGCTCAGTTTTTCCCTTCCGTAGAGGGGAATAATATAAATATTAAACCCCTCTCAAAAGAAACTCAAAAGAAGTCTGAAAACCCCCAAATACTAGCTAGATGATCAACTAGATCTATCACCTTCCAAGTCATTATGCCTTTTGATAATTAGATACGAGAGATGAATGAAAACATAAATATTTCAATCCTTTCTAAAACTGCGCCATCTGAAGTCGCAACTTGAGCAGTCTCCCCTTTCCGAACTATCCTTTGTCAAGCCCATGGTTTAAGGGAGACGAACGATCCACTTGTAAAACCAGAAAAGGAGGACAGACCCTTTACCTCTTCTCAATTCTTTGGTTTCTTAGATGTAGAAAAGATTTTCCAACCATGATTTAAGGTATACGAGTATAGATTCAAACTCTTTGGGTGATCGAAGGAGCCTCCATTTCCGATATTCACCGGAGAAACCCTCTACTTTTCCTCCATCTTCCTTCATCAAGGAAAGCATTATCATCTTTTCATTAGATTAAGGATAGATCAATTAAATAATTATGTGTTAAAATTATAAATACACCCAATATTAGTGGATATTAAATGTAAAAAAATCATAGGTCATTCACTCCTATTCTTGGAAAAACAAAACCAATGACATGGATATTTAACTCAATTAATGGATATTGAGTAAATATTTTCCATACAAAGTTCTTATAAATGACATTAGAATTTATCAATGGCGTGATTATGTGTAAAAATAGTATTTCCACAATAAGGGAAGTGGAAATTGAAACATAGATAAATTAATAGTTATTCTACCATAATCATGGCATCATATAATCAATGACGTATGCGTAATACCCAATGAGTAGAAATTGAGTTTAGAAATTCCCTTAAAAGATCATTTTGCAAATAATATTGATCGAGAATGTATCTTTACTATATACCCCCACAAATAAAGTATAAATACAAGATAATATATCAAAATTAATTTCTCACATAATCATATCATAACATAATCATGAAGTAGAAGATCAACCCAAAGAATGGAAATTGGGTTAATAAGTTCCCTTACCTTGTCTCTGACTTTTCATGTTCATTTTTTAATTTCCTGGAAAAAAACTGAGGTTAATTTAAAATTTCATCATAACCTTTTTAAATTTTATTATTCATTTTATAGCACTTATTACATTTTCATATCAATCAGATAATTATTTGAGTTCATATCAGATGTTTTTTCGTTGTTCGGTATTTGAGTCAAAAATTGAACTTTTTTCAATTCAAATTATCCTTGTGGTCAGAACTCAAATATACATAGAATATTATTCATTATTTAAATATCAAATATATCGATTATATATTTATTTAGACAATTCCATAACATTTGGATATATTAAATGAAATTCATCGTTCAGGGAGACGATAGTACGTACGTACACGTGAATACTACATTCATTTTATATCATCATAAGGAATGAAAACTAAATAATTCATAGTAGTTTTATAGTTAAATTTATATATCTAAGTTATATATGTAACCTAATTATAGTAACTACATCTTTTATAGCTTCCATATATGGAATTAATGGGTAATATCACTTCTAGGGGGCGGTAGTCGGCACTTGCTCAAATTAAATTATCATATTTACGAATTCTGGAAATCATGATTGTATATTGTAAATAAAAATTTAATAATAAGAGGGACAATATAAATATCATATATATCATATATATTTATAGATTCTTCATAATGGACATCATGATAGGTGGTAGGTGAAATTTGAACAATTATCGATCCGTGAGGCAGTAGTTCATAGTACATAGAAACGGTGTGTTAGTATCCATTAGATGGAGGGGTGTGTATGTTAAGTTTGAAACCTTAAAATAAAAACATCCTATTATATTGAGTTTATTTTTATTATTATGTAATCATATAACAATAATAACATAGGGATAGAAGAGGGAATATAACGGAATGGTACTTTAGAAAATACGCTACCTCTAAAATAGGTAACTCTGTTTTATTTGAGTCAAAAGGATTTCTTGAATTTCATTCTAAACATGTTAAGGCTTATAGTAGTAAGGGAGGGATGTTGGGAAATTATTTTATTATAATTTGGATGATCCAAGGGGCTTGAGAGGTGTGAGTAAGTTGGTAATGGTGGTGGCCTTTATAAAAGGGAGGAGGAGCACTTTAGAAATTTCTAAACAATATTTTATTATAAATTTATTTTTCGTTTTATAATGGACCCAAACTCATTTATTTATAATATATGATGATTTTTGGTAGAAATACTCTAAAACCTGGTTCTATAAAAGGTTCGGTACAAAAGTAACATTATCTTTTAGCTTTAACCCTTAATTAAAAGCATTAACTCTTATAATGTATTCTTCTTTTATAATAATATATGGTTACTATATGTACTAAAAAATTACAAGTGTTCCACAAGTGGATCATTAATGATATTTGAATCATTATTAATTTCAGTTTTACGATCCTCATATATCTAATACTATTTTATTTTTTACAAAAAATATATTTGTTTTAAAAAATCATTTATTCCATTCTTGACACTATTTTGTAATTGGTTTCTTTATGACAAAATAACATTATTAAATAAAAAAAAAGGCATTAACTCAAATATAATAAGTCATAATATTACATAAAATTTTTTATGGTATCAAAATGATAAATTATATTTATTTTAAATTTCATAATATCATTTATATGAATCTTTCATTAATATTTTAATCACTACAACATCATTATGTTATAAATAAAATTATTTATCTAATGTCTAAAAATTTTAAATAAAATAAAATGATATAGGAAATATTTTTGGAACTATATTTTCTATTTATAGTCTAATAGATTAGTTATATAACCATATATTAAAATATTTCTATTAAAAGATACATTTTTTTGTTATATTTTTTCTTAACATTAAAAATAATTATTATAACATCTCATTACCACATCTATGTCGCTCCATGGGGTCCCAAAATCGACCCAAGGATTCACATGGATGGAAAAATCTCATCCACTAGGATTGGAACATGTGTTATAATAGTTTTGTATTATTATAATATTATTTTTTACCCTTATTACCATATTTACTTTTTAACCATAGTAAATAAAAATATTTTGTGAAGTTACTATTTATAATGTCCTAAAATAAAAGTTACATATTCACACAATTTTAACCTTATGATTCAAAATATGGAATCTATTTTTTCAAATTCAATGCATAATGTTTTATGAAATTAATTTAAAATTAATTTATGTTGTCAAAACCAAAAGGCAAGTTTTTATAAGGAAAAACTATAAAACGTTTGACATGTGTTTATGTACAATTTAACTATAAATTACATACAGTAAAAGAAACAATATTAAATTATAAAACATTAATAAAATTACATTTTAAATAATTAATATTACAACATAATTTTATAAATAAATTATATAAAAAGGAAGTTTTGAATTAAAATGTATTATTTTTCACTATTCATTTAAAAAATGAACACTATAAAAAAATTACAAAAAAATTAACAAAATTAAATTTTTATTTACAACATATATAAAAGAATATTATTTTTTCAAATAAAATATATAAACTGTAAAAAACTAAATTCAAAAATGTTTCACCTTCAAAAGGTGTTAGAACTATATTTTTAGAAAAATATTCTTTCATCCAAAACATTGAATTTCTTCTTATATCATATCTATAAAATGTATTAGATTAATTTAAATAATTACATTGACTATATAACATATATATTCCATTAAATAAGACCCATAAATAGTTATATGATTTCATAAACACAATTATTCTCTTTTTTAATTAGGTTTTCATAAGAACACATCCTTTATATTCAATTGGTTTTTTACTTCCATTTTTATTAAAAACATTAACAATTAAATCATTATGTAAACATGTGTAAACCATATTTTTATATTTTAGTTGATGGTATTAATTTTAACCATTCCAACACCTAGGTTTTAATGCTAATATCTATATAATAATATTTACTTGTTCGTTTAAGCTCAATGTAGCGTATCATGTATTTTATTGGATGTAGTGTTTCTTTCGTAAAACATGGGATGTTACATCATTCTCACCTTTGGGAAATTTCGTCATAAATTTTTTAATATTTGGTTCAATAACATCCTTAAAAATACCACATTAGAATAAGGGTTAATAAAACTACCACTTTAAATGAAAGAAAAATAAGTACAAAGGCCACCCGAGATTACACATACAACGATTCCATGTTAGAAAACATGGATATAGAAGAAAGACTAAGTGTGATGTTCTGATGTAGAGAAATTGAAAACATGATTATGAAAAGGTTAGAAACTATAAACCCACAAAATTGTGATTGGATAAATGGTCAAGGATTTCACATATAAAAATATAAATGAAAATTATTTTTTTAATAACTTTTTCATAATTTTATGGAATTATTTAACTACGTAGAATAAGAACATAAGGAAGCATACTTACATTTCACTTAGAGTTTCATCCTTTAATAAAAATATATCACAAACTATTCTTTTCTCCAATGTATGAGTATTCATGATGACATAGTCTTACCTAACACACTAGAATCAACATATATCAAATATTATAATCCATAAAAGATGAACTATATATTTCCCATATCATTAGACAATAATCCATTACCAAAACGATTATTAAAGATCCGATAATCCCCCCAAAATAATAATATTATATTAAAAAGAGATAATACATTTAATCTGCAAAATTCAAATATAAAAACCCAAAATTCTATTATAACCATTCATTAAATAATTATCCTTAAAATTCTTAAAAATAATCCACACTAATATTGAAACCCAAAACTCAGAATTATTTGATCACATAGTCATCCATGATAAATCAAAACAATTACCTCCAAATAACATCCATTACTCTTATAGTATCTTGCTTAATATTAATTAACCTAATCACATATTCTCTATGATAGAAAAATAATTTCCATAAATAACCCAAATCACCAAATACCCACAATAAAAAAATAGATTCATCCAAAATAAAATTTAACCATTACTCCTCAAATGAAATAAAATCATATTATATTTTCAATGGGCATATAGTGTTCCCAAATGAGTGGACGTCTTCCAAAATAAAATTTATCACTTAATCACTAAATAATTTTCATAGAATAATGATATCTATTTGATAAAAAATAAGTTCCCAAAATCAACTTATTCTTGGTCCATAAAATTATTTAACTAAATGGAATAAGTGATACTTCGATTACCACAGCCTTTCCAGACGTGATGGTTTGCCACCCAACTTGTGGGGTTTCCATTTTATTAAACTCAAATAAAACAATAAAATGTCTTCACCTGAATGGTGGCATTATAATTTTAAAATTCTTCCAATATCATAATGAAATCATCATCTTAATTCATGATATATTATATATATTGACATTTTTTTATTTCACCTTTATATGAAAAAATGAAACTATTCCAACTGAATGAACACTGGACCTTTATCATTGTGTCCACCTAGTTTCATCATCAACCTTTTTACATAGATAGAATGACCATGCATTGAAAAAATGATTTATAGATCCTTTTAAATCATTTTTTCCTTTATCCAAGTACACCTTGTACAACTTATGTCATATAAGTGTTCATAGAAAAATAATTTTGGAAAATAGTCATGTATGGCATATAATTTCAAGACATTTGATAAAACATGATTTTTATAAAATAGCCTCACTATATTTGAGTTTGAAATTATAATCAATGGTCCTTTTAAAATAAAAAATCTATGTTCTGAAAGACTATGTTTAAAAAAATATTTATAGGTTGTGCAAGTTCCTCTTTCTTCATCACCATTTCAAGATTATAATATGCTTCAAAATCATATGAAAATTTAAAATATTTGAAAATTCTTTGATAATAATTACGTTTTTATAGAATTTTATAATATTATGAAAGTAGATTTTGGTTGAATACAAACCCTGATCCATGATCGTATCGAGGTATAGTAGAGGTGATTGATATATCAAACAAATATTAACAAGTGATTTTTATGTAAGAAAAATATCACAATATTCCTAACATGACATTACAATAGTTATTTCGAGCATACCATCAAGAAGAGATTGGAATGTTGTTTGTGATTATCCTTCTTCAATTTGTTACTTACATTCCTTGATCTGAAAAAGAAATAAAACAAGGATATAACTGAAATAAAAGACATAGAGACTAACCATGTGTTTAATGAAAACTCGTACTTCCTAAAGATGTCTAATCCTTTCCAATGATACCAAATATTAGGCCCCAGTATTAAACATTATATAATATATATTTTTTATATATAATTTACTTTCTTCTACATTAAAGATCTTTTCAGGTTTATTGTTTCAGATAATTAGGCCATAACTATTACATTACCTCTCAAAAATTACAATGTAGACACTACTACTTTATCCTATTTTTTAAAATAATAAAACTCCTTATATAAAATAATAATTATGTTCAAGATAAAAATCATATTGAATTATTAATTTCCCTTATCCTTCCTTATAACCTATAAAAAACAATTTAAACACATAGGATAATCAAAATAATATCAGTAATGAATATAAAATAAAAAATTAAACCATTAGTCCATGAATATTTAAAACCCATGAAAACATTTTCACAAAATCTTAGATTTCATTCATAAAATATAAAATACTTAGATTACATAATAAAATCATAATATTCCTAAAAAACTTCATAGAAATCATAAAATATAAACGTAACTTGTTTTATCAATATCATACATTAATTGTAGCTTTCACACCTACATAGGGATTAACCTTTGTGGTTACGTTTGGAATACCTGTTACATTATATTCCCTAAATATCTTAGGAGAAACTTTTTTATTTACCTCCTTCACATTAAACAATGAATTGGACAGCTATCTCGGGATCACCCTCTCTTGGTTTATCAAGGAACCACTTTTATACATAAAAACTACACCAGAACCATAACATAATCATCACGCAGAAAACAAGAATAAAGGAAAGATAACATTTCCACATTGCAATCATAATATATCATTTTAAGATATTTACATAATAAATGATATATAAAAACCATTTTCGATGCCAAATTACATAAAAAGGGTATATGGTATTTATTTAATTTTATGAACTTTACATATTGATAAGGAATCCACATATAATATAATGCTCACGGCTGCGGAAAGCACGTTGTGGCCACGTACATTAAATCGTAAGATTCATTTTTTTCATTTAGTAATATGATTCGTAAAAAGAACTTTTCTTTTTAAAATAATTTAATAAAATTAAAATAAACAGTTTATAATTATAAACCATATAATATAAGGTCATGTATAAACCCAAATATGCCTCAATGAAAGGATATTGGGAGGAACTCCCTTACAATGACAATACCGTTAGATTAACGATAAACCAACGAAATTATTATGTATGAGAAATATAAATACAACCAATATAAGTTGATATTATTTGTAATAAAATCAAAGTTCCTACACATATATTGATGAAAAACAAAACCAATTGCATGAATATTAAACATAGTGAATGGAGACTGAGTTAATATTTACCTTACAATGGTTGTATAAAAGACGTAAGAATTTATCAATGGGGTTAATATTTATAGAAATACTATATTCACACAAAGGGAAGTGTAAATTAAAATATAAATAAACAAATAGTGATTCCACAAATAATAATGTAATAATATATTAAATTATGTATGCATAAATCCCAGAGTTGAAATTGAGATTAGAAATTCCCTTACAAAGATCATTTTGTAAATAAAATAGATCGACTATGTGAATTCACTATAAATACAAATAAATAAAGTATAAATACATGATAATATATGAAAATAAATTTCTCACATAATCATATCACATCATAATCATGAAGTTTAAGATCAACCTAACGAATATAAATGGGGTTATTAAGTTCCCTTACCATGAGTTTCACTCTCCTTGTTCATTATTTAATCTCACGAAAAATATTATTAAATTAATTTATACATTCATTAAAATATTTTTAAATTTTATTATTCATTAAATATATCTTATTACCATGTAATAGAAACTAGTTAATTATATTAATTCATATCAGACGTTTAGTTGATGTTCAGTATTTGAGTCAAAAAATGAACTTATTTTTATGCAAGTAATCCATGTGGTCATAATTGCATTATCTCAATAATATTAATCAGGATTTAAATAACATATATATTTTAAATATATATGTATTTATAATATTCAATAATATTTTGGGATTATAAATAAAATGAATTGTTCATGGAGACAGAAAGTTGTACGTACACATGGATGCTACTTTCATTTCATTGTCATATTAAAGGAATGAAAACTAAATGATACATAGATATGTTATATTTATAGTATAAAATATATGTTATATATATTACATAAGATCATTAGTTACATACATTATATGTTAAATCTATGGCATGAACGAGTCATATCACTTTGAGGGGAAGGTAGTATGCACTTCCTTAAATGAAATTATCACATTTACACATTTTGAAAAGAATAAATTTATGTTGAAAATAAAAATTATAGAAAATAGGGAAAAAATAAATAAAATATATATCATATATAATTATACTTCCATCATAATGGCCACCATTAGAGGTGGTGGAATAAAATTGAATAGTTTTCGTTTTGTATGGTAGTAGTTCATCGTACGTAGAAACAATATGATTGTATCCATTAGATGGAGGTGTTTTAAGTGTAGTTCTAATAATTATCATTAAAACAACATATTATAATTATTATATTGGTGTTTTTATATAATCATAGAATAATAAGAGCACAGGAATTCAAGAAGGATAATAAATGAAAGGAATATTTGAGAAAATGCTACCCAAAAAACGGGTAACTCCTTTGGATTTGGGCAAAATGGCATTCTTGAATTCCATTATTCCCATGTTAAGGATTCTTGGAGGAAGGGTGGGTTTTTTGGTGATTATATAAGAAAAACCTGGATTATCCATGTGACTATAGACGAGTTAGTAAGTGGTTAAAGGTGGTGGCCTTTTATAAGAGGGAGGAGGGGCACTTTTGAAAGTAATGAAATATTATTTTATGATAAATTTACTTTCGGTTTAAAATAGTACCAAAATCATTTATTTAAAATATAATATGATTTTTGGTTTAAATCCACTCAATCAATACATTTTAAAAATGTTTATGTCACTAAAATAACCATATCTTTTAGCATTAACCCTTAGTTAAAAACATTAACTCTTACCATATCTTCATGTATTTTAAAAGTATATGTTCACAATAGTAACTATAAAATGACACAAGAACCACAAGTGGATAAATAATGAAATTTTTATCATTAAATATTTCATTCGGCCAAATCGTTTATTTTTATGACTATTATAGCATTTAATAAAATAGTAAATGTTTTAAAAACTCATTTATGTCAATTTTGAGACTATTTGGTAATTGGATTTGTTAAAGTCAAAAACTTTTTTCCATAAAATAAATAATTAAATCAAATAAAATATGTCATAATGATCATGAAAATTATTGGACAGTATCAAAATGTTGAAATTATATTTATTTAAATATTTATAATATCATTTAACTGAATATTTCTTTAATAAGGTAATCATTGATCCATCATCGTGTCATAAATAAAATTATTTATTTAATGTCTAAAAATTATAAAACAATTCCCAGATGTAGAAAATAATTTTATATTTTTATTGAATATATATAGTCAAAGATATTAATTATATAAATCTATAATAATTTTTTTGTGAATGATACATGTTTATGTAATATTTATTTTTACATTAAAAATAATTATAATAAAATGTCATTATCACATCTATGTGGCTCCATGGGGTCCAAAAATCGACCCAAATATGCTCATGGATGGAAATATATGATCCAATAGAATTGGAAAATGTTTTAGTATAATTTTATATTATTAAAATATTATTTTTGATAATTATTTATAAGATTTTCCATTTAACCATGGTATATACAAATAATTAATGAAATTACTATGCATAATTTCTGAAAATAAAATTTACTTATTTACACAATTTTGAAATTATTATTCCTAATATTGAGTCCATTTTTAAAAATTCCTGGCAAATAATTTTATGATTTTATTTTAATATGAATTCCAATTGTGAAAACCAAAAGGTGGTTTTTTAAAAAGAAAAAATTATTAAAATATTGACATGTGTTTAGGCCTAATTTAAACATGAAATTACTTCTAATGACCAAAATTTTATTGAATTATAAAAACATAGTTCATTTAAAATTTAAAACAAATTAAAATGAAAATTTCACTATATAATTATATTAAATGAAAAGGCATATTTGAATTAAAATGTTGTATTTTTCACTATTCTGTAAAAAATGAAATTTGTTATAAAATTACAAGAAATTTAACCAAAGTAAATATTTGTGGTTTATATTCTATAGAAGAAGTTTATTTTTTCAAATAAAACATATAAAAGTGTACAAAGTAAATTTAAAATGGTTTCTCCATCAAAAGGCAGAAACATTTTTTTTAAAGAAAAATACATCATTCTTTGGAAAAATGGAATTTGTTCTAATATCATATCTAGAAAAAATATGTGATGATTTTGAAACATAAAATTGAATATATAATATATACTTTTCATCAAATAAAAATAAATAAAGATTGATAGGATTTTACAAACACAATTATTCTCTTTCTGAATAGGTTTTCATAAAACCACATCCTTTATATTTAATTGGTTTTTTATTTCCATTTCTAAAAAATTTGGTAACCAATAAATAATTATTTAAAAAAAATTGGAGAATAATTTAACAATTATGTTGATTCTATTCATTCCCTCCATTACAACATCTTGGTTATAATGGTTATATGTAAATAATAATATTCAGTTGTTCATTTAAGCTCGATATAGCGTATCATGAATGCTATCAATCATACTATTTCATTATAAAAACATGAGATGTTACAATAATAATATATGAAATGTAATTTTAAAACATCTGATAAAAAGTGATTTTCGTAAATCATTAAGACCAATTTTGACGAGAAACTTTCAATCAATGGTACTTTTAAAATACCATAAGTATGTGGTAAATGATTATATTTTAAAATAAAGTCAAAATAGTCTATGCAAGGGTATCCTTATTTATAAACATATACAAAATCATAATATGATTAATAATATTGTAAAAAGGTAAAATATTTAAAAATTCCTTGATATTATATACCTTTTTGGAAAATATGAGGATATTTTGAAATTAGGATTTGATTAAAAATAAACCATGATTAACGTTGGTATAAAAGTTTACTGGAGGTGTTTGATATCTCAAACAATGTATTTCATGGGAGTTTCATGTGAGAAAAAGTTTTTGAATCACTTAGATATGATTTTTCAATAATTATTTCAAGCAAGTCAAAGGAATAGATAACAATTTTTTAATGATCCAACTTCTTTCATTTGTAACTGAATTTTATTGATTTTTAAAAGTTATAGAACAGTTATTTAAACAAAATAAAAGATATATAATGTTACCATACGTTTATGGGAAACATATAATCCCTAATGATGAATAAACATTTCTTCTGATACAGACTATAAGGACCTCAACTTAAATATTACATAATTTTGAGTTAGGTCAAGAATTCACAATGAGGATCTTTTCAGGTTTAGTGTCTTGAAAAATTATGTGATAACTATTACATAACATTTAAAATATTAAAAATTATACAAGTCTACATTGAATCCATATTTTCATAATATAAAACATTTTAAAATAAATCATGATATCATTTCATTAATAAAAAAACATCATAACTTTTATATTGAATTCTTCTAATCCTATACACATCCTTATACTAAGTGGAAAAAATTTCAATAAAACATGGGATGAGCACAAAAATCTCAGAATGGGATACTAAATAAAAACAAAAACATTTATTCCATGAATATTTTAATCATATTAAATCCTTTTGATAAAATCATTATTTTACCCATCCAAACATTATTTTATTAACATACTTCATAAAATCATATAATTTTTAAAATACTTCTATGAAATAATAAATCAAAAATGTATCTAGTAGAAAAATATCAAAATTACATTTTAGTTTTCCCAATTACATAGGGAGTTACCTATATGGTTACATTTGGAGTATCAATAACAATATATTACCTAATTGTCATAGGAGGAACATTATCATTTAACTCTCCCTCTTTACCCAATGCATTAGACATATATCATAGGCTCTCCCACCCTCATTTCATCATAGAACTGCAGTTATATATATGAAATTCCAATAAACCATAACATAATAATGACACAAGAAACAAGCATAGAGGAGAAATAGCATTTCAACATTGAAATCATATTTATTGTGTACAAGTCACACACTAATAAATGGGAACATGTTATTTTAAAATAAAATGTTAAACCTATAAAGTAAATATTTATACATAATAGAGGCATGAAAGATATAAGTTCTATTCATGGTGTATATGTTAAAAAACATTACAATTTATTTAAATAATCAATCCATTTTTAGAACAAAATTAAAACATTTAAAAAGATTATTTTTTAATAAAAGTGTCACATACCAATTTGAAAACTTTTAAAATTATTCAAAATTTTAAGAAATTCATTTACATATAATGAAATCCTTAAAACCATTATTAATACATATAAATAAATGAGAAATATTTTGAATAATAAATATTTAATACATTTAAAATGTAGTTTTTTTGTTAAAGGGTCCCTTATAAAGATCATTTTGTTAATAAAATAAATTGATTGTGTGTATTCAATAAAAATAAAAATAATTCAGGTATAAAAACAATATAAGATATCCAAAATTAATTTTTCACATAATCATATCACGATCTAATCCAGGAATATAATATTTTACACAAATAATGGAAACTGGGTAATGAAATTCCCATACCACGTGTAATCTATCGAATCCCATTACCAATAAATATAGTAATAGTTGAATGAAACATTTAATAGATTTTAGATTTAGAGATTAATGATATTTCAAAACATATGTCATTATATATACACCAATCAACATAAATTAGTGGTAAACAATTCATATATCTCATAGTGGTAAAAACTGAGATGTGTGAATCATTACAATGTTCTTATCAATGATGTAAGAATTTATCAATGGGGTGATTATGGGTAACAATAGTATATACACACAAAAAGAAGTTTAAAAACAATATAATCTATTAAAAATGTATTCTACACATAATAATGGCATTAGAAAATCAATTAAGTAGATGTATAACCCAATAAATAGAAATTGAGTTAGAAAAATCCCTAAAAATGTTCGTATAAATGATGTAAGAATTTATCAATGGGGTGATTATGTGTAGCAATAGTATATCTACATAGGGAAGTGGAAATTAATAAATAAATAAATAAACATATATTTGATACATAATATTTGAATATCATAGTAAATGATTTTTTCATGAAACCCAATCAATGGAAAGTTTGTTAGAAAAAACCCTTACCTCAAGATTGAATCATCTCATATATTCCTTATTCTTCTGATTGAACACCCCCTTCTAGAAATACCCTACGGGACCTTGGATTTGAAATTTTAGTGAGACATTCAGCACTTGAATATGAGGAGTGTGAGTAATAGAGGTTTGGATAGATATTTTATGAGCAACATGGATTCATGTTTTGAAAATCGGAGCTGGAGTGGTGGTATTTATACTCGAGCGGAGGTGGGTTCAAGAGATTGGTTTATTGATTTTCTTATATAAAAAGAAAATCTTATTGAGGTGGAATTAAAATCCATTACTTTTTCGGATAATAAATTTTATATAGTTTAGTTCAGGTCGATCCTCCCATCAAGCAACCATTAAATGCAGTACTTTTTCTTCAAATTAATATTTTAACATTTAATTTTAAACCTTGTCAAAATTTTACTATTCCTATGATAAATAAATTTTTTACCCTGGTAATTGTTTATACCAAAGAATAAAAATGGAACTAGAACCTAGTTTTTATATTTTGATTCCAAATATATAGTCCATTTTATCTAATTTAATTCACATAATTAGAAAAAAATAGATATAGAATTATTTCCGTAGACAAAACTAAAAAGTAGGTTTTCAAAGTGAAACGTTCAGAAGATTGAATTTTTTATATATATATATTAAACATGAAATTGACTCAAAAGACCTAATTTTTATTAAATGATAAAAACATAATCTATTTATTCTTTTAATATAGTTATAATGATAATGTAACTATATAAATAATTTTGATTAAAAATCAGTTTTGTGTTAAAATGCAGTATTTTCACTATTCATTTAAATTTAATACCCAAAATATATCCAAGAAAATATTTATGAAACTATTAAAAAAAATAATTATAGTTATTAAAATATAATAGATAAAAATTACAAAAAATGGATTTATAATGTGTTCTCCTTTAAATGGTGGAAAAAATCCTTTTTTAAAAAATACTTCTTTTATGTTTAAAAAATGATTTTGTTCTTATATCTGGTCTCTAAAATATATTATATGGATTTTAAACATCAAATTGGGTTTATATTTCATTAATATAATCCAACAATAATTATATGATCATTTTATAAACATAATTACTCTCATTTAAATTGTTTTTTTATAAAAACCCATCTTTTATATTCACTTGGTTTTTAATATATAGCCCACGAATCAATGTATAAACATGTATAAACCATATTTTCATAATTTAAAAAATATTTTTCATTCCCGTCATTCCAAAAGTTAGGTTATAATGGTAATATTTAAATAAAAATATTTTGTTGTTCTTTTAATATCGATGTAGAAAATCATGTACGCTATTGAAAATAGAGTTTCTTTCTTCAAACTTTGAATGTCAAATCTAACCCCTATAATTAATTGAGACCTCGAAATATGAATTTGGGTACGTTAACTAAGGAAATTGTTTTCAAAATTCTTTTATTTCAATCCCAAATTGAAAAAAGGATTAATATAACAATTATAATGAAAGAAATAATGACATGAACCAAGATCAGCAAAGATGAAAAATATTGGGGTTCTATGTAGGAAAACATAGATATGGAAGAGAAAATTAACCATAAAGTTATAATGGAGTGTGAGAGAAAACATTTTTAGTATAAATATAATAATCACAAAACCATAAATTTTTAAAAGCTTAAATGGTCTTTACTTCATATTAGGAAAATTAAACAAAATATGTTTCTATTTTAAGATCCCTTTCACAAAGTTGTAGAATTCATTTACAAATTTGACTAAGAATATAAGTATACATACTTACCTATCATTTAGAATTTCATCCATTAATAAATTTCTATGAAAAACTCATTTTTTTCTCCCAATGATGAGTTTTCCCGTTGACTTTGTCATGCCTGAAGTAATAGAATCAAATTCTAGGGAATCACATATTCTGTAAAAGATATTATATATATATATTTCCCATGTCATTAGGCTCTAAAAAACCAAAATGGAAAGTAAAATATCCTATAATTCACCCAAAAATAATTCTTTATAAGGGAAAGGACTACTTTTAATCTCCAAAATTCCATAGTAAAACCTAATTTTCAACATAGAATATTCAAAAAATAATTTCCCATAAAATTCCTCAAAATAATTGAAACTAAGATTGAATCCAAAAACTCATAATAATTTTATCACATAATCTTCCTAGATAAATTTTGTCATTTATATCCAAATAACATCGTCCACTCTTAATGTGTCGTACCTCAAATTAGTTAACCAAATCTTATATTCTCCAAGATAGGTAAATTATTTCCATGAATTACCTTACTCACCTTATCTCCTCAATTAAAATAATAGATTCTAAAAAAAATAAAATTTAACAATTATGCCTCGAATAAAATCCCATAGTATTTTATTTTCCAGATGCATTTATTGTTCCCAAAATAATGAAGTACTTCTAAAATTGAATTTATCATTTAATTCCAAAATTAGTTTCTAATTAAAAGGATATCCATTTGATAAAACATAAGTTTCCAATGTTAACATATTTTTATTTCATCAACACATTTAACTAAAAGGAAAAAATAATTCAATCCATGGAATTAATATAGTCCAGTGGTATGCAAGTCACACTTGTCGCCCTTCAGTTAAGGGTTTGGTCCTTGTGGACTTGATAGATGCAGAAGGTTGTCACCAATCTTTCAAGTTGTCACTTCTTATAAAACTCAAAAAATAAAAATAAAATGTTTTAACCTCATAGGTTGTCTTATATGAGTTATTTTCATTCAAAATTATTATACATCAACATCAAAATTAACAATTTTTTTTATTTCACCATTGTATGCTTGATTAAAACTCTTCCCAAAAGATAGAACATTGTACGTTGGTGATGTTGTCAGCCAGGTTTCATCATCATTTTGAATAGGAAGATAGAAAGTCCATTCATTTCAATAATTATTTTGATATTCATCAAAAACATTTTCATCCATTATCCAATTAAACCTTGTACAACATGGGTTGTATGAGTGTTTACAAGGAAAATAGTTTTGGAAAATAATCTTGTTTGACCTATTATTTTAAACAATTTGATAAAACATTATAGTTTTAAACTACTCTAATCAGGTTTCACTTGAATTGTTTAATTAATGGTCCTTTTAAAATACAATAAGTATGTGTTGAATGATTATATTTTAAAATAAATTATAAATAACCCATGCAAGGGTATCCTTCTTCATAAGTATTTTCAAAATCATAATCGGATTCATAATGTTGTGAATAGGTAAAATATTTTAAAATGACTTGATAATATTTAACTTTTTTGAAAAATATAATAATGTTTAGAATATAGGATTTGATTTAAAACAACCCATGATCCACGATGGTATCAGGGTATATAGGAAGAGTTTTATATCTCAAAAAATCTTGAAAGTGATTTCTATGTTCTAAAATGATCCAGAATCATGTGGTCATTACTTTTCAATAATTATTGCAAATAGGTCGTTAGGAAGAGTTAATAATGTTTTTCGACATGCTTCTCCTTCAATTTGTATCCTACATTCCTTGAGAGGAAGAAGTTATAGAATAAGGATATAAAAATATTAATAAAAGAAATAGAATGTTAGTATATGTTTAACCAAAACTTCTAATAAATAAATCTACCAAAACCATTCCACTACAATGAACAATAATGACATGTCATTAAATGTTAAATAATTTTGTGTTAAGTCTCGAATTTACATTGATAATAATTTCATGATTAGTCTTTTATTGAATTGGTCCATAACTATTTCATAACATTTCAAATATTACAATGTATATAAATATACAATCCATATAACGTTTTCACAATTTAAAACATTTTAGAATAAAAAATGAATTTTTTTACTTAATTAACGTATTCCTAAAATACCTAATTAATTCTACATTTCTCATATCCATACATATAAACTATGGAAAAAATTTCAATAAATGTGGGATGATCCAAAAAATCACCATAAGGGATATAAAATAAGGAATGAAATTATTAGACAATGAATAGTTTAAACTCTGAATTTTTTTTCAGACAATCATACATTTCACCAATAAAAACACAAGTTCATTATCATACCTCATGAAATCATTATATTTCAGAAAATACTACTTAGTAATCATAAATCATACATGGTAACATGTTGAATCAATTTCATACTTATATTTTATATTTCATATCTTTATAGTTAGTATCCTACATGGTTACATTTGTAGTACCCATCACAGTATATTCCTTAAATCTCTTTGGAGAAAACAATTTATTTTAACTATGTCTCATTAAAAAATTCATTATGGTGCTATCATAGGCTCACCCACCCTCATTTTCTCAAGGAAACACTAATATACATGATCAATGTCCTAGAACCATATCATAATCATAACACATAAAAGCAGCATAAAGTAAAAAATACATTTCCACTTCGAAATCAAATTTCATATTTACTAATTATGAAATAATAATTAGAAACAAGTTATTTTATAATAAAATTGTAAACATATAAATTAAGCATCTATAAATAATAGATACATGAAAGATAAAAAAAATTATCGAATATATGTTAAAAAACCTTCCAAATTATTTCATTAAGAAATCATTTTCTAAATCACAATTAAATAATTTAAAAAAAATATTCTTGAATAAAGTGTCCCATAACACTTTGAAAACATTTAAAATGATAAAAATTTTAAAACACACATTTCCATATAAATAAATACTTAAATATATTTTTAAGACATGTATATCAATGATATTGATTTAGAATAAAATATCTTTATAACATATAAAATGATGTCTTAGTTAAAGATTCCATTACAAAAAATGTTTTGTTAATAAAATAGATGGATTATGTGTATTCTCTATAAATAAACATAAATATTTATAAATACAAAATAATATTTCAAAAATTCATTTCCCAAATAACCATAACATGATATAATCCAGAAATATAAGCTTGACCCAAGTAATAAAAATTGGGTTAAGAAATTCCCTTACCAATTTTTATTCGTCGAATCATATGAACAATAGATGTAATAATAATATAATAAAACATTAATACCATTAAAAAGAATAAATTAATGATATTTTATATGAGAGTAATTATATATACACCTTGTAAAATTAATTATTGGGGAATAATGTATATATTTCACATATGTAAAAACTGATATGAGTAAATCCTTAAAAAGTTCATATAAATGACGTAATAATTTATTAATTGGATGGTTAGGTGTAACTAGAGTATATACACACAAATAGTAGTGTAAATAAAACATAATCAAATATAAATTTATTCCACATAAAATCTTGGAAAAAAAATAAACTAACTAGATATATAACCCAGTGAATCAAAATTGATTTAGAATGATTTCATACAATGTTTTTATAAATGACCTAATAATTTTCTAGTGCGGAGATTATGTTTTGGAATAGTATATCAAATCAAATAGAAGTAGAAATTATAATATAAATTAATATACAATTATTTCAAACATAATCATTAAATTATATAATTAATGAAGTATGAGTAAAACCCAATGAATTAAAATTTACTTACAAAAATCGCTTACCTTGTTTTCAACTCATTGCGTTTGTTCTTCCTCTTGAATAGACCCTACCTGAAATACACTTTATGAACTTCGATTTGGTATTTTTGTAAGACTATAAGTACATAGATGTGGGTAGAGTGATAATTACAGGTTTGGTTGATATTTGATGAGATAAAATGATTTTTGTTTCACAAATTGAAGGTTGGGTGGTGGTGTTTATACTTGAGGAGAGGTGGGTTCAAGTGATTAGTTTATTGATTATATTATAATAAAATATAACCATATAGAGGTGGAATTAAATCTCATGATTTTTTTTGTAATTAATATTTTATTGGATGGTTAGGGTCGAGCCACCCCACAACTACTCATTTAATGTTGTAGTTTTTTTCTAGTTTAAATTTTTCCTTTTAATTTTAACCCTTCTCAGATTTTTTCTTTTAGTATAGTAAATAATTTGGATACCATGGTCATTTTTTTATACTAAAAACTGAAATTGGCCTTAAAACATAATTTGGACCTTCAGATTCCCAATTTGGAATCCATTTTATCTAATTCGATTCACAAAATTATGATAAAAGTTTTTCAAATTAATTCCAGAGAGAAAACTAAAAAGTGGGGATTTAAAAGGAATTCTTCCAATGTTTGAAAGTTTTTTGTATCTGTTTTAAACATATAATTTATTCTAATGACCCAGATTATATTAACGTAAAAAACAATTCTAATTAAATATTAACTCCAATTAAAAAAATAATCTTACTATATAAATAAATTATTTGAAATGAAGTTTTGAGATGAAATGTAGAATTCTTTATTATTCATAAAAACAAATATTATCATAATAATACCCAAAAATTATCCAAAGTAAAATTTTATTTCCCCCTTCCAAATAAAAAGTTTAATTTTTCAAATATAACTTATAAAATTCTAAAAAATTAGATTCAAAGTTCATTCTCCATCAAAAGGAGGTAAAAATACATTTTTGAAAATTACATCAATTATGCTTAAAATATAGATTAGGTTATTATATATTGTCTATGGAACATATAATATGATTTATAAAACATCACATTGAGTTTATAATTAATTAATATAATCCAAAAATGGTGATACAATTATTTTATAATTACAATTATACTCATTTAAATTGTTTTTTACATAAAAACACATCCTTTATATTCAATTGGTCTTTATTTTCTAACCAATGAATAATTATATAAACCTTATTAAACCATATTTTTTAAATTTAGTTTATAACATTCATTCCCACCATTCTAGTACTTAGGTTACAATGATAAATGTTAAATAATTAAATTTTTTTTATAAACTCATTGTAGTGTATCATGTGTGCTATTGAATAAACTGTTTCTTTCTTAAAATTCCTGATGTTATTGTTAGTTAACCACATATCACTGTGTCTTGGTTCTACTATTTATTAACCAGTAAAATTATATACTTATAAATTATTTTCAAATGATTTACTGAAGAGGACCCAACTAAGTATATATTTTTTCTTACCCTTATATATATTAATATATACGTTTGTTTTCTATGATGGATTAAATGATTCATATTGACATAGATTACTCATAGCCATAATTTGTGGTTACATTTTCTTCATTGGTGTTCATTTTTGTAATTTCTCTTAGATACTTGGGTTTTTGTTTCACTTTCAGGAATTATTTTTCATTATAGGATATTTTAAATAAATATGCTGGAGTTTATTTTCGGGATCAGTTCATGTTCCTATTATTTTGATATAAATTCCTCGTATCTGTGTGATTTATACATTTAATATTAGTCTAAATTACATTCATAATAGAGGTGGGATTAAACCATGTCAACCCAAGTCTCTTATACATATTATTAGTTGATTTTAAATATAATAACTCATAAAACTCATCCCATAAGATCTAGAGGTCCAATAACATTGAGAGACAGGTTATCAAATACATCAACATAATTATAAGATATATCATTAATATTTTAATCTCTATAAAGTTACACTTGATCCCAGAAGACTAGGAATTATGTTTATAATACCCTAGTGACATATATAAATTAATGGTTGGTATATAAATCTTTGTTAGTGAATAATATGTTTAATGCCAAATTATAGGAAATGGATATGAGGCAAGAGACATATTATTTTGACATAAAATATTGAGAACATATATAAATATATAGAATAATTGAATGAAAAGATGATATCATTAGATTAATGTATCAAAAGAATATGTTAACAATATAAATCATGACATCATAATCATAAGACAATGCCCACTAATAAAAATACATAAAATTGTGTACTAGGTTAACCTCTCACACACTATACTAGGTATATCATGAGATGAAAATATTACCAATTCTGTCAAGGGAAAATAGAGTAATAATAAAAAAATGGTTCATATATTTACCGCATAAGGAACCTAATCACATCGAATAATCATTTCTAGAATCCTTGGTCTACGTAATGTTGTCTTAGAGAATAACCAAATGATATAAAAAAAATTTCCAATTAAATACGGATTAAAATAATTCACGAATGTTTAAAAATTTAATAAGAATCATAAGTTATTGAAATAATGTTTAATTAAGGTGAAGACAAAATAAAACCATGGAGAAGTATATCATCCAATTACCATCTTGAGGTGGGTTTATAAGAAGGGTCAGTACCATTAATGAATATAAGAGAATAATTTTTCGATTAATCCTGAAATTAAAAAAAACGTTTTTAAAGAAAAAAAGGGTAAAAACTATATAATGTTAAATATATTAGGCGATGTGTCATATGAAGTTGTATATGAACTTTTTTAAAATTGATATAATAATTAAAATAGTTCCACTTTTCAATTTTATAGATTATACAAAATTAAGATGGGTACTTGATAAATATGTATTATTCCCATTACTTAATGGTGAATTAGGAAAGGTATATCTTTATTAAATGTATATATTTTATATAAAATAATTAAATTATAAAATGATAAATTAAAATTATGAAAACAAAAGAGATTGTGGAACCCAAATGTAATGATGTGGTCATGGAGGATCCCTTACCTAAGATCATTAACTCATTCAGTGACAATGTTTAGCCTCCCCAATAATAATATAGCCCCTATTTATTAATTTTTTTAAAAATATTTCCATATAAATAAATTTTATTACTATATAATTGTTATATATATTCCTCGGTTATTACATATTTTTTATTTACATTAACTGCATAAAGTTGTTCGGTCGACCTCTCCCAAACCAATATGGTGAGATGATTGTGGTTCATGGTGTCCTGAAGAGTTCAACAATAAAAATAATTTTATATTTATTTAATTTATAAATTATAATTATTATAAAAGTGTTAATGTTTAATATAATTTTCAATAATATTCTTAATTTAAAAATGTGTTTTGATAGACTCAAATTATATTGATAAAATTAGCCAGATCACTAGTTATTAATAATACTGATATAATTCTTTAATGATGTTTCCAAAATTCTAATAGTACCATAATTAATATATTTATTAATTAAATCCATCTAAAAATACTTTCAAGAAAGGTGGTTTTGTAAAATGAAGTGGGTTGTTCATAGATGCAGTGAGCCCATTATCATTGGAAGACCACATTCATTTATGAATAATGATAAAAAAATTTGATATTGAATATTCCATTTCATTAAAATAAAATCCTGATATTTATCACACATAACTCATTATTTCATTATTTATGGAAGATAACTATAGTGTTTTGATGAATAAAATAAATTGTTAGATTGAGAATATTTGTAATTCCTTTAGATGTGAACTTTTAGTGTACAAAATAATATCATTATATTTGTTTTTAGGGACATATATACTCTTCAAGAATGTAAAAAATGGTTGGGTATATATTTTATATGATATTTTTCTAGGTATATAACTTAGAGTGTCTATAGAGGAGGGGTGGTGAGAGTTTATAAGATATGGAGAGGTTTGTTTTTAGAAATATTATTCATTAGTTTAATATTTTTTTATGAAACAAATAGTGATGATTCATCCTGTAATATATAAGAAATGTAAATTTTAGGATAAGATAAATCTTTTAAACATTATTTGAAATTAATCATTTATTTAACTTATAATGTAAAAGAATTTATTTTGTTGTATAATACTATTCACTAAAGATTCATTTTTGTGAAAAATATAAAAATCAACCTAATCTAATTTGGACATTATAATTTTAAAAATAACATAAATTTTTTCAATCAAAAAAATTAATATTTTACAATTTAAATATCTTAGTTAAATCCTTAATGAAAAGTATTCATATTTTAGAAATAATTAAATATGTCACCCATTTAAAAATTACATTCAATTTCAAAAAATTAGATTATATTTTTGATTAAATAAACTACATATTTATATAACCATTTTAGGAATATAAAATTTAATTATGAATTATTGATTTATCATAAAAATATTATGACAAAAAAGATAGAAACATGTTTCACCCCAAAAAATAATGTATTCTTGGTGAAAAATATATAATTTATCATATTTAAATATTTTATTAAATTATATTTTTGTATAAAAATATTATATTATTTATAAAATTTTATTTTATGATTTCCCAAGTGAGATTTGTCTTTATACTAATCATATTACTATTTTTATGGTCCTAACAGTCTTGTTTCAATAGACATTTAAGGGTCACATTATGCCCATATCATAATAATATCTAATACCTTTACATCCATTTTATACTCAATCATTCTCATATTATATAATTTATTACCTCACATACAACTATCTTTACACATCCATTGAAAATTGATACCTTAATAATAATGCATCATTTATATTATAAAATTATTTTGGTAGAAGTTATCTTCAAGGGAGAATTTAGACTAGGGATTTTGTATTAGTTTTTGCATTATTAAATTGTGTTATCTCCCTGTACTGTCTATATATATTTTTTGAAATTTTATTTGATGATGTGCAATATTCCATTAAATTTTGTTTTATTTTTTTAATTAACTATAAATAATAATAATTAATTAATTGTGGAAATTGAATTATTTTAAAACAATAGATTGAGGTTTTCGATCTTTTCATTTATCCTCTCATAAGAAAATTTTACTTCTATATTATATTATATATTATAATGAGAAAACATGTGAGTGTACTTTTATTTCATTACATTTATCCCTTACTATTTTTATTCTTCCTACATATTTTTATACTGATGTTGAAACACCCTAACATTTTATGAAATATTTTATTTAAATAAATATAATTATTCTAAAAGCTTGTGCTACACGCAACATTGAGTATTATCAAGACATGAAATAATGTTAATATATTACCTTTTAAGATATTTTTTATCACCTATCCATTTTACTAGTTGGAATGAATAGGTTTAATAGAATTATTAAAGTATACTTTTTACACTTTTATCAAAAATGAGTTATTTGGTGACTCATTAATTATAAATGGAAATAAAATCCATTTAAAAAGAGGGGTTTTTTCAAAAACTATTTTTATAAATAGAAATTAATTTTACATAAAAAAATTAAACAAATCACTTTTATTGACTTTTTAAAATTAAATTTATATATTCTATATTAAACACGATTTTTATTACTCATCTTATTTATTTTTTATAAATGAAAATAAAATAAATTTAATTTTATTCTAAAAAATGATATCTTTATCAAAATAATCTTTGTCTAGTTTTGAAAACATATTTCAAAATTAAAAATGTAAAATTATTGAAATTTATAGGAAAATATTAAGTAAATATTTTAAATCATTATTTAAAAAATATATTTGGGAGAAGTTTTTATAATTTTCTATTAAAATAATTTTTTCAATGAATATGGAAGTTATTGGTTTTTATTAAGATTTGGAATTTATTTTAATGAACTTAAAAACATAAAAAAGTGTTCAATACGGTTTTTATAGAAATATTTTTTTAGTAAAATATGTAATAATCAGATTTTTATTTTAATAAATTTCATATTAAATTTTTTTAGAAAATCATTCAAACTTTTGAATATTTTCCCTTTGGAAAACAACATTCTAACTACATATACACGTTAATTTTAATTTAATTTTTTCCACTTGTGTGAAATCAATTTGGAAAAAGATATTAAAGATATTTAATTAGAATATTTTCTATTATCTAATAATTTCAACATCATGTTTTCGCATAAGTAATATTGAAAAACAATAAATATTAATTATTGTGATTAAAGATATAATAATATTACCTTAGGGTAAATCTAAATGAATTAGTTTTAAAATGGTCTTGAAACATGTCCAAATACAATTTTACTTCCACATATATACCTTAAAACCACTAATGTTAGACAATGGAACATTTTTATGCATTTTTTCATGTGATGAATTTGGATATACACTTTTCTTATTTTAAAAATTACAAGTTATCCACTCACCTCACTTAGAAAGGGTCACCAAACATTCTCTGCTTTGAACAATTCTAAACCACAATGGGTTAAAAAATTTCGTCCAATATAACTTAATTACATATCTAACTTCATTATATAAGCCATATACTTCTTATAAGTCTAACCCAAAAAGCCCCTTAGTGTAAACAAAAAAAGTTGTCTGAAGAAGTGTTGGCATCCCTAATTAAGGGTCTTATAATAATTCTCCATCCAGGACCTTCAATTATTTTATACATTGATAATATAAAAAAATCATAGTTTATATAAACATTTAGTATATTATATTAATTTATTGACAAAAATATTTCTCCTATTCTATCAAACTATTTAAAAAATCCTTATTCGTGCATAGGTCAGATTACCACCGCACAAACAAATGTTATTAGGTTTCCATAAACACCTCTCACTAAATTATATATAAAAAAATCTATTATTTATATTTGATATTCATGATATAGTTATTATTTTTAAATCGTGATATCACATACTACTTATTACAGTCCCTTCATTGAGAATATGATAATGTTATTTGTGTGTAAACCTGACTACCACCTCATGAAGCTATTAGATTTTTTCTTCATGTGCACATTAAATATAAGGAGATAAAATTTGTTTAAAAAAATTGATATATATGACTTATAAATTTTGTAAAACATTAAAATTATATATATATTTCATTAATTTTATTCATTTCATCCATCAAAAATGGAAATAATGTTCTTGTGTACATATGGCCTACTTTCTCCATGAACGGTGTATATAGTTTTATATTTCTAGCAATCAGGAATTAAAATAAATTTGTATATATGTTATATATATTTTATTTATATCATGTTTAATTTTATTTAAAAAATGGAACCATGATCAACATAAGAGGACCAAAAATACCAAATGAAAACATACATAATAAGAAATGTTGTTATTAAATAAACCATCTCTTTAAAATAAAATTGTTAATAAACATATAATAAAAGGTCTTGAGTAGATAATATATGGTATGATATATATAATTAAGGTTCTTTGATATATTTTTATCAACCTATTTTTTATTAATGATATTAAAATGTGATTGAAATAAGTAAATACATATGGTAATGTATTTTCATCTCACTATTATTTTACGTGAGCCACCCTCCATATTCATCACATATTTATTTTCAGTGGTTTATATAAAAACAATGAATGTTTAATACGAAAAATATATTTAAAATAATTTGAACTTACTTCCATTTTGTGATATATCTTTCATGGGGAGTATGATTCAAACGTTACCACATGATTTTAGTCACTATTTTACATCTATGAGACATAAGTTATGTGATAAACCTATGTTCTCCCATGATGTGTATATACTACTTATTTGTCA
This sequence comes from Viscum album, assembly GCA_963277665.1. Lineage (NCBI taxonomy): Eukaryota > Viridiplantae > Streptophyta > Magnoliopsida > Santalales > Viscaceae > Viscum > Viscum album. The sequence goes on along the minus strand of OY728129.1, from coordinate 1,453,078,647 downwards.
AGTTAAATACTGAATATCACTATTTTAATGATATTATGAGTTTAATTTTATGTTATTATTTAATGGGTTATATGATTCAAAATATTCTGAAGTGGTAAAGGTTTTATGTTAGAGTAATGTTGTTTATCAGGATTGTTTATGTATATTCCTCTGATGAATACATATTAAGATCTATATCTCATGAAACTCATGTATTATTGGAAGATATGTTTATTTCTTTAGAATACAGTTTCTCACTTTATTTACATCTCTTTATATACTATAAATTTTATAATACTTCCTCTAATTAAAAATGGTATTATTTTTCTCTTTGGTCAAAAATTATTTTTCTTTGAAAGTTGTGTTGTCGAAAAATGATCACAATTTTTTAATGTCTTTCAAAAATCATAGAAGTGGAAAATTAATCTTTGTATAAAGTATAATATAACCTTATAAATGATTAAAATTTAATGGTATCTAATAATCATTGATATTCAAAAGATTAATATGGGAATTATAGTGGAAGTATGCACATTATACCTTACTCGAATGATTTATCATCCATTCATTATAAATAATATTAAGAAAGATAAAAGTGTGGTTGTAGAGACACAAAAAAATAATTTCTATAAAAATGGAAAATATTAAGATTTAAGAATTGATTGAAAAGGTGTTTTTAGATTTTGGATATAACTCTAAACACCCCCAAAACCTGATATAAATAAGAAGCTATTAAATTATGAAAATAGATCAATATAATATATCCTCATTTTGTGAATAGTGAGTTATAGAAATATATGGGTGAATAATTAATAAGATAATATAATAATTGATATTGGTGAATATATGACAATGTGGCTGGTAAGTCAACATCTTAATATATAAAAAAATTAATTAATTGATGAAACTCTTACCCATAACACTACGAAAATGGGAGTACATCCGATGAATGTTGTTGAGAATTTTCCAAATAAATACAAGGAGAATAATTATAAATGGGTTGAAGTGGACCTTCATAAAAATACTTTGAACAACATTTATATTTATTTGGACTTATCACTTTATCAACATGAAAATATATACATCAAAAAAGTGTTAAGGAATCATGGATCACCACAATCTATTGTTTTAGTGATCTAATATTCAAATTAATTTTCTGTAAAATTATATAAAATTCCTTGAACACGTAATTGATGCTCAATATAACCAATCATTCCAAAATAGATTACAAATTTATAATTTGAATCTGAAAAAAAAATTACCTGTTCAAATTTGATATTAGGGAGGCTAAGATATATATCTTTATCAATTTAATTTCTCATATAACAATATATTTCATTTTAGAATTCATAAGTATCCTTATGATTCCCTCTATAAAATGAAATTTCAAACTCCATCTAGTTAGGAGGATTTTTTGGAATGTTAACTATTGGGACTCAATGTTGTTAATGAAATTATCAAGAAAGTTAATTTAATTCAATGAATAATATGGAAAAAAAGAGTTGGTAAAAGTGTAGTGATAAAAATTATTGATATAGATAGATGTTTCTGCTTAGAGATAAATACTTCTTTGCCATACCAGGAATGTTAAAAATCAGGCAAGACTACTCCTAGGGACATAAAATAAAATTATAAAGTACATGAAAATGCATCATAGAGTCACTCTACAGAGAAGTGTGTAAACCTCAACCCAATAATTAGCATGAACAATACTATTACAGTAATCTGGTGACACAAAGGACCAATTAGAGGTGACATCAAGAATATCACTTTTCGCAATAGCATCAGCCACATGATAGCTTCATGGTAATCATGTGTGACTTCAAGGGAGAGAAAGTCTGGAAGCTGAAGGCAGTCAGTCCAGACTAGTAGTATCTTCCATGGAACATTCCTCAATCGATATTTCAAAATTTGAACAGCAACAAATGAATCAGAATCTATCCATCAATCATGCCAACCAAAATGGAAAACATACCTTATTGATTTAATCATATCCCATATATCCAATTAAATAGCGAACCCACTACTAATAAAATGGATGCAGTAGCCTTTGATGAACCCCTGAGAGGTGCGGAATACTCCATCACATCTAGAGGGTCCTGGAGCACTAGAGGTGGCCACATCAACATTAACATTTATCAACTGTGGGTGAGACAATATCTAGTGGATATATTTCACCATCAGTGGCTTCTTCGGCCTACCATTAATTCCAAGAGATCTCAACAAGAGAAGATCAGAAACATTGTTTCTTCTGGAACCTGTTTGGATATAAGAAACTAGGAGGATAGCACGTTGCACTGCTAAGACACCAGTATAAAACATCAGCTTTATGATTTTGAACAGAAGGTCATTTCATGACTTCCAGATGAAGACATGAACTGCTACAGACACTGCTAACAAAATAGCATAAATTTTCTCACTAAGATCAGCCTTGAAAATGTCCTATAGTAAACCATCAACTGATCGGTAGGTATGTTCGCAATGAAAGATATCTTGCATGTATTTTCAAATCCTGCTGGTAATTATGCAAGAAAAAAATATTTTTTATATGGTTTCATCTACTTCCAAACATAAAGAGAAGACCAGGGCAAGATAAATTCAAGTACATTGCAGAAAACCCTACATTAGGGGTCTGTTTTTTCATATTTTCCAAATAAGAAGATCCTGAAAAGGGGGGATGAGTGTTTTATTGAAACAAATAACCCAACATATGGTATGAATCGAGGCACCACATAGAGAATTGTAACAATCCCTAATGGTGAAAATTCAATTCATATTGGGCATCCCCTCCATAACGTCACACACATTAAAGCAGTACGGAATGATTTCCATGCACTGGTGGATGGGAAGGATTTCATTTTTCTTCGGATCTTCACAAAATTCAGCAATCGATTTGAGTTTAAGAGATTTTGTAATGTCAATCTCATCACATATGGGTCGAGAAAACCAATTCTTGGACCGACTATTCATGTTAAACTGCTTACAGACCATCCATTCTGAACAAGCTATGTGACCAAAATAGACCTACTTTAGAGTAGTCCACAAAGGGGATCAAATATAATTGATATATCCATTCTTCAATTTTCCAATAAATATAATTTCCCAAAAGTCCATAGAGGGGTCAAAACGTGGAAGAAGTTTCTAGGTGAACTTTTTAATTGGAGTTTAATTAATGATCTGGATGTCTTTAATTCTCGTCCCTCCCATTGGTACTGGTTTAATATAGTCTTTCCAAGAAACTATAACCAGCTTCTTCTCTTGAATTGATAAAGTCCACAAAAAGTTTATAATTTTACCATTTAACACTTTCATCAGATATATCGGCCACTTGTACAAATTAAAGGAATAAACAAACATTTAAGTAATCACAAAATTTACAAGACATATTCTCACATCTTGGGACATATTTTTCGCTTTCCTACTTTCTAAATGATTGGTGAATTTCAACACAATTTTATCAAAATGAAATATTTTTACTCTACCCCAAAAAAGTAGTACACAAAAGTATGTAAATGGGAGAGATCCCCTTTTAACCTCCAGCTTCATTGTTATTCTGTTTTTCCTTAACATAATAACTCTGTTACCAAAAAACACAGAAGATTTTCCATAATTAATGACATGACCTGAGTCCTCTTCATAATGTGATAAAATTCCTTTAATACAAGATATGGTACATTTTTTCTCCTTCACAAAAATCAATATATCATATTCGTAAATCAAGTGTGACAGAGAAATAAAATCCCTACTAATTTTCATTTGCCGATACCATCAAAAATTAAAAAGATCAATGAGACACCAACATAAATAATATTCTGTAATTGCAAAAAACATACCAGAAAGAGGGTCACCCTACATGACCCCTCTTGAGAATTGAAAAAAAACCTCTAGGAGATCCATTGACCAGAATACACAGTCAGGCACTGGAGAGAATTTATCCAATTAGATTAATTAATCTCTTTGAGAAACCATGCATTTTGTGAATAGTGAATAAGAATCATTATCTTATGGTATCAAAATATTTTGAAATATATATCTTTAAATCCATATTTCCATATTCAACCTTTATCTTCATATCATTCATAGGTGTAGAGGAAGTAAAAAAGGCATGTTTTTATGTTTCTCTCTGGTACAAAACCAAAATGATTCCCTTATATAAGCCCTTTAGAAATTCCACCCAACCATTGAGCCGTAATTTTACAAATGACCATTGGTTTCCTGTTCCCAATGGAAATAGTTCTGAGTTCATTAGTTTCCAGGGCATTCTACATTTTATGAATTAAGGAAACAAAGTATTAATTCATCCCCAAAGTTATATAAGATGATTTAAAAAATTCATTCCTAGCCTTTGTAACATCAGTGTGCACAATATCCCAGTAAAACATGAAGAATTTGTTAGTGTAGACATCTAGTGCTACCACACTATCAATATTCAATGAAAAGAGTGTATTCTGTATCTATTTTTCACTAGGGATGTCAACAAGTCTCTTATTCTCCTCTTTTTCAAAATAAGGGTCAAAGAATAGAATGAGTTTATCCGAATTGTCACTCCGATTATCTAAGTACAACTTCTCAAAGTAATTTGTCACAACCTCAACAATAACGTTCTCTAAATCAAAATTATTCCCATCAATTTTAAGGGAATTAATACTCATCTGAGCCTTTTTTCCAGTTTATGCAATGAAAGAGTCTTGAATTCATGTCATCTTCCTTGAACCACCAAATATTGAATGGATTCTGTACCAGTTTTTCATAAAGATCAAATAACTTGTCTCCACTTGAAGCGGCATGTAATTTCTCCACAGAGGGAAAATCTTGAGACATTTTAGTATCTTGAATTATTAACAAGTTATTTTCATCCTCTCTGATTTCACTATCAATGGAAGGAAAGGACTCCTAACTCCATTGCTTCAGCTTTTCCTTGACTAATTTTAGTTTACAACATAATATGGGCGGGGATCCCCCCAAGTAAACACTTTTCCATGAATTCCAAACAATATCTCTACACCCAGGGATGCCAAGCCAAGAATTATTGAATTAGAATGGTAAATTGGTTGACCTTTATTCATTGAGATTGAAATCATGAAGAATGGGATTGTGATCAAAGTGTAGTCATGGTAGGGTTCTCCCAGCCACATCAATCTCCCCATTCATATCATCCACTTTAACAAAGTTCTTGTCCAATTTTCTTGCATATATCCCAATAATAGTGAATTTACTCCACGTATATTCAGCACCAGAAATAGGAACTCTTTCTAGAATACATTTATCAATGCAAGATAAGAACTCAGAGGCTGATGCACAACAAAAGTAATCACTGGTTGTTTAATCAGGCCTCAGAACGATATTAAAATCACCAATAAGAACCCCATTGTTCATCATATTTTCATAGATATCAGCTATACTTATCCACAAGGCTCTTATTATTGTTTAATGATTGAAGGCATAAACAAACGTTACTGAGAGAGAGACATTACCACTACAACCTGAAATAGTAACAGATTGAAAAGCAATCAAAACAGACTTAACAAAAAAAGTTTCATGTTTCTGCACCTATAAAGATTCATAATTCCTAGTAAACTGGTGGCTTGCAACATGGGAATATCCCAGAGAATCCCATTTAAAGGATCTCTATTTCTCAAATTTCAATATTAGATCTGCAATACTAACTAATAATGGCATGTTGGTCATAATAAGGTGTCGAAGGGATCTGATCTTGGGAGGATTCCCAATCCCTTGATAGTTCCAAAAAATAATCTTATTTTTTTTACCTGAGCCTAGTGCTAGGCCCATCATTGATATGTTTGGCATCTTTATCAAAAAAACTTCTAATACCAAAAACTCTAATGTGTATTTATTCATCAAATACAGTTCCAGTATCCTCCCCAATCGATTTTAGAAGGGAGAATCTGTTAGTCGAATCAGCTTGAGAAGATAACAAGATAGCTGGTAATTTTCATTATTCATTCTTTTCATTTTGGACCTGCGAGAAGTCCCTTGAGTAAACAGAAGCTGAAACTATATCTGCATCTTTATCGGAGTCTATTCTAGGACCTATATCATTTTTTTGAGTCACATAATGGTATATTCCCAGATCTACATCATGGGCTTGATCTATAGAATTATCTAGATCTGTAGAAGGTTCTGTATCATGGTCTTCACTAATCACATCATCCACATCAGGATCAGTAGGGGTAATGATAGGGAAAATCTAGCTAGATTTTCTGCATCTGAAAATTTTCTCTCTTCACAAGATTATGCACCATGGGGTTTTGGAATCACAAAAGAAACATCAGGATCAGCAGGGGTAATGACCTTATCTACATCATGATGTTGTCTCCCTTAATTTTCCTTCAAACCATCCCCATTGGAGAAGACCACATCAGAAGTTTCTGAGCATTCTGAGATATGATCACCAATAGGACTGGAGGCAGGTTCCTAAGAGCTATTATCCATCTCGGCACTGATTATCAAACCATTAGTAGCAGCTTCTTCTAAGACATTCCTATCCACAGGGACTCCATCACCCACCGTTCCATCATTGACAGAGGCTCTAGAAGGATCATTAAGTTCTTCCATTGCAGCATTGGGGTCATAACTATCCTTTATGTCCATTGTATTTTTCTTGAAATTCATACATGTTTTGACAAGATAACCTAAAATATTACAAAGATTTCATGTCTTATTCTAGTTGCACTTCGAGATGGTATGGCCAAAGACATGTAAATTCAAATGGAATTTAGGATATCGCTCAAAAATTATACCAAGATTGAGATTGGCATCTTGAGTTGTTAACACCACTTCTTCAACTAAAGTCACAGACCTGTCATCCTCAATGAGTATTCTCGCCTAATGTCCTAATGTAGTATTATCAGTCAGTTTGTCAAGTCGAATGGGGTTTCCAACCGAAGTGTCAATGTCCAAAAGAATTTAAGGATTCCAATAAATCCAATTCAAACTGTATACACGAATCCCAATTTGCATAATGGTGTTTTTCACAATGTTGGTATCGAAATTATGGTCCCATTCGTGTATTCGATGGAAACCCGGCCTATGAGGGACCAATCCAGGACTCCAGGAAAGCCTCTTGAAGTCATATAATGGGAAACAAATATGATAGAACCCAAAAACCATTGTTTTTATCTTCTATTCAGTAAAACACCATATTTCTTAAATCCTCATTGTGAGCCCATTGAATGTCCATGCCTTCCCCACATTAGGGATTACCACTCTTGCAATAATTGATTATCTACAGAGCTTAATCCATTCTTCAACCACATTCTGATTTGCAGAGACATGTGCAACACGTCATTTTTGTATGATTCATCATGAAGTCACAGAATCACAATCAAGAAAAGAGATATATCCCACACCATTTACAGCATCCACCAAGCTCCTATTTTATTTTCTCTCTTGAAGCACGTTAGGATTTTTATTTACATAAAGAGTAAACATATCCTTATGTCCAACATAATCCACATCCCAAGCCTGAAAATCATCTCTCTTTCCTAACTCATCCATAGGAATCGATTCACCCAATCTAGGGTTCTCACCCACTTTATCTTCAAACTCTACCATCCTTCTCTAAAAAATATGTTATTACATCTAGTCACTTATATCTAATATCTCCATGGAACAATGTCATAAGGTTTGAGAATATGGGAATGATAAATATGAAGTATATGCACCCCTTTAACATCCTTGATCTCATCAATGCTCTAGAATATCAACAATCACCCGAAAAAATTGTATCTAATTTATATTAAATGTTCCACATATCCAAATGGAGAATGTAAAAACTAGTTCCATTACATGTACAAAATTTTTAGATGATTTTATTAGTGAATAATCATTATTATGAGGAGAATTTGTTGGAAATAAGGGTCTATAGAAAAAATGTTTTAGGAAGCAAGCAAACTTCTCATTTTAAATTACATTTTCAAAGACCTAAATATATCATAAATAAATATAACCTCTTAATAGATGAATATTCATTACAAGTCATAAATATCCATGATATAATTGTTTTTTTATTGTTCCTTAGGATACAAGGACACATAAGAAACTATTCCATAAGTGAGATATTTCAACTTCCACTATGTTCTTCATAATTATCACCCATCTTAGAGATATCATACATAATTACTTTAATCATAACCTAGAGAATGTATATATAAGAAAAGATGAGATGGGATTTTCATTTAGCATAAACATAAGAGATATCGATCTATGATAATTTGAATTAATACTATAAGAATCATGTTATGTGACAATACTAATAGTTTATTATGTTCAAACACAACCTTTCGTATATTATAAACAATATTCATGACAATAAATATTTTAATTTCTTTACAAATATCCCATAAGACTGATAAAAAAGAATAAGGATGTTCTCCACCAACTTCTCCTCGTATTAAGTATTTGTATTAAGGTCCACTACCACCCATGTATAATTATTCTCCTTTTATTTCTTTAGATAATGCTCTAGAAAATTCATAGGGATGTTCTCCCCTTTATATATAGTTATGTGTGAGAGTTCATCATTATATTGGAGAGTTTCCTTTTTATTTTAATATGTTGACATACCAGGAACATTGATGTTTATTAACCAATATATGTTTTTATATTATCTATTTAATTATTCTCTCATATACATCAATAACCCACTATTATTCCAAGGATGATATTACATGTTGATCTATTTTCATCATTAAATAGCTCCGTACTTATATCAGGTTTGGTGGAATTCAGTGTTTTTTCAAAATTCTCACAACTCCTTCTTTATAAATGTCTAAATCACAAGATTTTACATTTCTTTTAAAAATAAATTCATTTTGTACCTCCACATCATCACTTGTAGTTTTATTAATCTTACATATAATGTGTTGCTTGAAAATAATTTGATTATGGTATAATATGGATCCTTATATTATAATTACCATGTTAATCCTTTTCATTTTTATGATTATTGGATCCCATTAAATCCTCGTCATTAATATTGTTGGAGGATCATTTATACATAGAGTGACCTACACATCATTCACCTTAGTAGGGTTGTAATGGATTGATCATTTATAGTCCATGAACATCTATAACCACCTTTGTTGGTGCATATTTGCATCCTTCTATTTGAAGATATACTTGAGGATATTATGGTATTAATATATGTAACACTTCTACCTATCAAAATAATGTCTCAAAATATATAATTTAACAACCTAAAAATTAAATTTATAATTAATAAAATAACTTAATTAAATATAGATTTTCTAAGGGATATTAATTTTTTTGTATAATAAAAATTAGTGTTTTCATTAAATAATAATTTATATTTATGAATTATATTGCAAATAATTTAAAACCATTCCTTCATAAATAGATTAAATTTATGACTCAATCACATCAAAATTATCCAATGGTGTATTTTTCATACTTTTTTAAGATATTATTTTTATTGTAAGCTATAATATATTGTATAACATATTTAATGTATTATGACATCATAAATACATAAATCATATTTAGTAATTATGTTTAATGTCGTTACATGAAAATGGATTTGGGGAACAATGCTTGTGGTATGACTTTCGATGTGGGAACATCTATGTGTGCCATGAGTTCACACATGTATGGGAAATAAAATTATAATGTCCTTGTTTAATATAAAACCATAATTTCAAAACACATTATATCTCAGTTAAACAATTGGTTTTAACTAAATTCCATTCATTACCAAACGAATTAAGAGTGTTTTTAAATGGTTATTCAATGAATATAAACCATTTTGGTTCTTTAGAGGATGGTTTGTTTTTTTGTTACTATGAAAGCCTATTTCAAATCTCTAGGTGTGTTGTGTGTTTTCAACAGGGTTTTGGAAATGATGTTAGAAATGATATTACATTAGGTATAAAAGACCATTGGGAATTTCACTCTTGAAAGTGGTAGTTTATGATAATTTTTAAAATGGATGATAAAGGATTTGGAAGTTTATTTGGAATGAACAAAGAGTATGGTCTGGGGGGAGCTTTATGATGTTTAGGAAATGGATGTGTCTTGGGAAATAAAAAATCCCGGTTGGCGCATTGCAATCTTTTGAGAAATATTTTGAAATTTGAATAGTGTGATAGACTGATTGGATCTTTTGAATAATTTTTTACGTGATGGTAACACCTATATAGGATTTACCTATAAGGGTAATTTTTTAGGAGGTGTATGTGTGTGGGGTATATATGTTCGATGACAACAGGTAAGGCGACTGAAGCATGTGACAGTCTCCTAGTTACACAGTATACATATACCATGGGTTTTCTATAAATATTTTTAAGAGTTGAGTGATGGTTTCTTCTCATCACAGATTAGTTGGCTGGTACCCTCCATGAATCTATAGGTCTTAGTGGTATGCGCCACTGTATTGGCTAGTTTAGGGAGGATTGTTTTTTTTTATGTTATAGAGCTACACCATATGCAGCAAGGTGAATTCGATTCGAGAACATCCAGGTTTATTTATAGGGAAGTATTATTAAATTACCATAGTACACACTTGAATTTTCTTGTTTACCATTTTAATTCATTTTAATTCCATTTTATTCAACCTATTTATTTTTCCGAACAACATTTTATCACTTGTATGGGTTTTGGTTTGGGTTTTCACTATAAAATGGTAAACTATTTTCGAACTGGCATTGTGTTGTATAATTTTTTAAAATGGAAATGATGTGTTGTTTTTTTTAAATTGAGAAACATATTTCATATATTTATTTAAAAATATATTAATGGACTTTTTTCAAAAAGGGAAACATATGGATTCTTTGGTGGTTTCATAGTTAGCTATAAAAATCACACTGTACTTGTATTATTCAGGTTCAGTTGACCTAATATATTTTGTGGGTTTAGGATTCTAGTTGGTGTTCTCTTCATTAGAGCATGTTGGTCTTGACAATAGGGGTGACCAATAGCTCATAAAGAGATATAATTGTTTTTTTAGTTTTTTCATTGTATTTATTTTCTATTTTTTCATCTATTGTAATTGAACTAGTTTTGTATATCTATTTGAGATTCAGTAATGGATGGTTCTTATCCTTATTCAGTTATTTTATTTTAATCCTAGTTTAGTAGAAAAAAATTATTCCCCTTATTGATTACTTCAATGCATGATATTTGTTTCCATCCCATGGGGACTGGAACCATCCATTACGCCACATCCCAGATATGTTAGGATGTAATCCTAGCTTAGTTCAAAACAAAAATGTTATCAAAGTAGACCCTTATTATTTGTAGTGTTAGGTAGCTGGAGATTAAGATTTTCAAGACTTGTGGGGTACTTATGGAAGAGTGTCACGAACTCTTTCTCATTATGGTCCTTGACTTTCTTAGGGCAGTCTGAGATTTTAGAATTTTTCTTGGTTTTTGGATTATTTTTTATCTAGTAATGACAATGAATTAAATCTGGTGTTATGTTGTCATCTCACAAGGAGTAGTGACCCAAGTGCACTACAATAAATTTAACTTACACACAAGGTTTGAAACTGTGGTTATAGCCCATAAAACCATAGGTATACGCTATACCCATGTTTTTATGAATTGTGGGCTACCAGGGCATCGATATAGGCCTATACCCATGGTTTCACATAAATTGTGGGTATATCCCTGTAAAATTCCCTAATATCCATAGTTTTAGATAAATGTTAGTCTTATATCTATACCAATGTATTGTGAAACAATGGTTATATATTATCAAAGAACACATAATATAACCATGATTCATTGAACTGTGGGTATAGATTATACATCCATAATCACACTAGTATCCCTGCTTCCTACTTCCCACCATCCCAGTGTAGCCCATCTTCTTGATACCTTCCATCTGGCAGTACCTCGCCTTCTTAATTCCTGCCATCCATCACCAATAAAAACAACACAAATCATGATAACAACAAGTTACAAACCACAACCTCAATACAAGGAAATTGGATCACCAACAACCACCTCAGGATGTATCACATCCAACTCACCATAACATAACTACCAAGGCCAAACCCATGGTTGGAATACTATCCAACCCAAAATAAACATCTATCCATGGTCATTAATAATCCATGGTTAACATGAGTTCCCTACCAAAAATATTCATTAGGTGATAGTTCACAGAATAATAAACATATCCCATAAGAACATGAATGGTTGGAATGAACACCTAAAACACATCACAAAATCCAATCCATAATAAATCAAACATATAAGGTGTCCATGATAACCCAACCCATATCAAAACCTCCCTATATTCAACATCATTTAACCCCATAGAATAATCGGTTGGACAACATCCCATATAAAAATGTTTAGAATATATTCTCAACCCGTTACACATATCTCATCGCATCACATACACCTAGCATGGGGGTGGAATATTCACCCATCCCACTATACCATTAAATTTCCTGAGAAAGGTGGGTAAAGAAAACAACTCATACATAGTCTATATGAATGTATTATACCAATAATAAGAATTCAAATAATAAAAATCATGTCTTCTTTAAAAATTTATGTTGTACAATAAGTTAATAATCACAGACACATAACTCTAGGGTCGCATGGGTTGGTAACTCACGCGACTTAGACACACACTTATTCATATCTCATTTCTATATGGATATTTAAATTTTAGAATTATGTTATGATTCAACAAAAGAATTACACAAGACATGATTACATATAATTTTCCACCTAGAAACATCCCATAACATGGAATCATGGGTATTCATGGTCATTAAAAACATATCAAGGTTATGAGGAAAAATAATTTTCATGGATCAACAAAATGATACATGTTTTGGAATGAGTTTTTGAAGTCAATTGAAACTGATCAATCAAGAATCAATTGTTTTGGATAGAGGCAGAAATGATAGAAACTCTTATTTTACTAAACTGTTAGATGGAATTAAAACTATTGGTACCAAAACATCTAAAATTTATATGAATATATTCTTAATTTAGTGAGACTGAATTGATTGAAATCTAGAGGAATCATGTGTACTAAATATTGGGAGGACAAAACTATTGGGAAACAAAGTATTGCTGATGATATATTCCCTCATAATATCACATTATAAAATTAGAAGATCATAGGTGTCTCAAATTTCACAAAACTCATTTTTTTTATATAGGTGAATCTGAGTTACTGAGTGTATTACAAAAGTGGATTTCAGAAGATCTTGGAGGTTTCATGAAAAATTGTTTGACTAAGTATAAAATCAACTGATCACATTTTTTAATGAAATTTGACTATAATTGGCCAAAATTTAACTGATTTACCTATTCTAGACCTTGTTAACCAATGTTGATGATCTTGTTTTAATATGATGAACATGTTTGAGTTTGACTACATTTTTCAAATAATATTAAAAAACCTATAGTTGTATAGCTTCATTTCTATATTGTAAATTGTTATTTTGTGTATAACCTATTCTTTTGTTTCCTATAAATATCATTTAATGCATTAAAAATCGAAAATTAACAAAAAAATTATAGAAGGGTAGGAAGGGACAATTCATGAATTCAAGTGAATGTACAAATACCATGTTCATGCCACACAAGTCCATATGATGGAAAATATAGAAAGATGGATTTTATTTAAGGAAGCATGCATATGGGTGAATTTGTCATAGTAATGGGTACATCGGTATCCAAAGTCGATCTTACATGATATGTACTGGGAATTAAGTGTAATTTATCTGAAGGACAAAATTTTTGCGAGAGAATACAACCTATTGATTATATCTAAATTCTTGTTCATGGCTACAAGAATTGAATTTTTCTTTTCCACATCATGGTTCTTCGACCACCCAATATCGTCCCCAATATCCATATTCTTTTCCTCATTTTTTCATTTCTTCATAATCTACCTATAATAAAAATGTCATTATATTTACACTTAGGCTTTCATGTTCGTGGAAATATTGTCTTTTACCCAATTCCAAAATATACTTCTAAATAATAAAACCCAGTAAAATTTATCTTAAAAGACTAAAAATTTGGAAAAAACAAAAAAAAAACTTCTGTGTTTCAATCAAAGAAACATATGTATCTGGATTAGGATGGACACTTTTGAATTAAAATAAAAAGTTACATCCTTGAAATTTCATAAAATATGCATACATAAAAACACAAAAAATATTACAGAACATAAATAATTATTGATTCCAAATTGGACCATGTACTGGGAGGACTTCACCCCATCCAAATGAAGTATGTTGTTGTATCTAATTCCACCATATACATCGATTTTGAGATTCAAAATAGTTTTAAACATCTCATATGGTCGTTCATCTTCAATTAAGGTAAAAATCCATGATACTCTACATGTTTCTTATGGGAATTAAGTGTGTTTTTGTACGATGGGAAGTGTTTCAGTCACATATTGATCATCCTAGTAATTACTCAATTTACCTCATTGTTGATAGGTCAACTCTTGTTTGACAAATGGTCAATGAATCCCTTGTTTGGGGGTTGTTCATTTCAATTTAATTCTCATGGAAAATTATAACCCTTAGGGGAGAGGGGAATATGAATATCCTTCACTACTGCAAGATCTTATATGGAACCAACAACTCCAAGAAAGTGGTCATCCATTGACATTACAGTATTAACTTTTAGCCAAAGTCATCTAACATTCCTTATCAAAAATCAAATAAATAAAAAATGGATAATAGTGGAACAAATTTCATGGAATACACACTCATTTGATATTTTTTAAACTATCACTTTACCCTGGGATTTTGGACAGATAACTTAATTAGTGCTTCATTCTCTATCTGTTCACCCACTAGAGTTGATGTTCGCTTCTCACATAGAGGAAAATTTTTATTGAACTTTTTTTGTTTCTAGAAATAAACCTAACACATAAATTACAGAAAAACCACTTTATTGACTGGAAAATAATATTTTGATAACAAATCTAGAAATATTGTAAAGGATATGTAAATCAATCATTTTGGGAAATACATTATCCCAAGGACGTCAATCTTTTGCAGGATCACTATTTTTTTAAAAGAACTATGCATACCTAAAAACCTCACATCCCTAAAAATCTACCAGCCAGAGTAAGGAAGAAGAAAAACAGTTCAAAATATAGAATAAAACAAAAGTGATACCTATGAAAATTATTGTAGAATCATATCTTCCATAATTCATTATATCTAGAATATACATAAAATTAACAAGACATTTTAAGTTATATATAATGTTATCGAATGAAATGTATGATATAATTACTAAAAATAAATTTAAGAAATATCTAGTGAGTTTACAACAAATTTTAAAACTCAAATGAAAACCTAAGACATGAGAAGAAATTAGAGTGATACATAACTATCAAAATAACTTTACCTTTTGAGATGACAATTGTCCATTATCATAGCTTGTTGTAGCCAAAGAGTTTCCACACATTACAATATTATATTTCACCATATAATGATCATCAAAATAACAATACTTGTGTCTCTAGAAATTGAATTGTGTAATAAGAATAAAAATACCACATTTAGTAATGTCTAATTCATAATTGATGCCCACCACCATCAGCAAGTGTCTTCTTCGCATCTTTAATTCATAAAGCACGAATTTGTAATATATCATAGAAAACTATGCTAAAACACTTCTGTATGTAGAGAAATACTTTATTTCTCCATAAATTCTCTAGAAAAGATAGAATCTGAATTAAAATGAAGATTCTATAAATAGTTATAAATTGAACAGAGACAATAATGGTCTAACTGTTCGAAAATAAGTGTAATAAAATGATTATATATTTTTTATTCCAATAACACCATCGAGAATATTATTGCAAAAAACATTAGGATAATGTCCAAAAGGGTTTTAGACACCCATTACAGTCACCACAACCTACCATTTTTTTAAGAGGTTGATACTATGTTTTAACTCCCTCAATAGGTTCCTTATCCAATGCCATGCTACTACCTAAGAAAAGGCATGCATTCAATATAAACACCCCCACCATCTGAAGTACAAATAAAAATCCAATGTTGTAACTGATTCTATTTGAATCTTTAAAGTATTTGACCAATCATGAAACCTAATTGAAAAACATTTTCAACTTCTTGAATAGGTTATCGCAAATAAAAATCCTAAATCTTGGTAACAAAAAAACATGCCGAAAAAAATAGCAACTCCGTCAAAAAAATCACACTACACCTAAAAATAAAATAACATGTACGTTTACATCTTAATCCATACAAATACACAATTAAATATTTAATTTACCTCTAAAATTCCCTCTTCTCCATCAAAAGAGGGGATTAATATCCCTCACACCCATTTCCATCATCCCCATACCATCCCAATTCCCGTCATCATAATCATCAACAACATCATTGGCTACATCATCACTAACCACACTATGAGAATCATTATTAGTAGTCTCATTAGTAATAGCCGCATCAATAACATCCTTACCACTAACAGCTCAATCACTACCACCATCATCACCACTAGGACCCTCATGAGTTTAACTCGAGGAATCATTTAAAGAGCTCATTTACTCCATATATGAATCAAAAGTATTAGTGTCCTCTGATGGTATTGACTGAATCAAGAATGTCATAGATTTAATGAAATGTTTGGTCATTAGCTTATTTCTTTCACACTCTTATTTTCTTATTTCAGGCTCCGCTAAAGCAATTTTCATTTCCTCAACAATTTCTGCCTATGCACATTCCAACTCAAAAGTCCGAGGGGATTGAGATAAGCCAAATGAGTACCAATACCAATAGTGGATGTTGTTTTTTTATTGTCTATATTGGACTCTCCCTAGGATCTCAACACTAACACCTGACTAAAATTATCATGTGGCCCAATGTTGTCAACTTCCTTTTCATCGTGGTCTTCCAAGTCAGAAGGTTGAAATTATTAACATAATAAATTATAAATTTCTTTAAAATAAATAAAATATAAATAAAAAAGTACAGATTATTATCTTTTTTCATTGAATTTACTGCACTTTAATCCTTTTTTCTATTGAAAGAAACTAATTTCACATGATTAACATGAACTTCGATGCCCAATATAGCTTGCTGAAAATGAGAAATGAAAAATTCTAGAGTAAAAACATATATGATAAATGAAAAAATCTAGATTCAAGTTAGCTAATTCACAAACTGATAAATATTGTGGAAAATTAAACTCCAAAATGAGTAGCGGTTTTCTATAGTGGGATTCAGTGAATTGTTATACCTTTTTGAAAAAATAGACAAGCCTTATCCTGCTTGTATTAGAGGTCATTTCTCTGAAACATGGACAACCCAAGGGGAATCCTTGATGAATTTATGAGGATATGTTATCAGTAAAATAAATTATTGAATGAAAATCCAACAAAAATTACAATAAAAAATATTTATGATTATATTTGGTGTGGGTTATTTTTTTATGTCATTTCTTCAAGTTACTAAGGTGTGTGCGCTTGGATTTTGTCCAATTATCCATATAAATGTAACTAATTAAGAATATATATGAGGAATTTATTTATTTAGATGAATTTGTATGGTGCTTCCCATGCTCGTGATTTATATTTCACCCCAATGTGTGTAGATAAATCATTTAATCATTGTTCATTTTATTTCTCTATAATGCTTCCTAAAAAATAAATACATGTAATAAAAATAAAATTTTACAATAAAACCATTAAATATTTGTAGAAACATAATCCATTTAGTATTCTAATGTGCAATTGTTTTTTGATATTGACTGTTTGGACAATTAGGGCATGTGGGTACACCCTCAAAATCAGAGCCCACTTTGGTCCTCCAACCAATATATAACTCATACATGAATCAGCACCATAACTCTCCAAGAAACCATCAACCTAGAGTTTAAGGCTTCGTAACTGTTAGAAAAGTTAAAATAAATTTAAAATGAACATGATAATTCAAATAATACATTATTAATATAGATATAAATTTATAAAATTTTCTTACCCATATATGTGCCCATGCCATATCCTTGATGTCATCACAGATATATCTCCATGAGATAGGTTCCACAAGAATGATATCATGGTATTTAGCTAATGTGTCCACGTAAATTTTATATTGAGTATATTTTTTACATACCATTTGATTTTTATGATTTTAAACCACTATAATCTGGGTTTTGTGATCCGATGAATTCCACATATCAGTTATCCCATGTCACCTACATTAAGATTCTACTGAATAAGATAGTAGAGTGAAAGAATAGTTAATTTAAAATACAAAAGGAAAAAATAATTTAATTTAATTTGACAAGGTTATAATAAAAAAAACTAATGATGGATCATTAATAGGATCTTATGCATCTATAGACTGTGTTCGACTAGCATATTCCAATGAGAGTATCAATTTCATAGCATAGTTATGGCTGATCTTCATGAAATATAGTGGAAACTAAAGAAATAGACTCATTATATGTTGGATAGATGCTAGGAAAAGGATGTGGTGTAGACATTTCAGAATATGGGTAGTTGGTATTGGGATACAATAACATATATAGAAATGGTAATTGTGGTAAATTGGTTCATTCATCGTATACATTGAATAGGAAGAAGAAGATAAATGATATTATGATAGGGGAAAGATGGAAGATCCTAGGAGTCTCAGGTGGTGGACGGAAATGTGTTATAGTTGGGATTTCAACTGATGGGAATGTGTGGGAACTAGTAGAATTGGTGCCCCATCTAGATCTAGAAGGATCTATGTGGACCCGACCGCAGAATCCTTGAGCCAGTGCATAAAACATGGTATGTAATTATTTATAAAAATATGCTGATAAAATTACACCTCACATTTTTTCATAGAGAATCTTCCCAATCCAGGTTCTAGAAAACATGATACAACTTGTACATTCATCAAAACAATACAATATAAGATTCATAAAGAAACAACCACATAGAATAACTCAAATATGACCAATTTACTAATCCTGTAAAAAATTGATTAAAGATGTATGGTGAGCATAAGAATGCCCATAAAAGGGTTTTAAAAATAATTATTGAAAATAATTTTTAAAACAACTTTTTAAAATAATTATACATCGATAAAACACTTTCTTAAAAGAATGAAATATTTCTTGTATCATGCCATCATCATTTTTCAATGGCTACTAGGAAACAATTCTAGGGAAATATCTTACAAAAAAAATTTATATTTATTTAAAATCTACAAATAAAATACTTTTTAGAATATGTATAATAATACTAAAATGTATGGAATGTCATATATATGATAGGGGTTGCTCAAACTAAATTAGGGGTGACAGGAAATGGTGTAGGTACAAACTTGAACCTGAAATAATACATTTTTAGAATTATGCAAGAAACGATATCATAATTTACTAAACACATTAATTAAAATTCATGAAATGACATATTTATTACTAACTTCTTTATCAATGTTATGAATATAGATACTATACATTCTTTACAAATGTATTTCTAAGTACATAATTCATTATGACATGTGCATGTTTCACCATTACCATAAGTAAATAATAAGTAACTAATCAAATTCTACTATTCTAATAATTAAATGGTTTGTAAAATGTGAATCACATATTAAGGAAATGCATAATGCCAAATAATCACAAAAATTTTATCAAGGCCTCGTGCCAAGACCATACATAATCATTCTATCAAGGGCTTTGTGAAGACCATAGTTTGTCTCATGAGACCTACTGATGAATCAATAGGCTATAACAGGCATCACCCATCACATAATATGACCAACACATTCCTCATATGTATAAATATGTCCTTAAATCAATGTGTCCCATACCTCTTCGATTTATTAAATTAGGTATTTTATTCAAAGTGTCCCATACCACTTTGAATAATTAAAATTATCTCTCATATTCAAAGTGTCTCAGGCCACTTTGAACAAAACATTCATAATCCATAAGTTATCCTATATGATTGAATTTTGAAATTAATGTTTATATTCATAACTAAAGATAAACATGAATTAAAAGTAAACATTAATGTAAAAATGACATCGTTTGATAGGTATACATTAGGCTCTAGATAAATAATATTTATTAATGACATACATGAACAAGTAAACTTACATGTATAATTGAGTTGATAACTAGTTCACATAAAATAATATATTTCATAGTTTTTCACATAAGATAATAACTCTTAAATTCAAAACCCTTTTTTCATATAAATGAACATTTGGTATACTAAAATACATGTTTTTGAATTTTAGATAATTATCATTCTTATTCACCATATACTAATAAATAGGTGTGTTAATTAACCATTAAACTTCAGTAAATAACAGTTCTCTATGTGGGAGATTTGTCAGGAATAAAAATATAATATTTGTAAATATATAACATTCATTTCATGTGACATATTGTTGCATAAATAATCAAAAACACTTCACTATTCATGTATATATATATATATATCTATGTGTGTGTGTGTGTCTAAAACAAAAGATACCTCAAAAATATTTATCCTAAAATTATCAATTGAGATTCATGTGATTTCAATTGTAATAATAAGGTTATGAGTTCTTTTATAATTTTGAGGAACAAAAAAACAAAGAAAATTTTTGTTATTGATTTCCATTGTCAAATTGCATTTTTGATTATTAAAACGTGCATACATGTAATTGTGGTACTGTTATATTCATGTGGGTTTTGAAATCAGAATTAAAAGACTATGTATAAAGATAGGAATCGTCATTTAAAAATAATTATTTATCTTAAGAATAAATTAATCTTAAACAGATTAGGATTAAAAACATTATACATATGTATATATACTTATAAATATATGTATTAGTTTATAAACCCAGAACAACTATCAATAAACCATTTTAAAAGTAATAAATATATAAAAAAATTTGTTATTTACTGATAATTATCACTTGAAACCCCCAAAATAGATTAGTTTGAAGATTATATAAAACCATATATATATAAAGTGTATACCTGGAATTTTCATAACCAGAAAAATGTTTAATAACCCCTTATAAGTGTGATATATTTCAAAACCCTTATTTCATCACTTAATATCAATTATATAAAAACCTAATTATTAATAAAATTAATATATATATATATAACCATATATACATAATTTGTAAATATGTGTTTTACATATAAAATTTGAATCTAAAATACCTTTTACATGAATTATATGAGTATAGAAGATTATACCAATATTCATCATTTGAAAAACATTTGAAATAGAATGGGTTTGGTATTTATATATAAACGTATATACACTTATATGTATATGTGGTTTAAATAAGCACAAAACTAAATAAACTCTTTCATGATTTTCATTACAGAAGTACATATTTCAAATACCAATGTTCATAGTTTGAAAATCATAAAAACATAATAGTTTTTATCTTTATATATAATGGTATATAAATATATATATATATATTTAGGTTAATTGAAGAAAACATAAAACATAATTATACCTTACCTATCATAAAGTGAGATCAAGTTATGTAGTGGTTGGAGGGAGGTTTAGGTGAAGAAACCACGTAGGGTTAATGTAAAAATAATGGTTTTTATAAATAGTTAATAGAATCTATATTTTTTTACATACCGTGGTTCAACTCAAAAAATTAAACACATAGACCTAATGAAAAATGAATATTACTATCAAAAAAATAGAAACCATAATAAAATCAAATCCCAAATGAATCATTTGTCTAATAATATATATTTTGTGGAAAAACATGCATGGAAATAGTCTGGGTTTTTATTAAAATGAATCACCCAAGATGTCTTGTGGATGGAAGAAATACTGTAGAAGGGTGGATAAGGCTACTAGTATGGGGCGAGGAATAATAATTATAATGTAAGAGGTGGAAAAATAAAGGATTGCCACGATCGACCAATCTTGGTCGGACGCCTATGGTGGCTTCCAATATTTTAAAAACATCAGGATGGTTTGTAACACCCCAAAATTTCATAGTATGTTATTTCTTCAAAGTAATTCAATAACATGCACTACACGCAACACCGAGTTCTAGCGCACCATGACTTACCAAACTAGACGTTCAAAAGTAGTTATGAATAGTATTAACTGAATTATGGACTTTATATAATCCTTATAATTTTATAATCATTATTATGAGTTTATTAGACATAATTTAAGAACAAATTCATTTATTTCATATAAAACAATTATTTTTTGAAAAATGAAAGTTTACCCCATTTTAATGGCAAAATTTTTTTAAATAAAATATTTGAAACTTATATATATTCAATTTGACAAAATAAACTTATTATTTATAATAGGGATATAAGATGTTTCATTCAATAAATTTTTGGTGATTTTTTATAACTTTCATATTTGGGTGAATAGTGAAAAATACAATATTTTAACTGAAAACAACTTTTTTAATCAAAATAATTTCTAGTGAAAATTAATGAATTTTAATGGTTTGGAAGTATAAATTGATTATATATTTAAAATTTAATCCAATTATATTAATTCTACAAAATTTCACATTTAAACTAGACATAACCATGTGTCGATCTTATGATAGTTATTATTTCTTAAAAACACGCTTTTTGTTTTGACAATTGGAATTAATTTTAAATTAATTTTTTCCACTTCTGTGTTTTGAATTTATGAAAATGGATTCCATATTTGTAATAACTAGGTCCAAATTGTGTAAATAGGTTTCTTTTATTTTTTAGAAATTATGAATATTTACTTCAGTAAATATTTTATTTATCGTGGTTAAAAGGGTAAATCTTGTAAATAAGGTTAACAAATAATATTATAATAATAATAAATTACCTTAACACTTTTTCTAACCACATTGGATAAGTCATGGACGACCATAGGAATCTTCGGGTCGATTTGGGGACCCCATGGAGCCACATGGAAGTGATAATGACATTATATATTAAATAATTTAAAGTAGAGACAAAAATTAAAAAAGCAAATATATTTTAGTAAAACAATTTTTATATGAGATTATATAATTGATCTGTTCAACTATAAATAATCATTAAAAAGATAAAAATATTTCCGAACTCATGATATTTTATTCATAATTTTTATACATAAAATAAATATATTTATTCATGACACAATGATGATGCAATATTTTCCTCATTAATGAAAAAATCAAATAAATGGTATTATAGATGTTAAAATAAATATAATTTTAAAATTTTGATGTCATCCACGAATTTAATAGGTTAATAGGACATGTTATAATTTATTAGATGAAGTTTTTCTGAAGTAATAATGTTTTTATGAATTTAGAAAAAAAACAAAATACCAAATAGTGTCAAAATTGACATAAAAGAGTTTTTAAAACAAATTTTAGATTATTAATTGATATTATATTCCTAAAAAAATATGGATCAGAAAAAGGACTTATATAATGATAGGTGTAACATTAATGAACCACTTGGGGTTCTCTTGCATGTATATAGTATGATTATAAACTATATAATATAAAAATAAAAAGAGACATGGTAAATGTCAAACTATTTAACTAAGAGTTAAATCTAAAAGATAGAGTTAATATAGTGACCCAAACCTGTCTAAAACATATTGTTTGAGTGGTTTGTGACCCCTCCCCACCTTATCCTTTAAATAATCCATTTTGTAGCCATTATAAACCGAAATTCATTTTATTATAAAATAATATTTCTAGGTTTTTCTGAGGTGCCCATCACCCCTCTTATAAAAGGGAACTCCCCCTTCCCTCAAATTTACACCTTCAAAGCCTTTTGGATCTGCCAAAATAAACCCAAATACCCTATCAACTATTATCCCTTCATCCTAGTGGCCATAATTTAGTCATAAAGTCATCCTAAGGAGCCCTTTTGATCAAATAAAAAGGAATAACCTGAAGAAGAGGTAAATATCTCATCACCTCTTTCAAGTTCCTTTCGTCTTCCACTTCCCCTTTATTTGTTGTTTCCATTATAAAACAATAATTAATTTATATTATATAAATTTTAATGTTATTATGAATATTCTACAACCATATTCATTATTCTATCCATACTTTGAATGACATGTCACCATACATGCGTAAGTACGGCTTACAGTCTCCACGTCATGGTGTAATTGTTATCCAATACATTATTATTTGGATGGGTATCATAATGATGCTTAATTTATGTAAATAATAAATATAACATTATAATAATTCTTCATAAATGATATACCTTCCCATTATATATTATTTTAATATCAAAATAATGATATTGTCGCTCATGCGTACGTAAGGATTACTGTCTCCACGAACGTGATGAGATTCATTCCCCATCATATCCATTGAAGAATAAATTTCATTTGATGATTAAAAATAATACATATACACATGATATCATTCTGGATATGAATAAGATACATCCCATCCATAAAAAATACGACTATCATAACAAAGAATATAAAGTAAAATGAATCTGTGAACACCTGAAACGAAGATAATACTAAGATATTATTAACAAACCAATGTTAAAAGGTCATATATGATATCGTATTAATGTATATGATTTTTGAATAATTTAAAAACAATTATTTCACCATTATATAGGATTTTAACCTACCCTTGACCAAGGGAAAAGTACAAATTAAGGGGTTTCTTATCTCACCTATAATTCTGTGATATTTCCATTGTTCACCACTTATTTATTTCATGTGGTGCGTGTACTGCCCACGATTATATTCATTGTGTAATATAATTTAATTTATGGATATTTACACCATCATTGTAAGATCATTATTTCATGGTTGTATTCTTTGAAAGTTAGCATATTGATAAGGGAATTTGAAATTTCAATTTCCACTCATTCGGTTTTATGGATACTTCATTGATTATTTTACTCCAAGATTATGTATGGAATAAATATTAATTTTCTTATGTCAAAATTTACACTCCCCTTTTTGTGGATATACATTTGTTACACAAAATAACTCCATTGATAAATTCCTAAGTCATCGATATGAACTTGATAAGAGTAATTTCAACTCAATCTACATTTGTTGAGTTAAGCATCCAATTCATTGGTGTTGTTTTTACAACAATATATATAAATGTCCTCTGATTTATTTACACTAAATATCCAATCATATTGAGTGTATTTATATTTGTCACACATCATTATGTCATTCATTTATTCTTAACCTAAGGATACAGTCTTTATAAGATATTTCATCTCAATTTCCATTCCATTGAGACTTCATTGTTGTTATACACCAATATCCCTTTTATATGGTGTATATAATGTACTTTGACATAGTATATCAGGAATCCCTTTATTCTCGTGATATTATAAAGTTTTGATTACTTCAATTCTTTGTATTCAAGTGTCTCTCTTTTGGTTAAGATCTCTAACTATAATATCATTTTAAATGTTTTTAAATATTTATAATTCTAAATATTTCTCATTAATGTCCATGTTTTAAAAAATGGTTTTAAATATTTATTTATATGGAAATTAATGTTTTAAAATTAAAACTCCTTTTAAAAGTCTCAATGTGGTATGGGACACTTTGATTCCAAAATCTATTTTGAAATGTCTTCTTGAAAAATAGTGTGACTTTTAAATGTTTTCAAGAAAAAAAGGATATTTCTCTCAAATAGTTTTGATGATTATATTCATCTATGTCAATATCCTTCATTTTTCTTGATTGATGTTAATCTGTTACAATACAATCTTTCATACTGTATTGGATGAGTTATGTTTGACCGTGGATGTGTTATTTTTATACCATTCATGGTTTGTGGATAAATTATTGATATTTCATATGCTAGCTTCAATAATAATGTTTAGGTTATGTTTCAAAATTTTCATACGAGGAATGCATTTGATGTAGTATGTGACGGGTAGAGCTCGTTATAACTCCTCAAGGCATCGGTAGGTCTCATGAGACAAACTAGTGTCTTGGCATAAGGCCTTGACAAAAATCTAATTTTTAGTCTGGAAAAAAGGCCTTTGGTATGTGGTTATGATAGTCTGGAATTATGCATTCCATCATTATGAAAGTGGTTATTGATATTTCATGTGATTATTTGTCTAGTAATATGTCCACGTGAATAATTAAATGTAATTATTTCATTTTATTTTTTGCATATTATATTGAATATAATGTTTAAAAGGATTTTTTTTTGTTCTACATTGGCTTAAATAATTATTCTTAATTGTCACAGTTTCCATTATATTATTATCCTTACTGAGCATCTGATCTAACCCCTTTCTATTTTTGATTTTCCCCAGGATTTGAAGAAATATTTTATGACTGACCTACAGGGATAGTCTTAGGGGATATTTGTGTGGACTATGGAGAATATGTTGTTGTAGTTTTTCAATTTATGATATAATGTAAGACTTAGGAATGTATCTAGTGTTTCCATGGATACTAAACTAATCGGTCTTTCGAGACTTGATCTTTTGTGATCATGAAAATGTTTTGTAATAATGCACCAACTCTGGGTAAATGGGGTTGGGGCATTACATGGTTGAGAATATTTGTCGATCTTATCATACAATCATGAGGAAACCATGAGTTTTAAAAAAAGATGAGTGGATGAGATCAACTTCATCCCAATCAGATGGTTAATGAAAATCATGGTAATAAGAAGTGGTTGGTGGAGTTCGATATCTAGACTGGATCGTATGGTTGATATTTCGTGTAGAGAGATCGAATGGATCAAATTAGATCTCATGTAAAGAACGTGTCCCACATCCAAATGGGGAGAGATCCCAGAACATGTTATATACCTCAATTCCACTTCTATATTCCAATAAAATATCACACACCATGGGTTCCTTACACACGGGACCCCCACACTATTGGCCTTGGCCCACCATAACTTGCGTCTGGGTGAGACAAGCCTCACCCCTTGTGCATGCCTGACCATGCCCTACACACGAGTCTATGTGCGTGCTTAGGCCTCACCAACCATGGCCTATGCATGACCCAACATTCACCATGCATGCACTGATCTTGGTTTTCTGACATCAATTGCCTACATGTGATGCCCACTGACCTAGAGGGCTTGTCATTCAAGGATTCCCTTGGTTGTATGTGTACTCACCCAATCTTTTTATAAAAAATCATTAATCAAAACAACACATAGATAATATATATATTTTTAAAAACAAAAATAGAATATATATATATATATATATATTCATTCTTATGTTTAAATAAAACTCATAATAACAGTGGTTCTATAAGTTGTGTTAAATATTGAGTTTTAAATCATTATAAGTTCAAAATATAAATACAATCAAAATTAAAAACTATGTCACTACTTTTAAACGATTATGCTCTTTTTAAAATAAACCTCATGGTTTTAATATCCACGTATCTCTTTAATTAAAACTATGTCCTTATTTAACCAACAGTATAACTTAAAAACAATTAAATCATTTTTAACCATTTTAAATACCTGAAATACTTATTTAATTAGAATAATAAAAAAATAAAAATACATAACATACCTAATGGTTTTTAAATTTTATGACCATTACCTAATCCAACAGTCATATAGAGACACCAATAGACATCAACTATCATTTTTATCTTCAATTCCATATAAATACTTGATTAGGGTGTTATAAACATCGATAAACAATTTGGAGAAGATAGATCTCTACATCCCCTTGATTCTTAGTATGGTTTCCATTTTTATTTCCATAATGTTTATCATAGTGATAGACCTGAAAGAAATTCACTACTTTATTGGTCAGTTTATTTTATTTGGTGGTCTCTTGGTGATTTTTATAAGACTTCTGGCAGGTATTCTAGGTTACTTATGATCTTTTGACCTTATTTCAAATGTAATGATACATAATTTATATTGAAAATAACATGTCTTATTTTAATTATGAAGGAATTTTTTTTGGAATACTCAAAAATAAATTAATATTAATAAAAATAATACTAATAATTAACAAAATATTTTTATCAAAAAAACTTCTCCAGGTCATCACATTAATCCCCCCCTCAATTGAATAGTGTCCTCGCAATTAAATTATACTCCAAGACTTCCACAGCACCAACATCTATCATTAACTTCAATGTACCTACAAGATATGTTTTATTCATTATTAATTTAAAGAATTTGATTGAAAATTACTTAATTTATACCTTCACAGGTCCCTCCACAATCAGATACATTCCTCATAACTTCTTCAAGTATGGTTGATCCCCCAAAACATTTTTAAACTCTTTATTTTCATTTTCCCAAATGCACCTTGCCCAACTATATTAGAATGCATACTAGAAACAATAGGTCCTTAAGAGTGTCACATGGTAGGTGTGGAGTTCAGAGATATCATAATGGAATTAGTTCCAAAACATGGAACAAATAGGTTACACAAGGTTCTCCTGCCTCTGGATCTTCTCAGAATTTTTCTAGGGCTCGAATAGTCTCTGTTAGGGTGAAACATTGGAAGAGGCATTTGTAGTACTGTCCTTTCTTCTCATAATACACAAGTTTCACTTGCAACATAAGGTAGAAGACATGACTCGGTCTTTGGTGAAGTCAAATTATATTTGGGTTGTTTGACACCTGGTAGGGGTGTTTACAGCTCAAATAAAAGTTCTCGAAAAGCTGGTATACTACTAAATATGACTTGTATATTATGTTCTCAAGTAATTTGGTAGCGATAGACCAGATTGTTGTTGGTGAAACCCTCCCATTCCATCTTAAAATTTTATGAAAACGTTCTACTTATCATGGCATAGAAATAAAATTATGTTCTAAATTTTTAGGATCATCTAGGTTGTTCCTCTAATTCCTTTTAGGAATGGACCCTAGAATCCCAGATCCAGTGACTAAAACCTGGTGTGAATTTTTTTTTACAAAATGATTATGATAAAATTTCACATCACATCTCAACAAAGATAATCTTCCTGGTCCATGTTCTAGAAAACTAGATACAACTGATACTTTACATCAAAATTGTACAAGATAAATTTTATAATCAAGCTACCATATAGAATAACTGAAACCTGAACAATCAACTAATCCTATAAAAAACAGATTAAAGACATAGGGTGAGCACAACGATTCCTAGTAATGGGTTTTAAAAATAACTAATGGAATTCCTTTTTAAAAACATATTTTCAAAATAATTATACATCTATAAAACATTTTATTAAAAGAAAGAAACATTTATTATATCACGTCATCATCATTTTTCAAAGGTTTCTAGGAAATTTTTTCAGTGAATCTCTTACATAAGAATTTATATATTTATTTAAAATCTTAAAATAAAACACTTTTCAGAATATGTATACTAATACAAAAAAATTTGGAATTCTCTATATAAAGTTAGAGTTACTCGAACTAAATTAGGGGTGACATGCAAGGGTGAAGGTACATATTAGAACAATAAATTACAATTTCATATAATTTCACAAGAAATGATGTAATAATTCACTTAACACATAAATTTAAATTCATGAGATAACATATTTATTACTAAATTATGTATAAAAAGTTATGATAATATACTCTACACTTTATTTTCAAATGTCTTACCAAATACATAATTCATTATGTAATGTGCCTGTATTGCCATTATCATATGTAAAGGATTCATAAAAAAGGAAATTCTAGTAGTATAATAATCACATAGTTAGTTAAAAATTAATGTCATATTGAGGAAATGTATAATGTCAGACAACCATAGGCATTCTGTCAAGGCCTCTTTCCAAGACAATACATAATCATTCTGTCAAGGCCTCGTGCCAAGACCACAGTTTGTCTTGTGAGACCTACCAATGCATCGAGATTCTATAAATGGCCTCACCCATCACATAATTAATCCAATGAGTTTCTCATATGTCTAAATATGTCCTTAAATCAAGGTGTACCTTACAACTTGGATTTATTAAATTTTGTATTTTATTCAAAGTGTCCCATACCACATTGAATAAATATAACTATGTCTTTTAAAAAAGTGTCTCATACCCCATAGAATATTTAAATTCTTAATCCATATGTTTTTATAAGGGATTTTATTTTTCCAATTACTTTTTATATTCATAAATAAAGTGAATCATGAATTAAATGTAAACATTAATCTAAAAACGACATGTTTTTTTAGTTATACATTAGGATATGGATAAATCATATTTATTCATGACATTCACGGACTAGTAGAAATAAATTTTTTTTGGTGTTGATAACTGGTACAAACAAAATAATAGATTCGTTAGTTTTTCACATAAGATAACAACTCTTAAATTCAAACCCCTTTTTCATGGAAATGAACATTTTGTACTATAAAATAAATGTTTTTTTAATTTAAAATAATTATCATTCATATCCAAACTACACTGATAAATAGGGGTGTCAATTAAATCTTAACATTAATAATTAATAGTGTCCTTTCTGGAAGATATATCATGAATTAAAATATAATATTTTTAAATGTATAACATTAATTTCATTTGAGATACTTTTTCATAAATTATTAAACACACTTTACTATAAATATATATATGTATATATTTTAAAAAAAGATACTTCCAACTATTTATCCTAAAATTACAAATTGAGAAGCATTTAATGTCAATTGAAATAATAATGTGACGACTTATTTTAAAATTTTGAGGTACACAACCACACAACAATGTTTTGTTATTGTTTTCCAATGTCAAATTGAATTTGTGATCATTTAGATGTTCGTACATGGTATTGTGGTACTTATATATACATGTGGGGTATGAAATAAGAATTAAAAGACTATGTATAAGGATAGAAATATCCTTTTAAATAATATTTTATCTTAATAAGAAATAAATCTTAAACATATTGGGATTAAAAACATCATACATATATATATATACTTATATATATATTAGTTTAGCAACCCAAAACCACTGTTACTGAACCCTTTTACATGTAATACATGCATTGAACCATTAGTTAATTGCAAATAATTATCACATCAAACCGAAAAAATAGATTAGGTTTGAATATTATATAAAACTGTATATATATAAAGTGTATATATGAGATTTTCATAACTAAAACAAGGTTTGATAAACCCTTATAAGTATCATAAATTTCAAAAACATAATTTCATCACATAATATATATTATATGGAAACCAAATTCAAATTAAAATTAAAATATATATATACATATATCCTAATAAAAAACAACTGTATATATGGGTTCTATATATAAAATTCAAAGCTAAAATAGACCTTAGATGAATTATATGAGTAAAGAACATCATACTAATATTCGTCTTTTGAAAACAAAAATATGAAACAGAAATGTTTTGGTATTTATATATAAACGTAAATACACATATATTTATATATGGTTCAAATGAAGACAAAACTAAATAAACTATTACATTATTTACATGCTTAAAGAACATCATTTAAATAAAAATGTTCATCATTCAAAAATCATAAAAATGGAATAGGTTTTGTCATTAAAAATAAACTTTTAGACACATCTATTTATACATATGGTTTAATTGAATAAAAAACAAAACTAAATAAGTAATTACCTATCTTCAAGTGAGATTGAGTTGAGCAGTGGTCGGAGGGAGGTTGAATAGAGGAAAACTTGTAGGTTTCAAGTGAAAATAGAGGTTTATATATGTGGCCTATATAAACTATTTATATTTTTTATATACTATGGTTCAATACAAAAATATAAACATAGATACCTAAAGAAAACTGAATCTGACTATTTAGACAAATCAAAAACTATAATCAACTCAAATCTGCGATGGAGGGATTGTCCAATAATATATTTATATATTATGGGAATAATTTCATGGAGATAGTTGGGTTTTGTATTAAAATAATTC
Organism: Viscum album; assembly: GCA_963277665.1. Classification (NCBI taxonomy): domain Eukaryota; kingdom Viridiplantae; phylum Streptophyta; class Magnoliopsida; order Santalales; family Viscaceae; genus Viscum; species Viscum album. The sequence goes on along the minus strand of OY728129.1, from coordinate 1,453,046,826 downwards.
ACCCTTTAAGATTTGTGGAATGAGGAAATTGGGAAAGAGAGGCTATAGAGAGAGATATAAGAACTCACAGGAGGGCAAGAAATAGTGGAGTTCGAAGGCTAGACCAGATTGGATGGATGAGATCTCACATGATGAGATCGAATGGATCAGATTATATCTCTCATAAAAAAACACATCTTAAATAAAAATGGGAAGAGATTCTAGATCTCCTTATATACCTTGATTCCACTACCATATGACAATAACATAACTCACACTGCAGGGTCCTTAAAAATGGGACCCCCACCATGCAATCCCTGACCCACCCTAACTCACATCGGTGTGCAACCTACCTCAACCCCTACGTACACCTGACCAAGCCCTACACATAGGTCTGCATGTGCACTTTAGCCAAAGCACACATGGCTTGTACATGACTCAGCATGCTCTACTCCAAGTTCTTTCAGAATAGTTGTCTATGTGAGATGCCCACTGTACTTGAGGGATTGGCCTTTATGGTTTCACTCAGTTGGATGGGTACTCACCGTTTTTTATCAAAAACAATATTATTAACCATAAGAACATATAGAATATATATATTAATATTTTTAAAATAGAACATATATATATTCGTTCATATGGATAAACAAAACACTGAATACCATTTTTATAATAATTTTTATATAGTTTTTATGGTTAAATCATTATAAGATAAAAATCTAAGTAAAAAATCAATTAAAAATTATTTCATCACTTTTATAAGTTTATGTTAATTTTAAACTAAACCTCATGGTTTTAAAATAAAATTATATCTTTAATTAAAACTACTTCATCATTTAACCAACAATATAACTTTAAATCATTTGATGAATTTTTAAAACATTTGAAATACAGAAAATACTTATATACATAGAATTTTTAAAATAATAAAAATAAATAAAATACCTAACTGTTATTAAATTTTATTACTATTACTAAAACCAATGGTCAAATAAAGTCCCCAACAGCCATCAATGGTATTATTAATCATCAAGGCCTTATAAATACTTTTTTTGGTTGTTCCAATATTTAAAATCAAATTTTGTTATGATTCTTCTCTACATCCCTTTGATACATAGTATGGTTTCCATTGTTCTTTCCCTAATGATTTTCATTATGAAATACCTGAAGGGTATTCACTTCATTCTTGTTCTGTTGTTTGTGTTTGGTGGTATCCTGATGATTTTGATAGGTCTTCTTCTAGGTATTTTAGGTTATTTATGGTCTTTTGACCGTATTGAAAATGTAAGGTTTCATAATTTCTATTGGATAAAACATTTATATTATTTATTTTGCAAGAAATTATTTTGGATGAAACCAAAATTATACAAAGCAAAATGCTATTAAAACTAATTATTAACAAAATATTATTATTACAAAAATAAATATATTAGGGGCATCAGAGGCTCCCTACTTAGAACCTTTCTTGTTGGAGGAAATTCTGGAGCTATATATACATAATAATTTATGATAAAAAATATGAAAATTAAATTATATGTTATGTAGAAGAAAAATATTACAGTTATTATACTCACTAAAGGAAAACCACACTTATGTCTATCAGGATCAACATTTAATAATCTCTTCCTATGAGATTCTTTACTATTATTCCTATTCTCTGTAAGAATGAAGTGAACATTTTTTATATATTGTTATAAAAAATCAGGCATACAACAGAGAATTAAAATAATAATAAAAATGTCATATCATACGTTAGTTGTAATAATAATTTAAATCTAAGTTATATATTTTTTAAAACCCCACTATAATCATAGATTTGTAAATTAAAATAAATATCTATAAATGAAACAAAACCAAACAATTAAAAAACAATCATGTCATTCCAAAATAAAACTAAATTAAATTAATTTCATAAATAACAACCTGGGAAAATAATTTCAAGGTAAACTGAGTGAACACTGAACATATATGGTTGTTCCTATATATTACCCTCAGCTACCTCAGTATCAACATCAAATCTCATAACGTGAAAATTTGAGTCATCAAAAACAATATTTTTATTACATCCCATGTTTTTATAAAAATAAATATAAATAATTTGAACTTCGTTTTAAGTATATATTTATAAATATCCATTAAAACATAATTTTTCCCCTTTTATGTATTGAATTTCAAGAAACTGTCATATAAAGTTGTGTTCAGTATGTTATTTTGATTATATTGGAACCAACTTTATTTTGGTGAATAGTAACATACCCCTATGAATAGTACATTGAATAGTAATATGAATAGTAATATGACCATAATGAATGGTAAAATGCATTATTATTTTATTTTCTTAAAGCATTAAGATAATAACATCTAGGTTAATTCTTCATCGTGATATAAAAGTAGTTATAGTTTTTAAATAATTAATTTATGATTTAAGTATGATTTTATTTAAAAATTAAATTAAAAATATATAGAATATTATTTTTAAAAAATTGACATCTTTTTTGAATTCTACACATCAAAAAAAATTAGGGTGAATTTTTTGAATTTTATTGAAACAGTTGATTTTTCAGTGAATAGTAAAAAATACCGTTTTTAGTTACAATGTGTTAATGACATCATTAATTATGTAATAAAGATGTACTAAATCGGGTATACTTTTTTATAGTTAAATAAGATGTGATTTGTCCTAATAAGACTATTACATGGGAAAATACCATGGGAAATCCCATGGATTGTCAAATACCACTCATGAGGTGTCCCTTGGAAATTATTAAAATATTCCCTTACTTTTACTATAAATACCAACCCATTCTGTCATTAACTTCATTCCCAAATCCACATCAAAAACGTTCTGGCCTCCTTATCTTTATTTTAGTCCTCCCAAGTTTTTCATAAGCTGCCATGGTCCTAAACATCATGTTCTAAGGGTTACTCTAAAAGGTATGAAAATTCTCAATGTCTTTCTTTTTTCCATTCAAGTTCTCTTTTATATAACTTTCAAGTTTCCATATCATGTTCTTATTTCCTATTCTTCTTGATCTACTCTATATTATAATTAATTTCTATATAGGTGACCCTTGTCCCCTCTCTTTTTAATATTTTCTAAAGCCATGTTGCGTAGTCGTTAGGCTGCCGAATTTAGTAAGGGATTTCTCAATTATTATTTTATTTTGAGTTCCTCTATTTTCTTATTATTTATTCATATCCTCATAACCAAGAGTCATGAAAGATCCAGAATCATGTATATTCTTTATGTTATCATTTTCATGGAAAATTCATCATCATTATTTTTCTCCTCTCCCTCTTATTCAAGGAATAAAAACATTTTCCGTGAGGTGTCGAATTTCTTACATCATGGACGATGTGATTTCAATTTTTCTTAACACTTTAATTTCTAGTTATTAAGACATTACTAGGGTATAATCAGATTATAATATATGTATTATGTCTCATCCATGGTTTTTTAATTATTTTGTACACGTGGTTTTAGTTTATAAAAAAAATAAGGTCGTTATTATCAAAGAACCAATAAAATGATCTAAACAAACATCATTAATGTTTTAACTTATGTGTCATTATCATTTAAAACATCAAATAGATAAATGGTATAAATTATGGTACTAGAAGTTTTTGAATTCCTTTCCATTCCAATTTTGTATTTTCTCTTCCAATCGACAAGAATATCCATCATGAACCAATCATGGAAATCATGTAAAGAACTCAACCAAAAACAGTGCAAGGAGAAAAATACATACAATTAAATGGGTGAAATGATGTGATGAAAGGATCATCTAAGATGTTATAAACATGAAAACATTTCCTTAAAATACTAATAAATCTCTTTTAAACATTATATAATAGGTTTAAAATAATTTTATGTAAGACAAGCCTGAGGTAAGGGAATTCTTAACCTAATTTCCATTCTTTAGATTAACCTACTACTCCATTATTTAGGTGGTATTAAAATTGATTGTGTGATGGGTTTTTCTTATATTATATTTAAATACATATATTTATAGTTTATATAAACATTATATCCACTCTATTAAGTCTCCCTTTAGTTTTATGATATTTATAATTGGCTTTCCTTTTGAAATCCTCTTTTACAAATCTATTTTAAAAAATTAAAAAGAAATGTTTTTATGAAATTATTCATGTTGTATGATTATGTTATAGTTATTTGGAATTGTTTATGATGAAGGGTGGAACCTATATCTCCTTAAAATTCATTGGTTATGAGTATGTTGGGGGTAAGATGTATGGTTACTCCATGTGTAACTATGATGGTTACACAAATTCTAAGGTAGCTGTGAGGGTTACAATTTATAAGGTAGTCAAGAGGGTTATAATATTATGCAAGTAATTACCCCTGATATCTTTATGGTTATACTTATTATATTATGTTTTGTGAAAATCTCGTGTTTCACAAAGTAATCATATATATATAGGTGATAGGTATGTGTTTCGCAATGATTTCATATGACTAATGTGTTCTTCCCTTATTTTTATATTCCATTCTGGTTTTTTGTGCTCATCGCAAGTTTTTTAATGATTTTCACAAGTTAATGTATGTGTAAGAAAAATAAATAAGCCATGTTAAATGATGAATAATTTTCAAAGAATCATGTTTTATGTTTTAATGTTATATACTTTCAAAAAAAAATGGAGACTGTTTTTATGGTGTACACTCTCTAATAATGTGTAATGTCATGAATGTATTGTCCTAATTTTCTAAATCACAAAAATTAAAAATATCCAAATGTTAAAAGGAATTGAATTCATGACTAAATTCAAGATTATACAATGTATTAAAGTTGAGTCCTTATAGTTGGTATCATAGAATGGTTTAGATAACTTTAGGGGTTAGGGTGATGTTAAAAGAATACTGTAAATGATTTTTACTCTATGATTAATTTGAATTTTTTGGAATTTAATGATTACCAAGTTTCTCAATATAAGTTATGTTTGTTTATAATGGTTTTCCGCAAAATGAATAGGGATATTGAAGAGGAGATAATTGACCGAATGGAATCCTTCCAGATCTACAGCCCGAAATCGTAGGGATTGGAACCGATAAGTTTTTGATAGTAATGGATCAGCTAACGTAGGTAATAAATGTAACGACCCGAAGCTTGACGTACATTGAAATTACATTTCATTTTCAGAATACTTAGTACATAACAAAAAACACACACACAAGGATCGTAATAGTTTAGTGTCTTTGGAAACTCGGAATATAATCTTCTAATCCTGGTGAAAGATCTTCAACATCTCCCATAAAGATCTTCCTCTTTTTTTTATACCTAAAACATTTCTTTATATCCTGGGGAAAAGTAAACATAAAAGGGTGAGCTCAAATTCTCAGTAACGGTAAACAAAAGAAATATCAATCACATCATATACACAAGCACATAACGTTTTGAAATCTTAACCTGCAAAAGAGATCATGATTTCATAAAATGGGATAAATCATAGTAGTGAAATGTAATCCCAATAATCATAACATAAAACATGAAACTTTGTGGCATACACACATAATCATAGAGAATAATTTCTTTTTAGTCGAGACTCATTGCCACGACTATCTTAGTGGACAAAGTCCATTTCTGAACCGAGTCACCCTCATTTCAGTCTGGTTTCACTGAACCGGTATAACCTACCATTCCATCCATGTCTATCTCATGAGATATAAAATCCTTACCCAATGGATTGGAGGGAGATATAGGTCCCACCCATCTCATAATGATACCATTCTTATGTGTTCCGCAAAATCATAAACCGTACATCATAGCATAACCCATGTAATAAAAATGGGATTCTTAAACAACATGACATCATAAAACAATTCATATAAGATAAAAGAATTCATAAAAATATTTCCATCACAAAATAATCAAATCCATGTAATAATAGGGATATAAATAGAACCCTTTATTATCTTAGATGAAATGTAATTTTGATAAAACACTTGAACTCCATTCTTGGGGAAAATATCCTTTCTACTTCAAAAACAAATTTCCTTTCTTAACATGTCATGCAATTTTAAACTAAAAGAAGTTGACTAAAAATAAACTTGAAAACTTTTAAAGTAATATTCTTGAAAATAATGTTTTAAAAATCCATTCATTCCATATAAGTTAAAAAACATTTTTCTCATACTTTTGTCGGAAAAGTAAAAAAGTACCTCGTACGAAAAACGACAAAAGATTCCTTTCATATCTTTCACAAAAACTCTCCAAAGGTTAAAATTGGATATAAACTATTGTAGAAGGATATAAAAATTACATATTGAGAAAACATGGATGTGGATGATAAAATACACCCCAGTAAATTCCAAAGTATAAACAATCTCGGAAAAAAATGAGATTGTGATATTTCCCTTACCTTAGGTCCGATTTGCTTCGTAAGTGTCCGAACCTCCTGTATAATGATTTAAATAATGTCATTTACTTATTAAAGAATCATATGATATCATATATGGTTCACTTATGACTTTATATTACCCGTTCTTTTGTAATTTCCATGTTAAAGAGCGTTTTGGGTAAAATTGTTTCATTTGTCGTCCGTGTTTTGAATTGTAATTATTCATATGATTACATAGATCATGATTACTTAATTCCAGAATATAAAACATTATTTATATATATATATATATATATTCAGAATATACATATATATAATAAATCACTAAATGGAATGAAATACACCGTTCATGGAGACGGTTGGCCGTACGTACGCATGAACGCTGTTTTCGTTTCCTTATTGAGTTGAGCGGAATTAAGTGGATGACATACATATATATACACATAAATCCAGTATCATTATTATGTAATATATTTCATGATTACTTATTATATATACTTTATAATCATTCATGAATGGTTAAAGTGGAGAATGAATCTCATCGCGTCGTGGAGACGGTAGTCCGTACGTACGCACGAGTGATGATATCGTTCTAATGATCGTGGGACTGTATTGGAGTGTATGTATACTATTTCTGAATCAATATCACTTTAAAATAATAATATATAGTTATTATTTACACCATTATACCCATCCAAGTAAGGTGGTGGCGGAAAATAGATTTCACCACGGCGTGGAGACGGTATTCCGTACGTACGCACGCGCGGTGATTTCGTTTTCCATAGGATGGATAGATGGTGAAATAGGATTGTTTCATACTTATAATAACATATCAGTATATTAGTGATACTGATGTTATTACTTCATAATGAAACAACCTAAGAAGAAGAAGTGGAAGAAGAAATAAAAGTGAAAGAATTGGTAATGGAAATTACCTCTTCTTTGAAGCGCCTCTTTGAGATCTTCTCTTAGGGAACTAAATTTGGTCTTTGAGGAAGACCAGAAACTCTAGGATGTTTCTAGGGAAGTGGAGAAGAGAATTTGGCAGGGTTTGGCCGAGCTTGAAAGCTCAAAGTTGTGTGAGTAAGAGAGGGAGGAGGTGCCCATTTATAACTGAGGAGAGGGGCTCCTTTGGAAAAACTAAAAATATTATTTTATTATAAAGTCAAGTTCGGTTTTAAATAGCTCCAAATTGATTTATTTCGAGTCTAAGGTGGGGATGGGTCTAAATCCTCTCATCCAATATAATTTAGACAAGTTTAGGTTCATATTTTAACCTTATCATTTAGATTTAACATTAAGTTAAATAATTTTACTTTTACCGTGTCTTCTTGTGTTCTTATACTATAAGGTTAATAAACTTACTATAAGAAGCCAAAAGAACCCCAAATTGTTTATTATTAATATATATAACCTTATCTAAGTCATTTTCCCGAACCTTATATTTTTAGGAATAAAATAACAAGTAATAATATAATATTTGTTTTAAAAACTATTTTATGTCAATTTTGACAATATTTAGTAATTGATTTTTGTGAAAATCATAACAGAATGATAAGTTCAAAAAAAGTTAATTAGATCAATACTAACATGTCATATTAACCTAGAAAAGTACTGTAATTCATAAAAAGTCTCAAATTATATTTATTTGGGTATTTATAAGATCAATTATGTCAATATTTCATTAATAAGATAATTACTACATCATCGTTGTGTCATAAATAAATTAAATTATTTAATGTCTAAAAATTAAAAATAGACTACCATTATGTAGGAAATATTTTTATCTTTCTAATGAATATTTATAGTCTAATTTATCTTATGCATAACCCCATATTAAAAATGTTTTAGTAAATAAACATTGATTTTAACTCTTTTAACCCTTCTTTAAATAAATTAATAATAAATTTTCTAATCGAATCCAAGTGGGGCTAAATGGTCATATTTTATTCCTAAGTATGTTTCTGGTCGAATTACACTTGTCCAATAGAATTAGGACATGTGTTAGGGTAATAATAATATCATTTCTACCCTTAATTACCCTATTTACATTTAACCGTGGTAAAAAAAAATAAAAAGTTACTATTCACCAAAAAATTATATTCATCTCATTGAACCACATTTTACTTACTGACATCAACCGTGTCTCTCGGATTTTTAAAATTCCACTCACAGAAGCGGTAAAATTAAGTTTTATGAACAATTCAGTTTTTTTTAACTACCACTTAGTGGTTTCACTATTCATCAAAAATTGAAAGTTTTCAGAAAAATACCAAAAATTAGGCCTAAGCTATATTTGATATTATGAACTCAAAAATGATACCTATTTTACCAAATTCAAAACATATCAGTTGCATTAACTAATTTAAAAATTAATTCCCGTCGTCAAAACAAATAGCGTGTTTTTAAGAGATAATAACTATCAATAGATTGAAACTTGTTTATAATTGGATTAAATGTAGAATTACATCCAATGACCAAAATTGTATTAAATTGTAAAAATATATTCTAAATATACTTTAAAACCACTCAAATTAATAATTTATCACTATTAATTATTTCGATTAAAAAAAAAAATTTAATTAAAATTTAGTAATTTTCACTATTCATCAGAATATGAAAGTTATCCGAAAAGTACCAAAATTTCACCTTAGGCTAAATTCGATACTCCGAATCCAAAAATGAAGTCCATTTTGAGAGATAAAATTTCTAAAGTTTTAAAAGGTGGTTATTACTATTTATAACGGCTAGTTTTAATAATATTTTAATAGCATATCGTTGTTTAGTGAAACTCGGTATTGCGTACTACACACGCTATCGAGGAAGGTGGCGATTGCGTGTAATACAAGGCAAGTCAAGGATGCGTGTTGAGCAAGCTCCTTTTGGTGTACAGTACAACACAAGACATTAAAAAGAATATTTTTCATAAAATCTCAGGGTGTTACATTCTACCCCCCTTAAAATGAATTTCGCCCTCAAAATTCGTCGGGGTTATAAATGGTTTACTATTCGAAACTTTATTTGATAGAAACCCACATCGTAAAAAGGAATACCAAAACTAATCTTTAAAAACAAAAGTATGAAACTTAACGGTTACCCAAATAAACTAATCACTGGGTTTCCACATAGGTAAAAATATGGATATGGAATAGAAATCTAATCATCATGTTCTGATGGAGAGTGGTAGAGAACGTGGCTATGGAAAAGCCAACAATCACAAATCCATAAATTTGTGATGATCTAAGGTACCATCTGATTAATCGGATATAAGGGAACTAGGAAAAAAAATTTGGTTTTCAAGATCATTTCCCTAAAGTTGATGAGTTAAAATAAATACTTGCATGATTTTGGTACAATCTCACTGTTGTTCGTGAATTGAACAATTTCCACTTCATCCCTTAAAGAAATGATGTTTAATTTTTTATTTGTGATGTGTTAGAAGATCATGTGATAGAATTATGGGTCATTCCATCTCTTTCAAACATAAGGTTAGCAAAAGTTATAAGTACATCTTATGGTTAGATTAATCGTATATGGTTCAAAAAATGAACATATACTTCATATATCATACCGCTTAATAAAATAATACTAGTTTATACTCACCAGGGACTTCATGTAGGCCAGTGGTAGGCGATAAAGGCCAGTCGCACTTCGTTTGTGGGTTTGATTCCCACGGCCTTGTCCGACGCGATGTGTTGTCGCCCGTCCGACAGGTTGTCCTTTTTCTAAAACTATATTACTATAACATCCCATCAATAATACTAACTTATTTCAAACATAATCCATTCCAATATTTAGGCTTATCCATAATACTTCCATCCACTCTTAGAGATTTAATACCCTCATTGATCCCCATATATCATAAGATATATCTTGTTGGTCACATTCCAAACATTCAAAGGCCTTAATCTTGTACTCTCTTGAATACCCATTGAACCTTATTGAAAACATGAGTGCTCTTAAAAGTTAACACTTTCCACATACCAAAATCCTCAAAATTCTATATTATCAAACCATGATATCACTTAGTCCTTATATCAATCATGAGTTCATGAATACTTTCAAACATTTCATTTTCTACTTATCCCTTCATTATGTGCATATCATCTATATTCCAAAAATATCTGAATATCCTTTAATGGATACCGGTACCATTAATCATACACTTTCAAAACTCAAGGAAAGAAAACAGTGTAACAATCCTTAGATGTCTCTTTATTCCATAGTACCATGAGATTAATTATACAACATTACACATGATAAACATGTAATCATTCCACTACATTCTTAAACCATTGACCGAGCTTCAACAATTCTTTCATCTCACATATCATTTGTAGTCTCTTCATCATCATCAACATAAATACTACCCATACGACCATACTGATTCTCTTCATGAGACTTTAACTTAGGGCATTGGTTTGCATAATGCCCGTACATTCCACATTTAAAACATTTAACCATTGTTGATGTCGTAGCAATACCATTATCCTCATCCCTGGTGTTAACTGAACCTTTTCCTTTGCACTTACTGGATTTGTGTCCTTCTTTTCCACACCCAAATCATCTTCCAGTTCCTTTGAAACATTCTCCTTGATTTCTCTTCTCACATGATTTACATAGGGGAAATTGAACTTTCTTTCCTCTATGATCATCATGAAACTCCATCTTTCTCTTATTAGCCGAGTCACGAAACATACCAAATTTTACTTTATTGATCATATTATGAGATTTCGGATTCGGCATAATAATGATGTTTGGACTTCCAAATCCCATTTCATTTGGTTTCTCATGAAAAATATCATTCCATTGTCCATCATATCCTCCATTATCGTGAATCACCTTGTTTCCATCCATTTTCTAAAACCCAAAAAGAATAGTGTGAGAGGCAAAAATCATGCTAGGGAAAACAACATAATAAACGGGGAGTACCTTCAATATCTAACATCTTAGGTTTAATTCTATGATCGTTAGGGTAATTCTAGTACTATAACCTATACGTATACTTAACCTTAGGAACATCCCTAGACATACCTTAGAAATATCTCTAGGGACCTCACTAACGCTTTCGCTTCCTAGTTTCTAAAGGTTGACTAAACCTTTCCTCTGATACCAACTGTAATGACCTGAAGCTTGACATACATTGACATTACATTACATTTTCGGAATACTTAGTACATAACAAAAACACACACACAAGGATCGTAATAGTTTAGTGTCTTTGGAAACTCGGAATATAATCTTCTAATCCTGGTGAAAGATCGTCAACATCTCCCATAAAGATCTTCCTCTTTTTTTTATACCTAAAACCTTTCTTTATATCCTGGGGAAAAGTAAACATAAAAGGGTGAGCTCAAATGCTCAGTAAGGGTAAAAAAATAAATATCAATCACATCATATACACAAGCACATAACTTTTGGAAATCTTAACCTGCAAAAGAGATCATGATTTCATAACATGGGATAAATCATAGTAGTGAAATGTAATCCCAATAATCATAACATAAAACATGAAACTTTGTGTCATACACACATAATCATAGAGAATAATTTCTTGTTAGTCGAGACTCATTTCCAAGACTATCTTAGTGGACAAAGTCCATTTCTGAACCGAGTCACCCTCGTTTCAGTCCTGTTTCACTGAACCGGTATAACCTACCATTCCAGCCATGTCTATCTCATGAGAAATAAAATCTTTACCCAATTCATTGGAGGGAGATATAGGTCCCACCCATCTCATAATGATACCATTCTTATGTGTGCCACAAAATCATAAACCATACGTCATAGCATAACCCATGTAATAAAAATGGAATTCTTAAACAACATGACATCATAAAACAATTCATATAAGATAAAGGAATTCATAAAAATATTTCCATCAAAAAATAATCAAATCCATGTAATAATAGGGATAGAAATAGAACCCTTAATTATCTTAGATGAAAAATAATTTTGATAAAACACTTGAACTCCATTCTTGAGGAAAATATCCTTTCTACTTCAAAAACACATTTCCTTCCTTAACATGTCATGCAATCTTAAACTAAAAGAAGTTGATTAAAAATAAACTTGAAAACTTTTAAAGTAATATTCTTTAAAATAATGTTTTAAAAATCCATTCATGCCATATAAGTTGAAAAAACATTCTTCTCGTACTTTTGTCAGAAAAGTAAAAAAGTACCTCGTATGAAAAACGACAAAAGATTCCTTTAATATCTTTTACAAAAACACACTGAAGGTTAAAATTGGATATAAACTATTGTAGAAGGATATAAATATTACATATTGAGAAAACATGGATGTGGATGATAAAATACACCCCAGTAAATTCCAAAGTATAAACAATCTCGGATAAAAATGAGATTGTGATATTTCCCTTACCTTAGGTCTGATTTGCTTCGTACGTGTCTGAACCTCCTTAATAATGATTTAAATAATGTCATTTACTTATTACAGAATCATATGATATCATATATGGTTCACTTATGACTTTATATTACCCGTTCTTTTGTAATTTCCATGTTAAAGAGCGTTTTGGGTAAAATTGTTTCATTTGTCGTCCGTGTTTTGACTTGTAATTATTCATATGATTACTTAGATCATGATTACATAATTCTAGAAAATAAAACATGATTTATATATATATATTCAGAATATACATATATATAATAAATTATTAAATGGAAAGAAATACACCGTTCATGGAGACGGTAGGCCGTACGTACGCATGAACGCTGTTTTCGTTTCCTTATTGAGTTGAGCGGAATTAAGTGGATGACATACATATATATACACATAAATCCAGTATCATTATTATGTCATATATTTCATTATTACTTATTATATATACTTTATAATCATTCATGAATGGTTAAAGTGGAGAATGAATCTCATCGCGTCGTGGAGACGGTAGTCCGTACGTATGCACGAGCGATGATATCGTTCTCAAGATTGTGGGACTGTATTGGAGTGTATGTATACTATTTCAGAATCAATATCACTTTAAAATAATAATATATAGTTATTATTTACACCATTATACCCATCCAAGTAAGGTGGTGGTGGAAAATAGATTTCACCACGGTGTGGAGACGGTATTCCGTACGTACACACGCGCGGTGATTTCGTTTTCCGTAGGATGGATAGATGGTGAAATAGGATTGTTTCATACTTATAATAACATATCAGTATATTAGTTATAATGATGTTATTACTTCATAATGAAACAACCTAATAAGAAGAAGTGGAAGAAGAAATAAAGGTGAAAGAATTGGTAACCGAAATTACCTCTTCTTTGAAGATCCTCTTTGAGATCTCCTCTTAGGGCACTAAAATTAGTCTTTGAGGAAGACCAGAACCTCTAGGATGTTTCTAGGGAAGTGGAGAATAGAATTTGGCAGGGTTTTTCCAAGCTTGAAGGCTCAAAGTTGTGTGAGGAAGAGAGGGAGGAGGTGCCCTTTTATAAGGGAGGAGAGGGGCTCCTTTGGAAAAACTAAAACTATTATTTTATTATAAAGTCAAGTTCGGTTTTAAATTGCTCAAAATTGATTTATTTAGAGGATAAGGTAGGTATGGGTCGAAATCTTCTCATCCAATAGAATTTAGACAAGTTTAGGTTCCTATTTTAACCTTATCATTTAGATTTAACATTAAGTTAAATAATTTTACTTTTACCGTGTCTTTTTGTGTTCTTATACTATAAGGTTAATAAACTTACTATAAGAAGCCAAACGAAACCCAAATTGTTTATTATTAATATATATAACCTTATCTAAGTCATTTGGCCGAACCTTAGATTTTTAGGAATAAAATTACAATTAATAATATAATATTTGTTTTAAAAACTATTTTATGTCAATTTTGACAATATTTAGTAATTGATTTTTGTGAAAATGATAAAAGAATGATAAGTTCGAAAAATGTTAATTAAATCAATACTAACATGTCATATGAACCTAGAAAATTAGTGTAATTCATAAAAAGTCTCAAATTATATTTATTTGGGTATTTATAACATCAATTATGTCAATATTTCATTAATATGATAATTACTGCATAATCGTTGTGTCATAAATAAATTAAATTATTTAATGTCTAAAAATTACAAATAAACTACCATTATGTACGAAATCTTTTTAGCTTTCTAATGAATATTTATAGTCGAATTTATCTTATGAATAACCCCATATTAAAAATGTTTTAGTAAATAAACATTGATTTTAACTCTCTTAACCCTTCTTTAAATAAATTAATAATAAATGGCCTAATCTAATCCCAGTGGGGCTAAATGGTCATATTTTATTCCTAAGTTTGTTTTTGGTCTAATTACACTTGTCCAATAGAATTAGGACATGTTTTAGGGTAATAATAATATCATTTCTACCCTTAATTGCCCTATTTACATTTAACCGTGGTAAAAAAAAGTAAAAAGTTACTATTCAACATAAAATTATTTTCATCTCATTGAACCACATTTTACTTACTGAAATCAACCGTGTCTCTTGGATTTTTGAAATTCCACTCACAGAAGCGATAAAATTAAGTTTTATGAAGAATTCAGTTATTTTAACTACCACTTAGTGGTTTCACTATTCATCAAAAAATGAAAGTTTTCAGAAAAATACCAAAAATTAGGCCTAAGCTATATTTGATATTATGAACTCAAAAATGATGCCTATTTTACCAAATTCAAAACATATCAGTTGAATTAACTAATTTAAAAATTAATTCATGTCGTCAAAACAAATAGCGTGTTTTTAAGAGATAATAACTATCAAAAGATTGAAACTTGTTTATAACTGGTTTAAATATAGAATTACATCCAATGACCAACATTGTATTAAATTGTAAAAATATATTCTAAATATACTTTAAAACCAATAAAATTAATAATTTATCACTAATAATTATTTCGATTAAAAAAATTGTTTTTAATTAAAATTTAGTAATTTTCACTATTCATCGGAATATGAAAGTTATCCGAAAAGTACCAAAATTTCACCTTAGGCTAAATTCGATACTACGAATCCAAAAATGAAGTACATTTTGAGAGATAAAATTTCTAAAATTTTAAAAGGTGGTTATTACTATTCATAACGGCTAGTTTTAATTATATTTTAATATCATATCGTTGTTTAGTGAAACTCGGTATTGCGTACTACACACGCTATCGAGGAAGGTGGCGATTGAATGTAATACAAGGAAAGTCAAAGATGTGTGTTGAGCAAGCTCCTTTTGGTGTAGCGTACAACACAAGACATTAAAAAGATTATTTTTCATAAAATCTCGGGGTGTTGCAATAAATGGTGGTAAGACCCATGAAATAGAACCAATAGAGGTAACACAATAGAACATGACAGCAGTAGAACATTTTATGAGACAACACCTTCCTACATTCCCTGGATCTTCTGACCCTGTAGTAGTTGATGTATGGATCAAATCCCTTGAAAAGATATTCGATGTTATGGGATGTTCATACAATCAAAAGGCAAGCCTTTGTATTTATCATGTTAATGGGGAAGCTGGATAGTGGTGGTCAATGGTATGTAATATCAGGGGTAGAGAGGATTTTAATGCCTTAGAGTGGGATGAATTAAAAAGCCTTTTCCTTGAAAAATATTTTCCTAAGGTGTGGTGACATATTATGGAGAAGCAATTCCTTGAATTGAAACAGAAGGAGAAAGATTTTGTGGTTTTGTATGAAGAGAACTTCACCCGACTGGCAAGGTATGCTCCAAATCTAATTCTGGATCGTGATAGAAAAATCAGCCACTTTTACATAGGATTGAAGACAAGGTATCGAAGGGAATTGGCCTCCCAGGATTTCAAAAGTTATGAAAAACTTGTTCAATGTGCTGATAGGGTAGAGATGGAGTTTTCTGATGATCATGTGCATTTTGGAAACAAGGAAAAGAAGAGTTCTAGGTGGAATGTGATGGGTAAGAATCAACCAATGAAATATGATGGTATGAAAATCCAATTTCTAGTTTGTAAATGTTGTGGCAAGAAACACCCTGGGGAATGTCTTAGAAAAACTGGGAAGTATTTAAAATGTGGTAAGTTTGGACATACTGTAATGTTTTTTAAATGTAGTGAGATGGGTCTTTATTCAAATGACTACCCAAAGAAAGATCTTAATGAAGCAAAGAAGCTAGACTATAAGAAGAAAGGTGTAGTGATATCCTTTGTGACGATGTCAGCAGATTTCAGACCATCCAATGAAGTTGTATCAGGTTCTTTTTTTGTTCACTCAAATTTGGCTAAAGTTTGTCTTGATACAGGGTTTACATATTCCATCATCTCTATGAAATTTTCTGGTAAATTGGAAATATCTCCTCAACAAATGAAAAACAAACTTATTGTTAAAACACTGGTGGAAAATATTATTGAAATAAAGAATTATAAGACTATTTCTATTGCGGTATGTGGAAATACTCTTCTTTAATCCTTGTTGTTTAACCCTTAGTTGAGTTTGATATTATTTTGGGAATGGATTGGGTAACTCATTATCATGCTAAGATTTACTATAGTGCTAAAGAAGTTTTTCTGAGAAAGAGTTTCATTTTATATACATGAATGAAACCATATAGTTGATTACATATCAGGAAGATGAGAAACTATTGAATGTTCGAAATGAAAGTCATCTTTCTCATATTGTTGAGAAAAAGGAACTATTTAGATGAATGATGTACCGATGGAAAATCAATACGTTGATGTTTTTTCCAATGAGTTACCCAGTTTCATACATTATCGAGAAGTAGAATTCACAATTGACGTACACTACTGGAAAAGTAGGCTATACGAATGGTTTATAACTGTTAGTATAGGATGGAAAACTGTTGTTATAAGGAATACCAACGGTTTTCCAAACCATTGGCCAGTTAGCCGTGAGGAAATCCCTATACCAACGGTTTCATTTAAATGGTTGGTATAGGTGTTTGAGAATTCTGGGAAACTCTTTACCAACGGTTCTGAACTGTTGGTATAAGTTTTTCCACAATTCTGGAAAAAGCATTACCAACGGTTCAGAACCGTTGGTATAAGTTTTTCCTGAATTCTGGAAAAAGCTTTACCAACGGTTCTGAACCGTTGGTAAAGAGTTTCCGAGAATTCTGGAAAAGGATTTACCAAAGGTTCTGAACCGTTGGTAAAGATTTTTCCAGAATTCAGGAAAAGGCTTTACCAACGGTTCAGAACCGTTGGTAAAGAGTTTCCCAGAGCTACTGCACTGCAGCCCCTAGAAGCCCTCCAGAAGCCCTACCATACACCTGCATAAAAAAACAGTGCACAACAGCCCTCCAGTATACCCTTTACTATACACCTGCATAAAAAATATCACAAAAGCCACATACAGACTTCAAACGGTATAAAAACACCTGAAATAGCCCAAAAAAACACATATGACAATAATCATCCAGTGGTAATTCACCTCACCCATCAAATTCTAATAGGCAGAATAGTTTGATAAATATCTATTAGAGTTGAATAAGACATTCAAATTGACTCAAATCCCATTTTTTGTGATACTAGGTTTGGGTATGTAATGATTTATGATGAATTTTTCATTTAACTTGCCTTGTTTATAATATATGGTGAAAAGATATTTTCTTAGGAGTCTCGTCACTTATGACCCCATGAGTGAAACTACCCAACACATGAAAAAGAGTTTGCGAATATATTTGATGAGTGTAAATTTCAGTTGTATTCACATAAAATGATTTCCTTTTGAAATAAACGAGAGACTTTGAGTGGTGTCATCCACACCGCGCCTCAGATTGAGGCGGAGTTGACTCGTACACGTCACAAATGACCCATGGATACATGTCCTAAAGTATCAATAGTATCTGAATGCCTTTGGTCTATTTTCCGTATGTCAGTTGTTGTTTTAACTTAAACTGTTGTCCATTTCAAAGAAAAGTGACACACTTTGAGTGGTGCTGGCCACACTGCCCCTCGGATTGAGGCGGGGTTGACTCATACACATCATAAATGACCCATGGATCATTGTCCTAATGTTTCAACAGAATCTGAAAGCGTTTGGTCGGTTTTCCGTATGTCGCTTTTTTACTTAAAAGCGCATCCATTTTAAACAAAAGAAAGACACTTTGAGTGGTCCCGGCCACACCAGCCCTCATATTGAGGCAAGGTTGACTCGTACACATCACATATGACCCATGGATCGTTGTCCTAAAGTTTCAACAGAATCCAAATGTGTTGGGTCGGTTTTCCGTATTCCAGTTGTTGTTTTCACTTAAAATCATGTTCATTTCAAATAAAAGTTAGACCCTTTGAGTGGTGTCGGCCACACCGCGCCTCGGATTGAGGCGGGGTTGACTCGTACACGTCACAAATGACCAATAGATACTTTTCCTAAAGTATCAACAGTATCTGACTGCGTTTGTTCATTTTTCCGTATGTGGTTTTTTTTTACTTAAAAGTGCATCCATTTTAAACAAAAGAAAGACACTTTGAGTGGTCCTGGCCACACTGGCCCACGTATTGAGGCGGGGTTGACTCGTACACGTCACATATGACCCATGGATACATGTCCTAAAGTATCAATAGTATCCAAATACCTTTGGTCCATTTTCCATATGCTAGTTGTTTTAACTTAAACGGTTGTCCATTTCAAAGAAAAGTGACAAACGTTGAGTGGTCCCGGCCACACCGGCCCTCAGATTGAGGCGAGGTTGACTCGTACAAGTCACATATGACCCATGGATAGTTGTCCTAAAGTTTCAACAGAATCCAAATTCGTTTGGTCAGTTTTCCGTATTCTTGTTGTTGTTTTCACTTAAAATCCGAGTATTTGGCTAGCGTCGCCAAAAAACCCCGACATTGCTTCCCATATTTCTCAATAATTTGTCCATCAACATTGTATTCAACCATCAACTATGTATGGAGGTTCCATACCGCACGCAAGCGAGTACGCCCCCTCCCCCGCCTCCTATCTGTAGAAGAATCTGTTATTAAAGAAAAATAATATCAATACAAGTTATAATAAAAATAAATTTTGGTATAAATATTTGATAGAGTTATATAAATATACCTGTGGTAATCGGATCAATGGGTGAAGAAGCTGAAGTATTATCATGTACAGGTGGAGTGTCCCTCAGTGTATGCTCCTCAGCCACATACTGTGTCGCAGCAGGAGTCGAAGAAGGTGGAATATAGTAGCCTGGAGATAATGAACCAGAAGCAAAAGATGATGGCATAGATGTCTGGCCAGCTGGTAGTGTAAACATCAGAGGTCTAAATATCTCATATGTCCCTAAAGACACGCCAGGATCAAAATAGGGCGTAGAAGATACATCTGTGGTAGTGGGTCGTCTAACTCTCACCCCACGAGCCCTCGTACCACCGGCCTCAATACTGGGACCACTAGATGATTGTCCATCTCTGACACCACCCTCCCTCCTACCACCAACCTCTCTACTGGGAGCAATATCAGGCTCCTCGTCAGATATCTGTCGTCTAGGGGGTGGATCGTGAAAAAACATTTCACAGGAAAAGTAAAAACATGGTATTATAAGTTATTGAAATATTTATATTTGAAATAAAATACTCACAACAGGGATGAGTGGAGGAACACCCATCTGTACCATGCGACGATTATTATCTGTCATCTTTTTCTGCCGCCTCTCTTCAATGGGTGTCATTTCCTGCAATGAAAATAAATATGGAAGTAATTATAAACAGATAACTAATGTGTAACCCAAAAAACAAAATATATAAAAACCATTATGATAAAAAGAACATAATGAAATAGAAGATTTATGGTGTTATGAAGGTCAGTACTATGATACACACTCTGAATGATGTAGGTGAAACATGTAGGTGAGAACACGTCTATATGATTCTATATATTTCCCACCACAACTTCGGGTTCACAATCAACTCTGAAAATTGAGCTGTTAGGGTCATCATAAGTAATAAACGGATTGCTTCCAATAGCAGTAGGGATAGTGTCAACTTCATCATCACCATCATCAAAAACATGTTTGGTATTTACTTCAATAATTACACCGAATATAGGAGGACGATGATCTTTGACAAAAAAACAATTGTTTCACCATTGATGCCAATACATATGGTTCATCAATCATTTCTTTCAGCAGTTTCCTCCCAAAGTAAGCTTCAGTCATTCGGGCAAGCATGATTTTTTTTTTGAGAATACAAGTTCATCAACCAACTTACATGCCATATAGTGGTTTGAAGGAATATCTGCATCATCTGGAAGTAAGTCCTTCAAGAAGATAAGAATGTAATCAATTGCGGTATTTGAAATCCCATACATAGTTTTCCCATGAAACAATTGGATTAAAAATTCCAACTTTTTCATTTTATCACATTGCCGATATACTGGAGTCGTCGCAGCATCATTCAATTTTTTCACCCTATCAACATCATCATTTTCATTGGACTCATCATGTGTGCTTGTATCGAAATCTTGTTGGCTGAACATTCTTTCCTTCGAATGATGTCGAATAAATGGAAACCGATCATATATCAAACTCTCCAATTCAGTCTTATCATTTGGATCATAAACTTTTTGAGATTCCATTTTCTTTCCATTGTGATACCACAAATAATAGTTTGTTTGGAAACCATATTTGGTTATATGATAGCTAACTACTTCACGGCCTAACCAAGGTCTTCCGACACAATTAAAACATGGGCAGTGTATGCGACCACTATCTGAAGCCTTGTTAAATGAAAAATCTAGAAATATTTTCAAATTATTTTGAAAATCTGTTGAAATCCGATCAGTTTCGTACATCCAACTTCTATCCATTCTGTAAAAAAATCGCAATAAGTCATTTCAATGTAATTCAATAATATTAAAGTTTAATCAAAAAAAATATTTACGTAAATGACAATTGTTTACTCTATATAAAATCATAACTGACACATTACTCTATATGAGAATCATATTAAGAAATACAACAAAATACAGTGTACATAAGAAAATAAGATACAAAATTTCTAATGCCTATATTCAAGGATTGACCAGTAAGATATTGGAAGTGGATCAAGGAATACATAATCCTTAAGGGACTTGTTGGGAGTATATGAGTTTTATACTTTAACTTCTTCAAGTAGATCAGGATGAGGAGTAGGATGAGGATCATGGGAGTGGCGGGACTGTCCAAGGGGGGTGTGGCATGTCCAGGGGGTGCGGGGTGTCGAGGGGGTGGTGGGGCCGTCCGGGGGGTCGGAGGTGTCCAGGGGGTGGGGGTTATCTAGGGGGGTCGGGGTGTCCAGGTGGGTGGGCTGTCCGTGGGGGTGGTAAGGTTGTCCAAGGGGGTCGGGGTGTATAGATATATTTATATGAAAAGAATCCCCGCACAATAATCATGTAGCCATGTCATTAGTCTAAACCCCTAGAACACATAAAATAAGCTAGTATGGACATTTACTAAAATATTTCACACCATACGAATGAAAATACACTCTAAATATAGTTTGAGAGGATATAATGGTGTGTGTGGAAAAAATGATATTAAATCAATTTAAATGAATATGGAACAAATGAGGGTTTATAATACACTAAGAGTACCTCAAACAATCCAAAACCACTATAGCACCACATATTCAACTTCATGAAACAGGACTTCGAAATCTTACCTACGTCTTTACTGATGACCACCTAATTGGAACACTCTATTTATGGTTCTTGAACACAAGGAACAAACAACGTTTGGTCTCTACAGACTCAATCACCCCCTTGTAGATCATAATCTCGTTTCCCCTTATACTAAAATGGCCTCACTGGAAGCTACTATTAATACCATACCTAAACCATTCAATTTCCATAAAACAATGATCAAAGAACCATCGGAGGTATCTCTCATATAACCACAACCATTTTTATATATGATGTAACGAAATTCACAAGAATAACTTTTATTCAATAACCTTTTTGTATATAATGTGCATCAACAATGGTTCAATTATATGGTTCATCACATTCCAATTTATTAATCACCCATACATGATAAAAATTGAACATTGACATTCATTTAATTACAACCATCATATTTCATTTAATTCTTAACAAGCATAGAAGCATGGCAATTGGAATCTAATAACTTTAATTAGTCCCCAAAACTTTTTAATAAATTTAACAAGAAAAATAAAACACTTTGAAATCTAAATAATCACTATGAAGTAAAATGAGCTTGTAATTCTATTGCACAAGTAAAAACACTCAAAGATGGAATATATGAAAAGAATATTAATATAAATTATTAAAACAAGATAATAAAGTAACAATGAATGTTAAAACTAAACATGTGATTGAATTTTATAACATATAATAAAAATTTCTTGGTAATGAAACATGGAAGGAACATAAAAAAATTAGACAACTGTCTAATGCAATCTATATGGGTTTGAATATTCATGGAATGTAAATAAAGAACAGAAACATAAATTGGGCTGGAATAGAAATTCGGCTGGAATATGAGAATAGAAATTGGTCTCATCCCACATCAAAATCAAAACTAAAAACTAAGAAAATACCTCATCCTTGGATGGGATGGAGGAGGAGAACCCGAAACACCTCCAAAATCACCTCCAAAATCGCCCAAGCGCTCTCGTTTAGGGCTCTGGATCGCGAATGGGGGAGAGGATCAGCTACTGCCAATTTGGGGGAAAGTTTTTTCAACGGTTTTTAAAAACTGTTGGTATATAACTCCATCCCAAACTTATACCAACGGTTCCATTAGAACCATTGGTAAATCTCTAATCCAACGGTTCTAAAACAATTTGATCATACACTTTTAGGGTGTACCAACAGTTTACAACTGTTGGTATAGTGTTTTTTACCAACGGTTCAAGAGAACCGTTGGTATATATTGAATATGGAATACTATACCAACGGTTTCAAACCGTTGGTATTGTGTATTTCCAGAACCATTTCACAACACCCCCACCATTGCACCAGCACCCCCATATGCATAAAAAGCACCAGAACTATTGCACAGTATTAAAACAGCATAAAAACACCTATAATAACACAAACAGAACAGATAAAACCATCAAACTCTTCCAACCATGTGGTGTACTGTAATTCCCTATTTCAATCATCATATGAAAAGAATAATCTAGTGGAGATGAATAACAGTTTCAATAACTCAAAATGGGGTATGGAAACTTACCCATGGTTCCATGGTGGTTATGAAACTAAATTTGAAAATGGGGTTGGGAAACTTACCCATGGTTCCTTGGTGCTTACAAAAGGAGTAAAGTATAGAAATCATTATTTGATTTAAAATTCAGGCAGAACTGAAATGATCACAATTTCAACTTGTGATGGTCTAGAAGAATGGAATTGTATGTTTTTTGAACTTAGTTAGAATAATATTAATGTTTTTAAGGCTAAGAACACTAAATGGTACAAGTATGGTGTGATCTATTGGTCAAAGTAGGATTCCACCACATCGTACCTTGTATTGAGGTGGGGTTGACTCATACACATAAAAAATGTCCAATGTATCATTTTCCTAAAATATCATCACAATCCAAATACCTTTGATCATTTTTTCATATGTCAGTTGTTTGTTTCGCTTAAAATGTTATTCATTTCAAAAAAAAGTGAGACACTTAGAGTGATACTGATCACATCGTGCCTCAGATGGAGGCGGGGTTGACTCATACACATCACAACTTACACATGTATCGTTGTCCTAAAGTATCAATAAAATCTGAAAGAGTTTTGTCAGTTTTCTATATGCAAGTTTTTTTCACTTAAAATCTTGTCCATTTCAAACAAAAGAGAGACACATAGAGTCATACTGGTCACACCTTACCTCATATGGAGGTGTGGTTGACTCGTACATGTCAAAAATTACACATGTATAATTTTCTTAAAGTATCAATACAATCTGAAAGAGTTTGGTCCATTTTCTGTATGCAAGTTGTTGTTTAAACTTAAAATTATGTCCTTTTCAAATAAAAGTGAAACACTTTTAGTGGTACTGGCCACACCATATCTTGGATTAAGATAGAGTTGACTCCTGCATGTCAAAAATGGTCCATGTATCGTTTTTCTAAAGTATCAACACAATCCGAATGCATTTGATCGATTTTCCGTATGCCAATTGTTGTTTTAACTTTAAATCAAGTCCATTTCAAATAAAAGTGAGACACATTGAGTGGTACCAGCCACACCGTGCCTCATATTGAGGCAGAATTGACTCTTACACGTCAAAAATGACCCATGGATCATTTTTCTAAAGTTTCAACAGATTTTGAATGTGTTTGGTTGGTTTTTCGTATGCCAGTTGTTGTTTTCACTTAAAATTAAGTCCATTTTATACAAAAGAGGGACACTTTGAGTGGTATCAGGCACACCGCACCTCGGATTGAGGCTAGATTGACTCGTACACATCACATATGACCCATGTATCCTTTTTCTAAAGTATAAACACAATCCTAATGTGTTTGATCGGTTTTCCGTATGTCAGTTGTTGTTTTCATTTAAAATTAAGTCCATTTTAAACAAAAGAGGGACACTTTGAGTTGTATCGGCCACACCATGCCTCGGATTGAGGCGGAATCAACTTGTACACGTCACATATAAGAAATGGATCATTGTGATAAATTATCAACACAATCAGAATCTGTTTGGTTGGTTTTCCATATGTACTTATGATTTTGTCCATTTTAAACATAAGAGAGACACATTGGGTGGTTCTAGCCACACCGTGACTCGGATTGAGACGCGGTTGAGTTTTAAACGTCACATATGACCCATGGATCCTTTTCCTAAAGTTTCAACAGAATATGAATGCGTTTGGTTGGTTTTCCGAATGTCAGTTATTTTTTTTACTTAAAATTAAGTCTATTTTAAACAAAAGAGAGACACTTTGAGTGGTGCCGACCACACTGTGAATCAGATTGAGGCAAGGTTGACTCGTACACATCATATATGACCCATATATCATTGTGCTAAATTTTCAACAGAATCCGAATGCATTTGGTCAGTTTTGTGTATGTCAGTTGTTGTTTTCACTTAAAATTATGTCCATTTTAAACAAAAGAGAGACACTTTGAGTGGTACCAGCCATACTGCGCCTCGGCTTGAAATGGGGTCAAATCTTACACATCACATATTAGCCATGGATCCTTGTGATAAAGTATCAACACAATAAGAATATGTTTGGTTGGTTTTCCGTGTGTACTTAAAATGTTGTTCATTTTAAACATAAGAGAGAAACTTTGGGTGGTTCCGGCCACACCATGACTCAGATTGAGGCGCAGTTGACCTGTACACATCACATATGACCCATGTATCCTTGTCCTAAATTTCAACAGATTCTGAATTCGTTTGGTAGGTTTTTTGTATGCCAGTTGTTATTTTCACTTAAAATTAAGTCTATTTTAAACAAAAGAGAGACACTTTGAGTGGTGTCGGCCACACCGTGCCTTGGAATGAGGCGGGGTTGACTCTTACACGTCACAAATGACCAATGGATTGTTTTCGTAAATTATCAGCACAATCCAAATGTGTTTGTTCTGTTTTCCGTATGCTAGTAGTTGTTTTCACTTAAAATGTTGAGGTGAGATTAACTCGCACAACCACCAGGACACCCCCCCCCCCCCCCGGACTGTGGTGGGATTTACTCATACACATTACATATTACCCATTTATCCTTTTTCTAATGTATCAATGCAATCCGAATGCGTTTGATTGGTTTTCTGTATGTCAGTTGTTGTTTTCACTTAAAATTAAGTCCATTTTAAATAAAAGAGAGACACTTTGAGAGGTACCGGCCACACCACGCTTTGGATTGAGGTGGGGAAAACTCGTACACATCACATATGACCCATGGATACTTTTCCTAAACTTTCAACAAATTATGAATGCGTTTGGTCAGTTTTCCGTAAGTCAGTTGTTGTTTTCACTTAAAATTAATTCTATTTTAAACAAAAGAGAGACACTTTTAGTGATGACGGCCACACCATAACTCAAATTGAGGCGGGGTTGACTCATACAGGTTATATATGACCCATGGATCGTTGTGCTAAATTTTCAACAGAATCCGAATGCATTTGGTTAGTTTTCCGTATGTCAGTTGTTGTTTTTACTTAAAATTAAATCCATTTTAAACAAAAGAGAGACACCTTGAGTGGTACCAGCCACACCGTGCCTTATATTGAGGTAGGGTAAACTCGTACACATCACATACAAGCCATGAATGATTGTGATAAAGTATCAACACAATCAGAATCCGTTTGGTCAGTTTTCTGTAAGTACTTAAAATGTTTTCCATTTTAAACATAAGAGAGACCCTTTGGGTGGTTTCGTCCACACAGTGACTTGGATTGAGGAGCGGTTGACTTTTACACATCACACATGACCCATGGATCCTTTTCCTAAAGTTTGAACAAATTATGAATTCGTTTGTTCGGTTTTCTGTATGTCAGTTGTTGTTTTCACTTAAAATTAAATCTATTTTAATCAAAAGAGAGACACTATGAGTGGTGACGGCCACACCGTGACTCTGATTGAGGCGGGGTTTACTTGTACATGTCATATATGACCCATGGATGGTTGTGCTAAATTTTAAATAGAATCCGAATGCATTTGGTCAGTTTTCCGAATGTCAGTTGTTGTTTTTACTTAAAATTAATCCATTTTAAACAAAAGAGAGACACTTTGAGTGGTACCAGCCACACCGTGCCTCAGATTGAGGCGGGGTCAAATCGTACATTTCACATATGAGCCATGGATCCTTGTGATAAGGTATCAACACAATAAGAATCTATTTGGTCGGTTTTCCGTATGTACTTAAAATGTTGTCCATTTTAAACATAAGAGAGACACTTTGGGTGGTTCCAGCCACACCGGGACTCGGAGTGAGGCGCGGTGGAGTTTTACACGTCACATATGACCCATGGATCCTTTTCCTAAAGTTTCAACAGATTATTAATGAATTTGGTCAGTATTCCGTATGTCAGTTATTGTTTTCACTTAAAATTAAGTCAATTTTAAACAAAAGAGAGACACTTTGAGTGGTTCCGGCCACACCGCAACTCAGATTGAGGAAAGGTTGACTTGTACATGTCATATATGACCCATAGATCATTTTTCTAATGTTTCAATAGAATCTGAATGCATTTGGTCAGTTTTTCGTATGTTAGTTGTTGTTTTCACTTAAAATTTAGTCCATTTTAAACAAAAGAGAGACACTTTGAGTGGTACCATCTACACCACAACTCGGATTGAGACTGGGTTAACAAATACATGTCACATATGACCCATGGATCATTTTTCTACAGTGTCAATAGAATCCAATTGCATTTGGTCAGTTTTCCGTATGTCAGTTTTTTCACTTAAAATTAAGTCCATTTTAAACAAAGGTGAGACACTTTGAGTGGTACCAGCCACACTGCGCCTCGGATTGATGTTTTTTTGACTCTTACACATCAAAAATGACACATTTATCGTTTTCCTAATGTATCAACACAATCCCAATGCGTTTGGTCAGTTTTCTGTATGCCAGTAGTTGCTTTCACTTAAAATGTTGTTCATTTCAAATTAAAATTAGACACTTTGAGTGGTTCCAGCCACACCGCGCCTTGAATTGATGTGGGTTTGAATCCTACACGTCACAAATGTCCCATTAATCGTTTTTATAAATTATCAACACAATCCAAATAAGTTTGGTCGGTTTTCCGTATGTTAGTTATTTTTACTTAAAATAGTTTCCATTTTAAACAAAAGAGAGACTCTTTGAGTGATTTAGGCCACACTGTGCCTCGGATTGAGGTGGGGTTGACTCATACAAGTCAAAAATTTCCCATGTATCATTTTCCTAATGTATCAACACAATTATAATGTGTTTGGTCGGTTTTCCATATGCCAGTAGTTGTTTTCACTTAAAATGTTGTGAATTTCAAATAAACGTTACACGGTTTGAGTGGTTCCGGCCACACCACAGCTCGAATTGATGCGGGGTTGACTCTTACACGTCAAAAATGTCTGATGGATCGTTGTGTTAAAGTATCAACACAATCTGAATAAGTTTGGTCAGTTTTTCGTATGTCAGTTATTTTTACTTAAAACAGTGTTCATTTTAAACAAAAGTGAGATACTTAGAGTGCTATCGGCCACACAGTGCCTCAGAATGAGGCGGGGTTGACTTGTACACATCAAAAATGACCCATGGATAATTTTACTAAATTATAAACACAATCAAAATGTGTTTGGTTTATTTTCCGTATGCCAGTAGTTGTTTTCACTTAAAATCTTGAGGCGAGATTAACTTGTACAACCACCTGGACAACCCACCACCCCTCGGATAGCTCCCCACTCACCCCGGACAGCCCCCCATCCCGCGGACAGCCCCCACCCCTCGGAAAACCACCTCGACAGCCCCCCCCCCCCCCACCTGGACACCCCATCCCCCAACACCTGGACATCCCCATGTAGTCATTATTACAACCATTAATAAAAAATTATTAAACTATATCATTTGTAAAAGATAATCATACTGAACATAAATCAATAATATTATTGGATATATCAATGAAAATGAAGGCATACTATCTTACATCATAAATTACCACCCACAGACATGATTAATTTCCACAGACCTCTCATTTCTACCAAATCAAAAGAGAAAAACAAAAAACATAGTTGCACATCAATAAAACCAAATATAAAATTGTTATGGATGACTACACATGCCTGCATGGCTAGTGAAAAGCACCCCACCATCATAAAAGTGAGTATTGTCCATGAAAGAGATATAATATACAATATACATTGAGAACCATATTTAATTGACCCTAAATGCTTTATTATTACAATCATCTTAGGAAGCCAATTATCACTCGTGACTAACCATGCCACTATAAAAAACCTAGAGTGTATGAGTTTTCTCTCTAATCTCAACAACATCATCACAAATTCTTACCATGATGTGAATCATGTGTAATATGAATAATATTAACACAAAATTCCAAGAACTACCAAGCCTTCTAAAAATTGAAAATTTATGGATGATATTAACACACAATTCATTTTGAATCAAATGTGATTCACTTTACTTCTTATCCCAATAGACCAAAATCATACTATAATCACTATATGTGTGCCACTATCAAAGCTCAACAAACGCACCCAAATCAAATAAAAAACAAAATTCATAAACACCCAAATATAAGGAGAAAACCAAAACTGTAGATGTAGATAATTAAAATAAAAGTATCACTTACAGGAAATGTATAACTAAGAAATTCTGAAAATGGGTCAGAATGAAGGATTTTCGCAGTAGGGTAAACAGAATCCCAATTCACCTCTTCACCCAATTGAAAACAAAAAATCAAAATAGAAGATACATAACATTAAAATGAAAGTATAACTTACAGATTACAAATGATAATCTAGGAAATTTTGAAGATGGAATGATTTGGACAGTAGGGTAAAGAGAATCCCACTTCTCTACTTCGGTTTAGGGCTCAAGTCGCTTGGAATGGGTGAGCCCAGGCCCTGTCTATTTCTGGGAAATCTTTCCCAGCGGTTTTAAACCGTTGGGAATTAAAACTTTTACCAACAGTTTTAAAAAACCGATGGTAAAGCCCTTCAAAAACTCACTTTTACCAACGGTTTTACAAAACTGTTGGTATATCTTCATCAAAAAAACTTTTACCAACAGTTTTGCAAAACCGTTGGTATGTCTTCCTCACAAACACACTTTTACCAATGGTTTTGCAAAAACCATAGGTATAACTTCACCTCTACATACCTTTACCAAGGGTTTTTGAAAAATTGTTGGTATATGCTTGGTATACTCACATACACCAATGGTTTAAGCAAACCGTTGGTATATATCTGTTGGGAAAACCTATATTTCCAGTAGTGGTAGTTCATGATGCTAATTCAGTTTCAAAACAACTATATCATATGGCTCAAATTGAACTTCTTTAATTGAAAAATCAATTGCAGGATTTTCATTATAAAGGCTTCATTCATCTGCGCACTTAACCATGGGGAGTTTCTATTTTGTTTGTTTAAAAGAAAGATGGTTCCATGAAACTTTTCATTGATTATAGAGCTTTGAATAACATCACTATTAAAAACATGTAACCTTTGCTTCAAATCGATGACTTGTTTGATCAGCTCCAGAGAGCTCATTACTTTTCCATGTTTGACTAGAGATCTGGATACCATCAGCTGAAGGTGAAGGAGGATGACATCCCGAAAACATTCTTTGGTACTAGATATCGGCATTAGGAATATTTTTTATGCCCTTTGGGTTAACAAATGCACCAACTGTATTCATGAATCTTATGAATAGAGTATTTCAGGAGTTCTTGGATATGTTTGTGGTTGTATTTATTGATGATATTCTGGTATTTTCAAAAAAAAGAGAAGAATGAAAAACATATAAGGGTTGTTTTAAAAACATTAAATGAAATGAAACTGTATGGAAAATTCAGCAAATGAGACTTTTGGTTGCAACATATTTCTTTTCATGGGATCATTTTAAATAAGGATGGAATAACAGTTTATCCTGCAAAACAAGTAGTTGATAAATGGCCATAACCCACAAATGATACAGAGATTCATAGTTTTCTTGGATTAACATGTTATTACTGACGGTTTGATAAGTACTTTTCACGGTTATTTGTCCTGATAACTAAGTTAACATGGAAAGGGGTTAAATTTGTTGGGAAATAATAATGTGATGTTTGTTTTCAGTAACTGAAGAAAAGATTGGTGAATGCTTCAGTTTTGGCCTTACCTTCTCAGAATGATGAGTTGGTCATCTACAGTGGTGCTTCTTTGAAGGTAATTGGTTGTGTTTTGATGCAGAATGATTAGGTAATTGCGTATGGTTCGAGAAAACATAATCCTCATGAGCTAAATTATCCCACACATGATATAGAATTGGCAGCTGTGGTCTTTTCTTTGAAAAATTGGAGGCATAATTTAAACGGAGCCAAATGTCAAATATATACTAACCATAAAATTCGGAAGTATATATTCAATCATAAGTAATTAAACATGAGGTAGACATGATGGCTTGAACTGATAATGGATTATGAAAACACGATCAATTACCAGCCTGGAAAATTCAACAATGTGGCAGATTCCTTAAGTAAAAAAACACAATGCATCATTTTCTATGCAACGTTTCGAACATGATCCCCAGATTATTGATTTGATGAATTTCGGATTAGATGTTGTTGGTGTAGGGAATGCCTCTGTTTTTTTTTTCGGATTTAGTGAAGTCTTTATTGTCAGACAGAATTAAGCAAGTGCAGAAGAAATACCATGAGCAAAATAAAAATGTAGAATTGGTTAAAATGGGTAAATATCAAGATTTTAATCTTGATAAACATCGTGTTTTGGGAATTGGTAAAAGGTAGCGTGTGCCTTGGGTTTCCCAGTTAATGAAAGAATTATTTTGTGAATCTCATAGTTCTCTATTTTCAGTTCATCCTAATAGTACTAAGATTTACAAAGAACTTAGAGAGTATTATTGGTGGGATGGAATGAAAATAGATATTTCTAATTTTACCATTAAATGTTTGAAATGTCAACAGGTGAAAGCAGAGCGGCAGTTACTGAAGGAGATGCTTCATCCTTTTTTAGTGCCAGAGTGGAAATGGGAGAATGTATCCATGGACTATGTGGTGTGACTACCAAATAATTCTTGAGGTAACAATGTGATTTGGGTTATTATTGATTGGCTGACAAAGTCTTCACATTTTCATTCTATTCGAGATACAATGTCTTTGGATCGGATTTCTCCATTGTTCCTCAAATAGATTGTCAGGTTACAAGCAGTTCCTCTTTCCATTGTATATGACCAAGATCCGAGGTTCACTTCAAACTTTTGGAAGGGACTTCAAAAGTTTTTTGGAACAGAGTAAAATTACAATACAGCTTTTCATCCTCAATTAAATGGGAAGTCTGAATGAATGATTAAAACTTTGTAGGATTTGCTTCAATCATGTTTAATGGACTATCACGGAAGTAGGGATCATTATCATTCTTTAGATGAGTTTTCTGAAAATATATTATTCATTCCAGTATTCAGATGGCACCTTTTGAGGCTTTGTATGGGAAGTGGTGTCAGACTCCAACATTTTGGGATGAAGTTGGTGAAAGAATGTTGATGGAGCCAGAATTAGTAGAAGAAGTGGCTGGGAAACTGAGGATGATCCAGTAGCACATTAGGATATCTCAGAACAAGCTGAAAATTTATGCAGATAACAGAAGGAAAGACTTCCCTTTCGAGGTAGGAGCCCATGTTTTCCCTAAAATCTCTCCTTGGAAATGTGTGATCTGTTTCAGTAAGATAGGGAAGCTAAGTCCACGGTTCATTGGTCCTTTTGAAATCTTGTAGAAAGTTGGAACAGTGGGATACCGTGTAGTATTGCCTCTGAGTTTGTCTCAGGTACACAATGTTTTTCATGTTTCGATGTTGAGAAAGTATGTGCCAGATTCATCGCATGTTTTGAGCCAAGAAGTTGTTCACCTGGAAGAGAACATTTCTTATAAAGAGAAACCAGTTCAAGTTCTTGATCGAGTGGATTAGGTATTGTGGAATAAGGTAATACACTAGGTAAAGGTTTTTTAGAGAAACCACATGGTTGAAGAAGCAACATTGGAGTCTAAAAATTATCTGAGGGAAAAGTACCCTCAATTGTTTAATATGTAAATAAAATTGCGATGACGCAATTTCTAGATTGTGGGGATAATATAACACCCCATTTTTTCTAAAAATAAATAGAAATTCCTGGAACAATTTTTTATGTATATATTTACATCTAGTATTTAAAACATATATTTTCCACATATATTTTGTGAATTTCTAGAAACTGTCATCTACTATTGTGTTCAGTATGTTATTTCGAGTCTATTGGAAACCACTTTTTTGTGAATAGTAACATAACCCTATTAAAAGTAATTTAAATAGTAATATAAATAGTAATATTACCCTAATTAATGGTTAAATGTATTATTATTTTATTTTCTTAACTTATTAAGATAGTAACATCTTGGTTAATCCTTCATCGTGATATAAAAGAAGTGATGGTTTTAAAATAATTATTTTTTGAATTTAGTATGATTTTATATAAAAATAAAATTAAAAATATTTAAAATATTATTTTCAGAAAATGGAATTATTTTTTTGAATTATGCACATTGAAAAATGGTTAGGGTGAATTTTTGGAATTATTCTGAAACTGTTGATTTTTCTGTAAATAGTAAAAAAATACAGTTTTTAGTTTTGGTGTGTTAATGACATCATTAATGATGTAATCATGATTTCCTAAATCTAGTCGACTTTTTTATAGTAAAATAATTTGTTAGGTGTCCCATGTGTCATATATCATTGGAAAATACCATGGTAAAGCCCATGGTTTTTTAAATACCACTAATGAGGTGTCCCTTGGAAATTATTAAAATATTCCCTTATTGTTTTATAAATACCAACTTTTTCCTTCATTAAATTCATTCCAAATTCCTCCTCAACGAAGATCTGGCCTCCTTAGCTTCCTTGTAGTCCTCCCAATGTTTACTCAAGCCCACAAGGTCCCAACCATAATGTTCTAAGGGTTACTCTACAAGGTAAGAAAATTCCCAATTTCTTTATTTTTTCCATTCATGTTCTCTTTTTTATAACATTCATGTTTCCATACCGTGTTCTTATTTACTTTTAAGTCATGATCTATTCTCTATTATTATTCATTTCTGGATGGGTGACCCATGCCCCCTTTGATTTTAATATTTTCTAAAACCATGTTCTGTAGCCTTTAGGCTGCCGATTCTTTGTAAGAGATTTCTCAATTATTATTTTATTTTGTGTTCCTTTATTGTCTTATTCTTTTTAATCTCCTCTTATACATGAATCATGAAAGCTGCATAATCATGTATATTTTTGATGTTCCCATTTTCATTTAAAATTTATCTTCCTTATTCTTCTCCTCTCCCACTTATTCAAGGAATAAAAACATAGTCCATGATGTGTCGAATTACCGACATCATGGATGATGTGATTTCAATTTTTATTAACTCGTTCATGTTTGGTTATGAAAACATTTTTATGGTATAATCATGTTATAATATATATATATTATATCTCATAAATGGTTCTAGAATTTTTTTACACATGGTTTTTATTTATAAAACCAAATAAAGTCATTGTTTTCAAAGAACAACTAAAATGATCTTAACAAACATCATTAATTTTTTAAATTATGTATCATCCTCATATAAAACATCAAATTGATAAATGGTATAAATTATGGTACTAAAAATATTTAAATACCTTTCAATTCCAATTTTGGAGTTTCAATTCCAATCAATAAGAACATCTGTCATGAACCAATCATGGAAATCATGTAAGAACTCACCCAAAAACAGTGCAAGGAGAAAAATACTACCAATTAAAGGGTAAAATAATGTAATTAAATGATCACATAATATGTTATAATCATTGAAATATTTATTATAAATAATAATATCACCCTTTAAACCATTATACATGATGTTTAAACAAGTTTTAATTAAGACAAGCCAGAGGTAAGGGAATTCTTAACCAGATTTCCATTCTTTGGGTTAACCTTCTACTCCCTTATTTACGTGGTATTAAAATTTATTACATGCTATTTTTTTATTATATTATATTTAATTATCTCTATTTAAATTTTATATACATATTTCTTCTTCTCTATTAATTATACTTTAAGTTCTATGATATTTATAAGGGGATTCTATTTAAAATCATCTTTTACAAAACTATTTTACAAAATTCAAAAGCAATGTTTTTATGAAATTATTCATGTTGTATGATTATTTTCTGGTACTTGGGTATTGTTTATGATGAATGGTGGGACTATATCTCCTTCAAATTCATTGGGTATGTGATTTTTTGTCGTCGGTCGTATGGTTACACCAAGTGTAACGACAACGGTTACACAAATTGTAAGGTAGTCATGAGGGTTAAAAATTATATTGTAGCTGAGAGGGTTACAAGATTATGTAATTAATTCCACAAGATAATATTATGGTTATTCTTATGTTCTTATGTATTGTAAAAATATCATGTTTTATAATGTATGAATATATATATACAGTTGATAAGTATGTATTTTGAAATTATTTTATATGACTAATGTGTTCTTCCCGTCTTTTTATATCCCTTATTGAGTTTTTGAACTCATCTGATGTTTTTAAATGATTTTCACAGGTTAAAGGATGTTTAGGAAAAATAATAAAGCCATGTTAAATGATGAAGAATTTTCAAAGAATCATTTTTTATGTTATAATTGTAACGCCCCGACCCTAGTTACCCAGAGTCGGTGCATTAATACATAACATTGGCATGATCACAAGAAAGATCAAATCTCGAAAGACCGATTGGTTTAGTAGCCTTGGAAACACTAGATATATTCATAAGTTTTACATTACATCATAAAATGAAAAACTACTACAACAACATAATGTTTCCACAGTCCACACTATAATCCCCTCATAATATCCCTACAGGTCATTCATAACTTACATCTTCACTTCCTGGGAAAAATAAAACATAGAAAAGGGGTGAGCTCAAATGCCCAGTAAGGATAACAATATATCGGAAACTTTCATCAATAAGAATAAACATTTAAGGAAATGTATAACTAAAACAAAAGCCTTTTAAACATGAACTTTCAACATGGTATGGCATAAATAAAATGAAATAATGCCATTTACTTATTCACATGGATATTCTACTAATCGAATAATCACATGCAAAAGTCAATAACCACTTTCATAATGTTGGAATGCATAATGCCAGACTATCATAACCACATAGCCAAGGTCTCGTGCCAAGACTACATATAAGATTTTGTCAAGGCCTTGTGCCAAGACACTAGTTTGTCTCATGAGACCTACCGATGCATCGAGGAGATATAGCGGGCTCCACCCGTCACATATTAAGTCCAATGCATTCCCATATGAAAAGGTTTAAACATAACATAAACATTCGTATTAAAACTAGCATACGAAATGTCAATACTTTCACCATAAACTATGAATGGTATAAAAATAGCACATCCACAGTCAAACATATCACAAAACCTTCAATACAATATAGAAGTTTTGTATCATAATAAATCAACTTCAAATAATCTTAAAATCCATCAAAGGATGTTGACATAGATGAAATCAAAATTCTTTTTAAAGAAATATCTCCTTTTAATTTGAAATTATTTAAGATCCATTTAAAATAAAACATTTTCTTTAAAAATATTCTTATAATCTTGTAAGGGAAGCTTTGAAGATTTTATAATGGCAGAAAATAGCCGCACCCGCCGTATAAGTTAAAAAAACATTCTTACCTTAATTCTGTCGAAAAGGTTAAAAAGGACCTTGTTTTGAAAACGACGGAAAGATTCCTTTATAAACCACTTATAAAAGTCAAAAAGGGTATAAATGACTTTAACTCATACTCTAGTATATAGTAAAAATGTTTTGAAATACATTTTTAAGAAACATGGATGTAGATGATAAAGAGATCCCAGTAGATTATTACATATAAACAACCTCGGATAATGAAGAGATTGTGAAATAACCCTTACCTTGTACTTTTCCTTGGTTGGGGTAGGTTAACCTCCTGTATAATGGTAAAATAATTGTTATTAAATTATACAATAATCATATAAATTAATATGATATCGTATATGATCTTTTAATATTGATTTTATAATAGTATCTTAGTATTATCGTTGTTTCGGGTGTTAACTTACTTGTTTTCTTTTATATGTTTTGTTACGTAAGACATGTTTGTAAAGGATAAGTTTTATATTATTCATATTCAGAATGATATCAAGTCCTTAAACATCATTTTTTAAATCATCAAATGATAATTATACTTGAATGGATACGATGGAAAATGAATATCATCGCATTCGTGGAGACGGTAGTCCGTACGTATGCACGAACGCTACTTCTATTTAATTTTTATTTTAAAAGAATCGAATCCAAATGATACATAGGTATATTACTATTCCAGTATAATATAATATTTTATATATGTTACTTAAGTTCATTAACACCATCCTTTATACGTTCCATGGGTGGTATGAACGAGTCATATCATTTTAAGGGGGCGGTAGTCCGCACTTCCTCAAATGAAATTATCGTATGTATATACAACATGAAACGAATAATGATATGAAATAAAATGGACTTACAGAAGCTTATATATAAAATATATATCATTAATATCATATTTAATTACAGTTCCTTCATAATGGCCACCATGAGAGGCGGTAAGATGTTTTTGAACAATCATCGTTTCGTGAGGCGTTAGTTTGCCATCCACAGAAACATTATGTTCATCATCCATTAGATGGAGTTGTGTGTATGTGTAGTTTGAATACTTCTTATAACAACATCCTAGTATATTTTGGATACTGGTGTTGTTACAAACGAAAGGAAATAAAAAGAGTTTGGGGGTTGGAGAAGCAAAATAAATGAAAATAATTTAAGAGAAATCGTTACCTTTAATTTAGGTAACTCACTTTGGTTGGAACCAAAGGACTTCTTGAAATGCTTTCTGCCTAAGGGGAAGCTTCAAGGAGGAGGAGAGGGATGTGGGGAGCTTATTTGGGCAGGGTTTGGACGAGCCAAGTGGCTTGAGAGGTGTGAAGAAATGAGAATGAGGAGTGCCCTTTTATAAGAGGGGTGAGGGGCACCTTTGGAAAAGCTAGAGATATTAGTTTATAATAAATTCATAATCGGTTTCCAATGGCTCCAAAGTTTACTATTCAAAGGTTAAGGTGGGTATGGGTCGAAAAAAACTCAACCAATAGAATTTAGACAGGTTTGGGTACTTATATTAACCTTATCTTTAAGTATTAACTCTAAGTTAATTAGTTTCACTTTTACAATGTCTCTTTGTATTTTTATATAATATGGTTAATAAACTTACTATATACATCCAAGCGACCCAAAAGTGGTCCATTAATGATGAAACTATCATGATATAAGTCCCTTGGCCGAACCATATATTTTTAGGAATTTAATATCAATTAATAATATAATATTTGTTTTAAGAACTCTTTTATGTCAATTTTGACACTATTCAATAGTTGATTTTTCTGAAACTCATAACAGATTGATTACTTCGAAAAAAGTCAATTAAATCAATACTAATATATCATATTATCCTAGAAAATTATTTTAATTCATTAAAAGTTTCATATTATATTTATTTGGGTATTTATAATATCAATTATTTTAATTTTTCACTATTATAGTAATTATTGCATCATCATTGTGTCATAAATAAAATATATTATTTATTTTCTAAAAATTATAAATAAAATATCATTATGTAGGAAATCTTTTTATCTTTCTAATGAATATTTATAATCTAAAATCCAACATATATAACCCTATGTAACAATTGTGTTTCTAAAAGATATATGCTTGTGTCATTTTTGTATTCATTTTAACTTAATTAAAATAAACTGTCATTATCACTTACAAGTGGATCCATGGGGTCCCAAAATCGACCCAAAGATGCCCTTGGTCGACTATGTATCAGCCAATAGGGTTAACACACGTTTTAGGGTAATTTAGTATTATTATAATATTATTTGTTAACCCTTATTTACCGGATTTACCCTTAACCATGGTAAATGAAATATTTACCGCAGTAATTATTCAAAATGTCTAAAAATAAAAGTTACCTATTTACACAATTTGAATATCCTGATTCCAAATATGGAATCCATTTTCCTAAATTCAAAACACAGAAGTGGCAGAAATTAATTTAAAATTAATTCCCGCTGTCAAAACAAAAAACGTGTTTTTAAGAGATAATAACTATCAAAAGATTGACACTTGTTTATGTTCGGTTTAATTGTATAATTATGTCCAATGACCAACATTATATTAAATGGTAAAAATATATTCTAAATATACTTTAAAAATTCTAAAATTCATAGTTTATCACTATTAATTATTTTGATTAAAAAAGTTGTTTTTAATTAAAATTTAGTAATTTTCACTATTCATCAAAATGTGAAAGTTATCCGAAAAGTACCAAAATTTCACCTTAGGATAAATTAGATATTCCAAATCCAAAAATGAAGTCCATTTTGAAATATAAAATATATATAATTTCAAAAAGTAGTTATTACTATTCATAATGGCTAGTTTAATTGGTTGTTTGAACTCGGTGCTGCGTACGACACATGCTATCACATTATTCAAAGAGAAGCGTACCGTAGAAGCTTGGGATGTTTCATTATAAATTTTTGATGTCCACATTTAGTCAGAATGTTTAAAATATAGTATTTAAAAAGGGTTCACTATTAAAGTTGATAAAAGTGCAATACTGAAAATGAATTTGTTCTTGCATTATATCTAAGAAACTCATAATATGGATTCTAAAATTATAAGGACTATATAAACATTAAAATTTATCTAATACTATTCATAACCTCTTTTGAACGGCTTGTTTGGTAAGTCATGGTGTTCTTGAACTTTGTGTTGCATGTAGTGAATGTTATTGAATTATTTTGAAGAAATAACACACTATGAAATCTTGCGGTGTTACATTCTCCCCTCCTTCAATAAATTGCGTCCTCGCAATTTGAAATTGTTCTTTGAAAATAAAAGGTTGAAAATAGATAATATATTTGTGGGAAAACCCACATCGGAAATTGGGTTACTAAAATTTAGGCTTAATATGAGGAAAAGAGAAATCAAATGGTCACCACCAAATTATGATCTCGATTAGGAGAACATTGGTGGCAATTAGAGACATATAATTGGAGGAAAAACGTAAATATTTATAGGTAGTGATTGAGGTCATCAATCAAAAACAAGTATAAAATTGAGGTACTTAAACTCATCAATCTATGATGATTTGAAATACCATCGGTTCAACAAAACATAGGGTATTAGGATAACACATTTTTGACGTTTCAAAATATCTTAGTTGAAATCCCACATCGAAAAATGAATTAATGAGGTCTCTATTTAAAATAAAGAGGGGAAAGTATGAAGATTACCGAAAATAACACATACTAGGGTTCCATGTAGGAAAATATGGATATGGAAGAGAAATCTAACCATCAATTATTTGATGGAGAGTGGTAGAGAACATGGCTATGAAAAGGCCAAAAATCCCAAAGCCATAAATTTGTGATGATTTAAGGTACCATCTAGGACAACATTTTTGTTCTATGTTTCTTTTATTAATGTTGGGGAATTTATTTATGAGATTGTCTAAGATCATAAGGAGATATACTTAGTTTATAATTAGAGTTTTATCCATTAATAAATTTCTACCACAAACTCATCTTTCACTCTAAAAGATAATAGAATGTAAAAAAATACTATTTACACTATTCGTACAGGGGTTCCAAAATAAACGAATTTATAATTCATCTACATGATATTTTAATAAAAACTACATTATTTAATCTGGGACATCTCGTGGGCCAGTGGTAGGTGATACACCCTTGTCGCCCTTCGGTTGCGGGTTCAAGTCTCGCAGCCTTGCCGGACGCGACGGGTTGCCGCCCGACCTCCGGGTTGTCCTTTTATGGCAATCCAAAATAATCCAAACAAGAACTATCCAAAATAATTCTATCCAAACTCACAGTCCAACATTTATAAGGAAGGTAAAGATAATATAGATCCTTTTTACCCCGCAATAGCATATGAATACCTTCATCATGTATTACCATATTCCTTATTGATTACATTCATGATCCCTTATTCCATATAGAATGCTGGATATACTTCATTAATCCAAAAATGTTTTAAACCCAAACAATGATGGAATATACAAATCATTAATCAGCTTCAAGGTAGTCAATAATATCCAATATAATTTATCCAAATCAATCATGTATTATTCTAAAATCACCACCTCGGTATCTGAACCATATTATGGTTTATCTTTCTCTCAACCATATATTTTCCAAACATTTAACCTGCTACTGAGTCACTTTTCTTTGTTCCACACCATCTCAAGTCCTTAATGAAATAGTACTGCAGTACAATCCTTATATACTCCATAATTATTATAACAAGTACATTGTTGATACAACACTCAATTGATATAATCAACATAATAACTCTAATCATTCCTCTTCATATGTGGTAGTATCATAACTTGATTATTATCCAATATCATCATTTGCGGAATAGTCTGATGACTGGGACATAGGTTCGCGTAGTGTCCAAACTCCTTGCAAATGAAGCATTGTACATTTGAAACCATTTTCTTACCCTTGCAGTCATGTACTTTGTGCCCTTTTCCTCCACACTTATAACAAACTCCCATTCCTTTCAGGCAAGTTCCAGGGTGTTTCTTTCCACAGTTACCACATATGGGAAAATTCTTCTTTTCCCTCTTCCCTTTATCCATCTTTCTCTCTTCCATCCTTTTCTTCTCTTGCTTCCCTTCAAATCCATAGGACTCAGTAAACTCTTTACTTATCTTATCAACACATGATATTATTTCTTCATATGATGATAATACATGGGAGACTATTTCTCTTATAAATTCTAGCTTAAGACCATGAAAGATATGATCCTTCCTTCCCTTTGGATCGTGTGCATTTCGGGAGTCCTCATCCTTCTACTGGGCGCCATTTCTAAACAATGGAATACACTAGATCAGTTTATGAATAAAAATACATAATCCCATACTTATAAAACACTTAACATAAATTGAACTATTTATGGATATAATCCATAATTATAAAAATGTCTCATTTGAGGATGTATATACTCATAAACCCTTCATAATGGTTTGTAAAGAAAATGAGAATTATCCTAAGCATATCCCCCGGGAGTGTCGTAACCAAGAGTGAAGCAAGGCCCGTTGTCATGCACCAGTTCCCGTTCGAGTCTAGCTCAAAGCGGTGTTTTCGGGTTTTACCCCTAGGTACATCTATGCCAGAGCCGCCTCTACCTGCTCGTATCCAGACAGGGATGTATTGCTCGAAAAACTCACAAAATCTCTACAATACCAAAATTCTAGGAAGTTCTTCTATACTAATCCTCAAAGTTTATCTTAGGTCTACATGCTCTAATCAGAGTTTATCTAAATCTAGCTTCCAAGGTTTGTACTAAACCTCCTCTGATACAAACTGTAACGCCCCGACCCTAGTTACCCAGAGTCGGTGCATTATTACATAACATTGGCATGATCACAAGAAAGATCAAATCTCGAAAGACCGATTGGTTTAGTAGCCTTGGAAACACTAGATATATTCATAAGTATTACATTACATCATAAAATGAAAAACTACTACAACAACATAATGTTTCCACAGTCCACACTATAATCCCCTCATAATATCCCTACAGGTCATTCATAACTTACATCTTCACTTCCTGGGAAAAATAAAACATAGAAAAGGGGTGATCTCAAATGCCCAGTAAGGATAACAATATATCGGAAACTTTCATCAATAAGAATAAACATTTAAGGCAATGTATAACTAAAACAAAAGCCTTTTAAACATGAACTTTCAACATGGTATGGCATAAATAAAATGAAATAATGCCATTTACTTATTCACATGGTTATTCTACTAATCGAATAATCACATGCAAAAGTCAATAACCACTTTCATAATGTTGGAATGCATAATGCCAGACTATCATAACCACATAGCCAAGGCCTCGTGCCAAGACTACAAATAAGATTTTGTCAAGGCCTTGTGCCAAGACACTAGTTTGTCTCATGAGACCTACCGATGCATCGGGGAGCTATAGCGGGCTCCACCCGTCACATATT
The DNA here is from genome assembly GCA_963277665.1 of Viscum album. Classification (NCBI taxonomy): domain Eukaryota; kingdom Viridiplantae; phylum Streptophyta; class Magnoliopsida; order Santalales; family Viscaceae; genus Viscum; species Viscum album. Next base: position 1,453,003,699 of record OY728129.1, on the reverse strand, counting down.
AAGTCCAATGCATTCCCATATGAAAAGGTTTAAACATAACATAAACATTCGTATTAAAACTAGCATACGAAATGTCAATACTTTCACCATAAACTATGAATGGTATAAAAATAGCAAATCCACAGTCAAACATATCATAAAACATTCAATACAATATAGAAGTTTTGTATCATAATAAATCAACTTCAAATAATCTTAAAATCCATCAAAGGATGTTGACATAGATGAAATCAAAATTCTTTTTAAAGAAATATCTCCTTTTAATTTGAAATCATTTAAGATCCATTTAAAATAAAACATTTTCTTTAAAAATATTCTTATAATCTTGTAAGGGAAGCTTTGAAGATTTTATAATGGCGGAAAATAGCCGCACCCGCCGTATAAGTTAAAAAAACATTCTTACCTTAATTCTGTCGAAAATGTTAAAAAGGACCTTGTTTTGAAAACGACGGAAAGATTCCTTTATAAACCACTTATAAAAGTCAAAAAGGGTATAAATGACTTTAACTCATACTCTAGTAAATAGTAAAAATGTTTTGAAATACATTTTTAAGAAACATGGATGTGGATGATAAAGAGATCCCAGTAGATTATTACATATAAACAACCTCGGATAATGAAGAGATTGTGAAATAACCCTTACCTTGTACTTTTCCTTGGTTGGGGTAGGTTAACCTCCTGTATAATGGTGAAATAATTGTTCTTAAATTATAAAATAATCATATACATTAATATGATATCGTATATGATCTTTTAATATTGATTTTATAATAATATCTTAGTATTATCGTTGTTTCGGGTGTTAACTTACTTGTTTTCTTTTATATGTTTTGTTACGTAAGACATGTTTGTAAAGGATAAGTTTTATATTATTCATATCCAGAATGATATCAAGTCCTTAAACATCATTTTTTAAATCATCAAATGATAATTATACTTGAATGGATACGATGGAAAATGAATATCATCGCATTCATGGAGACGGTAGTCCGTACGTACGCACGAACGCTACTTCTATTTAATTTTTATTTTAAATGAATCGAATCCAAATGATACATAGGTATATTACTATTCCAGTATAATATAATATTTTATATATGTTACTTAAGTTCATTAACACCATCCTTTATACATTCCATGGGTGGTATGAACGAGTCATATCATTTTAAGGGGGCGGTAGTCCGCACTTCCTCAAATGAAATTATCGTATGTATATACAACATGAAACGAATAATGATATGAAATAAAATGGACTTACAGAAGCTTATATATAAAATATATATCATTAATATCATATTTAATTACAGTGCCATCATAATGGCCACCATGAGAGGCGGTAAGATGTTTTTGAACAATCATCGTTTCGTGAGGCGTTAGTTTGCCATCAACAGAAACATTATGTTCATCATCCATTAGATGGAGTTGTGTGTATGTGTAGTTTGAATACTTCTTATAACAACATCCTAGTATATTTTTTATACTGGTGTTGTTACAAAAGAAAGGAAATAAAAAGAGTTTGGGGTTGGAGAAGCAAAATAAATGAAAATAATTTAAGAGAAATCGTTACCTTTAATTTAGGTAACTCACTTTGGTTGGAACCAAAAGACATCTTGAAATGCTTTCTGCCTAAGGGGATGCTTCAAGGAGGAGGAGAGGGATGTGGGGAGCTTATTTGGGCAGGGTTTGGACGAGCCAAGTGGCTTGAGGGGTGTGAAGAAATGAGAATGAGGAGTGCCCTTTTATAAGAGGGGTGAGGGGCACCTTTGGAAAAGCTAGAGATATTAGTTTATAATAAATTCATAATCGGTTTCCAATGGCTCCAAAGTTGACTATTCAAAGGTTAAAGTGGGGATGGGTCGAAAACAACTCAACCAATAGAATTTAGACAGGTTTGGGTACTTATATTAACCTTATCTTTAAGTATTAACTCTAAGTTAATTAGTTTCACTTTTACAATGTCTCTTTGTATTTTTATATAATATGGTTAATAAACTTACTATATACATCCAAGAGACCCCAAAGTGGTCCATTAATGATGAACCTATCATTATATAAGTCTCTTGTCCGAACCTTATATTTTTAGGAATTGAATATCAATTAATAATATAATATTTGTTTTAAGAACTCTTTTATGTCAATTTTGACACTATTCAATAGTTGATTTTTGTGAAACTCATAAAAGATTGATTACTTCGCACAAAGTCAATTAAATCAATACTAATATATCATATTATCCTAGAAAATTAGTTTAATTCATTAAAAGTTTCATATTATATTTATTTGGGTATTTATAATATCAATTATTTTAATTTTTCACTATTATAGTAATTACTGCATCATCATTGTGTCATAAATAAAATAAATTATTTAATGTATAAAAATTATAAATAAAATATCATTATGTAGGAAATCTTTTTATCTTTCTAATGAATATTTATAATCTAAAATCCAACATATATAACCTTATGTAACAATTGTGTTTCTAAAAGATATATGTTTGTGTCATTTTTGTATTCATTTTAACTTAATTAAAATAAACTGTCATTATCACTTACAAGTGGATCCATGGGGTCCCAAAATCGACCCAAAGATGCCCTTGGTCGACTATGTATCAACCAATATGGTTAAGACACGTTTTAGGGTAATTTAGTATTATTATAATATTATTTTTTAACCCTTATTTACCGGATTTACCCTTAACCATGGTAAATAAAATATTTACCGCAGTAATTATTCAAAATGTCTAAAAATAAAAGTTACCTATTTACACAATTTGAACATCCTGATTCCAAATATGGAATCCATTTTCCTAAATTCAAAACACAGAAGTGGCAGAAATTAATTTAAAATTAATTCCCGCTGTCAAAACAAAAAACGTGTTTTTAAGAGATAATAACTATCAAAAGATTGACACTTGTTTATGTTTGGTTTAATTGTATAATTATGTCCAATGACCAACATTATATTAAATGGTAAAAATATATTCTAAATATACTTTAAAACTACTAAAATTCATAGTTTATCACTATTAATTATTTTGATTAAAAAAGTTGTTTTTAATTAAAATTTAGTAATTTTCACTATTCATCAAAATGTGAAAGTTATCCGAAAAGTACCAAAATTTCACCTTAGGCTAAATTAGATATTCCGAATCCAAAAATGAAGTCCATTTTGAAATATAAAATATATATAATTTCAAAAAGTAGTTATTACTATTCATAACGGCTAGTTTAATTGGTTGTTAGAACTCGGTGTTGCATACGACACATGCTATCACATTATTCAAAGAGAAGCGTACCGTAGAAGATTGGGATGTTTCATTATAAATTTTTGATGTCCACATTTAGTCAAAAAGTTTAAAATATAGTATTTTAAAAGGGTTCACTATTAAAGTTGATAAAAGTGCAATACTGAAAATGAATTTGTTCTTGCATTATATCTAAGAAACTCATAATATGGATTCTAAAATTATAAGGACTATATAAACATTAAAATTTATCTAATAGTATTCATAACCTCTTTTGAACGGCTTGTTTGGTAAGTCATGGTGTGCTTGAACTTGGTGTTGCATGTAGTGAATGTTATTGAATTATTTTTAAGAAATAACACACTATGAAATCTTGGGGTGTTACAATAATGTTTTATATTTTGAAAAAAATGGAGACTGTTTTTTAGTGTCCACACTATAATAATGTGTAATGTCATCAAATGTATTGTCTTAATTCTCTAAACCTCTAAACTTGAAAAGATCCTCAACGTAAAAGGGAATTTAATTCTTCACTGAATTAAATATTATGTAATATAATAAGGCTGAGTCCTTATAATTTTATCCCACACCGATGGGGGCGTAGATGGTGATAGTTTCTTCCCCAGTATCATAAAAAATATGTCTTTGGTATAAATTCATTTATGACCTCCTAATCTGGTTTTAGATGATCATTCACATAAAACACTTTTTCCCCATTGATACCAAAATGTATGGTTTATTAGTATGGAGGAATTGTCACATGTCAATAACTATAAATCTTCAATCCCTGATAAATATATCATGTCGCGTCATTGAATCAAAACATTTACATTTCATCATAGTGACACAACTTTGAGAGTATTAATCCAATAAAAATATTTTCTCAACTATTCCATAATAATACAATTCTTCGTATCAATGTATACATTTTGATATACTATAATAATAATAAATTTTAGTAGTTAATATAACTCCATCTTGTTGTGTTCACATTTTCATTACACGATCAGTTGTAATAAATTTATATAAATTCATTATTAATGATTTTCATTCTCGAACAAAGAAATTGGAACCAAAATCAAATGATTTTAATTTGTGAGAAATGGATTGAGCAGGTAAACTCAATACCTGAAATAGATATTATTAATACAAATAAATGTATGTCTATATATTAATCTAATTAAAGTAATGGTAATACCTTTTATTTCAACAAATATCGAAACTCTTGGTAATGTAAAGCCTCTCTCCATCTTAGTGTCAAAGATCGATGAATTGTACTTGAAATTTGTTTATATTCCCTACATAAAATGACTATACAATTCTATGGTATATGTGAAATAACATAGTATGATATAACATATATATATATATATTAATTACTTTATATTTTCATCGAACGAACCATCGTTTAACAAGACTATGTGATTTTATATATACGCAAGTCAAAGCTCAATGTGACCAATGTATATGACCTAGAAATTCATTCTATCTGGGGAAGAGATGGATACGATGGCTGAATTTACTCATATATCCCATATTAATTTCTCATTGGTGGATTATGTGTTGTCCCCACATCGAAAAAATACATTGAAAAAAAATCCATATATTCTTGTGCCAGATAACGCTACACAATTGAACCTTAAAGATAATTCTTATATCGGACATAAGATTTCATTGTGAACACGCATCTTTTAGTGGGATACATCCACTGAAAATAGACAGGTCTCCCACGATGTTCATCATTTGGAAGATGAACTTTTAAATACCAAATTCCAGAGAAAATGGATGGTGGAAAACAATTCCAACTCACACATAATTAATAGCGCATCTTGATGCATTTTTATCAAGAATAACTTGGATAATTTTTTAGCACAAAGGTCTCTAAATAATGGAACAACCGAATCACTATCTCTCATACATTATTGGATAGAAAATTTTGATTTGTAATTGGAATAAATTCATGAAGAATGATTTGATTACCATGAGTTTTTAGAGATTTCATTATGATATTTATTCTATTGACTCGTTTAGATATATTGCTGGAATAGCCATCAAGAACATTAATATTCTCCAATACATACATAAATAGATTTTTCTTTGATAGATTCATCACATAAGAAGGAAAATGAACATTTAATTTATTTTCTCTAATACACACAAGATACAACTCTAGTCAAATACCCTAATCCAACAAGTCCTGACAAGTTTGGAAGTCATATTTGGTCTTCCCACTCATATGCAGGAGAATTTAATGAAAAATTTCTAAAAATAATTCTAAATAGTCATTAATTATAAAACATTAGTATACCAATATTGCAACTCAAAAAATACTTCTCTTTTTCCAATTTTAAGAGGCTCAATTGTCAAGATTCTTACTTTTTTAGATTTAAACTTACCTTTACCAAATGAAGAAACAGAAATCATTTTATTCATTAATCTAAAAACATCCTGACAAAAATTGAGGTGGTTGTTCCTTGTCTATAGTATTATCCTACGATATTAATGGGGGGTGGATTTTATGGAGGGGGGATACGGGAGACATCATGTGAGGCAATCTTTTGGCGATTTGTGGTTTGATGATGGCCAAGACTTTGGATTGTTACTTCGATCCGAGGGATGTCTTCATCCCTCCTTCAAAGCCGGTGGATGCGCTTGGTGGGATTGGTTTTCCTGTGGATGCATTGAGGAATGATGGAACGAAGCCGGTGATGAACCCTAAGAAGAAATCGGATGAGTTGGCCTCTCAGAATAAGTTTTTCTCGGATTCTTGCCATGAATCGGCCTCTCTCAGCAAACTAATCACCAAAAATGGTTCGATTGCTTTCATTGAAGCGAGCCCAAATATTTTGGAAGAACGGCTGCAGGAATGTCGATTCTCCCTTCTGGCCAGATTGTCGGGAACCCGGAGAGATGTTCCAGTCAGGATTGATGAAGTGCGAGCCCGCCTATCCCAGAGCTGGGGTTTCACTGACTGGAATTTGATCTCAATTGTAAGAGCTACGTTTCACATTGTCTTTCCCTCTAAGGAATTGAAAAATGTGGCCTGGAGTTTTGGACCTATACTGATGAAGCCTGGTTACATCATGGTCCAGTAGTGGGATCCTTTGATGAGCCCTCTTGCTATCAAGAACTCCTGTACCCAGACTTGGATTCGAATCAGGGGGCTAAACTGGTTTTTCTGGCATCCATATGTTCTATGGGAAATTGCATCTACTGTTGGATGTCCCAGTAAGGTTGACAAAGAGAACGAGCATCCTAGGTATGGCCATTTTTTCCGAGTCCTTGTTGAGATTGATTTGGCTAATGTTCTCATTGATACTGTTTTTCTTGTTGCGGGTGAAATTAAGCTAGAGCTCTCCATTCAATATGAATGGATGCCAAACTTTTGTAAATCCTGTTTATGCATTGGTCACATCCATTCATAATGTTGTAGGAGTTTGAAATGCTCCCTCTGTAAATCACTGGGTCACACCTATGATCAGTGCAAGAAGAAGCTTGATAAAGATGACTCCAAGATAAAGGACCCTCCAAAGGCAACCCCATCTTTTGCTGAGGCTGTTCAACATGGATTTCCCAAGTCTGGTGATTTCCAGCATGCCACTATTGATGCCTCTATGGAGAATGATAATTATTTAAGTCTGGACTCATCTGGAATTAAGGTTGGAACTGAGAAAAAGGCATGGGCTGATATTGCAGAGGAGGAAGAGAATATATCAGAGCATGAAGCTATTGTTCAAGATCATGTTAATCATGAACTTGACTATGCTGCAATGGCCTCTATCTCTGGTAAGGGAAAGCAGAAGATTGTAGATAATGGGGGCTTTCAGTTGTTGATGCACAAAATGGCGAGGTCTGGAAAACATTCCCAGAAAAAAGTGCAGATTGAAGATGAGGTAGAAAATCTGCCTCTGGTCCATCAATCTGGAAATTCTCAAGGTGATCCAGGGGTGGCTTGTCCAGCTAAATCTCCTGCTCACAAGGCAGGAAATCTGGAAGCAGAAACGACCCTCGTGAAGTAGGGCATTGAAAATTCCCTTGTCTACTATCCCTTGGATCAAATGTAGAGTAGAGATGCTGATGAGGCAAGGCTGGAAGAAAATAAAGAGGAGCTGCTAATAAAACCCGCTGCCAATTTTTTTTCTATGTTAGAAACTATTTACACCCCTGAGTTTGATTTGCTAAATCTTGAAGGTCTGAGGAATGCAGGTTGTAACAACAGATTCATTCCTGCTACTGAAGAATATGTGGAGGGATCTAAGGAGAAGGGGTTTACTGCTCAGTTTGATGTTCAAATAGTGCAGAACACAGAGGTGCCTCATGTGGATGTATTGCAAGAGAAGGCTCACATTGTAGTGCAGGCTACTAATTTAGTGCAAGGGGATGAACAACATGACCACCCCTCTGTACATCCGAACGATCCTGGACAGGATAGGGATCCCTCTCATGAGGATTCTGATTCGAATAGGATGGAGAATGAAGGCATGCAAAGGGGAAGAGGGTGTCATAACAGGGGAGGATCCAGGGGTCGTGGCTGGCCTAGGAAGAGTTAACCATGTGGTGTGCATTTGTGTTGGTTTATGGTGTAGTTCTATGCATGTAAGCACCCCCTTTATATGTTGTATCTTTAATATCTTTCTTTCAAATAAATTTGGGGTCTGGGTTTAGAACCAATGGCCGAATCTTCCCCGTAGTATTATCCTACCCTTGATTGTTCTTCCAATAGTGATGATCTGTAGACAAGAATCTTTGATTACCCACGAAACTGAAACTACGATGATATTTTAGCCTTTTTGATCATGTATTCATCAGACCAATGGTACATGATATATTTCTCTTCATTACCCACCCAGACATCACTACATAAGTATGGGAAATTATTTATGGTCCATAGAAGGGTATCACACATCTGAAATGTATTCATTGAAGATGAATTGAATGTATGCACACCCAAATACTAAAGTTCATTCAACTCTCTTATTAATGGTTACAAGTAGACATATAAATCAATATCAAGATTAGAAGGTCTATATATCTGTATAATCAAGAAAATGGATGAAGATTTTATACACATCCATGAAGGATGATTATAAAAATAAATAAAAATTAGACACATTCTGTGAGTATAAAGAATATAACCAAATAGATTTAATCCATCATTGGAATTTACTAACTAGACATTACACACCTTAACTACCAAATTAGGATATTTTGCGCCAAATATCCTCCATGATAATCCATATGTCGGATGAACTAACTTTTCATTACCTTTAATTCCATCAACATCATGCTATTTAATATTGGATGATATTTCATTAGACATGAATATATTTTGAATTCATTAGGGTGGATTACCTTATCCTCTCACACATTAAACCCCCTGACCACCTTTCATCATTTCCCAGTGCTTGTGGGATGTGTTTTTTTGTATTTTTTTTTTGAATAAATAATTACATAATGATGATGATGTGAATAGATTTCAATATCAAGAAATCAATGGAATGTTCCACATGAATGTTTTTGGAACCCAATATGGGGTTCCATCTACATCTGCCTTCAATTCAGATGTGCCACATTCTTTATACTCAATACCGTCAGCTATTTACTCCCAAAATAAACTACATAATTTTATATAACCATGTAATTATTTAGTAGAAAATGCAAGCTGCTTAATTTACTTCCATGCCTTGTAATGGTTTGAGGGAATATATACATAATCAATAAGAAAGTCCTTAAAATATAATAATATAATAAATTGAGGTAGTATAAATTCCTGACATTTTCCCCCATTATATAACAACATTATAAATTCTAACTTTTTCATTTTTTGTAAATTCCGGATATACAATAGTTTTGGAGTCATCCAATAAATTTTTCACTCTGTCAAGATCATCATCTTTATTATATTCACCATCTGTATTAATATCATTTCTTTCTTTCATATACATATTATCTCTCTCAGGATGATCACACATGGAAACTCGTCAAATATCAAATTCCCCATACCACTTCTTTCATTTCATTCAAGAAAAATACAATATTGATTCATCTATACATAGAGATAACAGAAAAATTGTCTGTTTGAAATCCAAAATTTCTTATATGAAATTTAACTTCTTCCCCACATAAAAATTTTCTTCCAACCCATTTATATATTAGAAACGTTATATAACTTCCATATGAATAATTATTAAATTAAAAAATCAAAAAAATTCTACCAATTGTTTTGAAACTCAATTGAAATATGATTGGTATGATACATCCCACTTCTATTTATTTTTTAATAAATAAAAAAGATATCTTCCAATCAATAATGCAAACCATAATTAAAAAATTCATTATAGTCAATTTTATTATCAAATTAATAAAATCATATGATTATCTATAAAAATTGAAAATATGATAAATAAAAAATGCTATAAGTGATCAAATATATCTATTTGTATTAGTGGATTCAAAAGTGTAATATTTGGTAATCATATTTAACAATTAAATGGATGGCTTTACTTGGGGCCATATTTGTTGTTTCTTTTAATTATTTTTTTACCATCATTCATAATCACATTATATAAATATAATCTTTATTAATTAATTATTTTCAATATATAATAAATACTAGTAAATTTTGTCAATAATGTAATTTTTTAAAATAAACTATTAAAATATCATGGATTTGGTAAATACTAACCTTAAAACTCTTATAATCCCCTTTTATCATGTGTAACATGTAATACTGTACATAATTACTAATTATTTTGGTCTCAAGAATATTTTATGTTCAATAGTTATACATTAAGATAATTTCTATTCAATAATCCATTGTGAAGAGTCATTAATATCAAATATATTAGAAAAATAATATCAAAGAGAAAATTTTTGAATTTTTTTTATAGTAGATAACGAAACAATATCCTGAAGATGTAGTTAATTGAAGATGAAATGATACTATATTTTTATCCCACCCAAAGATAAATGTTTATTAGATTACACAATTTATAATCAAATAGAATATATCATATAATAAAAAACTAAAAGGGATATATACTATAAAAAATTAAACTATTAGAACATAAAAACATTGTAGTTAAATCTATTTCACATTTTTATTTCAAGTGCCTTAATTTTTATCACTAATTTAAACCCATTTAGTTTCAAAGAAAAAATAAATACCTATAACCTATAAAAGGATAATCAACAAGGTAAACCATAATGGTCAAAATAATGATCCATGTCTACGATAGAGTGAAATATATCCTTATATTTTAACTATATCATCATAATGTAATCATCCATTATCTAGCTAGAATCTGACATACAATCCCTTTTTTAGATACTATAAAGCATAAAAGTGTTTATTTTCATAGACATTAATCTAATGGAGTTATTTTTTAAAGATCCATTATTAGGTCATGAATTCCTCATATAATCACATCCATAACTAAGATGTGAACCAAGTGTCTTATTATGAAGTGACCATATATAGTACCACATTCAATCAAAAAAATTAAATTATTTATAAGCAAAAAAAACAATCTACTAAACTATAACCTTGTATAGTATGGTAGTGAGGTGACTTGGTCTGATTTTTGGAGCTAATATAAATGTTTCACCAATGAGAAGGTGTGGGGTTTTAATAAGTTTATATTTGTATAAACTTTTCATTATAATGTCATTGACCACTATAGAAATATTAAAATCTACTCCAAATTGTTTAAAATTTATCTTTACCCGGATGTAGAAAAAATTAATTGAATAGGAAAAAAATATTATTAAATGCTTTCATCTCCAAGATAGAAATCTAATTATTTTGATTGAAAATTTGTTCCAATAATAGATTATCCAACATAATCCCAATCAGTTATATCATATAATATTCTCTAGATAAGATTAAAAGTATGCATTATATAATCCCACTGGAAGAAAAACATCACGCTTCCTAGATAAAAAATTAAAATAAAACAAGAATTATAAAAATAGTATTATGATTTGAATTATAATAGTTGATAAAGATTGTACTTTTTTATCTACTAAGAAGAAATGAGTAGCATGTTGTCAACTATTCATGATTCCTAGAAAGAGATAATTTCATTATAGCTCAGTATCTATATAATATAACTAAATTGGGAATTATTTAATGACTATAATATCTTAACATCTAAAATTTATGATTATTATATAGTAGATTAACTTATAATCAGATAAATTTTATGATCCATTCCTAGAATATGTATCCTATATCATGTTGTTGGTTCATAAATTTTATTCTCCCTGATCTATTATCTCATAAATAAATTAATTGTAGTTTATTATTCTTAAAGAACATTGATAAAAAACAATACACAAATGGAAACGTCATTAATCAGACACTTAACATACAGATATATATATATATTTATGGAATATAATTTTGAAAAATGAATTCTTCAAATATTGTTGTTATTTATTACAAAATCAACATGGAAAAACATATTAAAATACCTTCTTATTAATAACATCTCTAAAAAATATTAAACATTATTCCCATGAGATAATTGCATATTTATAGGGTACTATTCATCTAGAAAACAGTTTATAATTCAATAAAATATGGTTACCCATTCACATTTATGTGAATCCAAAAATAACATCTCATTTATCCATAAAACAATTTCCCATCACATACATCATGTTCCTATTGAAACAGTATGAATTATGTGACCTTTTCATTTTCAAATTATATCACTCTATTTAGTTGACTACTTCAACCACAAAGAATCAATGGTATGAATAATTCTCATCATAGAATATTCATTAAATTTCTATGTTCTCATAATGATTTCACATAGAATATGATATTCTTTATGAAACTATAAAAACCTAATATATTTTTCACCAAAATAAAAAAAATCGTGTTTTCATGGTATCATATATATATGGACATCCTTTGGTTTATATCTAAAAATAAAACAACGATAACTATTTTTTTTGAAAATCTATACATATCCACTTTAAAATCATTACTCTACATAAAATCATGTTTCCTAAATGAAAATGTGTTAAATATAATAAAAAATCATATACACTAAATCAAATTGTGCAAAATATAACCAATCCTAAGAAAACCAAAATCAATCAAATAACAAATATATAAAACAATTTTAAATGATTCTAATTGAATCAACAAAACTCAAACTAAACTAAAATAAATTAACCATAATAGAAAGAGTATTAGAATCTCACTATCGAAGAAGACCAGAATTAAGAAATACATCCTATAGTATAATGGGATGACCCACCTTGGGGGGTCATTGATTAGAGGGGATTATCGACCTATGGGGGGACTCATGTAGGGTGAGAGAAAATCCACTCGATCTATGGGGTGTGTAACTTAGGAGGTGATGCTCGACTAGAGGAGGAGGTGGTGGTGGGATGCCACACAAACAGGGAAGCAGGAGGGATAGGGATTTTGGGAAACCAAAAGACGATAAGGGGAATTTTTTGAGGGAAATGTGGGGGGAGGTGAAGGGTCTTACAAGGGGGTTGCAGTCGAACTATTGTGGGGCAGCGTTGGTGGGCCTATAATAGTCACCACTATATACCAATGGTTTACTTAAAAATTTTGGTATATATTTTTTATACCCATGTTTTAATCAAGGATGTGGGTATATATGAACCCTAATTAAGCTACATTCATTGTTTACAAAACCATGGGGATAGATTTGTGGGGTTATACCATCTTTCTTAGTAGTGGTGGAGTCCAGTTGCAATGTTTCAAATCATCGTTGTTGTTGATACTTTAATGGGTTAAGGCCCACTACCATTTCAACAAGTTAGTTAGAGACACTAGTTCATCATTCTGGCGGTTCAAGGTGAGTTATGTTTTTTTGTCTCAGTTTATATGATGATCCTTTTAAAATTAATATGTTTTTTGAAAATTAAATGATTTCATTCAAATAGGTTGAATTTGGTAATATTTGGTTTCAAAGGGGTGGGTTTTGGATTATGAATTTTGTAAATTATTTGGTTTTGATAATGATATGACAAGTGAGAACCTTTTTAATTCTTATAAAAAATCTCATATATGTGGTTTTGTATTGAAATTGAATATATTAACTTATTCTATGATGGAGTGGATGCACACACACATAATGATTCATAGAATTACATGTGGTGTATTTGAAATTTATTGTTGGACAAGTAATTTTTGAAATGATTTTTGAGTATAAAATTAACCGGGTAGGTTTTTATTTAATTTTTTTTTGTGAAAAATGTATTTTTGTTTCATAAAAGTGAACTTCGAATAATGTGGTTTTTGAAATATAAATAAATATTGGATTTATAAAAATAATATTTTTTTATTTTTTTGTATTTTTCTGTCTTGTGTGTCTATATCATTGGCATGACATATCCTTTTAGATTGGTTTTGGGTTTATGTTGATTTTTGTTTTGTGTTTATTTTCTTGATTAGAATAATCCACCTAGAAAGGTCCCAAATGTTTCTAAAAAATCATGCCCATTTTCGAGTTGTTCATTTTTTTTCTATCCTTTATAGTGATGGAAGTTTGTTAGAGGTAATGGATTGGATTGAGGATATTGAGTGAGTTCTCAGATTGTTTCAAACTCCTAAATCTATTATATTCCATGTTGTTATGAGATTATCTTAGGGTCCAACCATTGTGGAATGGAAGATGTATTCCCTTACCATGAAGAAAGTTAAGATGATTTGGGAATTGTTTAGGTCCATTTTTTGTCTGATGGTTTTTACATAAGAAGGTAAAGAATAAGAAAAAGGAAGATCTTATGAGTGTTTAAAAAGGCAAGTGGGTGGTGAAGGCTTATATTGAAAATTTGAAGGAGATAGTTTACATATCACTAGAGGTAGTGTTGTAGGATATGGTCAAGGCATCTCTTTTCATTAGGGGTCTGCATACAGTTGAAAGAGAAAGTAGTTATAGAAAAAATCCATCATTGTGTCAGTTGGTTTATCTTGAGTCATTTTGTTGGAAGCATCTCCTCAATAAAAAGTTTCCATTATAGGACATCAGTGTCTGATAGTGAGTCAAGAAAGGTTTCAGTTTTTAGGGATCCATCCATAGGCTTCTAAGTGATGTCCACGAGTAGTCAGTAATTTCCTGGATTAAAAATAACCTTTCCATATATTTATTTCATGTGTTGGGGTTGAGATGTTTGAAGTTTCCTTTTCGTGGTTTAAACATTGTTTGTAAGTTAATATTTCAATGTCAATGATTAATGGACATGTTTTATAGTAATCTCCATAGAATTGGTTGTTTCTGAACCTGGATCTTTCAATTGGATGTTCTTCATGGAATTTTCATAGTCTTTTAGTGGGTATGTCATGGTTTTAGTTTTGTTTTCCTAAGGATTCTTGATTTCATAGGAATTGACTTTTTTTAGTTTCTTTTCGCTATTTGAATTTCAGTTCTTTTCATGGGTTTATTCCCTCGTGTTTGGGGTTTTGTCTGGAATTGAAATTTTTCTAATCAGATGGTGTTGTTGTTTACCTGGTGTGGTGGAGGTTGATAATGTTTGTGTTGGGCGATCCCAGTCATGGTGACATTGTTTCTTAGCTATTATGGAGAAGTTTTATTACTTCTTGGTGTCCTTATTTTCCGTGTTTCCTAATAGTGTGTTTTCTATTTATGTTTTTGTAGTGTTTTTTGTTTTAATTTTTTCATTCTACTTGATTTCATGTGGTGGGGGGAACTGTCTCATGTTATACCTCCGTTTAAGCACTTTTTTTCATCTCGATTGGTTGGGTGTGACTTGTGGAGTAAAAATGCCCCACTTAGTTTTTTGTTTCATTCAGTTTTGTTGAGGTATAAAATCATGATTTGGTTACCTTTTTCTAGGATGGATTAATGGGTGAATATGTGTCTATGGTGGGGATAATTTCCATACCCTACACATGAAAAATAATTAATTTTATTTTTTTGTGATCATATATTTTTTAAGAGGTGGTTTGGATTGAGTTCCCAGTTTAAAATTTTGAGTTTTTCAGTTTTTAGGTGAATTTATTTCCTTTTCACATCATTGGAATGCAGTTTGACTAACTATGCATCCCAACCTATGTAATTGTGTGGTAGGTACGGGATGTGGGATAGAATTTACTACACAGTTTGCACTTGATATGTCAAACTGTGGGTGTTAGTCAGGTGTTCATTCTCTTCTGTGACAGTAGCTATCATACAGTTGGGACTTAGTTTGGTAAACAGTGTGTCTCAATGAGGTGACTTGCTCAATCATTAAAAATATAAATTTACCTCTTTTCTTTTACACACTTTGCATCCCATTTTGGGTTTCTCATTACACCTCAATCCTAGGCACACTAGGGTATCCATGGAGACAATCATTCTTTACTCAAAATAGTATGTGGATTCTTCTCCATCAAATATAACTTAAAATCCTTGGATTTTTTGTCAATTTGATCATCTCTATCCCTTACTATCATGGTTATGGGTTCTCCATTGGTGCGGTTGTTGTCTAGAAAATTCTATATATTAAATATGATATGTTATGTCATGTTTCATTGGGTTTAGGAAAATCAGATAATTCATTGAGGTGTTCTCTTCCTTCTCCGTGACTTTTATCATATCCACACCCCAAAGATGTTGGTGTTTCCAATATTTTGCTTTCTATCAAATTATATTGATTGTTATGGGGTTATAAATAATATATAACTATGTTTTGAATGATTTTCGTATGTTTTAAATTTTTGGTATTATTTTTTCAGGTTTTCAAAAATATTTTCTTGAGGTTTTTAAAAGATTTCACAAATTATAATACATAGTATGCACACCAGGTATGTATTAAAATGTCAATTTTTACTTTTAAATGAAATTTCATGTTTTGAGATGATTTTAACCATTTTATATTATGATATCATCATTTTACTCTGAACTTATCATTGTGTTCGTTATTTTTGGTGATTTTTATGGTTTGGATCTTATGCATTTCTTGTTGTGTTGGAGGCAGAGTATGTGTTTTTACTCAAAAATGGTTTGGTGGAAAACTTATTCTATTACACAATTGGAGGTTAGAACATCCATTGGTTCCTATAGAGCACAGAAGGATGGGAACACCAATGATGATGTCTTTGTTTAATATTAAACCCATTATTCAAACCATGTGTATCTCTCATTTATATTCATGGTTTTTAACTAATCTCATTTAATTTTCAAATGAAATAATGGGATTTTAAATGGGTGTTCGAAGAATATTTCATGGTTTTTACTTTGGAAGATGTTTGGTTTTTCATGTGGTGTGAAAGCCTATTGTTAATATCTAACTACATTCTGTGTTTTCATCTTGGTTTTGGAAATAATTTTCGAAATGATTCTACAATTAGTATAAAGGACCATTTGGAATTGTTCTCATGAATGGGTTTTTTTATATTGATTTTTAAAATGGACGAGAAATGGTTTGGAATTGTATTTTGAATGAACATGGTGCAATTCCTCGATGAAACATTATGATGTTTTGTAAATGGATGTTTTTTTTGAAATACAAGTGCTCGATTGGAACTTTGCAATGTTTTGATAAATGTTTTGAAGTTAGATTGTTTTAGAAGACTGATTGTAACTTGTTAATGTTCTTTTTTCATGATTTACCACCATATAGAATATTTCCCAATATGGGTTATCATATAGGATGTGTTAGTTTTTAGGGAAAGAAAGTTTGGTGATAGAAAATAAGGTGAGTTATGCCTGTGAATGCCTCATACTTACACAATATTCTATTATCATGGGTTTACATGGAATCTTTTAGATGGTTAAGGTATGGTTTCTTATAAACCTTGATTAAATGGGTGGAAACCACCTTTATGGTATAGGGTTTGGTGGGATATGGCACTCAATTGGAATTTTTTTAGTACCCATTTCGTTATAGACTATAGAGTTGCACCATACAACGGTAGGTGAGTCCAAATCGATCACATCTAGTGATCTCTCTAGGGATGTTTAGGATATTCACAAGGATACTAGTTGTATTGGCATGTTTAACTTTTACTATATTTTGCTTCTTGTTTATTCGCCATGTTTATGTTTCAGAATAGCATGGTATCCTTTGTTTGAGTTTTGGATTGGATTTTTATTATAAAATTGTAATAATTTTAAAACTAGTGTTTTTTTTTGTAATGTTTCAAGAGGGAAAATACATTTTGTTTATTAAAAATATAAGAAAATATTTTATATATTTATTTAAAACTGGTGTTATTGGAATATTTTTTGGAAATAAAACATATGAATTAATTGTTGGTTTCCTACTGAGTTACGAATATCACACCCTACTTTTACCATTCGATGTCATTGTACACAAGGTTTTTTGTAGGTTCAAACTTCTATTTTGAGTTCTTGTCATTGGAATAGTTTGGTTTTCTGGTTGGGGGAGACTAAGAGGTCACATGGAGATATGGTTCTCTTGTTATGTTTTAGATTAGTATTTAGTTTATCTTTCTCATCTATTTTAGTTGAACTAATTTTTTATATTTATCTGAGATTATATATTGTTAGTTTTTCCAATTATTCAATTATTTTATTTTTATCTTCATTTATTGGGAAAAAAATGTTCCCCTCAGTGTTTACATTGATATACAGAAATAGTATTAAGCCATGCAGATCGGGAATTCCCTTCCAAACATGTCTTTGACCGGGTTCGATGATAGGTTGGATACCATCACAGCTTTATTTATAACAGATAGTATCAATGAACATTGAACCAATTAAGGATTTTTTTTAAAAACATTGGTCTACGTAATTATTCATTATGTCTAAAACATATCATAATTAAGGATTATATCCAAAAAATATTTGTAATAAGGAATCATGAATGTTTTCCTAAAGTTTTTATAGTAATTCAGATTATTACCATGATTTAAGAGAATGTATGCTGAGGGTATTCTCATGTGGGGAATATGATAATCAAAAGAGACATTGTGATACGGGGATCAATGTTAACATTGTTTTTACCTTATTTCTATTTTTTTCATCTTTCTAAAGGGTTATCAGAAAAACCACTTTTGTAATGATTATTTTAATATTTGGATGATGTATTTATGTACAAAGTTGGTATTGAAAACGTTGGATAAAGGGATATTTAGATATTACCCTTATTTCAAGGATGTCCATAAAATATAATTTTGAAATTATATTACTGTGGTTTTAGAAAAGTGAATCATGCATGTCAGGTGACAAGCAATAATTTATGAAAAAGAAGTGTGTCTCAAACCACGGACCAAAGGATTATAAGGGTTTCACTCCTACCACTGGCCTATGCGATGTCTGGGTTATTTGAAAATTATTTTTGATGAATAAATATTTATGATGAAATTGTAATTTTTATTTTTGTTTATAGATTAATGTATTATCTATATTTATTATTAATAATATGTAGATAAAAATAGTTTTTCTTCTATTTTTAGGGGCCTTGAGATCTGCTAAAAGTGTATTTTAGTGTTTTATCCATCAAAGTCATTTTTTGGACATCCATTTAATGAAGTAATGGAAGAATTGGAAAAATATAAAATCACCACCAAAGAATGAAATTTTTTTATAAAAATATTTCAAGTATGTGTATTTTGTTATATTATTGATTAATAAAATAATTTCTCAATGATAGGATAATGATTAAAAAATGTGTTTCCTTAATATCTGAAATTTTTTTGAACTCAAATTATTTCAAATCATCAAATATTTATGACTTTGACACCCTCAACATCTCTTTGACCATTTAATTTTTTTATTGATAACCTAAATCAATACCTATAAATATTTACACTTTTACACCATGGAAAATATTAAATCTCAACATATGTTCTAATATGTTGAATCCTAGTTATATGTTACCTTGTGTAACCATTATAGTTCCAACATTCCCTTTTTAGAGAATTTTTTTGTATTCATTTTTATGATATTGGATTCTATTAATGAAACATTCACTTATTAAACCATTGATATACTAGATGATTTTTGAGGGAAGAATTTATTTTAAGGGTATAGAATGAAACACCATTAGATTTTTTTATTTTTTTGAAATAATTTTATCTTTTGGATTTTTAGTATATCACGTAACACCGAAATTAGTTTTTTATATATTAAAAAAATAGTTTTATATTTCTTTATTTGTGAGAAAAAAAGTATATCATGTACTACAAGGAACAGAAATTTTATATTTCTCTATATAGAACATCGAGATTTGCTTTTTTTACACGCAACAATGAATCCCCTCGATGGTTTGTATAACATGAAAGTTCGAGTTTTACTGAACTCTAATATATTGTTCAAAAATTATTATTTAAAATAATAAGATATAACCTAACTATTAAGTTAGTATTTATGAATATAATTCCATAAATTTTGATTAGATATGGTTTTTACAAATATAATATGAATTCATATGTTACTAATTAGTTAGAAATTAAAATATAATAACCAATTGAATATAAATGATATATTTTAATTTTCATTGCACCAAAATGTGTTTTATCTGAATAATTTAAATTAATTACATTTAATGAATGATATTAATGTAATATATATTTTATATATTAAATAAAATGTTTTTTATATTAATCTAATAGATTTTATAGACATAAGCTAACAACAAACCGAATTTTATGCATAAGATTAAATATTTTTATAAATATGGTTTTACAACTATTTAATGAAGAACATAGTTTATAGGATCTAAATATGAATGTAGTTGCTCAAATACAATAGGGGTGAATTTTATGTTTAAAAAATTCATTTTCAACTATAAAAAAACTATATTTAACAATGTTAAACAAGGATAATTCACAAGAATTATTTTAGTTCTTCAAACATTCAATGTTCTTGAAATTTGGTTCCAGAAATTAAACATAAGAAAAGATTATAATGAAAACATTCAACCTTTATGTGTATATAATCGCACATATTAGTGTATAAAAAAGTACATGAAATTATAAGAAGGTTATATTTTTATTCTTTATCAAAATGAAATAGAAACAAACTTGGTACAAAACATGTAACAAGTATGAAATATTTTAACCCAAATAGAAAGGTATCCAAAAACCGTGCAAAAGGTCCCTTGAATTATAATTTCAAGAACTTTTGTCTTACCCACACCAGGGTAAGCCCTCGATAGGAATATCGGAATCTGTCTTGCTATCCCTGCAAGCCCTGGAACTTTAAAGTAGTCGGAACCTATGTCTTCCTATCAACAGAAGACATTGACCTTTAAGTTAGTCAGCACCACTACCTTCTTATCACAGGAAGTCCTCGATTGTACACAGCTACAATCAAAGTTGCATGAAGTAATATGAACATGATTTTTAGTGTGAAAATTTCATGAGAGTCTCACTCCTTATAAATTAATCCATAACCATGAAATCACTAGATAATTCTCAGTGTTGTTGTCTCTTTTTGAGCTCGTTCAAATGAGATCCTATATATAGGTACTACTCTAATGGTCGGCTCTGTCCTCCAACGATCATATTTTTCCTTGAATTTTATAGGGACTTGTACATGTGTCACTCAAACAATTGTTAGTTAGAAACAGAATGTACGACATCATTTCATAACACTAACATTTGTACGAAAAATATGGTTTCTTAACCAAATCTAATTTTTCCGCGCCAAAAAAATAATGTTAAGAATCTAACCAAGTAAAAATTCTGAGACTATAACTCATGTATATTCCGATTCATTATATCAAAGAATTTGGAAGATGAATTCTATTGATTTATGAGTCGGAATTCCAATAAATTCGGAGTCAGAGTTCTAAGGAATTCATAGTCTGGATTCTGAGGAATTTAGAGTCTAAATTCGGTGGAATTCAATGTCTGAATTCTAAACAATTCAGTGTCTCTATTATGAGGAATTTAGATTATGAATTATGATGAATTTAGAGTCTAAATCCCAAGGAATTCAGAGTCTGGATTCTAAGGAATTTGGATTCTGAATTTCAGAGAATTAGGAGTCTCAATTTCAGAGAATCTGAAGTCTTAATTCTATGAAATTCGGAGACTGGATTTTGAGGAATTCGAGGTCTGAATTCTGAGGAATTTGGGGTCTGAATATCAGAGAATTTGGAGTCTAAATTTTAGAGGATTCAAATTCTGAAAATAGAATACTCTATAATCAAGAATTTATTAGATTCCTAGGTTTTATATATGAAATCAATTTTTAGATTTAGAAATAAAATGAGATAAATTTAGAGAAATTATAAAATGAACAATGAAAGAAAATGTAAGAATAAAATTTACATATGGAAGGAAACTTTTATTTATTAAGATAATTATTATGAAAATTTTAATTCTCCATAAGATAAAGTGTTTGTGATTTTCAAAACATAGAGGAATGGAAAACTCAAAAGGAAACCTTATTGACTCAACAATCTCCCCCTTTTTGGAATTCATAGAAATCCTCATGAAAAGAAATATAAAAACATAGAAGCTTTATTTATGGACATGAAAAAATAAAAAACATAACTCCTTATACTTATAAATCATGTTGAATGTGTCTAAATCCCCCTTAGGTTTTGAAATCCCTAAGGATAAAATTCTTGACTTCCAGAAATATATTTTTCTTTTTATTGAATAAGAATATCTTATTTGATGGAACCCCCACATAGATAGTCTCCCCTTTACTTAGAAAAATCACTTATTTTAATAGTTTTATTTGTAATATTCATTTCTCCCCCTTTGTGATTTTAAAAAAGGAATAAAGAGAATGGAAAAAAAAATATGGTGCCTAAACAATTAGTACTATAAAACCAAACGCATGATGAACAACCAAAATTTCATTGTGATGGGAAAATTTATTCAAAGAAGGAAATACAATAAAAAGATCAGACTGGGGAAAAATTATCCTTCTTTATCCTTTGGAATTTACTTTTTTATAATGGCTTTTAGCTTCTTTATCTCCTTGTGATCTTCTTCCACATGCTTGAGAAGCTGATTCTGATCTTCATTTTTCTTCTCTATGGATTTGATCTTTTATTCCTGAGCCTTGAGAATATCTTTATATGCCTTCAAAAGATATTATTTCCTTGCAAGCATTTCTTCAAACACTATTATAAGATCCCTTTCCCTCTTCCAATTCATGTACACTTAATTAAGCTTCTCATTCAGATCCTTGACTTATTACTTCTGATTTGTTTTTTTGTGAATTTGCTTTTCCTCAAAGATCTTAATAAGATCATTAAACATCTCATCATTGTTTTCAAAATCATCCTTCACATATTCTTGAAAATTTTCAAGGATTATCTTATCTTTGATTGTTTTATATTAGCATTTTGTGATTTCCATTAATGATCTTTTGTGGGATTCATATTCAATGTAGAATGTTTTGAAATCGGCCTCAAGCCTGACAGACGTATCCCTAAGCATGGTGACTGAATCTAATTTCTGATTAAATGAGAGTTGAAGCTTCTCAATCCTTGAGTCTATAATTAGAAATAATGTAATAGTAGTAATGATTTTTTCAAAGATTTATCTATGAAATCATGTTCAAGAGAGAAGGATTCTAAATCAGACTATTTGGTTTGTGAGGATTATTTTTCTATCTCTCCAGTTTACCTTTTTGAAGAACCAATAACATATTTATTTTTCACTACTGATTTTCTAGGTGTATCAACCAACCCCTATTTTATATTATTATTTCTTGGAATTATCTCTTCTACATTGGGAGATTCATGTACACTGTCTGATAATTGAACAATCTTTTCTTCCTCAAGATTTTCTTTCTCGGCACCTGCCACAAGATTCTCTAGCTAAAGAAATTCAAGGATGCTACATTCTTCTACAAATAGTTTATTCACTTCTTCCAAAATCTTTTGTCCTTTTCCTGGGGTAGTAATGTTTGATGATTCTACTTCAGATGTTCGAATTGATAGTTTCTCTGAAGGACTCTCCTTATCATTGTATTCCTCTACTTGTCTAATCATGTCATCGGTATAACCACTTCTTTCTTCTTCTTTTCTTCAACTTGTTCCACACGAACTATTTCTTCTTATTATTATAGTTCCATAATAACTATTTTCTTTCATGGATTCATAATAAGTGATTCATAGAAAAAGGATTCTAGTACCTGAATTTTTTCAGAAGATTTCTTTGTAGCCTTTAGAGGGGATTGAACTATCTCAGTTTCAGGAATCTTCTTCCTCTACTTCTTTTATTTTTTCTTGTTTGTCTAGATCCCTAACAGCCTTTAACTTCAATTATTTAGAATCCATAAGGTCCAATACAAAACTATGATCATCATCCTTCTTATTATTCTTATCTTCTCTTCACATGGCAACCAATTCATCAAGATAATTATTATTGTTCTCAGTCTTATGTGGTACTGATTGAGTTTCCTTAGTCACAGGAGTTTTTTTTCTCTACGAGTTTATTTTCCTTACTCTTATTTCCACCATTCATGGATGTTTTATCCCCTTTCAGTTTCTTCGATAGTGATTTGATTTTTTATTTAGACAACTCATTGAATTCTCATGATTTACAAGAAAACCAACCTCTATTCTCTTTAGAGTATCATCACTCAACAACATTACGTTGATATTCTGTGGCATTGAACTATAGTGAATTTTATACGATTCTATAAAAGAACTATTATATTTGAGATAATAACCAAATACATGATGATTTTAGATTTCAGAGTTCCATTTTTTATTTTCTCAATTGTAAGTAAAACATACATCACCAAATTATACTTTCTGAAATTCACTAGAAAGTCCAAGGCATAAATATATCTCTCTTTCAACGTATCCTTGTCACCTTTTCTCAGAATAAGAAATGCTTTAATGTATAACTAAAGAATCTGAAAGTTTGTAGAGAGATGAGGAATTTTTGGAGTCTTTATCCCTTTCAATCCATGGAAGTCTAAAGCCTTTTCTTTATCAAATGATCCTAAAACATTTGGTAACTTGTGGGTGAAAAATTCTTATTCACCCTCATATGAAATTCCAACGATATTGGCAGCCTTACTGAAGAAAGGGGAGTAGGTCTTTTCATAGCTCTTGAAGGAAACTTTTTCTCCCCCTCCTTCATTGAAGAAACATAATGATTCATTGAATTAAATGAACATCTTTGGATAAACCAGATAATGTTACTTCAGTTTAGATACACATAATCTCTCCTAGCCATTCATCTTGATATTCCTTGAAATAATAGAATCATACAATGAAAATAAAATTGGATTGACTATCCACTCTCTGTATATATAACATTTAGAGACTACCTTTACTGATGACATTTCATTCTGAGGAGAATCTTGCACCAACATTCATAATTGAGGGAAACATAATGATTTGGAGTGACCTTGAGTAGAGGATCAGAACATTATTACACCAATGTTTTGATGAAAATTGTGGAACAACTATCGAAGGTCCTTATATAGGTTATTGAGGTGACATTTCATCTTCCATGATTGACTCAATGGTTGAAATACTCTTGATCAGATCAAACGGTTGAGATGATATCCAATGAATAAATTTCGTAGGTTCCAATATTTGTTTTTGTTTTTAAGATATAAATACGGATGTAAGGAAGAGTGAATCTGAGAAATTTTCAATAAAATGAAAATACCAACATGTAAAAAGATGATTATGAACATTTAAGAAAGGAAACATTCCATCTGGTTTGCTATAAAATTTATCTGTAATGAGGACCTTCTTCTTGGAGAACTTTAGACATCAAATTTTAAATTAAAAATCAGGTTAAGAAAAATTTGATTACAAAAAAAATTACAAAAATTTTTATTACAAAAAATTTGATAACAAAAATTTGATTAAGAAAAATTTTGATTATGAAAATTTTGATTACAAAAAATTTTATTACGAAAATTTTGATTATGAAAAATTTTAAGAAAGGAACTTTTTTAAAAGGAGGAAAAAACTTTTAATAACAAGAAATTGTAATCCTCCTATGAAAAGGGGTTTATTACTATAAGGAGATTAGTTTCCAGAAGAATTTGATATGGAATATTAACTTATAGTTATTATTCCTAAGTTGTGTTAAATGTATTCAAATCTATCATAGGGTAATTATTTTGTGGAAATATAATCAAGTTGATCAACTTTTCCGATAAATTGATCAAAAATATCTCCATTTTATATGTGTTCCCTAAGAAAGTGATGCCTAATTTCTTTGTGTTTTTCATGAGAGTGATGTGTAGGGTTTTTACATAAGGCAATGGCACTAGTATTATCACACAATATTTGTTTTTTGGTAAAACTCATACCACAGTTTGTGAGTGTGTGTTGCATCCACAATACTTGGGCACAACAAATTCGAGCTGCTACATATTCAGCTTCAGCTTCAATAGTAGAATATGGATATATTCAATCTATATAATGGAGCGTAGGTTTCATTATATTATATGACTTCTAGTAGATTATATCTTATAGAAACAAATATATCCTTATTTATTACAATGATTCCATTTTCACAACACTTATTTATGAAGACCCATTTTAATCCAATAATAGAAGTTTCCTCAGGTCATTCTACCAATGTCTATACTTTATTCTTTTTTAATTTATTTAACTCATCCTGAATGGTTTTAATCCTGTTATCATCACTTAAAGCAACATCAGTGCTTTTTGGTTCTAATTGGGAAAGGAATGATAGATGTTATACTTTATTTCTTAATGAACTTATAGTCTATAGAGGTTGATATACATCTCTAATGATACTATGACTCGGATGATTCATAAGAAACAATTGATTTGGGTTTTGTAAAACATGTTTATCAATATATGGTAGGAAATATTCTAGGGTAAATGCTTATAAAAAATTATTAGACATTTTTCTTATCAGAAGGATATTCTGTCAAGGGTTGATAATCATTTTTTTGAAAACACATATGAGGATGTTGGTTGGGGTTGCTTAAAAACAAAAGGATTAGTTTTATCTAGTTTAACATGTACAGTTTCTTCAATAGTACAAGTATTTTTATTAAATATTCTATAATACATAGAATTTGTCGAGTATTCTAGGAAAATTATTTCATTAGATTTGGGTGCTAATTTATGTAAAATATATTTAGTATTTAGACTGAATAGTTTAAAACCAAATACCTTGAAGTAGGAAAGTCTAGTTTTTCTACCATTACACAATTCATAAGGGGTTTTGATAAGAAAAGGTCCAATTAAAACTCGATTTATTGTATAACAATTAGTGTTTACATCTTCTTCCCAAAAATGTTTAGCTAGAGAATATTCACTCAACATGGTCTTGGTTATCCCTTAAAGAATTTTATTTCTTCCTTCAACATCACCATTCTATTGAGGAGTTCTTAGTGAAAAAAAAGTTATGAGAAATTCTTTTTTTACTACAAAAAGATTCAAAATCATAATTTTGTAATTCTCTTCCATGATCACTATGAATAGTTATCAATGGAAGGGTTTTCACATTTTTAACTTTGTCTCTAAAAATTTTGAAATAAAAAAAAATGCTTCAGATTTCTTTTCTAGAAAATAGAACCACATAAATCTAGATTAATCATTAACCAAGATATGTACATAATATTTACCTCCAATGCATTCAGTTTGTGTTGGACCGAAAATATCTATATGCACCAACTATAATTCATTAGTATTTGAGACATCATAAATTGGTTTAAAATTGGATTTATGTTGCTTTCCATAATGTGAAGTATTAAAAAAATTTGATGAATCCAATAAAAACTTCTATCGATACTTAAAAATTCTTTTCACAGAGAGTTTACAAAGGTTCCTAAGGTTATAGTGTCCTAACTTTCTATTCCATAACCAATATTGTTCTTCTATTGCACTAAGTCAAGATAGATCTTGGCTCCAAAGGTATTATATATTTAGTCTGTATACATTTTCTTGCCTATGGGATGAAATAATAAACTCTTCCTTGGAATTATGGACTAAGCACTTATCATTCCAAAAATTCATAAGGTAAACTTCATCACAAATTTGAATTATTCTAATGATATTTTTCTTAAGACTCTTAACAAATAAAACATTTGAAATTGAAGTTTTTTCAAGATGAACAATGTTACCTATACAAATAATTTATCCATGAGCATTATCTTTGAATGTAACTTTTCCTCCTTTCACCTTGATAATCTTTTCAAAGAAGCATTTGTTACCAATCATATTTCGGGAACATATACTATCCATTTACCACATATTTATGTTATTAATGTCTTTATTTTTCTAAAAATAAGAGTGTTAGACATTCAAAATCCAAATTATTTGGATTTGGAAATTTCAAAAAGAAAGATTTTTGGAATCCACATTTTTTTAGAAAAATAAGCTTTATGAGAACCTAATGACTGAGTTTTATTTAATGATCTATTTTTACCCAATGTCCACCAAACTAAAATTTAGTATATAATGGAGCTTTGTGAAGAAGAAAATAGTTATTACTAGAAATTGGATTAGAATGAGTATATTCAAATCCAAAACTATTTCATAGAGGTTGAATTTGGGAATACATATTGTCAATGTTTTCCATACTAGTGGAAAAGTTTGAAAACACTTCCTCAAGGCAAATAATTATTAATTTAGTTTAATAACCATTTTATTATCCTCAAAAACATTAGTTCTAAAACTGGAGTTAGTCTCTAAAATATTTTTCTTATAAATTACATTTTCGAGATCCTTAGACAGATTATCCTTCTCAATATTAACTTCCACCAAGTTTTTGGATATAAATTTAAAATAAAAAAGTTTCTTATCAAGGTCTTTAGAAATATCTGATACATCTTTAGATAAAATAAAAATTCTAGAATTTTCCTTATCAATATTTTTCTAGAGTTCAGAAGTTGCATTCTCAATAAGTTTAGCAAACCAAGATACATATTCATACATAGATAATATATTGTCTCAATCCAAAGAATATTCTTCATAAGCATACTTATAGTATTTATCATTAGTATAATTGACATCCTAGGATACATTAGTGATAGATTTAGCGTTGAGTACCTTGTCAATTAGAAAATGATTTTCATTGGGTATTCTGGCTAGTAGACCAAGATTCTTCTGATCAGAAGATTCATACTATGAGGATTCATCAAAAGAGTCACCACCACTAGCACCCCAGGTGAAATTGTCTTTCAAAACATTATTATATTTATCCATTTAATACTTCTTTATATTCCTCTCAGAATGGTTTTCCTTTATATCATTTTTGTTAATCATTGGACAATCCAGCCTGATATGCCATGCTCTTTTGCATTCATAGAAAGTGACTCTTGAGTCTTTCTAGTATTTTATTTCATTCTTCTTATATCTATACTAAATGTCTTTCTTTACAAATATATTTTTCATAC
This sequence comes from Viscum album, assembly GCA_963277665.1. NCBI lineage: Eukaryota > Viridiplantae > Streptophyta > Magnoliopsida > Santalales > Viscaceae > Viscum > Viscum album. The sequence continues at coordinate 1,452,975,175 of OY728129.1, read as the reverse complement.
TTTGAGAAATATTATCTTTTTTATTCTCACTATGTTATCTTTCAATAGATTAAGATAATATAGTGACCTTCATAGATTTAGATCTTGTAACTCTTTTCAGAGTCTTGGGTTTAGTAATAGTAAAGTTTACACATCCATTACCATTTTACATCTTATTCATATCAATATCCCATTTAATTATTTTCTCATATTGAGTAGGAGTTTCAAAAATCTAATCGAGGGTAATTTGAGATCAATTACAATTATAATCAATATATGTTCTCTTAGATTCCAACTAATTATGCATGATATCAATAATATTTCCTACAAGTGCCTCATCTTCTAAACCATACTCACCACTTGATTGTAGACTGTTAAAAATTTTCATAAACCATTGGTGTACATTGCATAATGTCTCTCCATAAGGAAATATAAATCCATGATATTCTTCTATAAGCATAGCTCTTCTAGTTTCTATAACTTTGGATGTACCAAAATGAGTATCCTCCAATTTCATCTAGATACAGTTAGCAGCTTCACATGAATAAATATTAATATATATATTCATTGTCATGGAACACAACAAATTATTGTGTACCTTGTAGTTTAGTTGATAATATAACTTTCATTGATTGGTGAATGTTCTAACTTCCTTATTAGCAATCGTTCAATCTCTAGTAAGTATAAAAATGTTTTCACACCAGTATTAATAAAAAAAGTTTTCATATGATATCTCTAATATTCATAATCATTCTCATCAAATATTTGTGGTCTGGTAGGATTTGGATTATCAATTAAACCAACATTCATTCCTATCGTATTAATGAAAATATCATTCCACAAAACTTTATAATTGTAAATGTTTTTAAATAAAAATAAAAATCCTTAAGCAAGGAAAATATATAGAACAATTAAAACTTTAGAAATAAAACATATATGTGAATATAAGTATTTTAGATACATGCTCTGATACCAATTGTAGAATAAAAATATGAGCGGAGATGCTAAAATACTAGAGGGGAGTTTATTGTGCATTTAAAATAATTCATTTTTCACCCTATGGAAAACTATGTTTAACAAAGTTTAACAAGGTAAATTCACAAGACTTATTTTAGTTCTACAAACATTCTAGGTTCTGGAATTTTGGTTCTAGAAATGAAACATAAGAAGATGTTATAAGGGAAGGATTATACCGTAAAGTGTACAGAATCTTACTTATCAGAGTATACAAAAGTTCAGAAAAGTATAAGAAGGTTATACTTTCATTCATTATCAAAATGAAGTGAAAAAAACAGGAAAAAGGTATCAAGTATATAATCTTTTTACCCAAAGAGAAGGGTATCCAACAACCTTGGATAAATGTCCCTTGAATTATAATTTCAAAAAATCCTATCTTACCCACACCATGGTAAGACCGTGATAGGAGTATCGAAATCAGTCATGATATCCCTACAAGCCCTCGATATTTAAGGTAGTTTGCGTCTCTGCCTTCTGATCAATCAATGTCCTCGAACATTTAGGTAGTCAAGACCTCTATTTTCCTATCCCTGTAAGTCCTCGATTGTACACAGCAACAATCAGAGTTTCATGAAGAAATCTAAACAAGTTGTTCAGTACACAAAAGGTGTGATAGTATCTCTCTCTAGAAATCACATTTGCAGTATGAAATATCTAGATAATTATCAGGGTTGTTGTCTTTTTTGAGCTCATTCAAATGAGATCCTATTTATAGGAACTTCTCCAACAGTCGGCTCCCTCCTCCAACAGTCATATTTTTCATTGAATTTTTAAGCGACATGTACACGTGTCACTCAAACAACATTTAGTTATAAAAATAATGGATGACATAATTTCATAACTATAAAAAGTTTAATAAAAATTAGGTTGCTTAACAAAATTGAATTTCTCAAAGTCTAATTAAAAATAATTTTTTTAATCTCACCAAATAAAAATTCAGAGTTTATAACTCATGGATATTCATATTTTGTTTTTCAAATAATATGGAACCTGAAATATATAGATTTTGGAGCTTGAATTCAAATGAATTAAGAGTCTGAATTATAAGGAATTCGGAGTCTGAATTATAGGTATTCTGTAACAGAATTATGTTGAATTTGGACTCTAAATTTGGATGAATTCAAATTCTATATTCTGTGGAATTTAGAGTCTGAATTCTGAGGAATTCTAAGTCTGAATTTTGAGGAGTTCAGTGTTTTAATTTTGAGGAATTCAAATTCTTAATTCTAAGGAATTCCGAGTCTGGATTTTGAGAAATTATGAGTCTAAATATCATAGAATTTGGTGTCTTAATTTTGAGAAATTATAAGTCTGACTTTTTTATAAATTCTTAGTATTCATTCTGAAGAATTCGGAGACAAAATTTCAGAGAATTTGGTGTCTAAATTTCAGAAAATTCGGAATCTAAAAACAGAATACTCTATAACCAGGGATTTATAGTATTCTGAGGTTTTTGATATGAAATAAATTTTTATATTTAAAAATAAAATGAGTTAGATTTAGAGAAAATATAAAATTAAGACTGAAAACATAGGTAATGATAAAATTTCCATGGGGAGGAAACTTTTTATTATTAAGATAATTCTTAGTGAAAATATAATTTTCCTTAAGATTAAGTGTTTGTGACTTTTAAAATGTTGAGTAATGGAAAATTCATAAGAAAACTTTATAGACTCAACAGAATTTAAATGAATTTTATTTCACTTATATAGATTTAATATTTAAAATATATATTTATATTGGAAATAGAAAAATAAAAATAGTCTACGATTAATTTTTGGTGTCTTTATATATGGTTTCAATATTTAATAAATAATTAAATATACATATTTTCAATTGAATTTTTTTTGATTGCATTAATTTATGGTTTTAAATAAAATTTTAAATTGGTGTTAAAGATTAATGAGCTCAAATGATTATCAATTAATCCAATTTATGTCCATGGAATAAATTTCACTTTAAAATTTAATATAATAATATAGTAAACTTGAGAACATTTTTTCTTTGAAAAAAACATTGTAGACCCGAAAACAGGATGAAATTTAAAATACACTCTTCCAATTCTATGAATGGAAATTTGAAAAATGGATTCCTTATTTAGAATCAAAAAAATTTATAGTTTATAAAATGTAAAAACTAGTTTTTTAACAAAAATATTAGTTATTGTCAATAAAATTAATTATACCAATTAATGGAAAATGAATAATAATAAGGGAAATGACAAAAACTTAAGGGTCAAAATGACATACTCACTTGTCCAAAAAAATTGTTTTTCTCATTTTAGGTCATTAAACATCCATTATAAAGTGTTTTTGGTTTTTATGAAATTTTTTAGTTAGAAACATGGTTACACTTAACATGTTTTTAAAATTACCAAGTGATTCATTTTCCTCTCTTATAAAAGGAAACCACCTCTCTCCTTAATCACACCTATTAAACCACCTATTTTCAACTATTACTATCCAAATATGCATCACAAAATCCATTCATTACTCCTTGATTCCTCAATTTTTGAATAAATCAATCCATAGATTCTATTTAGTGAAAACCGAAAGAAGTCGCCCAAAGAATATGTAACATCATTCCTCATTCTCATTTCTTTTATTTTCCTTCCCCACACCCTAAACTCTCATAATTCCAACATTATACAATATAAATTTTATATTGAATATAATTATATTCTTTTATGCTTAGTGTTATACATTCACTTAAACAGAATTCCATATAATGGTAAATGAACATACTATTTATGTGTACAGAGAACTACCGCCTGAAAAAACGATTATTGTTCAATTTTACATTACAACCGTTAATGGTTGGGTATTATGATGGAAACACAATTTATATATGATATTTATAACATATATTATGTATTTAATATTTTTTAATTACATTAAAATTCATTTCTTTATACAATCCATTTTGTGTAAATACAATAATTTCATCTGAAAAAATGTGTACTATCATCCCTCAAAGCGATGTTAATCTATCACACACTACATGGGATGCATTAAGTATGGGTTTAGTGATATTATATGATATATATATATATATCAATATAGTCATAAATTAATGATATTATATACATATATACATATATTTCAATCTCTTCTTTTCTTTTTATATGATAACAATAATAGAAACAGTGTTAATTCGTACGTACAACCTACTCTCTCCACAAACATTGTATTCCATTTCAAACAACATTATTATATGGATCATTATAATACATATATAATGTATATAAATGACATTTATATCATGTTTTTATATTCTGTAACTCACGATATAAGTATAATGACCTAATGTATAACAAATTAGGACACATGCGGAGAACAAATCAGATATTACCCGAAGTGAAATCATAACATTAAATTGTAAACAAGATGGTAATAAAATTTCATAATTAAATCATATATTGTGTTGTATATAATAATATGGTTATATGACATATTTATATGAAACTTATATTTATTATAAAGGATGTTTTTTTAAGTATCTTGAGAGACAAGATACATTGTAATGCAATTTTATCTCACTTTTTATATCTGTGAGATACATGAAATGTTGACCACTATTTTATTTTTTGTTATTTATATACATACCATAAATATATTATATTATTTTTTTTAATAAAGTTAATTGTTTTTAATACACATTCTATGATATTTCATTTTTTGGTTTTATGTTTCAAAAGTTACCAAATCGGTAAGGTAATTTTGTCTTAATATTATTTATTTGAGACACAAGTTTCATTATAAAACTATGTTATTCCACAAGTATTTTTCATTTCCTAATGAAATTTTTATCATTAATTTTCTAATTATTCAATATATATTAATCTCCATGTAAATTTTACTTACATACATGATAAGTATATTTCAAAGTTACCTAGTTTTAAGAGTTTATTAAGACAATCACATCGTTTATCATGATTTTTTACTATTATGCCCCCATTGTGGAATTATTATGATAAAAACCACAAGATAATGCATGAAATTTCATCTTCTATATTGATTAATGATATCATATTGTAATGGTACCAATTGTTCACTCTTTGGTGTAAACGGTGATTAAGAAAGTGTTTTTAAGAATTTAAAACTTTACCTCACTCTCCAATCGAAAATCTATGTTCCTTCAAAACCATGTTTTATAATAAAGGATTCAAAAAACACACTAATATTTTCCTTTTATGTTTAAAAAAATTCCCATTAATTTCCTTTTAAAACAAAATTATTTTGAAAAAGGAATCAAATTTTCTTTTTTGGTTCAGGTACATTTATAATTTTTTACAGTTAGAAATGAATGTTTAGAATGTATGGATTTACCCTCTATCATTACTTTCATTCCATTAAATCATACTTTAATAGAATTTCAATGGCCTTTCTAAAATTAAAATGTTTTAAAAATATTTTATAAATTCATTATTTTAATGTTCTTTTCAATGAAACAAGTTTTAAAAAAAAATTATGTTTAAAAACAGTTTTAAATGATTTTAAAAGCTATATTTATATGTTTTCATAGTATTTCATGGAAAATTATTCTCAAATGTTTTTCATGATTATTTTATATATTTTAAAGTAAAATAGTATTCCAAAAAATTCTAGTTTCTATCATTATTTTTCATGTAAAAAGTTTTTTAAAAAAAGTCAAGATTCATTAATAACTATTGAAGGAAAATGTTTTTCAAAAAAAAATATAGGCTTCTTTCATAAGTCCTCAATTAAGATAGTTTTCAGAATTACTTCAATATTACTTTATAAGTTTTTAAATTTTTTTTGAATGAAAAGGTTTTCAAAATAGATTCTAGATTTCATTATATGTTTTAAATGAGTTTGTAAAGGAACATATATTCAAAAAAACATTCAAAACATACATTATATGTTTTCGTGGTTATTTTCCTTAAAATTCTTTTCAAATAGATTTATGTTTTAAAAATATTTTTTTAATTAAGAATAGATATTATTTCCAATATATTTGTTAAATTGTCATTAAAAATTTCTTCCCATCAAGGATGTAATCTTTTGGTGTTACTCATGCCTTTCTAGGGAAATGGTCAATGTTTCTATTCATATTATTTATCTAAATGAATTATTTTCTGATGGAATAATTTTGATGAATACTGTTTTCTTTTCACAGGTTGTTTTTTTTTGAAACCTACTAATTTTTATGGGTTATATTTAAGATGAAATGATTATGAAATCTATATATTTTTACATTGGTTATGATATAATTACGTGTTTATGATACTCATTTCATTCAACGAGTTATGATATAATTATTTTTTTTATTTTTTGGAACGTGTATATATGATTTCATTATGTGATGTGTTGAAAGTATATCTCCTAAAAATGAATTAGTTAAGGATTTGTATCTCATGATATAGATTAAGAGGGTCTTAGGAGTGAAACTTAACTACTAAGATGGTCATGTGAGTGAATGATAACTTCCAAGATGGTATGAGGAGTGAACTTGTGCTACAAAGATGGACCCGGGACTGAACCATGACTACTAAGATATTATGAAGAGATAATCCATTCTACTAATATTTCCTTGGAAACAATGCATTTAATTCTACCAAAATTATTTTATATGCTTATGTGTTTTCTACAATTCCATGTTTTATTTCAATATTACGATTTATGGATTTTGATCTCTATTTTATTGTGATTCATGTCTTGTGAATTGTTAATATTTATTTCCTAATTCATGTATATGATATATGATATATAGGGTATGATCGTCTATTTATATGATGATGTTCATATAACCTTATGATCATGATTATTCTAACATGGTTCCCTTATTTACCCTTACTGAGCATCTGAGGTCATCCCTTTTATATTTCCTTACCTAGTTTATTAAGATATGTATTGTGTATGATGTTTTTAAGAAGGATTATAGAGATAATAAAGCTAGTGGAAGGTATTGTATATTGATATTTTAATTGTGTTAATGTTTCCATGTTTCCAAAGGAACTAAATTAATATGGTCTTTAGGTGTCCATTTTTATATTGTTTTAACTATTACAAAAAAAAGAGAAGTAATTTCTATGTATAAAAAGAGATGGTCTCCTTAATTAAGAGATTAGTTAGTTTTTCCATGTGATTTTTTGATTATAAATTATATCCATGGATAGATCTTATATAATATAATTATTTAAAGGGAAATATTTAATTTCCATTTATTTCATGTAATATTATTTATGCCACGTTTTTTTCTTTTTAGCATAACCCTTAAAGGCATAAAAGATAACCGTTTTTCTTATCATTGTAATGCCCCAACCCCAGTTACCCATAGTCTGTGCATTATTACATAACATCAGCCTGATACAGGAATCATGTACCTAAAGACTGATCATTTTAGTATTATTGTAAAAAACATACATACATAAGATTAAAATTACAACTTGAAATGAAATACAACACTATTTTATTCCATTAAAAACATCCAGGCCACCTAGATTATGCCTACATGACACTCATAAATAACTTCTTTATATCCTGGGAAAATGAAACATAAGAAAGGGGTGAGCTCAAATGCTCAGTAAGAGTAAGAAATACATTGGAAGATAACCTAGATATTAGGCATGGTGAATAATTGAAAACACGCGCCTTTACAAATAATAAATATGAACACATTATGGATGGAATATGAGCTGAGTAAATAATTAAATAATAAAACATAGTCATGTGTATTATACTAGTCAAATAAACACATGAACCATTAATAATGTTTTCATAATGAGGGAATATATAATGCGGGAGATTCTAAAACATTTTTTCAAGGCCTCGGCCAAGACATATAAATATGATTAAGGCCTCAGACAAAACTATATATCAAATTGGGAAATCCCTTATCCAATTACACACATAATTGTTTCATGAGACACACAGATTCATCGAGGAGCTATAGCAGGCACCACCCGTCACTTACTAAGTCCAATAAATTCCTCATATGAAACGGTTGAAACATAACATAAACATTCATATTAAAAATATCATACGAAATTTAAATACTTTAACCATAAACCATGAATGGTATAAAAATATCACATCCACATTCAATCATATCACAAAACCTTAAATATAATATGGAAGATTTGTATCATAAAAAATCAACTTCAGACAAGTAAAAAATTTGTCAAAGGTTCTGGACATAGATGAAATCAAAACTATTTGTGAGAAATATCACCTTATATTTTCAAATCATTTAGGAGTAAATTAATTATAAAAGAAAACCTTTATATTGAAAAATTTTTATAAGCCTGTAAGGGATGCTTTGACAATGTAATAATGGCGGAAAATAGTTTCACCTATTATATAAGTTAAAAAACATTCTTACCTTAATTTTGTCGAAAAGGTCATAATGTACCTTGTTTAGAAATTGACGGAAAGATTACTTTTGAAGCATATAAGGTAAAATAATGTTATCAATGACTTTAAACCATAATCTAATAAATAGTAATAAAAATTTGAAGTATATTTTTAAGAAAACACATAGGTGGATGATAAATAGGTCCCAGTAGATACTTACGTATTAACAACCTCAGATAAGTAAAGAGATTGTAAAATTAACCCTTACATTTTACTTTTCTTTAGTTGATGGTATGTTAACCTATTTTATAATAGTTAAATCATTGTTAATATATTATAACATAACGATATACATATATATGATATCATATATGATCCTCTAATATTTCTTTGTTGATGACATTTCAGAAATAACATCATTTCAGGTGTTAACTGATTCGTTTTCCATTATATGCTTGGTTACGTAAGACATGTTTGTTCTAAATAAGATGTATTTGATCCATATCCAGAATTATATTATGTTCATAAACAGTATTTTTAATCATAAAATGGAAATTATTCATGAAATATTGTGAAGGGTAATGAATCTCATCGCGTTCCTAGAGTTGGTAATCCCTACGAACGGACGAGCGACAATATCATTATATTGATTATTAAATCACATGTAATTGGATGGTATATAAAAGATAAATAATAAATATAATGTTATATTTATTATTTACATAATTTATACTCATTATTAGACCAATCTAAATAATTATGTGTTTGAATAACAAACTACACCATGATGTGGAGACGGTAAGTCGTACGTACGCACGTATGGTGACTTTGTCATTTATAGGATTGATAGAATAAAAAATATGGTTGTACCATATTTATAATAATATCATATTATGTATGAGACACTGAATTTATTATTTTGGTTTGGAAACAACAAATAAAGAGGAAGTGGAAGAATAGAAAAACATGAAATATGTGGGGAAATCATTACCTCTTCTTCGGGTGTTTCCTTTTTAGTTGATGAAAATGGTTCTTTAAGTTGTAATTATGGTCATATTAAAGACTCTAGATATAATTTAGGGTAGTTGGGAGGATATTTAAGTAGGTTTTCGCAGAGACAAATGGCTTTGGAGGTGCGATTTTGAGGGAAGGGGAAGTACCTTTTTATAAGAGAGGTGAGGGTCACATTAGGAAAAGTATGAAATATTATTTTATTATACAGTCAAATTTGGTTTATAATGGATCAAAAATAATTTATTTTGAGGATAATGTGGGTATGGGTCGAAACAATCTCAACCAATAGGTATTATATAGGTTTAGGTCACTATATTAAATTATCCTTTAGATTTAACTCTTGGTTAAACAGTTTATAATTTACGATGTCTCCTTGTTTTTTTATATTAGAGGGTTAATAAACATACAATAAAATTACAAGAGAACCCCAAGTAGTTCATAAATGACATATAAATTACTATATATGTCCTTTTTTAGATCCGTGGATTTTTAGAACTATTATATCATTTAATAATATAGTATTTGATTTTAAAACTAATTTATATCAATTTTGACAATATTTAGTATCTAATTTTTGTAAAAGTACTAACAACATGATTACTTAGAAAAATATCATTTAATAAGATTTAACTTGTCATATTAACATATAAAGTTCTTTTAATTCATCAAAAATCTCAATTTACATTTATTTGGATATTTTTTATATCAATTATTTTAATTTTCATTAATAAGGTAATTATTGCATCATAATTATGTCATAAATAAATTTAATTATTTCATGTCTAAAAATTATAAATAATATTCCATAATATAGGAAATATTTTCATATTTCTAATGAATATTTATAGTTGAATTTATATTATGTGTAACCCTATATTAAAAATGGTTTAGTTATTAAACTTTGAATTTAAGACTTTTAACTCTTCTTTAAATAAAATAATAATAAATGTCTTAATATAAACCCAGTGGACCAAAAGGATAATATTTTATTCCTAAGGTTTTTTTGTTCAAATTACCCTTATCCAATAGAATTAGGACATGTTTGAGGGTAATTATAATAACATTTTTACCTTCATTTACCAAATTTATTTGTAACTGTGTTAAATAAAAGTCAAAAGAAACAATTCACCAAAAATGTTGTTCATCTTATCGAACCACATTTTACTTACTAATTTCAACCATGCCTCTCATATATTTTAAATTCAACTCATAGAAGAGGTAAAATTATGTTTAATGAAAATTTGAAAATGCTCCTAGAAGGTGGGTAAAAGACGGTAAAAAGATCAATAAAATTTTTTATATCTTGTATTATTATAAAATTACTCAAATGAATTATATTGAATATATATAGGTATTATGTATCTATTTTTTCCTATTATAAATTTAAATAAAATAACTAATTATTTAAATAAAAATCCATTTTTAAACAATAATGCAATGTATTTCACTATCAATCAAAAATTGTATGTTTTCAGTAAAATAACAAAAATTCACCCTAAGCTAATTTTGACATTCCAAACCAAAAAATCATGTCCATTTTTAAAAATAAAGTTATAAAATTTCAAAAACTGGGTATTACTATTCCTAATGGCTAGTTTTATTGGTCGTGGTGTGTTAAAACTCAATGTTGTGTACAATGAAAGCTATAACATTATTTAAAGGGAAATGTACCATGGAAGCTTGGGGTGTCACATTGTCCCCTCAATAAAATAATTTATTCTTATAAATTTCTAAAATATTACTGCATAAAAAGATTCGGGTGGTTCTACGTCATAAGTTACTCGGGTTACCCTGTTGCCTCTTCAATATTATCGTTTCTCCAAAGAACTTCTACAAGATAAGTCATCTGGTTTCTCAACACATGTTCAGTGGTATCAATAATTCCGATAGACTCTTCTCAATAATATTGTTCGGGTTCTAGTTCTATTTCTTCATTCTTGAGTAAATACATTGGATCGAGCATTTATTTTCTCAGAAGTGATACATGGAACACATCATGAACATTGGAGAGACTTGGTGGCTTTGTTAAATGGTAAGCTACAACTCCAATTAGTTCTGGAATTTTGAAAGGTCCGATGTACCTGGGACTCAATTTACCCTTCTACCAATATGTACAACTCCTTTCCATGGTGATACCTTTAATAAAACATGAACACCAACTTAAAATTATAAATCCTTCCTTAGATTTTTTGCATATCACTTTTTCCTAATTTGAGCTTCGTTGATGTGGGTTTGGATAATATTCACCTTTTCTATTGTTTTCCTCAACAAGTTTTTGGATTATGTGTTTTCTTTCACCAACATCATCCCAAAAATTTGGTGTGTGACATCTCTTCCCATATAACACTTCATATGGTTCCATCTGAAAACTTTAATGGAAGCTATTGTGATAGGAAAATTCTACTAGAGGTAAATACTGATCCCACATATGTTAAAAGTCATGTGGGAATGATTTCAACATGTCTTCTAAGGTTTGATTAGTATGTCCTGATTTTCCATCAATTTAAGGGTGGTATGCTGTACTAAAATGATGTTCAGTATCTAGGGCTTTCTGAAGACTTTTCTAGAACCTTCATGTAAAAAGGGGATCACAATTAGAAACAATCGATAAGGGTACACCATGAAGTCTTAAAACTTCATTAATATAGAGTATTGCTAAAAGTTCTAGTGGTAAATCTTCTCTTATAGCATGAAATGTACTCACATGGTAAGACGATCAATAATGACCCAGATTGCATCATTCCATCTAGGATTCTTTGGTATCCCCATGACAAAGTCCCTTGTAATATCATCCTGTTTCCACTCAGGTATGGTAAGAGGTTGTGTGACTCCTCTAGGATGTTTCCTTCCAGCTTTCACTTGTAGACAAACCGTATATCTTGACACATATTCAGCAATATCCCTCTCCATGTTGTCCCGTAAAATTTTTTCCCTCAAATATTGAAACATTTTAGTGCTACGAGGGAGTATAGAATAATTGGATCTATGGATATCATCCAACAATTCCATTTTTAGATCAGGTATGTTAGGAACACAATGTATCTTCCCAAATTTCAAAATCTCATATTCATATACAAAGTCGATCAATCTCCCATTGTTCATAGATTTAATTTTCTTGTGAAACTCTTAATCATCAACCTGCAAACTTTTTATCCTTTCTAATAATGATGGTTTAACAACCTTTTGAAAAAATATCGATGTTTCACCTTCCATGATTATTCACATATCCTTATTTACCAGATCCATGTACATAGGATCCCTTTCAACTCACATCTTGTTCAAAACTCCATGATACTTTCTTCTCAAAGCACATTCCACTTTATTTTTCTTCCCTGGGTGGTAGTGTGTAGTGCAATCATATCCTTGAGTAGCTGGAGCCATCGCCTTTTCCTAATGTTTAATTATTTTTGTGAAAAAATATACTTCAAGCTCTTTTGTTCGGTATACATCCCACATTTTTTCACCATAGAGATAGTGTCTCTTAATCATTAAATAAGTGATTATAACTGCTATCTCTAGATCATGACTAAAATAGTTTGGTTCGTGAATTATTATCTACTGTGATGCAAAGGAAACAACTCTATCATTCTTCATAATGACAGAACCAATTTCTTTCCTTGAAGAATCACAAAGAAAATAAAAAACCCATCATTCCCCAATGATAGTGTCAATATAAGAGCATTAACTAATATTATCTTCATTTCTTCAAAACATTCTTTACGCTTTTTTGTCCAAACAAATTTAACCACTTTACCTGTGATCTTGGTTAATGGATTTTCCAATCGGGGAAAATTATGGATGATGCATTGATAATAACATGCTAAACCAATAATACTACGTACCTTAGTTATACTTGTCGGTGCTGGCCATTCTTGGATTTCCATGGTCTTTAAAATATTAACATAGATTTCATCCATAGAGACAATATAGGCAAGATAAGAAATCTCCAAAATCCATAATTCAAACATTCTAAACATCCGATACAATTTATTTCTTAAGAGGGTTTTCAGAATAGTGCGCAAGTAATTGTCATGATGTTCATAGATTTCCGGGTAAACCAAGATATCCTCAATAAATACCACTATAAAGTCATCATGATATTGTTTCCAAACTCTATTAATTAGATCCATTAAAATAGAGGGTGTTTTAGTTAGTCCAAAATGCATTATTATAGACTCATAATGCACTTACCTGGTTCGAAATGTTGTTTTTGAAATGTCTTCCTTCTTCACACACAACTGATGATATCCAGATCGAAGGTCAATCTTTGAAAAGTATTGAGCTTCATGATTTTGGTCAAATAAATCATCTAAGCGGTGTAGGGGGTACTGGTTCTTTATTTTTATAGAATATATCTCCATGTAGTCAATGATTGACCTCATAGATCCATCTTTCATCTTTACAAAAATATCATGGGATCCGCATTGAGAAACACTAGGGAAAATAAATCCTTTATTATTCAATTCCTCTAGTTGTTTATTTTGTTCCACTAATTCCATAATGTCCATTCTATAAGGGGTCTTCGATATGAGCCTTGAACCGGTAATTAAATAAATAGAAAACTCAATTTATCATTCTCAAGGATGCCCAGGTAAATCCTCTATAAACATATCAACATATTCGTGAACAATAGGTGTGTCCTCTATTCGAACATTCTTTTTCTCAGCCATAGTAATTTTAAACTCTTCCTCCCCAATAATTGAATTTAGTAGAGCTATTGGGGGTGGATCTAGAAATGAATCATGTGGTGACGTTTCAACTCTAAAGATAAGGTACTCCTTATCATCATCGAAAATTGTAACGTCTGTCTTGTTACAATAAATTTGTTAATCATGGTCTGAAATCCAATCCATACCATGGATTATATAAAATTAAATCATGAGTAAAATGCTAAGATCAATAGATAAAGAAGATTTATATGCCTTAATAGAAACTAATTTACAAAACGTCGTTGCGATGATACTTCCCTTATGAGTTTGGACTGAAAAATCCCTTGTTAAATTAGTTTGAAATATCTAATTTCCTTAGAAAACTGGTAAGATATGAAACAATGAAATGATCTAGAATCAAATAAAGCATTGGATAAACTTGAGAAAACCATTAAATTACCAACCACTTCGTCTTTTAGAGCTTCAACCTCAGCAGTAGTGATCCCATATGCTTGGCCTTGCTCCCTTGGCCTTTTTTGAGTTATGTTTTCCTGGATCTTAGGACATTCATTTGCATAATTCCCCATTTCTCTACAATTGTAGCATTCAATATTGACAACCACTTTCTTTCCCTTGCAATCACGAGCTTGGTGGCCTTTTTCAATACATTGGTAACAGACTCCCATTCCCTTTAGGCATGTACCAGGGTGTTTCTTCCAACTTTTATCGAAGTATGGATATTCATTATGGGAAAAACGTTCTTTTGCGACGGATGTTTTGCGATGAGAATTAATCCTATCACCAAAAGTCTTTCACAGAGGTTATTTGTGATGGGGGTTCAACCCATCCCAAAAAACCTGTTATTTTCCACGAGATTTAGGGTCCCATCGCAAAAGGTAATTCGCGGTTTGGCATGGGGTGCGTGCCAAACCGCGGGAAGGTTATTTGTGATGGGAAAATCTCACTGTCGTAAATACTGGCAGCTGTAAATGGATTTTTGCGACAGGATCTTGGCTCGTCGCAAAAAGTGTTTCCGCAAGACACTTTTTGTGACGGGACCCCTCACAAATACCGGCGGAAATAAATGGGTTTTTGCGACTGGATCTTGGCACGTCGCAAAAAGGGTGTTGGCAGGACACCTTTTGCGACAGGTCCCATCACAAATACCTTTTTAGCCACCGATAGCAATTAATGCAGGAAAATGTATTGGCGACGGGGATCCCATCACAAATAGTCTTGTCGAACTAATCTAACCTATATATACCCCCTCTGTTTTTCCTGCTCATTCCTTCAATTATTATTTCCTCCCTCTCTCTAAACCCTATTTTTTTAGTGGAAATTTCTCTGAGTTAGTATTTTTAGGGGGAAGTTGTGAAATCGTTTACATCAATAGGAGATCAAGTTTAAAGGTATTTATATTTTATTTAATTTATTATTTATTTCATTTTTTTTATATTTTTAATTATTGTTGTTACTTGTAATTAGTAATTAGTTGTAATTACATGTAATTAGTAATTAGTAGTTGTAGTTGTGTATATAAATAATTACTTGTAATTACCAATTAGTAATTGTAAATTGTAGTTATTAATACAAATAAACGCCAATTAGTAAGTAAAATGTTGTTATTAATATCAATTAATGCTAATTAGTAATAAATATGAATGATTCGTAATAAATATGAATAATTAGTAATTAATATGAATAATTAGTAATAAATAGGAATAATTAGGAATAAATTGGAATAAATTGGGATAAATTGGAATAATTAAGAATAATTAGAAATAAATAAGAATAATTAGTAATAAATGTGAATAATTTGTAATAATTAGGAAAAATTAGTAATAATTAGGAATAATTAGTTATAATTAGGAAGAATTAGTAATAATTTTGAATAATTAGTAATAATTAAGAATAATTAGTAATAATTAGGAATAATTAGTAATAATTAGGAATAATTAGTAATAATTAGGAATAATTAGGAATAATTAGGAATAATTAGTAATAATTTCAAATAATTAGTAATAATTAAGAATAATTTTTAATAATTAGTAATAAATAGTAATAAATATGAATAATTAGTAATAAATATGAATAATTAGTAATAAATAGGAATAATTAGGCATAATTAGTAATAATTAGTAATAAATTGGAATAAATAGGAATAAATAGGAATAATTATTAATAATTAGTATTAATTAGTATTAATTAGTAATAATTTGTAATAATTAGTAATAATTAATAATATATAGGAATAAATAGTAATAAATAGTAATAATTAGTAATAATTAGTAATAATTAATAATAAATACTAATAAATAAGAATAATTAGTAATAATTAGTAATAATTAGAAATAAGTAATAATTAATAGTAATAAATAATAATAAATGGTAATAATTAGTAATAATTAGAGATAATTAGTAATAATTAAGAATAATTGGGTATAATTAGGAATAATTTGGAATAATTAGAAATAACTAGGAATAATTAGGTATAATTAGGAATAATTAGGAATAATTAAGAATAATTAATAACAATTACGAATAATTTTGAATAATTAGGTATAATTAGGAATAAATAAGAATAAATAGGTATAATTAAAAATAAATTGGTATAAATTGGAATAAATAAGAATAAATATGAATAAATATGAATAATTAGGAATAAATATGAATAAATAGTAATAAATAATAATAATTAATAATAATTAAAAATAATTTGTAATAATTAGGATTAATTAGAAATAATTACTAATAATTAGTATAATTAAGAATAATTAGGAATAATTAAGACTAATTAGGAATAATTTTGATTAATTAGAAATAATTAAGAATAATTAGTAATAATTAGCAATAAAAAGGAATAATTAGCAATAATTAGCAATAATTAGCATTAAATAGCAATAAATAGCAATAAATAGAAGTAAAGAGAAATAAATAGCAATACATAGAAATAAATAGCAATAGGTATCAATAAATAGCTACAATTAGAAATAAATAGCTACAATTAGGAATAAATGGAAACAATTAGAAACAATTAGGAATAATTAGCAACAATTATGAAAAATTAGAAACAATTAGGTAGAAAATCAATTATAATAAATTGTAATAACTTCTAATAGCTTGGAACAATTTTTAGTGGATTGACAGCACTCCTTTTTCTCGATGAATCTTATCATTTCAACTTTCACCGACTCAAAACAAAATGAAAAGTATGCTACTACGTATGAAAATCTAATCTCGTATGTACGAGTTTGAGTATCAAATCTTAGGACCGCATTTTTTCATAATGTTTTCACACGATGACAGTTTCAAGAAGAAGATTCATCGGTGAAAAGGGAGCTCTTTTGTCTGACACCTCATTTACTTCCAACTTTCTCACACACCAATCAAAATGAAGAATATTCTCAAAGGTATGCATATTCATTCTCATATACAAGAATGAATATTCTTACCTTCGATTAGATTCTTTATTGTGATTTATGTGTGAGAATGATGCAAGTAAATGAGCTGTCAGACCAAATAGTAGCTCTTAATCCAATGGAAAATGTGTCGCCCATAAATAATGGTAATTATTAATAAGTAGTTGTAATTATGTATCATTTTTTCAGATAGGTTATTTATAAATAGAAATTGTTCAAAAACAGTAATGATTTTATATTTTGTAGAAAAATATGGAACAAGGAAGTAGACAACATTCATTATTAGATGATCGCACATGGATAAATATGAATATAAATCTAAACAGTTCTAGTTTAAATCCTGTATATAAGGAGGGTGTTGAAGCTTTAATATCATTTGCATAATCAAACCCAGAATATGTTCCAGAAGAAACAATAAAGTGTCCTTGTAAAAAATGTTCTCTGAGAATGTTTGACACATTTGAAAAGGTTGGGGTACATTTTTTATGGTTTGGTTATCAACCAGATTATGTTTTTTGTATTAACATGGTGAACACAGTTCTAGAGAAGACACTAATAACTTGATTCCAGATCCTTCGCGATTTCCAAATTTAGTACATGATGTTGTAGGTCTATCTGTTCAACAAACTAAAACTCAAGATGATTTTGATATAACTCTTGAGTTGGCACCATTTGAATTTTATGAGTTATTGAGTTCTGCTAAGGAATCATTATATCTAGGTTTCAAGATAAGAAAATTAGAAGTAGTTGAAAAATTTATGGCTATTATATCAAATAATGCAATGACAAACATCTGTTTTGATCATATACTTTTTCAGTTAAAACATGGTTACCTGAAAGAAATGTGTTGCCTACAAATTACTATGAGAGAAAGAGGTCGGTTCGTGATTTGGGCCTTAGTTATCGGAAGATTCATGCATGTCCAAATGATTGCATCTTATATTTTGTTGAAAATGATTTGTCAGATATTATTCCCACAGGTGCAAAATCGAGGTATAAAGAAGCTCAAATAGGGATGTCTGGATCGATTCCAGTAAAACAGTTGAGATATTTCCCCCTTAATCCCAAGTTGCAGCATTTATTTATGTCTTCGAACACAGCGTCAATGATGTCATGGAACAAAAACAATATTTCAACTGATAACAGCTTGAATAATCTATATTATGGTGATTCATGGAATGATTTTGACCTTCTGCATCCACCTTTTTCTTTAGAATCCTGAAATGGGTGATTAGGTTAATTTACTAATGGTTATTGTCTATTTGGTTCTTATGGTGGTATGTGTTCTTGTTGGCCTTTATTTATAACTCCATACAATTTACCTCCATGGATGTTGATGAAGGCGCCATATATCGTTTTTACCTTATTATTCCCAGGACATCTGAAAATGATTATTGATGTTTATTTGAAGCCATAGATTGGTGAGTTAAATGCATTGTGGATTAATGGTGATAGTACAAATGATTTTTCTATGAAACAAAATTTCATATTAAAATATGCACTGATTTGAATGATTGGTGAAATTATGGAATATGGAATGTTATCTGGCTAGAGTACACATGGTCTAAAATCATATCCTTACAGTATTAAAGACAACAAATCCTTTATGCTTATCAATGGAAAAAACCTTTATATTTCGACGGTCATTGTAGATTTCTTCCAACTGATCACCCTTTTCAGAGGAAAAAATATCATTTCAGAAAAGGTACAATTGAAAGGGATGAACCTCCAAAAATGATCTCAAGTACAGATATAAAATCAGTGATATTTTCATTACCTCTAATCACACTTGGGCCAACAGTAAACCAACAAAAAATTAATAGCTTTGGGAAAGAACATAATAGGATAAAACGAATTATTTTTTGGGATCTTCTATATTGGTCTGATTTTTTGGTCGACCACATGTTGGATGTCATGCATATTGAGAAGAACTATTTTGATAATTGATTTCATATAGTTTTTGATACACCTGGTAAGACCAATGATACTATAAAGGCATGATTAGAACTTTTCCAAATTTACAGGCGACCAGAACATGAACTATTTGAAAATTTCATATCACAAGAGGTTAATGAATCCAAAAAGATCAGCGGGTTGCATATTTGAGACATCCATATGGCTATTCTTCCAATTTGGGAAGATGTGTTAAGAATGGTAATATTACCAGATTAAAAAGTCATGATTTTCATGTTATAATGGAAAGACTTATCCCAATTGTATTCAGAGGCTTGTTGAATTCTATGATTTGGGATTCAATAATTGAAATATCATATTTTTTTTAGAACTTTTTATAGTGAAAACAGACTACGATACACAAAGAAGACTGGAAGAAGATGTTGATGTAATTATATGTAAACTAGAAAGAAATATTTCTGCCGGCTTTATTTGACTCAATTGAATATTTGATATTACATTTTCCACATGATGCTAAATGTAGAGGTCCAATACAGTTTCTATGGATGTACCCATTCGAGAGATGCATGCAGAAATTGAACAAAAAAGTATGTAACAATGCATCATTTGAAGGCTCAATTTCTAAAGATTATTTGAAAGAGGAAAATTGCTTTTTTCTTCTCTAATTATTTTGAATCTGAATATCCCTCAAAACAAAATCACATGGGACGAAACAAGAGGAATGTTAATGATGAAATGGACAATAAATTATCAGTTTTTATTCAAACTAATCTTGGATTCGACGGAGTTCACGAATCATGGATTTCCGATGATGAACATCATAGAGCTCAAACATATGTTCTGGTCAACTGTGAATAAATGAAATCATTTTTACTATGAGTGCTTCTATCAATTATTCTATAATTTATGTTATAGTATGTAAAATTATTTTGTTTTTAGGTTATATGATAATCATATCAAGAAACAACTTCCCTAAATTACAACATCTTCACTTGAAGAAAGCAGACAAAAAAATTTCTCAATGGTTTCAACAACTGGTAACATAAATTATTGATGGTTTAATATCAATTCTGTTTATTATTTACTATATTAATAATTGTTTTACAAATTTTCAGGTTTCTCAACATGCTGATAAAATTGATAAGTGAATGTTTATATGGAGTAACCCACCATCCAAAATGGTTAAATATTATAATGCATATGTGGTGAATGGTTTTCGATTTCATACACGTGCATATGGAGAATTAAAAAAACAACGAACAGTGGAGTTTTCTAGAAAGGATCGCATCACAGAGAAAATGAAGTTGACTTTTATGGCATTCTGGATGAAATTATTTAGCTGTGTTATCTAGAAAAGAATTACATAATGATGTTTAAATGTCGGTGGATGGAAGCTAAGAGAGGCTTCTGTGTTCATCTGACTCAGGGAATCATCGATATTAAATAAAAAAGTCTTCTTGTAGTAAATAAACCATTTTTACTGGCTCAACAGGCACATCAATTTTATTATGCAATGTACTGTGCTACTTCAAGAGACTTGAGTGATTATTGGAGCATAATAAAAATAAAATCTCAGAAAAACCAGTTTACTCAAACTGAATGTGGTTATACTGAAGTGGACAGAATTGAAATTTTTTTAGAGCCTGCTCAAAGTCTATCTTTTTCATAATGATACGTGAATATCGATGATTACACCCCACAATTAAGGATCGATGATAAAGAATATGTTAATGATGCTACAAATGAATTTTATATGGCCGAATATGATGAAATTGAAACTCATATTGATATTGATGATGCTGAGGACGAAGATGAAGACATTGACATTGACAGTTATAGAGATGAGGATGAAGATGGACATTGACACAGTTGAAAGCTAGTTATAATCATAACTAATATATATCTATATATAATAATTATTTTAAACTATCTGCTAACAAAAATCATTTTATGTTTCAGATAGATCTTGATCTATTTCACGAGTTGTAGGAGGCTGATCTACCTTTGGTTGAGGGGGATCTTGGATCACCTGACCCTCAGCCTACTGGCAGTTCAGGGGGTATGCAGAGGGTGCACGGTCTTGCACGACTGACGATTTCTGACCCTATCCCCAAGAGACTTCCATGTCTGGGCTACGATCCACACACACAGAGGTATGTTAACCTGTATATTTTAGTTATCATTCATTAATTTATTTATATATATACTAATTGTTTGATTAGTTATTCCTTTTTCACAATTGTGCACATGTTGCTTTTGGACAGGGGACCACTATGTTGCACAATTATTTTTCTTAGTCATGGATCACATGGGAACAGATTCATGTTGATGTGCGACTCTACATGTTTAAAGATTGGATAGTATGTAAATAAATAATATTTATTTTGAAATTTATTTTAAAATTTATTTTATTAATACCATGATATTATAAACTTTTTGTAGGGTTTAGGGTATCCCATCGAGGATAGAATGTGTGACATTATCCACAGAGCATGGCAGGTGCATATGTGTGACTGTTTCTGTCAGTTTTTGAAACATTTGAGATGAACGACCATTAAGAAATTAGGAGTGATCGAATTTGATGAGTCGTGTAGAACTCATCGACCAGAGTACATTTCATCTCAAATTTGGGTTGGGTTATCTTTACACTGGTCGGGTGGTGGATTTCAGAGGAGATCTTCAGTGGGTCGGAAGACCCGGGGTAGACAGGAGGTGATGCATCGAGCTGGTAGTTATACATTCAGTATGCATAGTGAGAATCTGGTAAGTATATTTTTTAAATAATTTATATAACATTAAATATAAACAGTTTATTTTATATTTCTGTTGGTAGACGAGCATTCCGATATTATGGAGTACGACGTTTGTGGGAGGATGTATAGTGATCCAGCCACTGGAGAGATTAGAGGTGATCACTAGTGTCGGATTATTGTTAGTATTATTTTTTCTGTTTGAAAATTATCTACATATAATATTTACACAATTTTAATTTCAAATTTGAATCGAAGGAGTCACATGAGGTTCTGACCTCTCAGACATGGGATGAGATTCCGGACGAGATGACTGATAAGACCAATGCCCACTATTTCGATGAGGCGGCATAGATACAAGAAACTCAATATGGCTTTGAGAAGGGATAAGTAGTTGGTATTGGCTCTCATTTGACTCCTGGTACTTATTATGATACTGTTGCGATGTCGGAGTCCAGCATAAGAGGAGCTCATGGAGAGGGATCATCTTCTGCATCACAAAATCAAGAGTAGTTTCAAACATCGACTGAGTGTATAGAGAGTTCGCAGAAGCCTCATGAAGAGATGCGTCGGCGGTAGCAGCAGTAGTAGCAGCAGCACATGGAGGAGATGTGTTGATGGAAGTAGCAACATCATTAGCAGATGGAGTACATGCACCATCTGACTCGAAGTTTAGGGATGGATTTTCCTCCACCATCTCCTACAGCTCCTCCACCTCCTCCAGAAGACGACCCCCAGGGATTTTTGTATGTTACAAACATTTTTTGTAATATGAACTATTTGCAGTTTATATCATTTATATTAGTGAAAATATTGAATAATTTAATATTTTTTATTTTTAATATTTTATTATTTATTATTAGTATTTTATTTATTAATATTAATTTATTTTACAAATAATAATAATAATAATATTTTATGATTTTTATATTTTTTTTGTATGTACTGAAAAAAATTTATAGTTTTTTATTTTATTATTATTTTAATAATATTAATATTAATATTCCATTAATCATAATTTTATTAAATATATTTTTTAGTATTATAATTTTTAATGTTTGTTTATTTTACTAATAATAATAATAATATTTGATGATTTTTTTATATTTTTTTGAGAATATTGTTAATTTTATTTTTTTTTTATTTTTTTATTATTTTAATAATATTAATATAAATTATTCATTAATCATAATTTTATTAAATATATTTTCATTTATTTTTTTTAGAATTTGTGATAGGTCCTTTTGTGACAGGCTCTCACTGCAAATAGTTTAAATATAAATTTTTTGAAATTTTTTTTGAAATGGGCCCATCACCAAATGTTTTATATATATAATGTTATTGGAGGATTATTTGGGATGGGCCCATCACAAAAGGTTTGTGTATATATAATGTATATAATCGGAGACTTATTTGCGATTTTGTTTTCTACAACGGGCTATTTGCGATGGGGCCCCATCGCAAAAGGCCCTTGGCGATGGGATCCCGTCGAAAATAGCCCATTTTCCTGTAGTGATTCATCATTTCCCTTATTCCCATTATTTCAATTTCTATATTGTTCATCATATCTCTTCTAATCTTTCTTTACAT
Source organism: Viscum album (assembly GCA_963277665.1). Taxonomy (NCBI): domain Eukaryota; kingdom Viridiplantae; phylum Streptophyta; class Magnoliopsida; order Santalales; family Viscaceae; genus Viscum; species Viscum album. Next base: position 1,452,951,527 of record OY728129.1, on the reverse strand, counting down.
TAATTTCGTAAGACTTAGAGAATTCCTTTTCTTTCTTGATAGTACATGAGACTATATCTTCATATGATGATAAGGATTGTGAGACTAATGATCAATAGTGAAATGGTTTTAACCCATCGAAGAATCGATCAATCTTACTCACTTTGTTATGTATATAATCAACTGCATATCCTGCTAACCCTGTAAGGTTAGCCTCATACATTACAAAATTCTCATCCCCCTTTTTCCTCAGACTCCAAAATTGTCTTTTCATATCTACTCGATGGTCGTGAGAAAATTACTTTTCTAGGAAAATCACTATAAACTCCTTCTATTCCATACATAATACTTCATCATCATCCTTTGTGTTTTTAATTAATAACCACCATTGATTTTCATCTCTCGTGAGGTGACAAAATTCCATGACAACTTTTTCCCTTTCGCAACTCCACCAACCCTGAAATACATTCTCTAAAAAAATTATCCATTGGTCAGTTACAAATGGATTTGTAGACCCATTGAATGTTTGTGGTTGTTACCTCATGAAGAGGTCTAATGTTCATCCTCCACATTGTGGATCAGGGTGCTTTATATGGGTAAGGTTATTATTCATAACCTGAGTGAGTTGTCTGAGTATGGTAATATGTTGATCAGCACTAGTTGTCTCACCAGCTCCACTATAATTATCTTGAGTAGGAGGTTATACCCTACATAGATTACATGCAATGATACAGTTTTAATTTCTTCCACTAGGTTCCATTTCTAAACAATGGCATACACTAGATGAGTTTATCAATCGCAATACATAATTCCAAACATGTAAAACACTTAACATAAATTGAATAGTTTATGGATATAATCCATAATTATGTGTTTTCTTTATGTAAGTATGTAATCTTAAATCCTTCATAATGGTTTGTAAAATAAAATGATAATTATCTTAAGAATATCCCCCCAGGAGTTTTGTAACCAAGAGTGTAGAAAGGACTGTTTCCATGCACCAGTTCTTGTTTGTGTCTAGCTCAAAGTGGTGTTTTCCGGTTTTACCTCTACGTACATTTATGCCAGAGCCGCCTCTACCTGCTCATATCTAGATAGGTATGTATTTCTTGGAAAATATACAAAATGTCTATATTACCAAAATTCTAGTAAGTTCATCTCTACTAATATTCAACGTCTATCTTAGGTTAATGTTCACTAATCAGAGTTTTTCTAAATCTAGCTACCAACGTTTGTACTAAACTTTCTTGAATACCAAATGTAATGACCCAATCCCAATTACCCAGATTCAGTGAATTATTACATAACATTGGAATTATACAAGGAATCATATCCCAAAAGACCGACCAGTTTAGTATTATTGGAGACAATGTACATACATAAGTTCAACAATACAAGTTGAAAATAAATAAAACACTACATTATTCCACTAAAAACATCCAATCCTCCAGGATTTTTTCTACAAGTCACATAAAACTCACTTCATCATATCTTGGTAAAATGAAACATAAGAAAGGGGAGAACTCAAATGCTTAGTAAGAGTAAGAAATACAGTGGAAAATAAGATAAACATTAGTCATGGTGAATAATTGAAAACACATGCCATTACAAATAATAAACATGAACACTTTATGGAAGGAATATGATCTGAGAAAAAAATTCCATAATAAAACATAGTCATGGGTATTGTACTAGTTGAATGACCACATGAACAACCAAAAATATTTTCGTAATGAGTGAATATATAAAGTGGGACATTCCGAAACATTTTTTCAAGGCCTCATCCAAGACATCTAAAAATTATTAAGGCCTCAGCCAAAACCATATATCAAATTGGGAATGGCCTCAGCCAATACGACATCTAATTGCCTCATGAGACCTACCGATGCACCGAGGAGCTATAGCAGGATCCAACCATCACATACTAAGTCCAATACTTTCCTCATATGGAAAGTTTAAAACAGAACATAAACATTTGTATTAAAACTAGCATAAATAATTTCAATACTTTAACCATAAACCATGAATGGTATAAAAATAACACATCCACAATCAAACATATCACAAAAAAATAAATAAAATATGGAATATTTGTATCATAATAAATCAACTTTAAACTAGTGTAAAATTTATCAATAGATGTTGACATAGATAAAATCAAAACTATTTTAGAGAAATATCACATTCTATTTTGAAATCATCTAAGAGTCACATAATTATAAAAGAAAAAAATTATTTTCAAAATATTCTTATAATATTTTAAGGGAATCTTTGACGATGTTACAATGGTGGAAAATATCATCACCCAGTGTATAAGTTAACAAAAAAAATCTCACCTTAATTTTTTCGAAAAGGTTATAATGTACCTTGTAAGTAAAATGATGGAAAGATTCATTTAAAAACATATAAGTTCAAATAAGGGATTAAATGACTTTAACCCATTGTTTAGTAAATATTAAAAAAATTGAAATACATTTTTATGAAGACATGGATGTCGATGATAAAAAGTTTCCAGTAGATACTTACGTATTAATAACCTCATATAAGTAAAGAGATTGTAAAATTAACCCTTACCTTGTACTTTTACTGAGTCGATGGTATGTTAACCTCCTTTATAATAGATAACATTGTTATTAATTTATACAATAACTATATACATAAATATTATATCATATATGATCATTCAATATTTCTTTGTTAATAATATTTCTGTAGAATCATCGTTTCGGGTGTTAACAGATTCATTTTACTTTATAAGAAAGGTTACGTAAAAATGTTTGTTACGGATAGAATGTATTTGATTCATATCCATAATTATATAAAGTTATTAAAAAATATTTTTAATCATAAAATGAATATTATTCATGAATTATTACGGTGGGAATGAATCTCATCACATTCATGGAGACGGTAATATGTACGTATGCACGAACAAACAATATCATTATATTGATGGTGAAATATTATGTAATTGGAGGTTATATAATATATAAATAATCATTAACATGTCATATTTTTTATTTACATCAGTTATACTCATTATTATAGCCATCCAAATAACGAAGTGTTTGAATGACAAAGTACACCACAACGTGGAGACGGTATGCCATACGTATACAGATATGGTGAAATTATCATTTATTGGATGGATAAAATAATGAATATGGTTGTACCATATTTATAATAACATCACAGTATGTATAACGTACTGTATTTATTATCTTTGTATGGAATCAACAAATAAATAGGACGTGGAAGAAGAAAAGAACTTGAAAGAGTGTAGGGAAATTATAACCTGTTCTTCGAGTGTTTCCTTTTGAGTTGATCAAAAGGTTTCCAAATGTTGGCTTTATGATTCAAGAAAGTGCTCTAGGTATAAGTGAGGGTATTATAAAGGATATTTGAGCATGTTTTGGCAGATCAAATTGGCTTTGGAGGTGTGTTTTTTATAGAAGGAGATGTACCTTTTAAAAAGAGCGGTGAGGGTCACTTTAGGAAAGGCATGAAATATTATTTTAGTATACAATAATATTCAATTTATAATGGATCTAAAATAATTTATTTGGAGTATATGGTTTGTATTGTTCGAAAAAATCTCAAACAATAGGTTTTACAGAGTTTTAGGTCACCATATTAACCTTATCTTTTAGATTTCACTCTTGGTTAAATAGTTTAACATTTACCATGTCTCCTTGTATTTTTATATTATATGATTACTAAACATACTTTAAAATTCAAAGAGAACCCAAAGTGGTTTATTAATTACATATATATTTTTATATAGGTCCTTTTTTCGAAGCATATATTTTTAAAACTATTATATCATTTAATAATATTGTATTTTTTTTAAAACTCATTTATGCCAATTTTGACACTATTTGGTATCTGATTTTGATTAAAGTTCTAGCAACATGATTACTTATAAAAAATACTTTTAATAAACCCTAACATGTCATATTAACCTATAATATTTTTGTAATTAATCAAAAGTCTCAATTTACATTTATTTGGATATTTATAATATCAATTATTTTAATTTTTTATTAATAAGGTAATTACTGCATCATCTTTGTATCATCAATAAAATTAATTATTTAATTTCTAAAAATTATAAATTAAATACCATGATTTTGTAAATATTTTTATATTTCTAATGAATATTTTTAGTCTAACTTATCTTATGTGTAACCCTATATTAAAAATGTTTTAGTTATTAAACGATAAATTTAACACTTTTCACTCTTCTTTAAATAAAATAATAATAAATGTTCTAATCTAATCCTAGTAGACCAAAAGGATTATATTTTATTCCTAATGTTTTTTTTGGTAGAATTACACTTGTCCTATAGAATTAGTACATGTGTTGGGGTAATTATAATATAATTTTGATCTTAAATTACACTATTTACTTTTAACTGTGGTAAATAAAAGTCAAAAGTTAATATTCACAAAAAAAAATATTTTTATCTTATTGAACCACATTTTTCTTTATGATGTCAACTGTTTCTCAATAAGTTTTAAAATTCAACTCATAGAAGAGGTAAAATTATGTTTCATAAAAATTTTCCAATGCCCCTAGAATGTGTGTAAAAGAGAGTACAAAGTTCAATAAAATTTAATATATCTATTATAATTATAAAAATACTTAATGAATTATATTGAAAATATATAGGTATTACGTATCTATTTTTTCATAATAGAAAAATAAATAAAATAACTAATTATTTAAATAAAAACTCAGTTTTAAACTATAATGTAGTGTTTTTCACGATTCATTAAATATTGAATGTTTTTAGAAAAATGCTAAAAATTACCCCTAAGCTAATTGTGATATTCAGAATCCAAAAATGAAGTCCATTTTAAAAAAGAAAATTTTTAAAATTTCAAATACTGGGTATCACAATTCATAACGGCTAGTTAGATTGGTCATGGTGTGTTAAAACACCATGTTGCATACAACGCAAGCTATTGTATTAATAAAAGCGAAACGAATCATGGAATCTTGGGGTGTTACATATTTGTTTTCCCCTATGATTAAAATAAGTAAATAATGATTGATATAAAAAGATTATCTTGGAGAATAATGGGGTTATCATTGGAATTACTACGGTTTAGTTTATGTTTTCAATTGAAATGTAAGATTCATGTATGAATCTCGTTTTCTGAGACTAATAAGTGATTAGTTCCTTTGGGATATGATTATTTGTATCTAATGATAATTTAATAAAGATACTATTGAATTTTTTCAACTGGTTTTGGGTTCTTTAGTATTGGTATCATAGAATTCTAGAATCCGTGTAACTAATATTAAGAAAACATAATACTATAATGAACTTTTGAAATATTCCAAAAAAATGAAGAACTTGATTTTGGTATTAGTTATACATAAATTTTTTGATTTATCTAAAGTGATTCAATATATTGAAAAATATATAATATGATTCACAATATAATATGGTGTGTGTAGTTGTTTAAAAATTGCTAATAGAATAAACTATAGAAATTTTATCAATACATGTAATCCATATAGGGATTACCCTCCTAGTAAAGATAATGTATTTGGAGATGGAGCTATAACTGGATCTAAAAACATATAACTATATTTGAAAAATTGACTTTGGTTTTGAGCATTAACATTTATCAAATAGAGATTCTAATTAATCCATATCATGTGGTAACTTTTTTATAAAACTACACACATCGATGACCATTATCATTCAATGAGAATATAAATTCCTTTTCTTTTTGGGTATTGTATAAGTTTTTTATAGAAAATATTTCCCAATTTTAGAAGTATTAAATGGGTAATGGTTTTCATTGTAGTTTATAATATCTAGGGAGATATAAATCAATCGTATACATTTCTTAAAATCAATAAATAGGAGGAGAAAATAAAAAACATGAAATTGAGGAAATTTATTGAAATATTTATGGAAAAATATATTCCCCACAAATAGAGAGTAGATGTGTGGAGAAAATTGTTGAGTCTCAGACAAAAGGATGAAGAAAATGTTTCTAAGTATAATCCATCATTAAGAAGTTATAATGGAATTACCTAGACTATGTAGATAATAGAAACTGGAATATTCTCCATTTTATTGGTGGGAATAATCTAATTAATCATACAGCATAGTCTCCCAAAAATTATCATCAAATTAGGATTGATTATAATGTGATATCAATATAGGGAAATAATTCTCTAATTAATATTGATTTTAAGGGAAGAAATATAAGATGTTGATTTTCTTAAACCTTATAAATAGAAATATATAAAGCAGTGGAAGGGATATAAGGAATTTCGAATATGTAATAAATATGGCATGAAACATCCTGAAATATGCTTATTGTAAATTAGAGTTTATTGAAGGTGTTATGAAAATGGCCGCACGGAACATGATTTGAAGGGAATGAAAAATAATAGAAATGTGAAATGATTTAATTATTAATTGATGGGAAACTATACTAACAATTTTCCTATTCATTAAGAGATATTTACCCAAAAATAGAAAGATAGAGTAAGGTCATGTTTATGTGATAAAAATAGACGTGTTTAATGTTAATAATGATATTGTGTATGGTTATTTAATCATATCCTCAAATTTATCTAATGCTTATTTTTCTTATAGATCATTTCATTATTTAATATCTTCCCAATTCTAAAAACAATTAGACATTTCCCATTCACATTAAGAAGAGAGTTTTTAGTCAAAACAACTTATAGAAACCTCACTTCAGTAATGATGTGTAAATAATTTACTATTGTGAAAGAAAAACATTCCCTATTTGATTAATTATTTATCTTACTAGTGGTTAAAAATGATATAATCCTAGGTATGGAATAAAATTAAAAATATAGTACAAAAAAATCAAATTGTGTTAATTTATTATTTGTTATCCTGATATAGAATTTATTATCTTTAGAGATGAGACATAATCATATGATCCATGTGTGAATCCACCTCCAGTAGCTCTTATAAATGACCTTCATATATAATAATATAAGTCATAAGGTAATGATGAAAAGGTAATATTCAAATTTAGGGTTCTTCCATTTCATAGTAATACATTAATGTATTTATTGAAGAATTATCTATATATCTAGTAAAGAGGAAAGTTGAATTTTCTATTTACTAAATTCCTAATGTAAGACCTATATCAAAGAATCCCAATAGAATATATTCTTTAATGATAGAGTAGTTTAATGAATAAGTATATTAATTTTAGTGGAAGGGGATTTATTCACCCTTTTACTCCACTATGTGGAGCCCCTATCTTTTCGTTATAAAGAAACATAAATATACGATGTTTTCCAATGATTACATGGAAGTTGATGTTATTACACAAAATACAATTTATCCACTTCCACACATTGATGACTTATTCGACCAACATAACAGAGCTCAATATTTTTCAAATATTGACCTTCTTTCTAGATATCATTAATTGTGAGTAATAAGGGAAGATATCTCAAAGTTAGTGTTTTGAAAGTTGTGTGGAAATTATTAGTTTATAGAAATTCCATTTGAACAGAATAGTTCCCCCACATTTTTTACAGATATAATAATGGTAATATTCAAATAATATATTAAATATTTTTCTATGATATTTATAAAATATAATATTTTATACTCCAAGATCTATGTTGACCATGAGAACCATTGGATGATAATTCATGAGAATCCTAGAAGAAATTATTAATTTCAAAATTTTAAATATTTTTAGTACTAGATGAATAATATCCCATTCCTGGTTATAGTGTCCCCAAGGACGGAATCAAAGTTGATACTTTGGAGACAAATTCAGTCAAAAAATGGCTTGTACTAATGATCATAACTGAGTAATGTAGATTCATTGGATTAGAAAGATTATATTTGTTATTTTTTTAAAACTATGAATTATCAAAACATTTATATGGCTTACTCAAAAATGTATTATGTTTACTTGAAAAATAGATTAAGATGAATGCTTTCAAAAATTGATGTGGGTATTGGTGAATTCTCTGACCAGGACTCAACAATTTGAAAATTTTCAGTTTTCTATATATATATTTTCATTGAGGAATGGAATTGGTTGTGTCCTTATGTATAATGTTAGAGTTATTTCATTTTCATAACGGTAGTTAGAAATCATGACAATAACTATTCAACTACTAATCTTGAGTTAGGAGTGATTATCATTTCTCTTATAATGTTAAGATGATATCTCTATAGTGAAATATGTGAGATATCTACATATCATAAGAGATTGATATACATCCTTCCACATAAATAAATCAACATAAGGAAACATTGGTGGCTCAGTATACTCTTCGATTATGATTTCTCAATGCACTACCACTAAGAGAAGGAAAATAAGGTAGCATATTCTCTAAGAAGGAAGGATCTGGGAGTTCAGACCAAATTGAGTATTTTTTGGTATCCTTTGTGCATGGATCTTTTAAATATGTATTTGGTAATTGTTAAATAAGGGTAAATATCATCCATATTATAAATGATTTCAAAACATATTTAATTGAAAAGATAAAAGATTCATAGTTTGATGATAATATTTTTTTAAAAAAATTATGTGAAAAATTGGAAATTAGAAGATATAAATATAAAGATGTTGTTCGAATGTTTAGAAAGATGATTTATGTTCCCTATATACATGAGAGAAAAATATAATTAATATTAAGATGCATTTGTATCAAATATCTATATATAACCTTGGAACATTACGATGTATACGGATTTCAAGAAACATATTTTGTGGGATAATATGAAGCTTGACATTTTTACTTATATGTCTTGATGTTTAGTTTTTCTACAACATAAGGATGATAAATATATTATTAGAAGATTTATTCATACTCTATCTATTTTTATAAGTAAATTGAATGAAATTAATATGGAATTTGAGAATAGATTGCCAAAGAGTTCCTGAATGAATGATGTTATATGGGTTATAGTTTATTGACTTTTCCAATGTACATATCCCCTCACTATAAGTGAAAATTTTTCACTGGATGGATTTGAAATAATTCATATTAATTAAGTTATAATACTTAATTTTGAATCGCTTTCAGTTTCTAAGATCATGATCCATGATTAAAGTTGAAATTATTGAAAAATATTATGAATTCTCTTTATACAAAGAATTATTTGACCACTTCTAATAACCAGCAAATCGATTGGAAAATAAAAATGACTATCTAAAAATTAAAATAAATTTTGCGTTAATGATTAATAGAAATTAAAGTTATATGATATTATTTATCACCAATAGTAGAATTCATCTATAACAATACCTTTCATTGATGTATTCAAATGGAACCGTATGAACGGTTATATAAAAACTGATTTCATACACCAAATCATTAGGATCAATGTGGTGAAACAAATCTTTTAGGCCCCAAACATATATATAATACAATTTAAGAGTTATATATTTTTCAAACCCAAATTAAAAATATCATATTTTTCAACAGAGTTATATCGATAAATGGGGGAAATATTTTTAATTTAAAGTGGGACATCACATTTTTCATAATGGTATCTATATGAAAGAGTCAAATAAGATTTGATAAGAATGGAAAATGACTCCCTAGGTACATTAGACATTTTAAATTCCAAGAAATAATTTGATCTAGGGATAACTATTAGAAAAATCCACCAATCCTTTCAAAAGTACATGATCTGATCTATATTTTTTTAATAACGGGGTAAATTCTAGACTCGATGCATGTTATCCCTTATAAATAAATCTAATTAGAACATGTATTATATTTTAATGAGTATCATATCCTTATTTGAGACACTAGATAATAAGTGTTCAATAATTATATGAATCAGCTAGTAGTGGTACATTGAAAAAATAAAAAAAAATCGGAGAAATGATTTGGGAGACTCAGTAAATTTTGATGAAGAAATACCATAGTCTATTTATGAGGTGATATTATAGAAATTTCAAAGATGAAATTTATTATGAAGGGAAGAAAGTAACACCCCATTATTTTATGGTCTGTCTCTTTTTAATAAAATTTAATCTCTATGATTGCTTGTATTGCATGCAACACTGAGTTCAAACAAACCACAATATATTATTATGAGACCGCTATAAACTAGCTATTAAAATGATGATATAAATGGGAATAATCAAATTTTAAAAATAATTTAGTTCATACGTATATAGAACATATTTTTTGGTTATAAATTAAATATACATATTATAAAAAAATTAAAATAATTTGTTTTCTTAAAAGTCAAATTTTCCTGCATAAATTAGTTAAATAATAATAAATTAAATTAGTCAATATTGGTTAATGATTTCTACAAAATATATATATTATATATTAAATAAAAAAAATTAAAAATTCATATAATATTTTTATTATGCTTGGGATATGAATAAATCCAATTTTATCCATAAAACTGTATTTTCTAAATAGCAATTTTTTCATGTTTTTTTAACATATTTATAAATTAATTAGGCCCCTTTAAGTTTTTTCCAAAATTAATAGTAATAATAGTAAAATATATCAAATCCATTAAGGGTAAATTATGTTAATTGGGATAAAACTGTGTGATAAGGCCATAATTATTCATTAATATTACTGTTTTATGAATTTTTTGTGGCTGACAAAATAGCCTCAAATTTTAATTTATTAATTGAAACATTTCTATAAATGACTTATATATTATTTAAATCAATGATAGTTATGAAATGTAACTCTTTTTTTAATATATTTTATGTGTCAATATATGAAAAAAATTAATAAAACTAATTTAATATAATGATATGAAATATAAAATTATAACGATTGAATTTTTTTATTTTTTAAAAATTTTAAACTTATCCAAAATTCTTGTTCAGTGCTAATACATACTTATTCAATAAACCAAAAATATAAATAAATTATTTCAAAAATATTAATTTTGATTTAATTTGAATGATTATTTGTGTAAAATAAATTTTAAATTCAAATATGATATATCAGATTGGTTTTGAAGCATTGTATTTGAAATAAACATTTGTATTGTTGTACACGAGGTCCAATTAAATGTGTTGTGTCAAAATTGAGAAAAATGATATTTTATTAAAATGATATTTTATTGAATTATTTAAAATTGAAAAAATAAAATGTGGATATCATATGATCTAAAATTTCATAACATTTCCATTTATGGGATAATTTTATCTTTATAATTAAAAAATACAATTCTTAACTATGGGTAAAACGGTTACCGTAGTTAAAATAAAAATTGATTATATAAGGGTTTATCAAAATGATAATGTTTAAAATGACCAAAAAAACTTGTATGAATTATATTTCTTATCGTATTAAGACCCTACAATAAGATATATTTCAATACCATTCCATTTTTATTTATTTTAAATTATAATGAATTTATTATATTTTAATCCTATGGAAAATTCCAAAAGTGCCCCTATCCTCAATTATTAAAGGGAACCACCTCTGTCACTTCTTTACTCCACATTGAGAAATATAAGTCCAAAAATCTCTTTAGATTTATTTTATCAACATAATTATCCATATTTATGAGGTTATTATCTCTATAAAATACTTACTTCACGTCCCTTAAAAATGAATCTATAGAAGGTATCTCTAAGAAGAGGTAATTATCTTACTATATATCTTTCAATATATTACTTCCTATACATTTTTAATTTATCTACTTGTTATCATAAAATAATAAATTAATTATCCTAAATTATATAAAATTTTATTACGAATATTAAACCACCATTTCCCACCCTCTTTCTCATCAATTTAGAATTGAATGTATCACATGGGTTTACATGCGTATTACTGTCTCCACAAGGTAATACAATTCATTTTTCATCACCATATTCAATGAATGGTAATTATAATTGTCTTGATATTTTTTATAAGACATTTATATAATTATTAATTTTATTTATATTATGTATCTTGGATGATATTATAATCACTAAAAGTACCAAACCAAAATATACATGAAAAATGAAGCATCTATTACCCTAAACATTGAATTTTAATAATGATTTTTAAAAAAAGATTGATTAAAAAATATTAGTATGTAAGAATGGTATGATATATATAATTTTTTGTATGAAATATTTATATTCAATAATTATTAATTATAAAGTATTTCTGAATGTGTATGATGGATGTCAAACTTGAGGTAAAGGTTTATTTTACAATCTCATTTTTATTTGGGATTGTTTATATTTAAGTCTCTACTGGGGACTATTGTTCTACCATCTCCTTGTTTTCAAAAAAATGTTTTATTTTTTTTACTATTATATATTGATTATATAAATTAATTATTAACAGATTTTTACCTCTCATAAAACATTATCACAGAAATATTCCTGTTGTTTTCTGAACGAGGTACTTTTCAACCTTTTCAACAAGCATATGAAAGGAATACTTTTAACCTATACATCATGGGAATATTTTCCCTCTATCATTAATAATCTAATAATTTATTTTATTTTATGATTTTACAATGATCTTTTAAAGGGAAATGTTTTTTTAAATGTGCACATTTTTTAAAAAAAAATATGTGCTTTCATCGTGAAATAGGGTTTTTTAATAAAAAAATTATTAGTCTTTTAAATAATTTTCATTATTTTCTACATAAAAATGTAAAATTTTATGATTTGTATTTGGTTATTCTATTATGGTTCTATATTACACATTTTATTGGATGGTTTTTGATTAGTTTGATTGGATATATTCTGTTTTTAATAGCATTCTTAATATTACATTTTATGGGTTATGATTATTTTTATTGATTTTCGTAATTATTATCATTTCATATGTCATTATAAATATGAATTTCAATTTTGATTATGATTAGTTGCTTTCATATGTGGAATTATATGGACATAGTAAGTGATGAGTGGGGCCTAATATAGTCCATTAATAAACCGCTAGGACTCATGCGACAGACTAGCTTGGGTATTGGTTGAGGCCTTATCAATTTACATAAGATGTATTGGAATGGAGAATCGATGTTATGATTATAATGTGTGTCATTAGGAATTTCCATCAAGATGGGAATATTTATTTATTTTTATATGATTATTTAATAATTTATAATATTTAATGATAATATTTAGCTCATGAAGTTATTTGTATGACATTATTGGAATTTCATTTATGTCGTTACATATTATTAATGCCTTATATATTTTTTTCTTTAGGAATACCCACACTAAGAATATAAGCTCACTCGTTTTCTTCTGTTTATTTTTCTCCAAATTCCAATAAGTATATTGTGAATGACATGCATGGATAATCTATGATAAAAATAGTGTTCTCAAATGTTTTACTCTATTGTATTTTATGTATTCAATTTTAGTTCCATATTCAATTATTTATATAGTTTTATAATAATTATATATTTTTCAGTGCGTTGGAATATTATTATATATATCTAATTACAATCAATAAATTAACCATTAACTTTGGGTAATGGAGTAAGATTATTCACATAAATTATCATTGAAAATATGATTTCATTAGTCATTTAACTACCCTAATTTAATTTTTTCAATTAATTAGTATTTAAAAGAATTTTTCTTTTTATTTTTATATATATTTCATTATATACTAATCTTCATTTATTCCTTCCAAAATAACAAATACCATACAATAATTATATTCATTCTTGAAAAATGTGATGTTATTTAGTTGGGTTCATAGTTTCATGTGTAAAAAATATTAAAAAAATAATTTATATAAATGGAAGACAATAATATAATATAAAGATATTATAGTATAAAACATAAATAAATTTTTTCCTCACAATTTTAATTATCAAACACTAACAAAAAAAATAGATAAGAATGTCTATAAAATGATCAGACTTAAGATATAATTTATATTATGATATCAATTTCACTATTTTTGTAAGACTAGAAATTAATCATTCCCTCTAAATATGATTATATTGATATTCTGAAAAATTATTTACAAATATTTCTCCATAACGTTATACTATTTTTATTATATCATAGAGATACACCACTCACTATATCAATTTCAAGATATTGTTTCTAACCAAATAATAGAAAAAATTGCTATGATAATAGCCAATAAATTAACTATAAATGATTATATGAATATTAAAAATCAGTACTATGATATATTTTATAATTACACATTAATTTCAATATATTATTATTTTGGTTAAACTGTAATAAAATTGTATCAACCTATCACTCTATCAACATAACCTCCATCCCCATGATTATTTTCTATTTGGTTCTCTAACCTAAATTTATACAAATCTATCATAATGGTTAATAAAGACAATAATAATTAAATAATGTATAACCCCTAAAATATTCCATCTATGGTCTAAATTATGCCACTTTTTCCTTGACCATGTGAAGAATGATTTAATACCTAACCATCCTTTCAAGTGTTATTACGTCGAGGTGAATATATCTCATAGATAGTATCCACATCATTTCACCCTTATAATTATTTATTTAATATAAGATCACACTTTAAATAATTTTAAAAAAGGTTGTTTTCATATATTAAGACATATCCTTCAGATTTTCTCCTAGGTTCCCTGAATCTAATATGTAAAAAAACAATATTAGTCCCCCAAAATATAAATAAACCAAGATATAATACAAACTGAACTTCCCTATCCCCACACTCCTAGGTCTGATACCGAAATACTTACATTAAATACCATATTTGATATGTTGTGATATAAATAAAATCTATTCGTAAATATATATCAATAATTTTATCATTATATCTTACAATAATCTCATAATACCAGATCATAAAGGTTTAATGTAATTGGATTTAATCTAAATAAATAATTTATTGTGAATAGTTATCCCTAATTACTCTATAGTAGATCCCTTTCAAGAAAACTCATATATTAATATCATATTCATAACTTAGAAAATGTAAAATAAAAGAATTTGGTGATCTCAAACACTAAACTAAAGAAAACATCTAAATATTTCATCATGTGTTTGATCAAAATATTGGGAGAAATAATAACATTGGGTGAAATATCAAATTAAAATAATAATGATAAAATAAAATTTATCATAATTCATGATTTAAATACAGGTAATATATAATGTTAAAACATATATTATAATATAAACATGTGGAAATATTAAAATAATAATCTTGAACAATATAGAATAATTATACGGGTATGATATAAGAAATGTGGTATTCCCTGATAAAAAGTAATAACAATTAACTATGGAATGTTACTGACAAAAGAAAAACATTTTATAATTTTACTAGAAATAAAATACCATGAACAATTATATATTAGGTCATCCTTTAAATTCTATAACTCATTATGGTCTCCAATATCTTAACTCATGGAACATTATTCAATCAAGTATCATAACTCATGGGCAATTTTTAACTCATGAGATGAATTACATTAAAAAATTCATTATTGGTGGATATATGACCTCATTCATCATTATTGTTACATATGTTCTTTTGTAGAAATAATTCATTCTTCATATCATAAAGAACCCTTGGGATGAAATTGGGGTTTGTTAAATTTTAAAATAGTATAACATAACTTTACATCAGGAATTATTCTAGTTTCTATATAAAATAAAATCGAAAAATATACTA
Organism: Viscum album; assembly: GCA_963277665.1. Classification (NCBI taxonomy): domain Eukaryota; kingdom Viridiplantae; phylum Streptophyta; class Magnoliopsida; order Santalales; family Viscaceae; genus Viscum; species Viscum album. The sequence continues at coordinate 1,452,935,923 of OY728129.1, read as the reverse complement.
TTTTATAATGTAATTTAGAGTTTGATTCCTGAAAAAATAATCAAATAGGGATGGTTATTTTTTAGATAAAGAGTGAAATGGGTGTGAAATCAAGAAAATGTATTTCATAAAACATTTTTATCATTATCAAAAAAATAAGATGTTATAGGTAATTTTAAATTATGAATTTCTATAATATGACATTAAAAATCATTTAAAACAATATATATAGACTAATATTATTAAAAAAGTTATTTAAAACACCTAAATGTTTTTATATGAACTATAGATCGAAAAATAAAAACCATGATCTATAAAGAATCATCCATTTCAACATTTTTTAAAAATAAATTTATTAAATCACACATTGGAAGAATTTTTAATAATGATTCAAATTTAAAATTTGTAATGAGAAATATAAATATCAGAATTATTAATATATATTTATATTTTATAATATTTTAGGAGAACATCACTAAGAAATGATAATATGAATATGTGGGGAATAATGTTCAAAGAGGATGGGAATTATGTTTAACAACGATAAACATTTAAATGAATGAAATTCATCAAGGAATAACATTTTGATTAAAAATATATATTCACTCAAATTGAAATAAAAGGTATCATATTATAAAATCATATCAGGGATGAAACCAAAAATTTAATAATGATGTTCAAGATTCATCATTTTAACTCATGGAAATGATATTTGAGTTAATAAAATCTCATGTATCCTTATTAATATTTGAATAAAGATACTCATTAAAATATAACTTGTGAAATATTTTTAATAAATTTAATTTTATCAATGTTATCAATAAAATAATACATATTATTTTTATACTCTACCTAGAATAAAATAAGCAGTAAATATTGAATATGTCTCAAAAATAAAAATTGAGACAAGAAAACCCCATTAACATTTACTTTATACATCCATAAAATATACTTAACATGTGGTATAATAACAATAAATAACTTAGTAATCTTTTTATGAACCTTATCCATATATATTTCTCTATATATTCTTTAATTTTGAATATGTATTACAAATTTTTTAGTCAGTTGTAGTTTATTCACATCAAAACATGTTACCATTTTTTATTCATTCATGCAGGTTAAAAGTTTGATGTTAAATCCAAATATTTCATACAAATATTATCATTAAAAAATTCTTCAAGATATTATAATAGTTTTTATTATAAATTATAAATTTTTATATAGATTCCATAAGTGTTTTTACACAATTCGAATGAAATAATGTTTGTATATTAATAATGAGATAAATATTAATATAAGAGTTCCAAAAAATAAAAAAAATAATAAAAATAATTTCCAAATACACCCACCCCAGTAGCCTATATCATGTTGTTTATTAAATTATTTGGCATAATTTTTAGTGTATCTCATCTCGATGGATTTTATAATTTAATAGTCTTGGTAAACTAGATACAAACATGAATATCACATTATTGATTAAAACATTAGAATTAAACCTAGTGAAATTAAAAATTATGCATTATTAAACACATTAAAATATTATATCATTATTTTATAAGGAAGATAATGAAAATATGGTTGATCTTAGATTATCAGAACATAACATGTACAACAAATGTTATCATTGAATAGATAAAGCATAATGAAAATAGAAAGGCAAACAACTAAAAGGAAAATAAATTTAGTAAAGATATTGATCATGAGGAATTATTTGATATTAATTAATGAGGATCAAATCATTATAGAATAACATGATCTTGAAATTTATTTATGGATATCATAACTTTCCAAATAATCACAGGGATAGGAAAACCTAATTTTTTAATGAAAGAATGCATTAAGTTAGATCTCTTAAACATTTCATCAACGCCTTGTGCCTATATATATAACATAAATGGGAAGGGCCTTGGATAAGTACCCAAAATAGTTTTTTCTCAAGTGACCTAATGATGCATCAAGATGATATAGGCTGCCTCACCCATCAATTTCTAGGTTCAATGAATTCATCATATGAATGGGGTGAAGCATAATCAATTTAAATATACATATTGAAAATCTAGAATCCAAAATGTCAGTAATTTACCCAATATAAAATATCATAAACTATACATAATAAGAATATGTACCTTTTAATTATAATATATCCCATGAATTGTATAAAAAATAAAGGGTTTTTTACTTTTATGAATATAAATTTCGTATAAAATCATTAAAATTTATTGAATAAAATACCCTTTTCATATTGAAAATCATTTTTTTAAAAATAATAACTTTTTATAATGTTTTAAAAAGAATTTAAATTGAACAAAATCATGGAAACATATAGAAGATTATTTAAATCATTTTATAGTCATGATGTTCATAAATTCCATTCATGTCGTTTATATCGCTACAATGGTTTCTTTAAATTTTTTGTTAAATAATAAAAATAATAAATCCTTACGAAAATGGCAGAATGATAAATTTTAATCAATATTCTTAAAAGTAAAATGTTGGTAACATTTCCATTAATAAATAGTTATACAAAAATACATGTATTTTCAAAACATTTTATAGAAAATATTGAGGTGTAAGAAAAATATTCATCACCAAATAAAAAAATTCTATTTTCCCTAAAAACATTATTTTAGTGTCCTGAGTACATAAAAGAATACAAATATAGAAAAAAAAATTAATTTTCAAAAAATAACTAGTTGAGTATACAAAATATTAGTTCTAATATTGATAGAAAATTTAATCTCCATAGTATATACTTAAACATAAAAATTCATGAACTATAATGAGATTGTTAGATAAACCATTATTGCATTGGAAACTTCTGAATCATAATACCCTTGAAATAAAAAATATTAATTGAAGCTATAAATACCATAAATATTAAGAAAATCATGACATATTATATAAATTATGAAGTATACACACCACATAAATAATGAAAGTGATTATTATAGCATATGTATTTTAAAACAAGAGTGAGATGAGTAACCCTTAAGAAGATCAGATAATTTAGGCAATAATTAATCAATGGAGTGGTTTTCTTTAAAACCTATAAATACATATAAACTTTTTTAATATATAATTATAAAATCATTGTTAATTTTACATGTATTCATAAAAGAACATAGGTATTTTTGTTGAAGTATAATCCAATGAATGGAAATTGAGTTAAGAAAACAATTACCACTTGGTAACATTCATGTCAAATAGTAATAGTATAATAATCATTGTAAAAACATAAAATAACATGAATAATATAATATTAATAATATTAAATTATAGAGGTCAATTATAGAAATCATATAAATTATATTAGATGCTTAATATTAATATATTCTTCAATAAAGTGTATTGAGACAAAATCAGTTACCTCAAGTCTGAATTGTCACATATGTTATTTAAACTAAAAAAAGTACTAAATTTTTTTTATTGTTTAATTTAATAATATAATTTTTAATTTTTACTACTTATTTAATTTTATTTATTACCATGTTATATTTATATACTTAAATCAGTTATGTTCATGTCTTCTTTTTTAGTTATACTCTTCACAAATATCCAAAATGAATTTGGTTGGTTGACTGTTGTAAAATATTTTATTTTCAAATAATAACCAAAATAATAATAATCATTAAATAATTAATATATTTATACGTAATTTAATCTTTTAAAAACAACCATGTACGATCGTTATGAAAACTAAACTATGTTACAATCATTGACATAGTCAGTCATACACACACATCAGTAACGTTTCCATTTTGCAACGATCATGATGACCAGAATGTAAGAATTTTTTGTCTTTATATAAGTGTCAATATTTCATAAATATAATAATATTAATTAATATAAACTTATATCTATCATACCTATTATCTGGTGATGGAAAATGAATCACATCACTTCTTGAAGGTGGTAGTCCACTAGTACACATGAATGGAGTTATAATTCTTCAATGGATACAAAGTTATTAAATTATATGATATATTTTATATTAAAAATTATGAAAATTTCCTAAATAACATATAGAAGTATTAAATATATTATTATATATAAAAATGACAGGTGGTAATCGAAAATGAATCACATCGGTTCATCATGTGGTAGTCCACCGTAAACACAAATGACCGTTTCTTCTCCAACTTAATAGAAGATGATATGAATATAGGGTATTCAATTTACATACCAATATATCAATAAATTCAATATATATTTTATATATTTTACCATATTATAATATTATTTTAAGGAGTTAGAATATGAAATAATACCAAAAAATTCCTATAAATTCATTAATCTTCTTCAAATAACCTCTTTTTCATTGCACCAAATACCCTTCGAGTTTTATATTATACCCAAAATAATCTCTATATAATATTGTAATATATTTTTTAAATACTTTTTGAAGTTATTGGTCAATAAATATTCTTATTTATGTGTGTAGAAAATAGGGGAGGGTGTCCTTTTATAATGAAGGATAGGGTATTGTTCAAGTTTCTTAAGCTATTACATTAATATAAATTTAATTATAATTTCAAAATGAGACCAAATTTATATAATTATAAAAATATATTTTTTGGAATCTGAATCCATTAATTAAATTAAAATTATAAATTTTTATGTCACGTTTTTACCCAGATCGTTTTTTAATCCTCTATTATCCCTTTTCACAATTAACACTATATTAAAACTTTTTTAATCTTTGGGGGACTTCATAGTTATATTAATAAGTTCATTGGACCATAACTAGACAATGATTTTTATTTTAATCCATATTATAATCAATTTTCCAATCATAATATTTTTTGTAATTTTAAATCGTTTAAATAAATATTAGTTGTCATAAAATTTAAATATTGTTATTTAATATAATATTTATTTAACTTATATCAATCCCTAAAATTCCAGGGTCAATATAAGTCACACAATAAATATTATATTTGTCATTTTTATAATAAATTATAATATTTCTCAATTAATTGAATAAATTTTATATTGGCATTGCATAAGCGTTTAAGGAAGTTATATAATCAAGAACATTTATATATAATTTAACATAACAAATATTTTATATTTACATCAATAATTTATAACCAAAACTTCCAAACTATTATATATATTAGAAAAATATAGAGTTATTAATGTCATGATAGTGATATTTTTTATTTATTCATTCCATAAATTAACATAACTGTCCCAATCTATGAAATATTGCCCCAAATGGCCATATATTTAATAAATTGATTTATGTTTCTAAAAAAGTATCATAAAATATAACAAAGGTAAGTGTTAGGACGATTTAGAGATGTTATCTCATGGATTTGACCATATGTAACTCATTTTACCCTTAACGAGGTGTAATAAATTACCATGGTCACAACTCATAATTACAAAAAAATAATATGAAAATATAAAATTAAGTTGGACCTCTTTATTTCAAATAAATATTTCACTTTTCAAGATTCCATTTCATTAATTAACATAAATTAATTTAAAACAAATTTGACCAAGCAAGGAAAAAGGGTATTTTAGAAAAAAAATATATCTTATAAATTATAAATTTTTTATTACAAAATTCAATGAAAAAATTTATTTAAATGAACCTAAAAATATTATTCATAATATAAGACACAACATTTTACATTAAATTTATTTTGAAATAATAATGTAGGGCTGTAAATTTACAAAATAAAAATGTGGTTTTCAATAAAAAATTATTTTCACAATGCAATGATTAATTTAAGAAATGAAATATTTTTTGTTAAATAAAATTTCTAATTTTTGTAAAAATTATTTATAATATTTTGTTATAAAAATTAAAAAAACAGTTTATTTAGGAAAACATATCTTTGAAGAATAAAATGACTTCACTAAAAATTGGTTTCCACTTTTTGAAGAAATAGAAAATAAATATTGATTTTTAATATAATTTATATTTTTTAATAATTATATTAATACAATTCATACACTCCATCTAAATGGGTTCATTATAAAGGTTATATTTATATAGTAACATTGTATGGTTCGTTTAGGATCAGTTTTGTGTGTTTTATACTCTATCAAGCATAGTGTTAATTTAAAAATTTCCTGTTTTACATAATATTAATCAAATAAATAATTTTTATAATAATTCATGTCAAGTGGTAATGGAAAATGAAATATGTATTTCCATGGAGGTGGAAGTATTCATGTACACATGGATGAACATTTTTTCCATTTAAAAGAAAGAAATTAGATATTGGATTATGTATTTTGAATTTTAATAATGTTATAAATATCACATTTTTGCATTAAATTTAACTTTTAAACAATCCATATAAGGAAGTGAATAATAAAAACCCACATTAATCATGGTGGTAGTTTTCCGATTTTACACATGGTTGTTATAGTATGTTTCTCGATGAATAATTGTGTAATTTATATAATAATTGTTCTATAAATATAATAATACATTAAAATCATAATAATACTGATATTACGTTGTTTGGATGTTAAAATATAACTTATTGTTGAAGAAAATGTCTTCAATAAATATAAATGGTGAATTGTGATTTAAGAATTTTTTACTAACTTTTTTGCATAACAGCTTTTCAAATTTATTAGCATTTGAGGGGTGGTATTTTGTGAAACCAAATATTAGATGTTTATAGGAGTTTGGGGAGATATTTGGGTATATTTTGTTTTAATTAATGGGATTATTTGTTAGGATAAATTAGGTAGTGTATGGATCCTATTCAAAGTCAGTGGAGCGATGTATTTTTAATAAAAGGTGCACTTTTCAAGGAAAGTATCATTAATAGTGAAAAAATTTGGATAGGTGGTGAGATAATGTCTAGTAAGTCCTAAAACACTCATTTTGAGATTTTATTTAACATGATTTCTATATTTTACCCCCAATATTTTACCCATTTACTCGTTTTACTTTAATCATTGTTACAAATTTTTACCTAATTTATTTTTTTGATTCTTAAAAATAAATATACCATGTAAGATAATATATACCTTATGATTCCAAAAAAATTATAAATTTTAAGATATAAAAATTAAAAATGAAAATAAATAATTCTAAAATTATTTTTTTTAAATATTAGTATTATTTTTTGTGAAAATATTACCAATGTTATTTAATTCCAAATATAAGGTTATAAATTAAAATTAATATTTTAAAATTAATAATTTTAGTTTTAAAATATATATTTTATTTTGAAAAAATTGTTTAATAATTTTAACCACAAGAATATATCATGATGATGTTATTAATGTCTCGGTATTTATAAGAAATGATATTTTTTACAATTATGCTAAAATTTTATATTTTTATATTAATCCCAAAGAAACATTATTACCTGATATTTTCATGCTATGTCAAAAAATAAATTTTATCAATTCTAATTAAAATTTTAAAAATTCATATTTTAACCATTAACTGAAAACAAAATATATCATGAGAAGAGTTTTAATATGAAATTGACTCTATAAAATATTTTCTATTATTGAACATACATTAATAATACTAATTAAATTCTGGTTAGTATATTTTATTATATATTAGTAAACAACATTACAATCACTATTTCCTTGATATTAATTTAATTTTTTACAATAAAATTTCATAACATTTTTTCAAACAATTATTTGAAAATAACCTTTTTACCACTTACATTATAAATAAATTTAATCTCATTAGCATTTTTATTATATATAAAAATGAAATTTCCTATAATGAAACATAATTTTTTAAAATTAAATTTTCTTTTGAATTAATATATGCACATTTATGTAATGTATTTTAATAAAAATCATGGTCTATATTTCATTATTATTTTCAGGACATCACAAAATAGAGACATAATATGACTTATGGGTATGAATTCAATTGAAAATCATGAATATTGTTAATAAAATTTTCCTAAATATATCAATATTATTAATAAATATTTTGTTTTTTGTAAAAAAAATACAATTAATACCTAAGAAAGAAGTGATCTCATAAACTAGAAGGATCGTAGCATTTTAGGCTCCCATATTTGATCTTCATGTGTAAATTACATTCATTTGCATTATACCTTACCTAGATAAATATGATATATAACAACTAAAAAATAAGTGGAACATTTTATTAGAGTATTTAGAGCTCACAATGTTTACTTCCCAAACAGTCTTATCCAAACCACCCCATAAAACAACTGAGATTGAACAACATACCCTTAGGGTTTATATCAATGTGATAAATAGTGTCATATTGATATTTTAGTGGAATTTAAAATTCCCATTAAATGAAATATTTTCTTCATAAATCAGGTCCCTTTTTTATCAACCTTAAATATATATATATATTATAATGAAAAGAAATAGGTGACAAAAATGATACAATGGATTTTTTATACATAGTAGAAAAAATTATATTATGAAAAATATATATATGTTAAATATTTTTATTAATATGTATCTTATGAAATAAAATAAATTTTTGAATAAATTTTTATTTTCATACAATGTTTTTTATATTTTAATTCTTTCATCAGTGATTAATAAACTAAATTCGTAAAATCATAAGTTGTTTTATAAAGATTAAAAAGTTGATCTAGTAAGAAAGATATAAAATTTAATATATATATATATTTCAAAATGTAAAATTCATAGATTTTGAAAATTATTTTGATAAAAAAAAATTTGAATTCATCATAATATAATTTTATAACTGTCATTTTTCAAAATTTTATAAGAAAAGTGAAATTTAGGTCAAAATAAAATACATACCAAATAAATTATGTGTATTATGACATCCTAATGAACCAAAAATGTATTAATATATTCCGTAATGTGTTGGATCCAAAAAAAATGTTCTTTTCATTAAAATTATGTATTTTAATTTGAAAAAATTATTCTTAAGAACCTATTAAGACCCTCTAAAATTATTCTTGCCTCCCTTGGCCGATGCAGACTAGGTCCGCCTCTAAGAGTAATATTGAGGTGATTGTGGCTGTTAGGAAGGGTATCTTGATCAAGGGGGCATCACAAGATCAATCAGCACTAGAACAGCTCAAGTGTCATGTACAAAGTGAAATCTAATGGATGTCGCCAGAATGGAAATCGGCTATAGCTACCGGTGAAGATGAATCTGGCATGGGATGTGGAGAAGACTATGGTTTTTATGATGTGTAAGTCTATGTTGACTATGTTTCCTGAGATTGTGGTTTTCTTGTTTGAGTTGTTTTTGTAATTTTTGGCACCGGATCCCATAAACCGACTTTTGATAATAAAAAAATGATTTGTAGTGTTTCAATATTCTTATGAAGCCTCGCCCAAGCTTTATGATGCATCCTATCATGAAAAGGGATTCTCTTACTCTTCCAATTCATCTGAGTAATTATTTTGTAATATGAATTATAATTATCAATTGATTAAGTTTTCATGTATTTATAAATATCTAATTACTATAAATTATATTTTCTTAAAGTCGAATATTGTTTATCCCCACTCATTATAACCTTTATCTAATTTGTTACAATGTCTGTGTAAGGGTCCCTCTCTGCCCTTTTCCATTCAAGCACATTATTTGAATTAAGCCTTTTCGTTTTTGGTGGCCCATGTTGTAATTTTTTATACACATTATGTTACTTTCCATATGGTGTTCAAATACTTAAATTCCAATATTCACACTTTATAAGCCCTCCCATGAACATAATGTACACTCATTATGTTTTTTAAATTATTTCATGAATTTTCAGTGCAAACTGAATATTCATCCTTATTTTCACTCAAAGGTATTCACCTAAATGTAATAATACATAATTGTTTTGGGTAATTACATATATGAAACCATATTCCACAATAATTATATTAAAATAATGAAATATTTTTTTATGATATATTATCGAGTTGGAACATGTAATGTTAAAAAATATAACAGGGTTGCCTGAAAAAGACTCCAATGAATTAGGTATTGTTTTCAAATCATCACATATCATGTATGGTGCATGGGTGTTGATCCTAGTAAAACTATTTTTTTAATATTTTTATGGTTATATTTGACTTATAATTATTCTTTCATATTTTATAATGTTTCCACATTCTTATGAGACCATGATTTCTTTAAGGACATTTCCACATTCTATGATAACATGTGAGTGTGCAAGTTTTAATCTCTTTATATTATCATTATATCAATCCTGAATTTCATGTATTATTTATCATTATTCTTTGTTTTAATTATTCCTCTACGGGTTTTATATCTCATTCATTACCTTTTTAAGCCACTAGGATATGATTTGTAGTAGTAAGAGTTCAGGGAAAACTAGATATAATCTACAGAGTTCAAAATAAATATGTTGTATTTTATTTAATGTTAAGGGTTAATGTATCAAACTTCCCAAAAAACTACGCCTCTCAATATTTGGGTAACTTATTATATATATCATTCTTTTAGAAAACAAGACATAATTTTTTTAGGAAAATGATTATTATATTTTGTATCATAGGATGTTCTAGTCATTTTCCAGATTAGAATGTGAATACATTTTTAAAATTTCAAGGTATATATATATATATATGTGTGTGAAAAAAATCAAAAAATGGTAGTTTAAAGATATAGTGGTTTCCATAAATGAAATCCATGTCTTGATTTTATAACTGGATGTTTCTTTGATATATATATATATATATATATATATATATACCTTAGAGTAATAACCCTAAAATATCTCCTTGGGTATTAACTCAACATGTATCTAGTGTAGGATAATAAAGATTTGCTACTCACCTAGTTTGACACTATTCTGGCATATGATTTGGTATATTCTATAGATATTTATGAAGATGAATGAGAAATATATATAAGTTGTTAGGTTAGAAAACTGAATTAAAATATTACCATGGATAACTTAGATTAAATCCTAAAAATTCATGACCTCAGAAGAATATGACATTTATAACTTACCCATTTTATATTCATTGTCTTTCATTAAAATTACTCATATTTTTAAAATTATCAATCCTTATTTCCCCTTATTTTACTCGTTGTATGTATGTATGAGTAACTGTGTCTATGACAAATGTGATGATAAATGTATTGATTCCCAAATGAGAATCCTAAAAAAATTGAGATAGTGTCAAGATCATCATGGAAGTAAATTATAATTAAGTATGAAGTACTGAAAATTAACTATAATCTAAATGAACACCCACTTCCCCATGAAGAAGAAACACTTATAGCTAAAACATTTATGAAAAAAGAATTTTACTTTTAGTTGTCCTTCGGACTGCTAATCATTGAAAAAATGCATTAAGACTGTTTAAAATTCTATATATTTATTCAAATGTTTGGAACAATGGAAGTTAATACAATTAATTTATCACTAGAAATGAAATTCCAATCACTGGTGGATATTAATCAAGTGTAAAAATCACATGGATGATTTCAAAGCTATGGATTTAGAAAAACTGAATAAAATGTTTTTTAATAAATTGTTTATCAAACCCTGCATCTCAAACTGGACTGGGAATTTCTTGGACTTATGATAATGGATTATTAATCCATCATGTAATATGTATATTACCAAAATAGTATCTCATGGTAAACTACTAGATTTTACTAATTCACTGAATGTAATGTAGACACTTCTTTAGTGACTCAATGTGGAGTATACAAAAAAGCATTGGCTACTCATCAAATTGAAAATAATTAGAAACTTTTATGACGTACCCTAAATGTAAAAATATATAATTGTGATTATTATTTTTACTATATTGTTGTAGATAATAAGAATATGATGTATTTAAACATAAAAATCCATTGGATAATACTTATGTTTGTATGATTGTCTAAAATCTCTCATGACATAAGTGTGGAAAGAAGCATCCAAGAAACATCATCAAGGGAAAAATATGGTGTTTTAGGTTTTTAATAGAACATTATCAAGCTAATGAATACCATAATGAAATTAAAAATATAGATAATATAATTAAATAAAAAAGTTTTTGGTTAATCTGAATCTCATTGTTCAATATTTCAACTAAAATGAACATTGATACTATACAAACCAATTCCCAAATACACGGGTTGTGAAAGATAACCAATAAAATAACCTTTTAGGTATTTATATATGTAATGAAAATATGTTATCAAAACTGGTGAGGATTATCTTGAAAATTAACTAGTGACATGTATGGTTTTCATTACTTGAAGAATAGTGAACATGCTATTTGATTCTTTTTCAGGACATTACTTTTAATCACATATTTGTTTAGAAAAATTCAAACTCAGCCTCAAAATAAGGATGTCAATTTGTCATTTAAAATGTAAAATGGAGAAATTTTTCATCCCATGATTATAAATCATCCCCATACTGTATTTTCAACAAGAACTTCTAATGGAACCATGTGATGCTCCAATTAGTAAAAATTGATGATATTATCGTTATGGACTAGTTTTCCGTTTATAGATCCAAAATAAATTTCTTACACCTATGAGATTCACCATAGGGAATACATATAGTGACCCAACATTTTCTTATATTACAATTCAATTATTTTTATGATTAAATAATAGTAACACAATCTACTATCTAAAGGTTTTTTAATATGGTAAACATGGGTTGATAAATCACTTTTATATAATAAAAACTAAATATTATTTAAATACTTCTTCATTATCCTCCTAATATCTTTCACATTATCCATAGTGAATTTTATCACCTAAGGATATACATCAATGAAATGGAGGGATAAAAGCTAAATAAGGGGGAGGAATAAGGGACATGAATTAATAGTACATGGGTGATCATAATCACCATCATCATATCATAAGGATAATATCATCATAATAAAAATTAGAGAAACATTTTAAAAATTCATGGAATATGAAATAACTATGAAAATGAATCATTATAACATAGTAGTCAATTACAACACATAGTTCTTATAAAAACAAGAATCATGTTCATGCATAACATATATGTATAAAACATAACATCATAATAATAAAAGAAAATATAGGATCATCTTCATGAATAATAAAAAATCACAAGAGATATACCATGTTACCAAATTCATTAAAGGGATGCATAAACCTTGGATAGCCTATCACATCACTGAATTATCATAATCATCCATGCCATGTTGAATATAAAACAATTGTAGTTATGAAATAAATTTATATAATTGGAAGGGTTTATCAGTGGTTTTGTAAATATTACATTCATGAATAACCTTTGTTTTTAGAAAATGAAAGAGGGAAGTCATAATTTTACAAAAAAAAACATTATTATTGAATTTAAAATAAATAAATCAAGAGGATTCAATGTGATGTTTTTGGAAATCAAATCCTTTAAAAAAAGAAGTTTAATTTTCATAGATAATGTATTTACTAGTTATAAACATGTATATACCTGAAAATAAAATTGAACGAATAGTGGAAGAAAATTTCATGTTCATTTAATAATATTCATATAAACAATAATATGAATAGGAGATAACCTAAGGATAAAGAGTTTTCATTTAGGAGTCCCCTTATATTAAATCAATCATTATTTCCATTATGTTTTTTCTATAGGATAATAAACATATGTTTATTAAATCATAGAGAAAAAAACTAATTGTTTTCATTTTTGAAACTATTTATCAATTATAATCCTTATATTATATTACTCAATTTCTATTCTAAATGGGGAAATTATGGATATGATATTATCTGTAAAATTCCTTTACCATTAATTGAGCATAGGATCCTTGTTAATTGAAAATAATACATTATAAAGAATAATTAAAAAATAATATAAATATACATATTTTTTAATTTAAATGTTATAAATAATTAATTATAATCAACCATAATGGTTGGAGAAAAGGAATGAATTGGAAACATCCCCGTCGACTGTTAATAGACCAATAATGGTACATTTTTAAAAGAAAAATAAAGGGAAGCACTAAGTATAAATATAATTTATGTTTATTTATTAATTTTGGTTAATATTATTAATATAATATAATTATATATCCAAATTAACATTTCATGATTTTTTATTGAAAGGAAATTCTAAAAATAGGAAGAGAAGTGGAAAATGGGATAATAGTTGATGAAAACATATTCATTCCCCACTGGTGCTTCTCTTTTATGACCCTACAATCCCTTTAAGATTAGATTTAGATGGCTCCAAAACAAACCTAAGTATTATAAGGGGATTAAGGTATGGGATTTTGGCATAAACATGGATTTTTTATTTAATGGAGGATTACTTTTCGAAGGGGAGGAAGATGGGTTAATTATACATGAATATAAAGGTGTTATGGAGTTATGTTATAGAATTAGATATTATATCCAAGGTAACACTTTTAATATTTTTATTTGTTATGTTTTTTAATAATATATGAATTAAATAAAATTATTTTAATACTTTCAAATAATTTGTAATAAAAATTTTGTACATTAATCATTCTAAAATTTATAAAATTGAGGAAATTTTCTTTAAGTAATAATTTATAATTTAGTATTTGGAATTTTCTTTTTTAGGTTTTTAATTTTCATTTAAATGATTATCTGACTTATTAAAAAATTTATCGGTTTATCCTTAAATTCTATAATTTACTCGGTCATTATTATGTCATGAGTCATGCTATTCAATGACATCAGTTGTTAAAAATATAGTTTCATTTTATTTGAGTTTTTTATCATAATATTTAATTAATGGAATTATAATATTTATATTATAAAAAAAATTATTCTTGATAAATTTTATTTACACTACATTATATTTTTTTATTTTAAATTACCATTCCAATGATCGTGTTTATTTCTAACAGTCATGATTCTATTCAAATAGTCATGTAACTATATCTAATGGATGGGTTACAATTAGAAATGATCTAGTTTTAGTTAAAATGCTATAATAACTATAATTATAGTCATATAAACTAAACTAATTTCTCACTAATTCCTTTCTTCCACATTCACATCAATTCCTCCCAAGGTTCTATTCATTTTCAGATATATTTATTTCTTTAATATTATTTTGAATCATTTCTATGTTCTTGTTCATGGGGTCGATGATTCTATCTAATTGGGGTAACCCAATTTTTATTATTTAACTATTCATATTTTATATTTATTTTCTTCTTGTAATTTTTCATTATTTTAATGTGTTTAGTGATTGAAAAATATAACAAAATTCATTTATGAAATAAAGTGTTTTTTGTTACTCTTTATTATATATTTTTATAATAAAATATAATATAAAACAGATTTATTTAGGAAATGAATGACAATTATAAAAACAAGATTATTAAATTATTCTCCCTTTTTTAAATTCCATTATTTTAATTTCAACTCCTATTATCCAATGAGAATAAATGAGGGTAATTTTATTTCATCGTTTCCTCGGGTTCACGCATCACCTCTTCAAATTTATTGGTCCTAGACAACACATTAATAAGTTGAGTTATAATATTTCAAATAGTAGTCTCTATATTTTCTAATATCATTTGCATATTGACTTCATAATACACGTCCATATCTAGTTGTAACAAATTCTTATTTGGTTCATGTGAGGGATCATGTCAATACTTCTTTAAGAAATATACATGTAGCACATCTGGAACATGAATTGTTTATGGATTGTAAACAAATCATATGTCATCAAGGATGCCATAAGATAAAATTGACATAGGTATAATCTTTCATCTCTATTAAAACAACATGAATTTCATTCAAGGTGATACTTAATGAAAACCGTTTTCTCCAACATCAAACTCTTTGTCTCTTTGATGGTATTTCACATAGCTCTTTTGAAGAACCTAAGAAGATTATTTATATATATATATATATTGGATTAATTGAACCTTATCAATCATTTATTAGGAAATATGAGCTACAATTATCATTCATTTTCCAATATTATCCTAACATGTAAGAATTTTATGTCACTTTCCACAAATACCATAATATATATCCATTTAAGTACTAAAAAATATGTAGTTCTTCTATGTGAGCTCCAAAATTGATGGTGTTTTATCCCATTCTCTATTATATTCTGTTGAGTAGTCTATCATTGTATCCTTGAGTGTCTAAATGGTTCTTTTATATTATAAATAATTTTTGGCATGATATTACATACTAAAATTAAATTCACCATTTATATCATGTTGAATAATTCAATGGATTTGGGAAGTGAACCCTGGATCATGATCAGAGATGATTAAATGTGGCCCCCAAAGAAACCTCGCCTCTTCCTTCTGGTGTATCATAGAATGTTTATAATGAAATAAATACTCCAAAAATATTTATGATGTGGGAAATAATTGTTATCCAATCCAAAAATACTCATATCATATTTATTCTTTCTGGTATTATCAGGATACCAGTGACAAAGAACATATTAATTTTATTCTATTTATATGTGTGAATGGACTATGTTTTCATCATACGCATATAATTTTTTCTTTTTATTTAACATTCTGACATACCATGAACTTTGACATGTACTTATAAATCATAATATTCATGTTGTCCAGCTGTATGTGTAATTTTTTAACCAAGTACTAATTGTTACTTACAAGATGAATAGAGAATGATGAGCTATGTGAATTAATCAACAACTCATTCCTTATTTATAAAAATAATGGAAATAAATGTCTTGTTCCAAACTTAATGACTCCATCTTCATTGATGAGGAATTAATTAATATTCCTGTCCGTTATATCTTCCACCTTCATTGATATTCTAGATCATCTATTTATGCACCCTTGATCATCCCCTTGATTGATTGTTGGGTAATAATTTGTGAAACGTTGAATTTATTTTGTTCCATTACAATTTCTAGATCTTACCTTTGTATATCCAAAAGGATAGTTCATTTTTCAAGCCACATCCTTGATAATATAGAATGTTCTTTTCTTATAAGAGAATCAGATTCCTTGTTCACCAATCAGGGATGTTAGTAAATAGATCTATCATATTTTTTCATTACCTCTACCTATATTATTTGAACTATGTTGCACGTTTTTTTTCATGACCCAACCCATGTTTATGCTCAATTTGCAACTAACCAAAGCCAAGATCCATAAACCAGGGGTGGCTACAAGCGTTGAAGGCGCAATAATATTGGGGAGGCCTTGGAATATGAACATGTACACAAACACATCCAAATCCATAAAAAAGTAAATAGGGAAAAAACAAGATATAACAAAACCTTATATAATCCACAAACATGATTAAACCTCTATACAATAAAATAATATAAAATTAAATTGAAAGGGAAAGGGAACGAATAGACACCCAACCAGAAGAGTGCCACAACTTGGCATTAATTGAAATGTAAAATTGTTTATTGGTAGCCACACCTAGATTCCAAGCTATTACCATCATATGCGGTCTTAGCACTATATATTCCTAAGCTCCACTGAAGTCACGATCAACCTATCTATCTTCTATATTAGGAACGATATGTTTTGAGAAAATATCATGAAGGGTTCGTATAAATATAATCAGTTAGACACCCCAAAAAGGAGGAGGGGAGTAGTACAAGATACACTAAAGAGGAAAACAAAAAATATAATAACGATTGGTAAAAGGGAGGACAACTCAACCCAACAAGATGGTAAAGTAAGATCATCAAAAAACATGGATTTATAAATTGTTATAAAATGTTATTATCATCGATTCATCACTACCAGTAGTAGTAGATTGGACTCATCCAACCATGATAATCTCAATCCAAGTAAAGAACGTAGAATACCTCACCCAACATTGCCTCCCCTAGAAGGAGAGTAACAAAAAACCAAGGAGTTGGAACTGAAACTAGATATATAGATATGCATAG
The DNA here is from genome assembly GCA_963277665.1 of Viscum album. Classification (NCBI taxonomy): domain Eukaryota; kingdom Viridiplantae; phylum Streptophyta; class Magnoliopsida; order Santalales; family Viscaceae; genus Viscum; species Viscum album. The sequence continues at coordinate 1,452,918,131 of OY728129.1, read as the reverse complement.
TCAAAGAAACCCAAACAAGTGAGTAAGGGAATCTCTATCACACAACTCAACCCAGGAAAAGAGTTACTAAGAGTTCCAGGAGTAACCACCAATGATGCCAAGCATCCCTCATGCCTTCTAAGTATGAAAATCAATGGATATCAATTACTACACCGTGACTCTATACTCTTTGGGTGGATATGTCTCACCCACATGGTTTTAGGTCTTGTCAGAAGGATTCATCTTGGTGGGGTAATCTCCCCTCTAACTCATGATTCAAACTTAACATTATACTATCACCACTAATCCATAGACGGAAATTAAAACACAGAGTAGAACACCCACACCTGATTACATTAGGGGGACTCTACTCAAATAGTCAAAGAGGACAAACTACTTAATGATTTAGGGGGATTCAAAAAAAATTATAGAGGACCCTCTCTATAGTGCATCATGGGGATTCCACTCTAAAGTAGTTGATAGAGGAGCCACACCCACGCTGGTGGGAGACTCCACCCTTTTTTGCAAGAGTATAGAAGCTCTAATGCATCAATGGAATTCTAATCTTTACATTGGGGACCCTCACCTCAGTGCGTCAGGGGGATTCCACTCATAAGTAGCTTATAGGGGACTCATTCCCAACCAGATGGGGGATTCCACTCAAGATATTTTTGAGCACCCTCACCCTAATGCGTCATGGGTATTTCACTCTTGTTTTCAAGGAAATACATGTTCCATCCCTTCGGGATGGTACTGTAATGGCCCAGACCTATCCGTCCCATTCCATTGACAAAAATAGGTTCATGAAGTGTTCTGGAGGTTACAATGGACTTTTCCCACACTTTTCCGAATTTTGTAACTACACGTCGTGTAGTGTGAGTACACATAGTGTACCACCTTGCTGGGTATACCCCATGTGCAAGCTATGTCCTTTCTGTGTGAAATAAATGAGTACACACTGTGTATCCCATACTACACGCCGTATAGTCCCACCCCGCCTACGCGTTTCCCTCAAACCGTGTGTTGACCAGTCAATGGTTGTGTGTCGTGTTGAGGCCATGTCCTTACCGTGTGAAATAAATGAGTACACACTGTGTAGCCCATACTACATGTCGTGTAGTCCCTCCTCACGTACGCATTACCCTCGAACCGTGTGTTGACCAATCAACGACCGTGTTCCGCATTGAAGGCCGTGTTGGAAGCCGCGTGGCGACCGTGTGAAATGGCAGAGTACGCGTCATGTACTAGAAAGTACACGCAGTGTACCTTAGTTTTTCTCTCCTATAAAAGGAGGGGTCCTCTCCTCATTTTTCAAATCACTCCTCTCCTCCCCATTTCCCTCATGCAGAGCTCTCTCGAGAGAGACTCCAAAGATCATTTCTACCATAACTTCTTCATCCCAGCTTCGATTTACGATCCGTCAGCAGCCACGGGATTGTAACGAGGAGGCGGAACTTCTGAGCTTGGATCGGTTGTCTTCCCTTTGGCCTTTACTTCCCATATTCCACCTGAGGATGTTTTTTCGGGATTTGATTGAAGCGACGGGGCGCCGACAGACGTCTTCTAAAGAAGACCCAGGGGAGCGTTGTGATTTGAACATTTTGAGGTAGGGATCTTACCTTCGTTTCACTAATTTTTGCATCATGCGGGGTGGGTGTCCTCTTGTTTACGTGAAACACATTTGAACCGGTTTAATAATGATAATAACTGGCTTAATGAATAGGGATAGGGAAGTTATTATGTTTATGTTTGTTTATCCTATTGTTATTTTGTGAATTTAATGGGCTTCTGCCTACTGAAAATCATGGTCGTTGGGGGACTTATCTTGTGCAATTAAATTTTGCCCTATCTTTCTAGACCATTTTGTGTATGGAACTTTGTGGAATGTGGAATTTGGTTAATCATGTAAAGTTGGATGATTTAAAATTTGGAACCCTTGGGTGATCACCCAGATTGAACAAAATGGAATAACGAACATGTGGGTGTTGGTTGGTCATGTGGTGTGTAAAAGGGGGTGAATCCTGAGTTGTTACGAATGGGATGGGCAGTGGTAAATGTTTTTAAAGGGGTGATGATGTGGCGCGAGCCTTGTTTTGTGATACGGTTGTGGAGATGTAGTTAAAGTGGCAGCAGGGCTGCAGTAATGGGTTGTGTTATTAAAAGGAAGTGGGAAGTTGATAAATGAACTGTGGGGAAAGATAATAGATTGACGCAGTAAGAATCAATGGGGATGGATTGATGATAAAAGGTTGGGTTGTGTTGATTTTTTTATCTAACTTGATTTGTGGTTGGCAGGGATTTTGTTCTACAAAATGCTTGATCTGGTTTGATAGTGTCCTAGTAGTTAAGAAACTAATAAACTATTAATGATGAAAAATGAAAACCTAAATAGGGTTGGGACTGTTTGTTGTATGCATGCTTCGTAGTAGCAGTGTCGAGGCACGTGCTCAGTTTCTCTTTTTAGAAGCCATAGGTTGGGCTGTGTGTTTGGTATACATACATATATATATATATATATATATATATATATATATATATATCTGTATCTTTTTATTTTGTCGCACCTCAACCTTGTTGAACATTTAGTGCCGAACACTCCCATTTCATGGGAGAGGGTGTTTTCCCCTTAGTTACTAGCTCCTTTCTGCTCCTACTTCCATAGGCTGGGATGGCTTGAGGCAACCTTACACCCAAGACTCCTCGTGTATGTTTCGAATGGGGTGGCTTCAGCCCAAGACACTCCGGACAGGTGTACTGTTCCCAAGAATCTTCGGGATGAGTCCCAGGTGTGTGCGGGCAGGATGTGTGGTTGTGAGGCCCAAGTGTGTCCGGGGGGGGTGTGGTTGTCAAGCCCAAGTGTGTGCAGGCATGATATGTGGTTTGTGAGGCCCAGGTGTATGTGGGCGGGATTTGTCGTTCTTGAGGCCTAGCTGTGTGCGGGCGGGAAGAGTGTGGTTGAGTTAGGACGTTGGCCATTAGGAAGAGCAGCTAACTAGTAGGAAATCGTGCGGGTACCCAATACTCTTGTTCTTATATACTATTACCTGTTGTTTTGTGTTTTTTGGTGAGCATGGTTGGTGAGGTTGGGTGAATATAATTCCTTGTTAGGTTTTGGTTTCTTCTATTGTTCTCACGGAACATTAGGGTGTCTCGCCACCTGTGCACGAGATCTTTAGGTTTCCCTACTGAGTATACTTGTAAGCTCACCCTACGTTTACTTTTAGGTTTCCAGGAGGACTACCAGGGCCATGCGGGAACCTAATAGTCGGGACAGTTGGAGTTCTTTTAGTTTTTGTACTCTTGTTTCTTTTGGTATTGTACTTTTGATCTTTCTTGTGCTTGCACTTTGTTTCAGAATTGTTTAAACATGCATATGGTATTTGTTTGGGTTAAATTTCTTTTACTTGTTCCTTTTTATTTTGGTGTTTGACTCATCCTATTTCCCAATCTTAAATAATAAAAGGGTAATGCCTCCCATATTTGTGGAAATTCATACCATTGGTGCTAGTCGCCACCCCGGGGCCTACTGAAGGCGGGACTCGGGGGGGTCATTATCTCTCTTTCACCATTGCCAGCTCAGGAGGGGAATCTTTGATGGAAGGGGTCATGACAGAATGGTATCAGAGGTAATGGTTGAGAGATAGGATGGAGTGTGGAGTTAGGCACAGTGAGGATTGCATGGGATGGTAGGGTTACAGTTTTGGCTAATCTTGGTGTGTGACACAGGCCAGGGATGACCAGCTAGGACACGGTATTTTAGGGCCCCCGTGATCCGATGCAGTGACTCTAAGCCTATCTAACAACCAAGTGAGACTACATTTATTCTAGGGTAGAGACCCTAGGGAAGGTACATGCATCATAATGATTGTGTTTTACTTGGTTTGGGTCTTCTGGGAAGGAAATAATGTGATAAAATGAATCCTTGAGAAATTTCCTTGCTACTTGGGCTTAGGCGATCTTTGTTTACTGTACAGCTATGGCACCTGGACGTCATCCCCGGGTGACTCAGATAGTCGAGGTCCAGCAGATTCAGGCGGTCAATATGTTGAGGATTGACCGAGAGGAGGAAGTTAGCCAGTGGTAGAAGACTCTCTATTCTTTTCAGCGACAAACCCTCAATAAGTACGAGGGTAGTACTTCATATATGGAGAAGGAGGGGTGGCTTGAGGAGCTAGGGATCACTTTTACTTTGATCTGTGCTCCGAGGGAGTACTGGGTTCCCCTAGCAGTAAGTCACTTGAGAGGTGTGGCACGTCAGTGGTGGACGCTCTACCTCGGAGAGAGGACAGAGACAGAGGTTCTGTGGGTTGACTTTGAGAAGGAATTATGAGAGGAATTCCTTTCATCCATAAACATGGTGGAGAAGCAGCAGGAGTTACTATCCCTATAGTAGGGGAGTATGTCAGTATGAGATTTGGGGATCAGGTTCAAGGATCTCCTATGCTTCTCTCTGGATCTCTTTCTGGATGAGGAGTCTCGAGTGAGACTTTTGGAGGAGGCGCTTCATCCTTCGCTCCAGTATGATGTCACCCACTTCACCCTTCCGACGTACTTGGTAGTACAGAAGAAGGAAGAGGTTTTAGAGAGGATTCACTCGTAGGGAGGTGCACCATGAGAGGGGATCCAGCATGGTTTGTCGAAGGGGAAGACAGTTAGCAGTCGGTCTCCTACGATAGGACCTTCCAGATTCAGGCCAGTGGGGAGCAGGCCCTAGCAGTTCTAGTTCAGATCATCGGGTCCTCTTACCTTTTTCACGATCCTAGAACCGAAGTGTTTCACTTGTGGAGGTTTTGGGCACATCCAGAGCTGGTGCCTGGCCCGAGCTCAGTACGGTGGAGGTGGGCAGGTTCAGCGCCCACCTCAATAGCACCATTTACCGGTGAGGCCCTTCCAGCGGCAATAGGACCCTGCTCCTCTGAGGGCAGACTTTGCAAGAGGAGGTAGACCTCAGGATTCACCTTAGGGACCTCGACTAGGGCGTGGTCGGGGAGGTGGTCAACATCAGAGAGGCAGAGGAGCTGGGCGTGGATAGTTGCATGCAGCAGAGATGGAAGCTCCAACAAGACCAGAGGTGGTGAGAGGTAGGATTTGTTTGTTCATCACTCTTGTTTCTACTTTGTTTGATTCAGGAGCATCGCACTCATTTATTGCACTCGGTCTAGCCCATGCTTTGGGTATAGATGTAGAGAGACTTTCTGTAACCCTGGGGCTGAGTACACCAGTTGCAGGTCAGACTAGTGTATCTTGTGTTTGCCGGGGATGTGGGCTGACGTTGGGACCACATCGATCTAGTGGGGGTCTTCTTTTTCTACAGATGCAGCTATATGATGTCATCCTAGGCATCGACTAGTTGATTTCTATTAATAACGTTATCGACAGCTTCCAAAGAAGAGTTGTGTTCTCCGATGTGGATGGGCAGCGTGTAGATTTTGTTGGAGAGAGGAGCTATCAGGTCGGAAGTCGGCATGTGAAGCCTCTCCTTTCCTTGTTAGGCCAGTAATCAGTGGCTCAATCTGATACAGACCTGGTGGATGTTCTAGAAGTTGTTGGGGAGTTCCTCGATGTTTTTCCTGAGGAGGTTGTGACTCCCCCCCCCCCCCAACGTGACGTTGAGTTTGGGATAGACTTACAGCCTAGTGCTCGTCTGATTTCGATGGCCCCTTATCAGATGGAACATTCAGAGTTGTGGGAGTTGCGGATTCAGATTGATGATCTGATGGAGAATGGTTTTGTTCGACCCAACGTGTCGCCATGGGGTGCTCCAGTTTTGTTCATAATGAAGTAAGATGGTGGCCTCCGGCTATGCATAGACTATTGAAGGTTGAATCAGGTAAAGGTCAAGAACCATTACCCCTTCCAAGGATAGATGATCTCTTCGACCAGCTGAGGGGAGAAGGTTGGTTTTCTAAGATTGATCTGCGATCTGGATATCATCAGCTGAGGGTAAAGGACTATGACATCTCCAAGACAACTTTTAGGTGTAGGTATGGGCACTTCATGTTTTTAGTGATGCCGTTTGGAGTTACAAAAGCACCTATTGTGTTCATGGAACTTATGAACTTTGTCTTCCAAGAGTTTATGGACCGGTTCATCGTTGTGTTTATCAATGACATCCTGATCTAATCAAGATCAGAGTAAGAGCATGTTGAGCATCTCAGGGCAGTCTTGGAAGTCCTTCGACACCACCATCTTTATGGGAAATTGACGAAGTTTAATTTATTGATGTAAGAAGTACACTTCCTTGGGCACATGGTGTCTCAGGATGGAGTGTCAGTGGACCCATCAATGGTGGAGGCAGTTGTTTCTTCTGTGGCACCCATGAGCGTGGTATAAGTTCTTAGTTTCTTGGGGATGGCAGGTTATTATCAAAGGTTCGTTTTGGACATCTCTCGAGTTGTTTCTCCATTGACAGCTTTGACAAGGAAGAACCAGGTCTTCCTATGGAGTGAGTAGTGCCATGAAGATTTTGACTACCTGAAGGAGAAGTTGGTCAGTGCTCTAGTACTCAGGTTTCCAGAGGAAGAGTTGTTGTAAGAGGTTTTTTTTTATTCTTTAGGCCTTGGTTTGGAGTGCGTACTAATGCAGAATAAGGGTGTGATCTATTATGTGTATAGGCAGTTGTTCCCCCACAAGCATCACTATGACACCCATCACCTAGATCTTGCAGTCGTAGTGTTCGCACTGAAGTTTTGGTGGCATTACATTTTGGTGGAGCGCTTTTTGGTCTTCTCAGATCACAAGAGCTTATGTTATATCTTCTCCCAACGTGACCTTAACTTACAGCAGTGGAGATGGGTTGATTTTCTCCAAGACTATGACTTTGAGATCTCTTACACTGAAGGTAAGGGCAAGGTTGTGGCTGATTCCCTGAGTAGGAAGTCACTTAAGGAAGTGGTTCGGGAATCCACTGATGCTTGGAAAGTGATGGGAGACTTGGATGCCTTGCACTTAGATGCAAGGGTAGAGGGTGTTAGAGGTTGTTTGTTTTAGATGACGGTGCATTCCTCCTTGTTGCAGCCGGTGGAAGAGTCTTAGTGGGGAGACTCTGAGGTGGAAGTAATTCGGGATCATATCATTTAGGGAAATGCTCCAAAAGGATGGTCAGAAGACAACCAACATTAGATACTTTTTCCTGGAAGGTTTTCTATTCCAGAGGAAATGTGTGAGGTAGTTCTCAGTGAGTTCCATAACTCATCCATGGCGGTACATTCGGGAGTTTCAAAAATGTACCGAGGCCTGAGGGAACAGTTTTTGGGGCCCAGGGTGAAACGGGAAGTGACATAGTTTATGGCTAAGTGCCTTGTTTGTCAGTAAGTAAAATCTGAACAACGTGTTCCCAGTGGTTTGTTGCATTATTTAGATTTCCCCGAGTCAAAATGGGATGACATATCAATGGACTTAGTCACAGGACTACCCAGAGCTTAGGGTGGTTATGATGCTTTCTGGGTAGTGGTGGATCGGCTGACGAAATCAGCTCACTTCTTAGCCATTAAGGAGTCGGGCACGGTGAGTACCTTAGCACAGAGGTACGTAGACGAGGTGGTGCGTTTTCATGGAGTTCCAAAGACTATCATCTCAGATCGCGATACTCAGTTTACCTTGGGAGTCTGGAGGGGGTTACAACATGATTTTGGCACCCAGCTATGCCTTAGCACTGCTTTCCACCCCCAGACCGATAGGAAAACAAAGCAGACTATCCGTACATTGGAGGACATGCCGCGAGCATGCATTCTGGATTTTGGAGGATCATGGGTGCGACACTTCCCTTTAGTAGAGTGTTCCTACAACAACAGCTTCCACTCTACTATTGGCATGGAGCCATTTGAGGATTTGTATGGAAGTCCATGTCGTTCACCCATTTTCTGGGTAGAGGTTGGTGAGACTGGTGCTCTTGGGCCAGAGGTAGTACAGAGCACCACCGAGAAAGTTCAGCTTGTGCGTGAGAGGATGAAAGTGGCTCAGGACCGATAGAATTCTTATTCTGATTGTCGGAGGAGGTCCTTGGTGTTCGAGGTGGGAGATTATGTTTTCTTGAAGCTTTCCCTTCAACGTGGGCAGCGGAGGTTTGGGAAGGGGAGTAAGCTCTCCCCTAGGTTCATCGGACCTTTCGAGGTGCTGAGGAGACTCGGAAAGGTATCATATCAGCTAGCCCTGCCACCTCAGTTGGAGAAGGTTCATGACATCTTCCATGTCTCCCAGCTTCGTCGGTACTTACACGATGACTCTCACGTTATCGACTGGGTATAGTTAGATATGGGAGATGATGCGACCTTCGAAGAACGACCAGTCAGAATTGAGGATCGTAAAGAGAAGGTGCTCCATGGATGAACCATCACCTTGGTTCATGTGTTGTGGAGGCATGGTGGCCTCGAGGAGAGCACTTGGGATCGGGAGGCCCAGATGCACGCTTAGTACCTGGAGTTGTTTTGACTTGTGTTTTTCCTGTTCTTCTGAGCCTTGTTTTGGTGTTATACTCTATACCTTTGATATATGGAATGTTTGTCTTTTCGGTTGTAAGTGGTTTTGTTTCCTTGTTCTCTAAAAGTATGTAACATGTCCGGATGTGTGGGTAAAGGGAAAAAAACCTGATCCTTAATCTAGATTCATTAATATGGATGCGATTGAACCCGTGCGGGCGAGTCAGTGTGGCCTAAAGCGGATAATATCTCGACATGGGAGAAGGAATTCCCCACACCATGTGTTCGGACAATGTGTTTGTTTTACGGTATTGGGGGCAGTGTAAGTTGAAAAATCCTAATATACGGATGTGGGAAGACCCAATTCTTAATCGAGACGCATTAATGTGGATGCGATTAAACTCGTGCAGGCAAGTCAGTGCCACCTAAAGCGGATAATATCTTGACATATGAGAAGTAATTCTTAACACATATGATTAGGGTTGTTGGTTGGTTTCTTGTTATAATGAGAGCCCTAAGATTTATCTTGTTAGGTTCCTCTGAGTTGGTTTCTGAATTCTCGGGGACGAGAATGTTTTAATATGTATCAGATGTAATGGCTCAGACTTCTCTGGCCCATTCCTTTGACGAAAAGAGGGTCATGAAGTGTTCTAGAGGGTAGAATGGACTTTTCCCACACTTTTCAGAATTTTGTAACTACACGGTGTGTAGTGTGAGTACACGTCGTGTACCACCTTGCCAGGTATACCCCATGTTGAATCCGTGTCCTTTCCGTTTGAAATAAATGAGTACACACCATGTAGCCCATACTACATGTCATGTGGTCCCTCCCAGCGTAAGAATTACCCTCAAACCGTGTGTTGACCAGTCAAAGGTCGTGTGCCGTGTTGAGGTCATGTCCTTGCCATGTAAAATAAATGAGTACACGCCATGTAGCCCATACTACACGTTGTGTAGTCCCTCCCCGTGTACGCGTTACCCTAAAACCGTGTGTTGACCAGTCAACGACCGTGTTCCGTGTTGAAGGCCGTATTGGAAGTCGCGTGGCGACCGTGTGAAATGGCCGCGTACACGCTGTGTACTTTAGTTTTTCTAGACTATAAAAGGAGGGGGCATCTCCTACTTTTCAAATCACTCCTCTCCTCCCCATTTCCCTGGAACAGAGATCTCCCGAGAGAGACTCCAACGCTCCTTTATTCCATAACTTATTCGTCCGAGCTCCGATTTACGATCCGTTAGTGGCCACGGGATCATAATGACGAGGCAGAACTTCTGAACTTGGATCTTTTGTCTTCCCTTCGGCCTTTCCTTCCCAGCTTCCACCTGAGGAGGTTTTTCCGGGATTTGACAGATGCGACGGGGTGCTGACGGACATCTTCGAATGCTGACCCAGGGGAGTGTTGTGATCAGAACCTTTTGAGTTATGGATATTACCTTCATCTCTTTAATTTGTGCATCATGAATGGTGTGTGTAATCTTCTTTACGTGAAACACATTTGAACCGATATAATAAAGATAATAAATGTCTTAAAGAATGGTAATGGAGAAGTTATTTTGTTTATCTTTGTTTATCCTATTATTATGTTGTGAATTGAATGGGCTTCTGCCTACTGAAAATCACTGTCGTTGGGGGCCTTTTCTTGCACAGTTAAATGTTTCCCTATCTTTATAGACCATTTTGTGGATGGAGATTTATGAAATGTAGAATTTGGTTAATCGCATAAAGTTGGATGATTTAATATCTAGAACCCTTGTGTGATCACCCAGGTTGAACAAAATAGAATAATGAACATGTGGGAGTTGGTTGGTCACGTGGTGTGTAAATGGGGGGGTGAATCCTAAGTTGTTACGAAAGGGATGGGCAGCGGGGTTGTGGTAAATTTTGTTAAAAGGGCGATGATGTGGTACAAGCCTTGTTTGGTGATACGGTTGTGGAGATGTGGTTATAGTGGAAGCAGGGATGCAGTAATGGGTTGTGTTATTAAAAGGAAGTGGGAAGTTGATAAATGATCTGTGGGGAAAGATAATGGATTAACGCGGGAAGAATCAATGGGGTTTGATTGATGATAAAAGGTTGGGTTGTGTTGCTTGTGTTTTATCTAACTAGATTTGTGGTTGGCAAGGATTTTGTGCTATGAAACGATTGATCTAGTTTGATAGTTTCTCAGTAGTTAATAAACTAATAAACTATTACTGATGAAACATGAAAACCTAAATAGGGTTGGAACTGTTTGTTGTATGCATTCTTCGTAGTAGCAGTGCCGAGGCATGTGCTCAGTTTCTCTGTTTAGAAGCCATAGTTTGGGCTGTGTGTTTGGTATACATATATATATATATCGATCTGTATCTTTGTGTTTTGTCGCACCTCACCCATGTTGAGAACTTAGTTCCAAACACTCCCATTTCATGGGAGATGGTGTTTTCCCCTTATTTACTAGCTCCTTTCATCTCCTTCCATAGCCTGTGATGGCTTGAGGCAACCTTACACCCAAGACTCTTCGGGTGGGTTTCGATTGGGGTGGTTTCAGCCCAATAATCTTTGGGCAAGTGTATTGTTCCCAAGAATCTTCAGGATGAGGCCCAGGTGTGTGCGGGCGGGATGTGTGGTTCTGAGGCCCATGTGTGTGCGGGTGGGATGTGTGGTTGTGAGGCCCTTGTGTATGCGGGCAGGATATCTGGTTTGTGAGGCCCAGGTGTCTGCGGGTGGGATATGTGGTTCTTGAGGCCCAGGTGTGTGCGGGCGGGAAGAGTGTAGTAGCTTGAGGACGTTCATTGTTAGGAAGAGTAGCTAACTAGTGGGAAATGGTGCAGGGTACCCAATAATCTTGTTCTTATATAATACTACCTCTTGTTTTGTGTTTTTGGTGAGTGTGGATGGTGAGGTTGGGTGGATAGAATTCCTTGATAGGTTTTGGTTTCATCTCTTGTTCTCACGGGACATTGGGATGTCTCCCCACCTGTGCACGAGGGCTTTAGTTTTCCCTAATGAGTATACTTATATGCTCACCCTATGTTTACTTTCAGGTTTTGAGGAGGACTACCAGGGCCGTGCGGGTCCCTACTAGTTGGCACAGTTGGAGTTATTGCAGTTTGTTGTACTCATGTTTCTTTGGGTATTGTACTTTTGAACTTTCTTGTACTTGTACCTTGTTTCATAATTTTTCAAACATGCATATGGGATTTTTTGTTTTGTGTTTTTTGGTGAGCATGGTTGGTGAGGTCGGGTGGATAGAATTCCTTGTTAGGCTTTGGTTTCTTCTGTTATTCTCACAGAACATTAAGGTGTCTCGCCACCTGTGCATGAGAGATTTAGGTTTCCATACTGAGTATACTTGTAATCTCACCCTACATTTACTTTCAGGTTTCCAGGATGACTACCAGGGCCGTGCGGGACCCTACTAGTCGGGACAGTTGGAGTTTTTGCAGTTTGTAGTACTCTTGTTTCTTTTGGTACTGTACTTTTGAGATTTCTTGTACTTGCACTTGGTTTCAGAATTGTTCAAACATGCATATGGGATTGGTTTGGGTTTACTTTCTTTTACTTGTTCCTTTTTTCTTTTGGTGTTTGACTCATCCTATTTCCAGATCTTAAATAATAAAAGGGTAATGCCTCCCGTATTTGTGAAAATTCATACCCTTGGTGCTAGTCGCCACCTCGAGGCCTACTGAAGGTGGGACTCGGGGGGGTCATTATCTCCCTTTCACCATTGCCAGCTCAGGATGGGCATCTTTGATGGAAGGGGGTCATGATAGGTACCTCTCATAAAGAATCATAGGGTGCAACTACCCAGCCCTATTGGAGGTTAAACATGGTAGAAACTAAGAAAACACACCTGATCGCAGCCTTTATAGGACATCTCCTGAAAATGAATCACACATATAACATGTCACATCATATCATGAATTCCACATTAGAGGGACTCATCACATTATACACATAAAAAATACTCAGGATCAGCTTCTCACATGCCAAGATCCAAGACCAAAAGAATGATATATGAGATTTAGGAGATTCATAAAGTGGTACACGATACATGTGGGGACCCCACAACATGTGACCCTACTTCATCGATTGTTCTTTTACCTATCCATTCTTGGTTACTAACATATTAAAATATACCCAAATGGAATGGTAGTGTACTCCTAGAGTACATGGAACCTCTATCCAAAAGGCCAGTGAGTGCATGTTGCATATTGTTGATATGAAGTGAGAAAACATAATTCTGCTTACACCACTCTTCAAATGGCCCCAGATAAATAATCGGATCATACCATCATGATCCTTGTGAAGAAATGCACATCATCGAATAATCATTCACCAAAATCGAACTCCCAGTGATGAAACTTCATTTAGAAACATCATTCACAAATAGAGCTTCAAGGGGCCCATTCCTTGATCTCAGATCACATCATATAGATCACACCAGTACATTCCTCATCGAACATACATGGGGTTATCTATTCATGTCTTGAAAATGGTAAGCCATTGAAAAGGATGCATTTCACCGAAAATTCCTAGACTGGGCCTAATTGGTACCACACACTGAATTTTGATTTGAGTGATCCAAATATGTCATGAAACATATGCCTCGATTATAGAGTAATAACACCACAGACGGTGAATCAATTGGACACCAGATGAAAAAAGATAAGTCTTATACAAGAATACCCGAATAATAAATATTTCATTATCGTTATCATAATTGGATATTTTTTAGCAACAATCCACAAGACCAAACCCTAATGTAATCAAACTGACCTCAAAAGTTCTTTCTCGAAATCTGGTTTGTGCTTCTGTTGATGGAACATTAATTGGATGCTCTATATAGAAGTTATGCTCGAATCAGCATATAAAGATTATTATTATTATTATTATTATTATTATTTGGATTTTTTTCTCACTCCATGAGTCAAGAAAAAGAACACATAATTGTTTATAAAAATACAGCATCGAATATAGGGTCACATTTCCACTGACGACACGTGAATTAGAAACCACAATACGAAGTTACAGGTGGTTAACCATTTTATTTATAATAATAATAATAATTTTATTATTATTATTAGTAATATTATATTTAATGTTTTTTTCTAAATCCTGAGTGGGGGTCCAATATCTAGCTTCCAACCTCCACCACTGTCTCGTGGTGCTCAGTCGATGTCCTGGCTTCATGCCACCCCATCTCTTTGCACCGGCCGCCGAACTCACCGCACATCCGCCTTTCAGGGGCTGCACCCAACCGGAGTTGCATTACCACTCCCTTTAGTGGACCACCAGAACCAAATTTGGGGTCAAAAACATATTTCTTCACCAGATATGGGATCCTTATATCTTGATCTTAACCATTATGTACTCCGCTCGAAGGTCAATAGAAATTAAGATGTGATGAAAAGATGGTACCACTTACACTCACTGTCACTCCACCTCCGGCACCCGAAACTCAAAACCATCCAAGATTTGGAATCCCTAGATAATGAAAATTATTAATAAATTCGACTCTAATGGTTTGGATGTCATTTTTTCATGAAAATATCATAATGAGGAATAACAGGGAAGAACAGACGACAAACATGAAGAATGAGGAATCAAAAATCAATCGAATGATTATTGTTGTTAGTTTAGCCATCAACAGCAGTTTTTAAGGCAACATACTTGATAAATGATAGAATTTTACTACAAAAAATTCTATCTTATAATGAATAGTTAGAAGTAATAATCGTACCTTAATTCTGGATCTACCTTTGCATTCAATGCACTCTAATATACTCGGATCTGATGTTTCATCGTGAGCAGTTAATGATTTAGCAACAATTCACCAATTGAAAGAAGAGGAAGAACATCACCATTTTCCATGGAAGAAATGATCCAAACCTTTATCATTTCACCTAAACTTGTATTTATAGAAAAAGAACAATGTGGATACCAACAGTCATGGGAAATGAACCTCCTGAATCCTCCCATTTTATATCCTGCTTAGGTAAAAAAATGCACTCTAAACTTGACAGTGGTCTTATATTTCCAATCTGAGTCCCCATTCAGAATTAATTTGATCCAATAACCAACATAAAATAATTTAATTAAATTATTTTGTTACATTTTCATCCTCCATTATGTTTTCTATAGTATTCCAGCAATGAAAAAAGTTATGTCCTGCCTATGGTAAATGAAATGCTCCAGATTCAATAGTACCCTCATATTTCAGATCCAAGATGCCAATAAAGATATATCTTTTTTCATATGCTTAATAGTATTAGATATTTAATATTTTTGTTAGTTTTTTACAAGCACTCCTACACTCAAAATTAGACGTTGTCTCATTTCCTAGGTTTGGATGTATAAGAAAAAATATTCTAAAATTTTTACAAGGTAAAACTCATGTCCCTATATAATTCCCTCCTTCAGTATTTTCATCCCTGAAAATAAAAACTAGAGAAATGACTTGAGATACTAATCACTCCCCTACTCTTATTCTCATAGGTACTCCTATACATTTATGTGATACCTCTGCACACGAACCAAGGAGATGGTATATCCTTGTAAGGTATGATATTTTCAATGAAATACTTACGTTCAGGCATATATCCACTTAGTTGAGACATGTGGAAAATGTAATGCACCAACTCTAGGTGTGGGGGTAGGGAAATGTGGTAGGAAAACTCACCAATCCTCTGAATTATATCGAAAAACCTAATTAATCTTGGGGATAGAGTTCCTTTTATTCCAAAAAAAACAATGTGAAATCCCTTATCATATATTCCAGCACTTGGATAGTGCACTTGGTCTACCCCATCAGTCTGGGGGTGAAAGGCTCCACTCATCTAGAGTTTGATCCCAAAAACCTCCAGCATAATTCTCGAAAACTATGACATAAACCTAGTGTCACTATCGATGATAGATTTAGAGGGTACCCCATGAAGGCAGAAGCTCTTACATACATAAAACTTCCCAAAACCCTACTCTGAATGCTAATCAGATATCACAAGGAAGTGCATCGACTTCATGAGCCCTTGTACTATTACCCAGTTAGAATCATGGACCTTATCTATGTGTGGAAGTCCTATGATTAATTTCAAGGATATTTCATCCCATTTCCACTCATTGATTTCAAGAGTATGGAACAACCTTTTGGAACTCACTTTTCACCATTTATCTGCATCGCAATGTGAACCTCTATTTTCCTATGAAAAAAGGTCTTCTGATTCCATTATTCCAAATATCCATATGGTGGATAGACTATATATATCTAAGTCAGTAAAGATCTCTGAGTCAATGTATCATAGATGGGGCTCTTCCATACTCTCAATAAGTGAAGGATTGAACACCGTCTACTGAAGAGAAAATCTACCCTCCTCCTCCACTAGGGTTAGCTTTTGAGAATCTAACTACACTGAAGCATCCCAAATAAGGGGAGCCTAGGAAATTCTTCTAAGGTAATATTCTAAAAAATTTGAAATTCTAGGATTATATAATATCTCTAATTCATAAACCTATAATATGTTCAACCAACATCACCGCCTTAGGTTCAATTCATTCTGGGTAAAGATATACCTAAGACTCTGATGGTCTGAAGAAACCACCAAGCACACTTTGAGAAGTTAGAGTCTCCACATTATTAGGGAGAACAGAATCTCTACTTACGCTAGGTGGTGATCAAAATTGTTCTGTTCATGGGGTCTCTATCACCTAAACCAGCACTTGGTAACTGTTGTATCAACGTT
Organism: Viscum album; assembly: GCA_963277665.1. Lineage (NCBI taxonomy): Eukaryota > Viridiplantae > Streptophyta > Magnoliopsida > Santalales > Viscaceae > Viscum > Viscum album. Next base: position 1,452,902,016 of record OY728129.1, on the reverse strand, counting down.
TAGATTGAAAATTAAAGGTACCAGTGAATAGGAAATGTGATTAAACTCATCCAACCTCAATAATATATAAAATAAAAGTACGTTTCATATCACATGAATCATATCTTATCATGAATGGATAGTAATCCTCAATCGAGGCACTTGATAACACCCACTAGTAGCATCCCAAGTAAAATGACGTCAAGTAGAAAAGATACACTAGAAATGCCAGGACATATTCTAACACTCCACTACAAAACCGTTTCATGAATGAAAAATTTTCAGGGTCTCATACTCCACACCTTAACACAATCCATTTTTTGTAGAACTAAATCTCCCTCGTGATTTTTATCATGTCCCAAAAACACATATTGGTGGGGGAAAGACCAATCTACCTCATGAGTCCAACTCTACGTCTAATAAAACTAATAAAGAGTTGCACTGAAACATCAAATCACCCTAGTAAAACCGCAAAAAATAATCATGTAGAAAATAGTATAACACATAGTTTCTATAAATTTATAAAAAAGGGAATAATATAAAATTAATGTTCCTCTTATCATCTCACACTCTATTAGATCAAAGAAATATAAAACAAGAAGTTTCTTGCTACCCTGGCAGCTAGCTCCCTATGCCTAATGTGTTCCTCTAGGTGGTGGTGGAAGGATCTCATAGTATCTTCCACCAACCATAACTCCTCTTACTCCTCTGCATACAAAACCTCCCTAGGGACCACTAATTCCCTGCCTCAGAGATCCCTAATCATGTCCCCATCTCTACTATTGTGGTTCATTTACTGTATTTATAGGGAGATCATCACATTAGTTTGAGAATTCTCAAGCTATTTGACCTCACCCATCATAAGCATAACACCATCCCTCCCAAGGATGCCTTTCTCACCTAAAATATTCCATATCATGATCCAGTTTTTGGCTATGGAAAGGCATACTACATTGTGGCCTGACCAACTAACATCTACAAGATGTGGTATAAGTCTCATCTCAATTGGGTCTACGTACAGAACAAGCTAATTAGCATTCCACTTATTAAAATAAATTTTTCTCCAGTGCTCACTCCAACACCCTGGCATAGGTGGGGATTCCCAAGAGAACTAAATCGACAAAGATCACTCATTGGAGTCCCTGATCAAAATTTCGTGATCATAATTCTCCATCAAGTATCATTTATGGAGAGTAATCACTAATGTATATGAACCTATTCGTGTATTCCTCCACCATCATCCCTCCCTTATGAAGCTACAAAAATATAACGGAACATAAGAAGTAGGGGTATTAGTCCTCATTGAATAGTTTCTTTTATTGGACCCATTAGAGTTCCAACTCATCTTGCCTCTGAGTAACCAGGCTCCACCAATTCCCAGCTTCTCCTTGGAAAAGACTAGATTTTGAAGTCACCATCTGATTCATCAGTGTCTGATCAAGTATAAAGAGGTGAACCAAAAACTCGATCCAGTCCTCTACTTCATGAAGATCTAGTTCACTACATAACCTTAGTGGTCTCTATCACTGTAACTCTTGGAGGAATATAGAATCCATCAAGGTGTACAGTGACTAAGGAGAATATATATATAAATCAAAAACTATGGGAAGCTGACTCAATAGGGATGGTCAAAGTCTCAATGCTATATTAGACATGTACCAAGGTCCCCTGCAATAAAATTATTAGTGTTATAAGTCGACAAGTGGGTAATCAGGGTCTTAGTGAATGGTTACATCAGTCTCTGCACCATTACTGGACTCCCTGGCCTGAGAGATACTCGTGGGACACATTGACATTGTTTCCCTAAATACTAACCAATTCTTTTTTGGGGAACATCTTAACAATGTACCAAGGAACAAACCACCATTGATACCACTTTTTTAGGACCCGACGCATGAAAAAGCACAAGCTGCAACTACCCAAAGCCGGCCCTAATAGTCCAATGGATGGAAACAAGAACTGAAGGCACAAAAAACTTGGGTAGGCCATTGCTTATGAACAGGGTCACACACACACAACCAAATCAATGAAAAAGTACCGAGGGAAAAGAAAACAATATATAACACTACTTTATATAATGGATAAACATGCATCAACATCTAAAAACTAAAAGAAAAGAATGGTAAAATGAAAGGCAAAGGGGAAAAATAAACAACCAACTAGAGGAGTGCCACAATTAGGTAGTAAATGAAAAGTTAAATAAATGAGAGATACATGCTCTTGGATTCCAAGCTACCACCACCGTACAAGGTCAACCACCATATATCACAAATCTCCTCTAATTCCACGAACATCCTTCCCATCATCTTAATAAGGCACGATACATGTAGGAAAAGAACATGCAAGGGTTAGTATAAATATACTCATTAGGACGCCCCAAAAAGGTGTAGTGGGGTCAATAAGAGATACACTGAAGAGGAAAAATATATATAGAACATGGTATTGTTAAAGAGAGTACAACTCAAACTAATAAGATAGTGAAGTGAGTTCAACTAAACACAAGGAGATATAAATGGTGAGAAGATAAACATCAGGTCAAGTCTACACAACCTATTATAGGAGTGTAGATTCATCAAACCATGGGATGATAGACCTAGAAAGCACATGGCATACCCCAAACATCCTTAAATATCCTTAAATGAGAGTAACTAGAAACCATGGAGTGGGTATTGAAATAGGATATAAAAATATGTTGAGTTAATGAAACCCACACTAGATAGTAAGGGTATCTCCATATCATATCACAGTTGAGGAAAAGAGTCTCTAATTGTTCTAGGAGTAACCACAATCGATGCCCAACATCCTTCATGTCTACCCTTAATATGAAAGTCAAAGGGGCTTAATCACCACACCTTGATACCTTCCTCTTTGGGTGGGTTTGTCTTGCCCCCACGATTTTAGGTCGCTTTTCAGGGACACATCTTGTTGGGGAATTCACCCCTCTTACTCATTAGTCCAAAGTAATATTAAAGTACATCTCATCACTAATCCGTAACTGGAAAGAGTAAACCCAATATAGAGGACACACACCTTAGAATTCCATGGGGATTCCAATCTAATAGTTGTAGAGGACCCACAACCTAATGTGTCCAGGGGATTACACTCTTGTTCATCGAGGACTCTCACCCTAGTGTGTCAGGGGGATTCTACTCGGATGTTTCTAATAGAGGACCCATACCCATGATGATGGATGATTCAACTCTTATTATTGTATAGGACACTTGCCCTAATGTGTTAGGGGTATTCCGCTCTTGTTAAACTTGGACCCTCTCCCAAATTTGTCAGGGGGATTCCACTCAGTGGTAGTAGATATAGGACCCACACTCATACCCATAGGGGATTCCACTATTATTTTTATACAGGACCAACACCCGGATGCATCATGGGGATTTCTCTCTTTTTCTCAAGGTACTACAGTGGACATCCCTACTGGATGGAACCACTTGAAATGCATGGAGGAGCGTCTCTACCCAGTGCATCGGAAGGATAAGCTCAGAAAACATTGATAAACCCTCCAGATCATATCCATTATCGTACATCATCTAAAAAGGTTCAATTTTTTAAAACCTCACAACATATAACAAAATACACTATAGAGGGAACAATCATATTCTATGATAAAAAAAATTAGGATAGGGTACTCGTATGATAAGAATTGAGTCCATATGAAGGAGATATGGGAGGTATAAGATTCATAAAGTGGTGCACAGTGCGTATTGGGCCCACAAAACATGTGACCCCAACTCATTTCATATTCATGTACCTAGAGATACATGGGTACTAAACTGTGAACATGTACCCACAAGGTGAGCCAATGTACTCCAATATTACATTTCACCTCTTACCAAAAGTGTGATGAGAGCAAGTTTCTTATTGTAGATTCAAAGGTTGAAAATGTTATTCTACCTAAACAGATAATTAAAGGGATGAAGATAAACATATGTATTAGACATTCATGATCCTTGTGGAAAAAATGGACATGATTGACTATTCACTTTCCAGAAGAAAACTCCCAGTGAAGAAACTGAATTTTGAAGCATCATACACAAAAGGTTCTTCATAGGACCCACACCAAGATCCTATATCACATCATATAGATTTCACTTCTATGATCATCAATGAAAAACACATATGATTGGATTTTCATTTTTTCAAAAAGACACCCTGTGAAAAAGTTTCATTTCATAGGAAATGCCCAAACCGAGTCTCATGGTGCCCAAACCATGAATTTCGATTTAATATCTCTTAGAAATCATTTAAATATCTGACTCAATTATTAGTATTTAATTCCACTTACAGTTCATCAATAAAACGCCACATTCATGAGATCTGTCTAATATAAGAATCATTAAATAATATTAAATAAATTATTGTTATTTAAATTGGATGTTCCATGACCCCAAGACTCAATATATAAGCATAATGTTATTTAACTAGCCCTAAAAGGTCCATATTGAATGTTGGGTCGTCCTTCCAAAAACATTGCATTAATTGGACACTTCATGTAGGAGTAACATTTGAATCAGTGTCTGAAGAGTAATAATAACAATATTATTATTAGGATGTTTTATTATCCCGCTCCATGAGTTGGAAAAATATCCCAAATTGGTCTTAAAAATATATCATCGAATAAAAGGGTCAAATTTCTGATGAGGGAATGTAAATTGGACGCATCATTGGGAAGTTACAACCGATTAAATATTTTTTAAATAAAGATAATAATAATATTTTTATTTTTATTATTTTTTTTTTCTGAAACCCGCATGGTGGATTCCATGGTTGGATGCATGTTGATGCTTCCATCCCACGGTGCATCACCGATGTCCCGGCTCCACATCGCCCAGTTTCCTAGCAACATCCGCCCCCACACCTGGCTGCACCGCCTACCAAACCCATAGTACACCCACCACCTTCCAGCGGACCCCTAGATCCACTCATATGGTTGGAAAATTCATTCTAGAACACATCTGGGATCCTTAGATACCAATGTCCTCTGCCACGTGCTTCACTTGACAGTTCATCGACGTTTTTATGTGATTAAACGTTTTCACTACATCCGCTCACTGTCTTGTCCAAAACTCGAAACCATCATAGATCTGAAATCTTTGGATCGTGACTGTCACATATACATGCTCATCATGATGTTTTTATGTTGTTTCATCATCTAAAAAAGTTAACAATAATAAAATTTAAATAACAGATGAATAACACAAAGAACAAGAAATTGAAAACTGATTCAGATTATGGTCATTGTTATATTGGATATCAAAAGGATATTTTAAGGAAATTAAATTGATAAATGATAAAATTAAACCCCAAAAACTTCAAATAGATAATGTATAATTACATGTAATAATCCTACCTAGATTCTGGATCTGTCGTTGAATTTTCTCCACGATGATCTACTCAGATTTAAAGCTTCTTTATGATCCATCAAAGATTCAATGTCAATTCGCTGATTAGAAAGAGATGTGGAATGTTTCCAGCATCTACAGGAGAAATGATCCAACCCATTCTCACTTCCACTAAACACATATTTATAGAAAACCATACAATTGGACACCAATGGTCATGGGATACGAACCTCCCACACCCCCTCATTTTATAACGCGCTTAGGTAAAACACTATGCTACGAACTCAATTATGGTCAAAAATTTCAAATTTTATTCCCCATTTAGATATTATTTAATTATAAAATTAGGTAAAATTATTTAATTCAGTTGTTTTATACCTAATATGTTTTCTATGTAATTTTTTACAGCAGGTGTGTGAAATAAAGATTTACATCACGCCCAGGGTAAACGTCATGCTCCAGATTCAATTATGCCCTCATATTTTTAATTTGAGCTACCTTATAATAGAAATCCAATTTCTAGAGTTTCAATAGTATAAAAATAATTAATATTTTTATAAAATTTATTCCAGGAACATTAGGCCTCATAATCACATGTCGTCTTTGTTCCTGTCTCTTCAAATATTTGTAATAACATTCTAAAGTCTTACATGGTAGAAATCGAGTATCTACACTCTCTATTTGAATATATATGTAAAACTCTTGTGAGGTGTTTATATATCACAACTACCACCATAGAAGAAGTACTGAAAAATATTCAAGGAAATAATCATTTCCACTAACTCTATATCATGCATATAGTTTTTCTTCTCAAGGTTCATCAAATTTCATGAGTAATAAAAAATGACTTTGTCATTTTTAAAGGTACACATAAAAATAATTTTTTTAAAGAATCACTTCATATTACAAATCCTTTTATACCTGGTGGTAGTTTAATTATAGAAATGACTATTACCCTCTTATTAAGATCCTTAATTCTTCCTTAAATTCATCCTTTTGAACAGAATTTTCCTTTTCCATGCTAAATTAGATATTTTTCTAGAAAATTGGCAGAAAGTTTTAAAAACACAATGGTGTAACATAGGCAAACCAAAAATAGTGGATTTATTTGAAACTATTGTTTATGTTAAATACCAATGTTTTCTTTTTCATTGATGATTCCAAATAAATTCCATCACTAATGATCATGTCTACCAAGGAATTAGCTTGTGGCATCCCAATATTTCACTTTCTGAACATATTGTAAATTTTATATACTCATAATTTCAGGAAAATAATCGTTATATTACCTCCATGTTTAACCATCTTTTTTGAGTAAGTGAGAATATAATTGATAATGTCTAGAAAAAAATTTATTATGGTAGTATCTAAAGACACTATTCATTGACACCATAATGTTCTTTAGGTACATAATATGTTTATAGACCATAACTATGAACTCAAAGTGATCATATCTCATACAGAAATCATTATTCTGAATACATTAAATCTAAAATGAAGATCCACCTTTGTGAAGCACAAAGATCCAATAATTTGATTGAAAAATCTATTAATTTATCGATGGGAAAAATTTTTCTTTATAGTGATCCTGTTGAGATCTTAATAATTGATACCTAGCTTCATTGTTCCATCCTTTTTCAAGAAACATTTCATTGTCACACTCCATGTTGATACACTACTGTATATGAAGTATCTGTAAAAATTCCTTGGCATCATCTTCAACAACTCTTCTAGTTTGATCGGTGAAATACTATAGAGGCATTTAGAGATATGAGAGGATCAGTGTTGAATCTCAAACAAGAAATCGACCTCATGATCTATGTGAATTATAGGTAACTAATTGATAAATGCATCAATGTAATCCATGATAATGGGAATTTTCATAAGGTCCATAATTTCCAATGACTCATCCATTAAGGCATGGTATACGTCTTTGTTTGGTATTAACACTAAAATTGTTGTGGGTTTTTTTGAAAGAGATATGTGATATTCCTTGAATTTTTAGATAATAAAGGGATGGTTCTTAATACAAAAAAAAGATCTTATTTTCCCGAAAAATTGACGTTCATATAATAGAATTAGATTCAGTCTATTCCCTATATATCATCATATTATCTTAAGGGAAAGATTATATTATTCAGTTGATGACTCATCCCCCAAACACTAACAAAAGGATATTCCAACAATTGGTTATCATTATTCATAATCCTGATTATTTTTATTGGTATATCTTCTTTAATGTATCCATTATTTGAGTCATCTATTCAAGAAAACTGGTGGTATATACAAGAATGAGTAAAAAAATGGAAATATATAAATTATTGAAAGAATATGAAGTGTGCCTTGAATGACCTGATTATCATGTTTCACCTTAATGGTAGTTAGGGAATATAATTTCATTTGATCCTTTGGATTTGGTGGTTGTTGACACTAATTACCCTCAATGACATATTGTTTAGTAAATTTCCTTTCATTGTCCCTTTCTTCTGATAATTGAAGAATTGAACCTTGGTTGGTAACATCTATTCAAATATAACTTTATCAATATTCATTATACATCTTTAACATTCATGATTTTTGTGGCCTTCTTTCTAAATCTTAATTAATTTTCATAACCATTTAAGGTAATTAAAACAATGATTCTCCTTAATTTTTTACATGTGGGTGGTAGGATCTTTATTCTTCATTTTTCATTTTATCAACCTGATTGAAAGACCATTCCTCTCTTATTATCTCCAAGTCCATGGGACCACAATACAAATACCATCAATAACTTCTAATAACATATAACTAATTATTAATAACACTCATATTATTGGAGTTTTAGATGTTATAAAACGCATGATTTAAAACCTTTATAGTTTCTTTCTATTTTAACATCACTATTGATAAAAACCCCAAGAAATATCTTGGAATACTTGAAATTTTTGTCTCATATTTCATGATAGATTCATCCACAATTTTATTAACCTCTAATAATTATCTAATTATCATTTTAATTTTTGAATTTGAGGGTAATACATGTTAAGAAATAACTAATGGAATCCCCCCCAAACTAAAACTCATCCTCATATTGACATTACTTATAAATTCCTAGAATTAATCAAGACCTTTATCTAAATTATAGACATACAAGGTAATACTATCCATTTTAAAATAATAGATCAAATAAAATATCTTTTTCATTGAGTTAACCCACTATTTTATAATAATAGGTTCAGATCACCCACTAAATATTAATGGCCATTTCCATATAAAGGACTAGATGTTATTTTTTCCCTCTTGGATAGAGTAACACATTCTATATATTTTAGGTTATTATTAGTATCTTGATATAGGTGGGAATGAATTTTAATAATGTTTTTAAATTCATCTCTCATAAAATTTTGAATTTCAGTCATGCAATCGTTACATTTTTAATCACAGGTGATGTAGGTCTGGCTTCTCCTAGTTCTATCAATTTTCAAAAATTTAATTTTTTTTAAAACGAAATATGTCCATAATTACTTAATAAATAATTCATTTTGGTCCAAACAATTATTTTAATGTCATATAGAATGTGATTCATATGTTTATCCTATTATAAAAAATTTTTTCTTGTATCTTTACTTATACATAGACTTATCATTATGTTTTAAAATAACTTTTTCTAATCCTAATTCACAAATAAACTAAACCATCCCCCAATGAAATCTATAGTGATAAAACTTTTTAATACATGGATATTTCATCATTTTTATTATAAAAAACAAAATAGTAATATAATACATGTTCCAAATGTTTTGTATCTTGGTTAAAGTATCCTAACACATTACATGTACATAAATAATATGAAACATAATTTAAATCATTCTTCTTTTTCCTCTAAAAATATCTCATGTTCTTATTTTATATGTATTCACTTGAGGATATACATTAATGAATTGAGTGATACATAGGCATTTTAAGGGGAGTAATATAAGAAATTGATCGATAGAACATGGGTGATAATAATTAATATCAACATATAAAAAATAGCTCTACTTCTCCATATTAGATTGACCACTAAGAGGGGAGGGGGGAATAAATGGTTTATTTATACTAATTTATTTTGATTTCAATTCATCCTCTTTAACATGTCAAGGTTATTGTTTCACTAAATATTATCTTTCAATATCACCTCATTTGCAGTTAATATAGTGGAAAGAGAGAACCACATATGAATTATACAGTTTGGAAGAAATCCTACTACTTGTTGTAACTCATTATTCCCACCAATTTAAGATTCATCACTATCAAAAAAATGAATATAATTTCCCCACCTCCAACTAAGATAATATATTTATTTTTTCTCTGATCTTTTTGGATCATACTTGCTCAAGTACTTAATCAATTACCTTCAATAGCCTCTAGTGGGGTATATTGGCCTTTCTCAATAATTTTTTATCCTATATTGACCATTTTCCTCAACGAAACAAATTTTATTTCTATGATTCCTTATTAATGATGTTATGGAATGAGTTAGATGTGTGTAAGAGGTTTACACAATTAACATAAATATTTTACTCAAAAAAACATACACTATCACAAAATATTTATTATTGAAAAATAATCTTGTTTCAAGTATAATTTATGAATTAATATCAGGGAAACCGAAATTCTTGTTTTGATTATCTAAAGTTATAATCAATATAACATATATTTAATGTTTTTATTTTCATTTTATTATTATTTTTGGTTTCATAAAACTATTCACGTGTTCATGATCATGCATTATTTTATACATGTGGTTTCTTCCTCAGGAATGTTAAACAAACACTATCTATATTTATTATTTTTTACTCTCCTCCTGCAAACACATAATGATCATTATCCATTGCGCATAAAAGTTAAATGTACCACATGAACTATCTCTATGTAATACATGCATAGAAGTGAAGCTACATAATTGTGTAAGTTATATACAAAGTTTATTACTTCTATTCATAAAATCTAGGGAGATAATGTGTATCACACTACCCTGAATGATTCACGGAACTCAATTCCATGTGACGAAAACATATTTTATATATACCAATCATATTCCCATGGATTCCTCCATCCCCTTTAGGTTATGATATCTTAAGGAGTGATCCCTTTCACACATGAAATATCTACATGGTGGATCTATTATATTTAGAAAATAACAGTGATATAAAGTCAATAAGAAGTTGTTATTGGGCATGTATAATATCCTTTTTCTAGGAATCACTCGATCTCCACTGATATGGGAAATATTCTACATCATATTTGTGGATTGTATGTCATTTCACAATACTTCATTAAACTACTATGTCTATAGGGGTATCTAAAATGTACACAAAAATTCATTTCATTTATCTTTATTGAGTCTATCAAGACCCCTATAGTGATATCATTAGTAACATTTCATTATCATAGGATTATCGTCAATAAATAAAAAATATTTCTTTTTAAAATAATGGAATCCTATAAAAATCAATTTAATTTGGTAATTAAATATTTTTGAGTTATTAAAATTCATAATAAACACTTTATATCATTCGTTATTTCATTTCGACCCGAATACCACATTTATTTGAAATTTTATTCAATGGATGATGGAAATGATCGGTGGTGGTTTGTCATGTGCTCCAGCATAATGGATATCCTCAATCAAGAGCTCGGGAAGAAGATGATTTTTGATGTTGATTGGATGGCTTAGATACACCTGAATTAATAGATATATGAAATTTTGTGTCTATTATGACACTTGAAGAGTAATCAATCATGTATTGTCCCATGTCATAAATTTACATTCTCTTCTCTACAGTTTATCAATCATTCATTGTGGATAGAAGTTTAAGCTAGCTAATATGAAATAACATCATTCACACTTACCACATCACATGTGAACATGCCTCATCTCCATGTCCACTAGCACCCTATATGAACTATTCATGCACACATTCGCTCATACATACCTTATGCATGGTTCCTTTTTGGATTTATATATAGCACAGACTCTTGTGAGGTTTCTTCGCGTTCTTACCTTGTGAATGGTTGATCCTTGATTCCCAAATGATCCAATGGTCAAGATGGCCTTATCAGACCCTTGGGTTTGCCTTATATTTTAATATCATTACCATTTTATAATTATAAATATTCTATGTATCATAAATTTGATGTGAAAATTCTTTCTTTATTAAATTTACAACCTAAAACCTTCTAAATTCCACATCTCTTATCAAATGCAATATTATTGTATAATGTATGTTTATTTATCATAGCCACCATTAAATCTCTTCTTCATACAAGTAAAAAATTTCAAATCTATTTAAGATATTCGTTTAACCATGAAAATTCATATTTTCATTGTATTCCTTTGTTTAATTAATTTTTAACAAAAAGTTTTCCACATTTCTTAGACAATAAATAACTTCTTCGTTAATAATCAAATTTTATAGACGATAATTGTCCAAGGATGACATCCAATGACCTTATATGAATCTTTAAAAATTCATCATACATCACCACTTCATCCAAACTCACTAAACACATATTGAAACATCAATGAATAGAAATTAAAAAATGCTCCCAATAATCTCCCCCTTTATGTTTTTTATTTAATATATTTTTATCATATTCAAATTTTAATATGTGTGATCAAAACATTATACACCTTTGATAATAAAATTTCAAATATAGGTGAGGTATTTTTCACATTTCATTTTTCTTATGAAAACTTCATCATATACATTTTATTAAAATTAAATGATCAATTCCGAGAGGAATGATCTCGCATAGTTTTCATAGAAATTATCTTTTAGTTAATCCACTATGTGTCAATGGGGGATAATTAGATTTATAAAATAAGGGAGATAAAACCAAGGATGTATATGTATTTCATAAATTTCCATATATGTGAAATAATTCATATAATGACCCAATTAACATTCTGGTTGTTGTAAATAATCATATTTATCAATTAAATGTTTAAATCCATCGCATAAATAAAAAAACCCATGAGAAATTTCTATTACAATGGACAAAATACCACTTTGTCTTATTTTTTCATCAACTAAAAACTCCACCTTTATTGATAAGATAATAAAATTATGAATAAGGGATGAAAGCATGGTCAGGATCCAATGAAAATTAATTTTGAATCTCTCCAAACTTTTCCATATACATTCTCAAGTTTACACAACCATAAAGGATGAACACATTTAATCCATTTCATTGATGTCAGTAGACTCCAGGAAGTATAATCTTATCCTGGTTTCCAAAAGTGATAACCTCAAACATCTCATTCAATTCTCTATATGTTAAATCAAAACACATAAAGTAGTAGTGAATAACGATCCACCTCATGGTTTCTCAGTAGTAAAAATAATATTGAAGGAATCCTCTCAATTTAGTCTATTCTTTTCAACCGAACTCAACCTGGGAAGATTCCATTGAACTCTTCCTTTTATTTTGAGACTATCTAATTTAAGTATTTACTATTTTCTATTATTCTTTGTGTTGAATAGTTTTTTCAACATCACCCTTTTGGACCATCATGTATAATAGTGTTTATAACTTTTCACCAACTTCCACCCCATTTTATAATACCATTGTCTTGCCTTTAGATTTATAATTTTATCAGTTTCTTCCAATTGTTCAGCTATTTTCAATTGTTATGGAAAACAACTTGGAATTATTTGATAACATTCATAGTATTTTGAAAATCATTACATGACTTGTTATTGGTTTTATTTTAAATCATCTTCTCATTTATAGCATAGGGAATATCGACATTAAACAATGTCATGACTACATTAGCCTTGTGACCATAAAAAGTGAATCTTTTAAAAAATAATTCCATAATATGAAATGTTCAAATTATATAATTTTGTTGGGAAGACCAATTCATAGGTATTTACGTATAATATTTTATCTTTCAATGTTAATAGAATCCTCCAATTGATTATTTCCTCATTCCTGGAAAATACATGTTGACCCATCACTAATAGTATTTTTGACCAAGCTTAATTCCACAACAACAAAAACCTTGAAACAATATTCTCCTAGATTGGTTTCAGATTAATCGGGATCTCTATTATTGTTGTCTAGTTGAGAATAGAGCCTCTATTTACATGGAAGGTTATTCCCTTCTTTGAAAATCATCCACTTATCCAGATGTGGAATACCACCTCTCATTTTTCTTAGCCTTCATATCCTCTGTTTTATCACTACCACATGTACAATTAGATTTAACATATGTATAAAAATTATTTAGTTAAATTTTACATTTCTTATATATATCATGTGATATTTTCCCAATGATCTCAATAGAAATAGTGAAATATTCATTACCTTTTTAAACAGAGGTTGAATTATAACATATATGAATTTTTTCTCAAAGAAAGTTTCTTCACTGGAAGTCAAATTCTCATCAAGATCAAATATCATCTTATCTTGTATAGAAATGTTTTTTTTTCATCATGGTCTCATTGAGAAAAGATAACTTTTTCTTGTCCAAATTCTACATTTTACATCAATAGGAACAATTTATTACTTATTATTTTTTTTATAAAATTTATTAAAATATTTTTAATGTTTCAAAATATTATTTTTTCTATATTTAATCTATTCCATTTTAAAATTAATTTTTCTCTTGGGTTCCTATCAGGTTTTTGTCTTTCTTATTCATCATCACTACTACTCAATCAATTAGAACTTTTCTTTTCTTAGGACAAGAACCCAACTTCTATATATGATGAAAAAAATGATTATGAATCTTTAATATGATTATCATAATATTTCACATATTCTATAATACTATTTCTTCTTCTTCACATCCCATTTTTGTTTATGGGATATTTCATCATCTAATTTTGATTCTAATGAAAGTTCCTTAGAATTTTTTTATTAGTCAATTCATAGAAAAATGAATAGATCTTCCATAGTCAAATAAATTTGGTGGTTGGTTCCATTTTCCATTCATGAAACCATTTTATATAAGGTCAACAATGTGATTGAAGTCATCATCTTCTAAATAACTGTATAAATCCTCTAATTCTATATATTCTTCTTCTCATAATATTTCTTTTATCTTGGTTTCAATAAACATTACCATTATTTGTTTCCTATTAAAATATTTAATTTTAGTCATCTCATAATCTATGAGAATGTTGTTTAGTTCCTTAAAAGATAATTTGTCTCTTTGTACCAGGGAAAAAATATTTGAATGAAAAAAATATTATCATTTCATCAAAATAATTGACAATGATAGAGTCATCCAACTTCTTAGGAAATCCTCAAATGTTGCTAAATATCTCTTTTCAATATATTGAAATAATTATCTACAATTTCCACGTCATTTCCTTTATAGCTACTTTTTAGATTATGTTATACCTCCTTGGTTATCAAGAGATCGATGAACTTTTTTTAGACCATTTCTGATAGATACATCAATATGGGATTTTTAACCATTATATATGACTCTTGATTTCTCTTATTAGCATATTTTTTGTAGTATCATCTATAATTGGTGGAAAACTCAATTTTTCAATATCTATCACTTATATATTGAGTGAAAAGAGATTAGGTAGCATCCTATTATTCCATATATGATAATCTTTACCATAAAATGTTATAACACTTGGGTCATTGAAAGAAATACAATTTGCCAACATTTAGAATGACTCTTGGATATTTAGAGGGAACCTAACCCACTGATAGAAATTTTAGTGGCCTAGTACGTATTTAAAACTGAGAGGGGAGGGTGAATTAATGGTATACTTATTACATATTCTATTTATTTTTAATTAAACCACTTTACCATGAAACTTTACTCAATCTAAACAATATTATCTCTCAATTTACCACATTTTTAGTTTTAATAAGTATTACTGGTCAATAAAAATGATTTACAATATTCATTATACAACCTACTCTTTATGGTAACTTATTATCCCCCCCAGTTATAGATTCATCGCTATTAAACAAGTGAATACAATTTCACTAGATCTAAAAGAGAGACTATGTTCACTTTTGGATATAACTAAAAGGCTTCTTTCTCTAGAACAAACTGAGATACTCTATTTACTCTTATATCCTTCCAAAAGACTTCACATTCTCCCTATACCAACTAGAAGGCTTCACCACTATTCAATGGATTACTCAACTTTAAGAAGATTTGATGACATTCCTCCATTTGATGTTAGGATATGGATTTCTAGTGCACTTGTTCGAGTACCTTCAAATAACTTTGGTTAGGTTTGTTGTCCTTATCAATAATTTTGAACACCTATAATGACCAGTTTCACTAGTGAAAACATTTTAGGGTCATTATTCCTTTTGAATGATGTAGGGGAATAAATTATATGTGTTCAATTGGTGAACAAAAGGTTCTCAAATATTTTATTCATGAAATATATTTCACTATCTCAAACTACTTCTTCATGAATTGTAAACTAAATTCAAGTATACTTTATCCATGAATATTATAGAATCTGAAATACTTATTTTAGGTATCTCATTTTATAATTCATAGAACATATATCAATTTTTTTCTTTGTATTTTACATGTTTTTTCTTATTTTTGGGCGTATATGAAGAATATTCTACTGTAAATGAACATGAAGGAATGTATGCACGTTTTATCTGCCTCATGAAACTGAAACTCAGAATGTTTACATATATTCTTATAAACTCTACCCCTTCTTGCATAAAATGATCAGGATAATTCACTCATAATAGTATCAAGTATCTCATTCACTATATATTTTTAAATCATGAAGAAAATGGGAGATACACCTTCCCAAAAGAGAGATATGAAATTTATCATTTCTGTTTTTTCAAACTAGTGAGACAATGCATATTTCACTTCCCCAAATAATTCGTGGATCTCAATCTTCCTGAATCACAATAAGTGTGGTATGTGAAAGTTGTATGACCATTACTTTTCTTTTCTACTCTTCATAAAGATATCATGATGAGGGATTATCTTCATGTAAGTAGTATATACATAGTTACTCTATTTTATTTATAAAATGAGATACCTCTCAATTCAATCGACACCCTCTCTCATTACTATATCTTCTCCTTATACAGGTTGTACTCTATATCCACAATTCCAAGAAAAATTCTCGTTAGATATTTTTTAGGTCATTTCATACCTCTTGTTCCAAAATACTATTTTTTCGGGGTGTATCAAATTTATTTTGAATATCATGGTTGTTTTTCTTTCATGAGACTCAATATCCATTACATTGATATATCATCACCTACATGCCATTATGACATGCTTCTCATCAATATAAACTCAACCACATTCATGTTAATCTAATATCCACCTAAAGTATTTTTTCATTCATCCAGAGCATGATCTTTGAGTTCCACACATTCATAAAAGATTCTAGATTGCATGAATGATTTTGGTTCAACCCAAATAAATCATTACTTCCACATGATCCCTAAAGATGTTTGGAAATGATAATTAGTTGTATTTATTCTGATTTGGAATACATGATATCCTTTATCGAGGTCCAAGGAATAAAATTATTATTGATATCAATCATAAAGTTCTAATCCATCATATTGTCTAGATATAGTTTTGTTTGTGACATTTAGGAAGTAGGAATAGTAACTATGCATGAGTTGTCTAACATAAGAAATTTATGTCATTTTTTTGGTTTATCAATAAAGAGGTGAAACTAGAATCTTGAGATGGCTACCATGTATCAGTACATGTCACACTAAACACAAACCATAAGCTTGAACCTCATCTACATAGCCACCAGCACCCTACGGGCACGTTCCATGCACTTGTAGTCTCCTGTGGTGCCTTATACATAGTCCCTCCTTGGGGTTTCACATTTCCTAACTATATATATATTTTCCTAGGAAGTTTATCCAATTTTTGTTGGATCCTCAAGTCCCACATGACTCGAAAGTAGAATAGGTCATGGAAGGTCCTTGGGTTGGCCCTTATTTCTCTAATATAAGGAAAATTAAAACATAAAAATAATATAAGAATCATATAAATGATATGCAAATACATCTCAATTATTTTTATCACTAAAATACATCTTGATTAAACTTAACATCTCAAATAAATTATTCATTCATAATTTAAGTGTATTATTTGTTGCCATATCTTAATCTCTTCATCATACAAGTCAATATTTAAATGTCTTTCTCAACTCTTCTTCACTTCATGTAAATAAATATTTTCATTATATTTAATAGTTGTATACATTTTAATATTTTTCTTTTTCACATGTATTATACAATAAATAATGGCTCAAATAATAGTCACATTTGTACAAGGATAATTGTATAAGTGTCACATCTGATTCCATTTTATGAATCCATAAAAATTCTCCAGGAATAATCTCCTCATCCAAACCCCCCAAACAAATAATGACACATCATTGAAAAAAATAAAATAGTGGTCCCACAAATATGATCCTCCTCATAATCTTGAGGGAAGAAATTGATACTATTATGGAATGTAGAATATGAATTATAATGAAACATCAGGACATAATGTCCAAATTCCACCCACAGTTGTGAAAACATCTATCTTCATGATGATGGATAAAAGAAGTGGATAAATCATAAAATAATAATTTCAATGAAATATAGAACCATGTTTATGAAAAATACACATAATATCATGAGATATATCAGGTTACCCAATTAATTAGAGGACTATACAATTTCATTCCCACTATCACCTCATAAAATTATCACAATCATTCATGGTATGTAGAATATAAAATTTACATATTCATAAAGTAAACACATGGAAATGAATGGTTATCATGAAGGATTTATATATAATAATTTATGAAATAACATTTTGAGATATTAGATAATTACTCAAATCATATTTTTACAAATTAAATCATCATGATTGAGTGTATAAGAAATAACACTAGAGGATTCAATGAGAAATATTTAGAAATTAAATTCTTTTCGAAAAATATTTCTAGATAGATTAGAAGACGTTGGGAAAGGGTAAATAATTTTATAATCCATAAATTAAATGTAAAGGAAGAGTGGAATGACATTTTAGATAAATTTTAAGAACAACCATATAGAAAGAGGAGATAACCCCAACAGAAGTATTTTGAGATCAAAAATCCACTAACCAAAAATCTGACATTATTTCATATATTTTCCACATTTTGAATAATTGACATGGGTTTAAAAAAACCAAGAAATATAAGAGAATTGTGTTTATCTTTTCATTATTTATCAATTATTAATATTGGATTATATTTTTTAATTTCCATTGTTAATGATGAAATGTTTCAATATGATATTGTTCATTAAATTTTCCATAATTCTTTGATTTAATTATAATAATTAATTTCCATTTAAAAACAATTAATATTAAATATAATGTTATATAAATACTTGTATTTATAAATTAATATTTCATAAATAATTTATTATCCTCATGCATAATGTTTGGTGAAAATGGGAGAATTGGTAACATCCCTTTTGGTGGTTAACCACCCATTAATGGTACATTTTCAAAAGAAGAAGATAGAGAAGTATGACATTAAAATATAAAGATAGTATATTTATTATAGTATTTTCTTATAATTAATATAATGTTAAAAAAATATTAAATTTAAATTATAATATTTGGGTTTCAAAGGAATTGAGAAAAAATGGAAGAGGATAAGAAAATGGGAGAAGGGATGATGAAAATATACTCTTTTGTCTGTGTTTCATCTATTTTACAATACTAAAATTTATTGTTTCTTAGATTTGGATGAATCCATTACATCCCAATGTATTATAAGTTGACTTATATTTTTTTTTATGTCATAATATGTTACTTTTTAATATATGGATTAGTGGTTCTTCCCATGTGAGGGAGATGGGTAATTTAAACATGAGGTTAGGGGTATTTTGAGTAATAATGTTGAATAAAGCCCTATATTCATGATGAAACTTATAATAGTGATAAATTAACATTATAAATCATAATGGAATTAAATAACATTATTTTATGATTGTTAAATACTCTATAATTTGAATTTATTTGTTTAATCTAATTGAAAGGCGTAAAATTGAAAAAATAATATTTCAATGTAATATCATAGACATTGGAATTTATAAAGTACATTTTTAGGTTTTGAATTTAAATTTTAGGGATGATTTAACTTATTAAACATTTTTTATTCTATAATCACATTATAGAATTTATTAGATCATTATCACATCTAGAATAATTTAATTTAGAATACAACTGTATTGAAACAAAATTATTTTTACTATTCACCAAAAAATTATTGTATTTCTAAAAATTACTAAATGAATAACCCCTATAAAAAATTTAACATAATGATTCTTTATATGAAATTTATTTCATTAAACTAATTTTCTAACAATTGTAATTTTAATTGTTAATCTGAAATTATTCTTTTTTAAATATATTAAAATACAATTTATTAAAAATAATATTTTGTTTTCATTGATTTTTTAATCCAAATAACAATTTTATGGAATTATAATAATTATATTTTCTTAAATTACTCATGTTAAGTATTATTTATATAAAATTTTATTATCTTGAGGTCATAATACTATTCTAAAAGCTATATGTTTATTCCTAATGGTCATGTTACTATTCAAACGGTTTGGTTAATATTCCCAATGGTCAAGATACTATTCCCAATGACCAAGTAACTATTCAGAGGTCACATTTATATTATAATTATTATATAATCTCCTATAAATACCACTTAATTGTTTTAATATATATTCAATAAATTTCCCCCAAAATTTACGAATCTCGGTTTTCTAAGTTACTGATTGGTTGATTAATATTTTGTTACATTTATAATAATGTTTTCTTGTAGAGAAGATTCTTGTATTTCAAGGTGATCTAAATTTTCCCATTCAACTATTCTTATTTTTATATTTTTTTCCCTTATAAAATTACGCATTTTAATGGGGTTTAGTAATTGAATAAATTAATTATTATCATTATAGAAATATAGTGTTATTGGTTTCTTTATTTACATTTTGTTTATAGTCCTAAATAATATAACACGCATTTATTTATGAAATAATTATCACATATAAAATATGGATTCATACGAAACTGGTCATTTCATTAAGAAAAATGATGGATCAATGTATCTCTACATCAACTACCATGAACTTAACAAAATCTCTAAAAATAACATGTATCCCCTAGAAAAAGTTGTGGACTTGATAATTAGTAATGAGGAGCTCGATTCTTCTGTAAAGTTGATCATCAGATGAGTTATTATCACATAAAGGTAAATAATGTTGTTATTCTCATGAATTATTTTCATACATTTTGTAAACCCTATAAATACATAGTATATCTATTTATACTAAATAGTTTATAAGTAATCTTCATGGATTTTTGGACTGGAGTATTCTTCGATTACCATAAAAATATTTGGTATTATTTATAGAAAATTTTCTCATATACTCTATTATAAGGGAGGATGTTGAAAAAAACTTTAATACCATGCTAATTAAATTTTAAAGGGGGGTTCATAGGTCCAGTATAATAAATGAGACTTTTGGATTGAGAATGTAACATTCATTTTGAAAGTTATCACAATATAAGGGATATAATTGGATACTCTAAACAAAAAGGTTCTTGGGGTGTAGTTTAGACCAAAATATAGAACTATGATCTTTGGTTTCCAGGAATTAGCTTGGTACTATCATTTATTTTTGAGAAACATCACATAGTTATCCAACCCGATAACTAATATAACTGAGATGGGAGTAATGTTTTCCTATACGAATTTATGTGAGGATATTTAAATGAGTTTAACCGGAGTCCAATCACTAAACTTTTACTCATAAAACACACAAATATAGAAATATTTCTTATCAATAGTGATTCATCCATGATAGTCTTGGGTATTTTACATATGTAAAATAATAATGTGATATCATATGTCTCCCACTATTTAAATATCATTGATAAAAAATAAATAAAAATTTATTTATATTTGGATGAAATAATATTAAAATTAAATATTTTATTAAATTATGTATTCAATGAGAAGTATGATATATATATGGATAATAAAAGCCTCATGTATATATTGAAATAAAAGAATATCAACAATTTTCAACCAACGTGGTTAATGATAATTTATGATTATGAATTCTATTTCAATTTCTATCCAGAGAAGGTGAATAAGGAGTAATATTATCCCAATAGAAATAATAATGTGACCCTATCCTTGATAAGGATTTATAGGGATCCTATATTTCATGAAATGAAAATTATGGACAAGAAAAATCATTATGTTAATATAATCCAACCTTTCTAAGATAACTTATCATCCCTATATTCTCAAAAATATCAAAGAACCCAAAAAACTTATGCATTGCTTCTGAGAAACATAGTGAATATTTGTGAGTTATAATTTTTTAAATATGGACATATAAGGTTTAGATTCAAAATATTAATAAATAACCTCTAGGTAATTTAGATATCTCATATCTCTATACATACATGGTTCACTAATATGCATAAAGATCTAGAGAGAAATTTTATGTGGGGTAAAATAAAGAGGGTGAATTAAGAATTTGAATATTGATTCTTGTTTTTGAAATAATAAAATGATGAATTATAGAATTCTGAGGGTATGATGATACTGTTTTCCATACTATAATGAAAATTGAAAAACCAAAACATTGATTTTATAGTAGAACTCCCTTGTAATTTTTATGGCCATAACTCTATCTGTGTTGAAGTTAATCACCTTACTATGTAAGTGAATTTTATTTTTATCCAGGATTTTTCCATTCCCACCCAAATAGCTATGATATAAATAATATTAGAAAGACTGAATGGAGTTCCACTCTCCATTATATATTAACAATATATAAGGTATAAAATTGTGGTTCTAGAGAATCCATCAGCTATCCTTGTTTATAAAGTTGATTTTAATAATGTCTTTTCACCCTATAATGAATATTTTGTGATTGATAACTATTAAAACTATATAGGGTATACTGAGATCATTATCAACAAATTTACAAGGATATTGGGATCAAAAAATTCCTTGGTAGGGTTATCATATAAAAACAGTTTACTTTCTATCACTCAAAATTGAAACCGATGAGGCTTTATATGTGAAGAGGTTCCAGACTCTATTATACTAGAATGGTGTTGGATGGTGGAAGATTATAGGACCAGATCATTTCTGAAGATACTTTGTGAGGTTCCGGTAACATGTTTGTATTTTCTGATGAAATATTTGATTAAAATTTTTTTGATAAAATTGAAAAAAGTGTTTCTAGGATTGTTACGATTTTTTTAAGAAGATCTAGAGGAGTTCGAAAAAAATTTCATTAACAATTTTAGGAAACCAATCCATTATTCAAACAATTCTAAGATATTTAATAAGTTTCCAACATAATGAAAAATCTCAGGATCTATGCTTATATATATAAAATGGTATCATGTATATAGAACATGGATTATCGAAAAGAAAGTAATTGTAAAATAATGTTCTTAAGGGGGAGATAAGTTCAACATTATTATTGGATTATAAATTCTCTAATTTTCAAATGAACTAGAGTTGAATCCATCATATAGAAATTTTTTAAGAGTCAAATTTAAAGTGTTCGTACAAAGGATAAGTAATAGTTTATCTTATATTTTGATATTTTATAGGCTGGTTTATGGAGAATTTATAATTATATTTGAGTCTCCAATAATGTTAAATTTCATTATGAATTGCATAATGGTAGAATTGAAATTATATTAATGTTGGTGTTTTCTAGGGTTTATACTTTCCGGATGAAAAATACTTGGTTTTACAAGATGAATATTTGTGAGAATATTATTTTTCTATGATTATAAAAATTATAAGAATTACAACAAAGTAAATATGTGTAATGTTATGTCTGAGGTTGCAGTGACTTGATAATCAGGGGAAGTATTCGTTGAAAAAATTTATTATATGTTGGAACAGTTTTAATTTAATTCAAAAAAATTATTTCAACTGATAGGGATAAATTAAATTTATATATATATATTTATTATAAGATTGGTCAAGTTGAATAATCTCATGTTACATGCTGTATGATGTTTATTGTAATAAAGAGAAATGAGTTATAAAAGAAATGGACTAGGTCCATATAATAAAAATTAGTAAAATATATAAAATAGAATAAAATTAGATGAAATAAAATGTATGGGATAGGCTTCATAATATACATGAACTTCAAAGGAACATTAAAAAGGTCATCTGGTAAGATAGCCAAACAGAGTAATATGGACGAAGAAATAGGAACATCTATAAATTTTTTAATGGATAAAGGTGTTACTAAAAAATTATGTCGAAAAATATTCCAATGGGAATATATTTTGATAATCTTTACAAAAACTTGTATAACCCAATATAATGATGATGTTGAGTTTATATTTTATGGTTTTGATATATATGTCAGATAAATAAGATTGATAAAGTTCATTATTGATATAATCACTACTGGAAAATGTACCTGTCCCCACGGTTTTTCCCAAAACCGTGGGGATAGACCCCCCCCCCCCCCCCATACCCACGGTTTTGGAAAATCGTGGGTATAGGTGAATTTTCATGACCTATACCCACGGTTTGCCAAAACCGTGGGTATAGGGGGCTCTATCCCCACGGTTTTGGCAAACCGTGGGTATAGGTCATGAAAATTCACCTATACCCACGGTTTTGGGGAAAACTGTGGGGATAGGTCTGGGATAAAATACCTATAACCACGGTTTTGAAAAACCGTGGGTATAGGTCAATTTTGTGTGCGCGGGAAATTTTTTTTTTCCGCGGGAAGGAATTTTTTTTCGCGGGAACCCTATACCCACGGTTCTTCCCTCTATACCCACGGTTTTTATAACTATATTTAACTAAATATATATATATATACATATATGTGAAGTTAGGGTAGTGGTTAGACACGGTGTTTGCAGCAAAGAGGTTGCGGGATCGAAACTCGGCGCCTGCATTATTTTAGGACCTATACCCACGGTTTTGAAACTGTGGGTAAAAGCCGTTGACACCGTGGAAATTCTCTATGTTTCGGTGACACGGGGGCAGGACACCTATACCCACGGTTTTCCAAAACCGTGGGTATAGGCTGGGGACCTATACCGACGACGTTCCAGCCCACGGTTCCCAAAACCGTGGGTATAGGCTATACCCACGGTTTTGGGGGCTATACCCACGGTTTTGAACCGTGGGTATAGGCCGTTTTTCCAGTAGTGAATTATAGATGTTTAAGGTATAGGAGCTCACACTTTGTTTGTAAAAGAATTCTAGACTACCCTATAATTCTTACGAAGTGAAATAGTTAAACCTAATTGGATTATTTTGATTTAAAATATAAATGTTATGCAAATTAATTTATTAATTCATATAGTATTTGATATAATTAAGTTTTTTGAACCATATGGAGTTCAATAATAAATAAAAAAGTGATGAATATATTGTACCATGATCACTTTGTGTAGCACATGTTTTTAGTGTGGCATGAAACTATATTTTTTAAGGTAGATTATAGCTATATTATAGATATATATCAGTCAAGGCAGAAGTCCATAGTTCATAAATATAGAATTGTGTTTATTTGGAAAAAATAAATTGCGAAAAAATTATACATCATATGAGTCATTTACCTAATGTTTAACTATAAGGATTTATATGTCATAAATAAAGATGTTAATAAATTAATAATGTGTTCCAAAATATTCTATACATATCATATAACACTAAAATTATGTAAACTCCTTGGAAATCACTAAAAAATGTTTTTTGATAGAATTTAATGATTTTAACCCACATTTATGACCCCTTGACGACATGGAACCATGGAAGTAATATTTACGATAGAGGTAATGGTCTATAAAGTTACTTTGGATGCCTATAAATAGAGGTTGGGTGGAGAATGGATAGAGATAATATAAAGAGGATTTGTGTTGCGCTACAGATTTTAGGATTCTACTACTTCAGTATTTATTTCTTCTTATTTTCTTTTTATTTTTAGTTCTATGTGAAATGTAATAGATTTTCATATTTTAATTCAAGTATTTACCCCTTCTAATTCCATCCTTATTTCACTCTTAATCCTAATATCATTCACTATTTATTCCATCTTTTCTTGATGATCTCTTTTCAAATAGTAGTTACATGTGACTAACTCGAGGCTTAGCTAGGGGGGAGATTTCATGGAATTATTTATTATTGTTCATTGATTTGAAATTTTTTCCATTTATTTTATGGTGGGTGTGAGAGAATTTAACAGGTGCCGAGGAATTCCACAATGTCATTTATTACAATTTCATTTCTACATTCTTTCAAGGGTAGATATATTTGGTTTGTATAAGTGGATTATAAGGCATACAAAAAATCTCACTCAACGGTAGGGAATAAAAATAAATGTATGGAAATTATTGGATTGTAAAATTAAATTAAATAATGAAAGAAACTATTAAACCAAACCATAGGACCGATCCTTTATTCTTAATCCTTATTCATTCTACATATACATTATGATTTTAATTTTTATTTCATTGTTTTCATTGAAATTTTTTGAAATACTCAAAAATAATCATTTTTTTATATAATAAAAACTAAAAAAATTGTTAGATTATGTGAATGGAATTAGTGATTCAATTTAATATGATGCCTCTTATGTGACATGGCCCTTTTCAGGCTCTATGATGTATTAGGAAATTAAAATTTTCTTTATTCACGGTGATTTAAAGGAATGAAGCACAAAGAATCCATCAATATTCAGCTAAATGAGTGTTTTGTTATTTAGGTTTTCAGGGATGAGGAAGAAAATTATTACTTCTTACCTTTCCTACATCCACCACAAAAATATAAAAAGTGTGCATGCAAAACCATAATATCACTATTCATGCATTAGAAAAGGATGACAGAATAAATTTTTATGAGTAGTTGTGTTTCAAACTGATATTACTTCCTAGTTGATGAAAAGTTAATAGACTGATATTCCTATTAGAACATCTGATATAGGTTTTGATCAGTGACATTTGATAATAGTGGCTAGAATATGCAGGATAGTTATTTCTATCTAAATTACCAAATAGTGTTTTTTACATGTTCTGAGGAATAATAGATTGGTTTATCCAACCAAACTAATGTGACCCTATAATTTTACATATATCATTATATCATTTTTATCATAATTAAACATCAAATTACAATGCAAGGATCATAAATTCGAGTGTCTTGGAAGACTAGGTACATAATCAAACTGCATAAAAACAATATTTTAGTTAATCCCCATAATGTGCTCTTAACTTATATAGTGCTCATAAATCTTTATAAGATAACCTATAAATAACATGAATATAGGGATGAGATAAAATCTTAGTAAGTGATTAAGCATAATAATAAAGCTTTAACATATTGGTTAGGAAGCATGACCTAATGATATAAAAAGGAATATAAAATAATTTAAAATATAGAACCATAACATGTATAACATGAGATCATATAAACATGGAATCATAGTAATGTGGTATCCATATAAAACATGACTTTAACAAGAGTCAAGGAACATTGCACATAGAAAAACACAAGTCAAGGTTATCCACCAAGACAATGGCACATGGTAGCATGAGTCAAGTATAATTGACAAGACCATTGCATATAACGTTTCATTAGACTCAACATTACCTAATTCATTGGAGCGATATCTAGGAGAACCCATTGTAAAATTTTTATAAATATTCTTTCCATATAAATAATCAAACATAATCAGTCATACAAAAACACAAGGGTACCCATGGAAAGAAATGGGTATCATAATCATGTCATAATGAATAAAAAATGGGAAAATCATACTAGTGTCCATGAAAGAAAAAAATAGAACATAAAGGGACATTCATAATGGAAAATAGGAATATATCATGGTATGTGATTTCAAAATTAACTGACCATATGTATGAAGAGTATTTAATAAATTTTTGCATTAAAACATTTTAGTGCGGTTTTAGGGAAAATACTGAAGAGCATATTACATAATAAATGGAATAGTATTTTATATAAAATAGGATGTGAAACAAGAAGTTTTTTAAAGTATAAATACTGATTTTATAAAAACAATGGTGTATTAAAAAAGATGATAGAGTGCACCTGAAATTGGGTAAGAATTTGAGAAGTTCCCATAAAATAGGTTTTTTTTCGGGAAGTATTGAGGAGGGAACCACGTAAAAATGTAAATCCCAAAAAATGTGTAATGAAATTTTATTGATAAATAAATTTGGTAAATATAAACATAATTTTGAAGATTGACCTATAAATAATATATAACTTTATTTGGGTAATAAGAAAAATTTATCAACCTGAAGGAATAAAGGAGGTTTGGTTAGAATCCCTGACCTTAAGTTTGATGGTGTCCATCAAAAGATATTAATTTCCTAGATAACAAAATTTAATTCATTAATTAATATTTTCCGAACATCTAATTTATTTAATTTATTTATTATAACATTATTATTTTAATTCATGACCTTTGTGATGGGATAAGAGTATCAACTTCATTGTTTGGGAGTGTTTGATTCATCTATTTTCATGATTGATTTACTTATATTCATGTAAGTATAAACATGTAAGATAAGAATTGTTGTTCAGAATATATTTTTTATTTTATTAGTGAACATATTTTATATCACATGCTTATAAAACTTATTTGGTTATTTAGATTAATGATGAATCATTATATAAAACATTAATGGTAATTGTTTTGGATAATTGGCGATTTTTGATCACATCAAACACATTTAATCTATACATTAATATCATGTGTAAAATAGATTCTAGAACCTTAAATTATACATAATACATATATTATATTATGTTTCAATCATCAGATTTTTTTCATGAAGATAATTTATGATGGTAATATAAATTAAAAACCTGACATCCTTGAATGTGAAAATTAACACCTATCAGATGGTGTTTTCATTTCTAGAATAAATGTATGGTAAAGGGGATATGGTTATGAATTATTACGTTATCATAAAAACATTATAGTACTTTCATGGTACTGGAACTATCATAATAGTTGGATGAAAGGAGTGGAGTAAAGAAAAATAAAATATAATGGGAAGAGGAATTCACCACTTGAATATGTCTTCCTTTAGAACCACTTTAAAGGAGAATATTTGTTATTTTGAAGAGAAAAAGGTATTATTTAAGTGAGATAGGGGTTTAGGGAGAGATATGAGAAGAATTTGGACTTGGAACATTGCTTGAGAGGAGTGAATAGAAGAGGGTAGTGTGGGAGGTTTTTATAGTGGAGGGGAGGGGGGTTTCTCAATATTTTAATCATTAGTTTTTTATTTCAACATAAGACAAGAAATATTGATGATTACAAGACCGAATATAGTAATATGTTTATTTGAATTAGAACCAATGTCCATTTACATCATCCATGACTCAAGAATGATGTATAAATTCATGTTTTAGTACTTATCATAAATTATCATAAATTACTATTCATAAAAAATTCAAGTTTTTTTTAAAATTACAAAAAATTACCTGAAACATTTTTTGATGTGTAGAATCCAAAAATGAACTCCATTTTATTAAAATAATTTCATAAATATGGGAAATTTAATTTTTAAATAAAACAATCATTTTCCTGAAAAATATATATTTAAAAATTATATTTTATTTTATAAAACGTTTAAGAATTAACTAAGGACTCATAAAATTATCTTATAATTGTAAGCCATCAAATAAATAATTTATGAATCTGTTATATGAAAATAAACTTTTATTTTAATTTATTAAATTATTAATAAATTTTTAAATAAATATTTATGACTTATAAAAATTCGAACCCTCCCATATTATCACTTATAATATGGATAAATTTTATTTATACATTCATTGGTAGAGTCACTATTTACTTTGACAATTTAGTATTCATAAGGGTCATATTACGTTTTATAAGGGTAAAATTTCTATTCATAACGTTCATTTATTGTTCACTAAAACATAAGCTTCTCTTATCAGACTTCAAACATCTTACTGACCGCAACTGTGTATCTGAGATTTTCAAAATTGAAATCACAAAAGTGACAATATTTCATTTAAAGGTCACATGTTACTTAGTAGTTCATTGTGTTGTGAATTCATGTGATGATATGAAATAATTATAGAAAGGTAATTCCATTGATAAAACATTGGGTAAATAAATTCCTCCCCAGGAAATTTCACCTCGCCATTTTTTTGTACATTCTATGCTATAAACCGGTGTGGGTACTTTTCCTTCATTACCTACCCCTGTTCCCATGTTTCCTATTTATTCTTATGGTTCCTCCATATTTCTTTAACTAGGATACTAGTCTTGATACATAATATATTATCTCTATGATCCAAAATCTGCACTGTTTGTTCCTCGTAATAAAGATCATTCTCCAATTTTACCACCTCTGAGGAGTGTACATGTGAAGGATCTAGTATGTACTTCCTTAAGAGGGATACATGAAATACATCGTGTAATTTAGACCTTGATGGTGGGATTGATAGTCTATAGGACACATCTCTGAAATGATCAAGGATATATAAGGGGATGATCTACCTGGGAATTTTCTTTCCTTTCTTCCCAAACCACGTGACCTTTTTCCATAGAGATATGCAGAGGAATACCATGTATACAACTATGAACTTAGGGTCCTGTACAATATTATCTGCATAACACTTCTATAAACATTTGGATTCCTTGATTTTTGGATGAATGTTTATCACCTTCTTTCCATTTCATCAACAATTTCAGTTCCTAGCAGCATACGCTCACTGACTTCAACCCAACATTTTGCAGTTCTGCACCATTACTCATAAAGTTCTTAGTATGGTGCCATTCGGATGATGGAGTGGAAACTATTATTTAAGGAGAATTATACCAGCTGAAGATGTTGGTTAGATCCACAATTTTTGGCCTATAGAACATTCTCTCAATATATCATCCATGTTCTAAATAGTTTTCTCATAATAGATATTAGTTTGGAGGATGATAGGTCGTGTTACAGTTCAACTCCATGCTTAGAGCTAGTTGGAGACTTTTCCAGCACTTCAAGGTGATTCTTGGATCTCGATAAGATATAATAGATAGCGGTACTCCATTAATCCTTATGACCTATTATATATATAGTTTTGATGGTTGATCTAGTGAGAATTCCTCTCGAATAGATATAACTTGAACTTTCTTTGTAAGATGATCTACAATGACCTATATAGGATTCTTTTGTTTGCATGTCCTTTGAATTCTGGTGACAATGTCTATGGTATTGTTCTCCCACTTTTATGTTGGTATGTTCAGTGATTTCATCATCCCCTTATACTTTTTCCTCCCATCCTTCACTTACTGACATAAAAGTCCCTTTGATGTATAGTTATCGATCTCTTTCTTTATATTATCCCAACAAAAGTGTTGTTGGAGATCTTCATACATCATTGTGCTCCCTGGGTTAATAGAGAAGGTTAAGCAATGTTCAACACTAGAATGATCCTTCTTTATACATCTATCAAATAGTATTAATGATAATGACCCAAATTTTATAACTTTATCCTTATAAATCAAAAACGCATTGGATTACCCATTTCTAATAGCATCCACCCTTTTCAAAATTTCAATATATTTTTATTGAGAATCCTTTATTTTCACCATGAAGGAGGGTTGACCACCCATTTGAGAAAATATTCATGATGTTCCTACACTAATGATTCTCATGTTCATACTCCTAAAATCCAGGATGATTAGATCCTTCCCAACTCTCTTCATTGATAAATATGCAGGATCTTTTCTAGTTATATCATCTACCACCATATTTTCCTTACCATGATGGTACTTTATTGAGAATTAATAATCCATGATGAGATCTAAACATATTCCTAGGTTTATATTACTCTCCCTCTATGGGAATATATATTTGAGACACTTATGACTAGTATATATCACACACTTCCCCCCATAGAGATAATTCCACAAAATTTTTAATTCCAATATCACACTTGTCATCTCTGGATCATTCATGGTATAGTTTTGATCACTTATTTTCAACTACCTTGAGTTGTAGGCTATCACTTTTCCATTTTACATTATAACATACACTAATCCCTTCATTGAAGCATCATTTTACACCATAAAGAGTTTTCTTTTATTGGTAGTGTGAGTATTGTCATAGTAATAATTCTCTTTTTCAACCCCTTGATGAATTATTCACATTATTGAGTCTAGAAAAACTATACCCCCTTCTATGTCATCTTGTTCAATGGGTTTGAAAACCTTAAAACATTCTCCACAAATCGTCGGTAATACAAATCTAGACAAAGGAAGCTATAGAAATCCATTGTAGATGTTGTCTTGGGCCACTCATCAATTTCCTTTATCACAGAATGGTCTACTAATTTACCTTTATGGGTGATAAAATTCCCTAATAATGATACTCCATACATATATAACTCACATTTATTGTAACTTGCATATAGTTTCTCCCTTAACAATGTCTTTAGAATAGTATTCAAATTCTCCCCATGTTCCTCCTTTCTCTAGTAGTATATCAGAATATCTTCAATAAAGAAAACCAAAAAAATTTTAAGGTGATATCTAAAGACTCTATTCATTAAATCCATGAACATTTTTAGATAATTATTGATTCTTAAGTGCATCATTATGAATTCATAGTGTTTATACTTTGTTTGAATTGATGTCCTGAGAATATCTTCCTTTGGTGATATTCGGACTGAAGTCCTACATTAGAGAAATAACTAGCCCCACCATGATGATCGAACAAGTCATATATCAGTAGAAAGGGATAAATGTTATTTATAAGGATTTTATTGAGCTCATGATAATCAATTTATAGCTGCATTGATCAGTTATTCTTCATGATGAAGAGGACTGACGCACCCCATTGTGAAGCACCCAGGCATATAAACCCCTTCTCCGGATTCTATTGTAACTTCTTCATCAGATCATACAGCTCTATAGTGTCCATTCTATATGGTGTCATTGATATTGGTAGAGATCCTAGAATAAGTTCCATTGATACCTATAACTCTCAATCAGGAGTAAGCCCAATAAATTCTTCAAGGAATACATCACTGTATTCCCTTAAGATAGGAATATCTTCGAGATTTATCATCTTCATTGTATTAATCAATTGAGCTACACATGATTGGTCATAAATCAGTAATATCCATATTTGAGACAATTATTCTAAAGGATATTCATCTTCCTCCTTACACATAATATGAATTGGACGATACTTTGGGATGTGATGATTGATCTCTCTTCCCGGACAGTTAACATTGGATTTGTATGAAGACACCCAATATATTACCATGACAACATTAAACTCCACTAAAGGATGTATGAAAAGATTTTTTGGCAGATTCAGTCCAGAATCATTTATTGGGTAGGAGTTATAACCATGTATACAGTTATTTTTCCATTCGTTGTTCTCACAGATAACTTAACCTCCAAATTTTGTGATGGTGGTAGTTCTACTAAACATACAAGATATGAAAGAATGTGTAGAACCTAAATCAAATATTTATTTTTTATTCGTGAATGAATAACTATTTTACCAGTTAATACATCGTTTTCTAACTCCACCTCAATAGTAGTGATAGCATAATACCTTCCTTGTTTCCTTGGAGGTTGATGTTGATTTCCTCTTTGACCCATTAACTTAGAGAAATTTTTCACATAATTCACATAATCCTTGTAGATTTAACTATCCACCAATGGATGAGTATTTATCTGAACCATAAATTCTTCTTCCACATTACAAGGATTCATTATATCCCTTTGGAAATTTTTAGCCATATGTAACCTTCTTCCACATTTGAATAAATTTGAGGTTCCAATTTTGAAAATTCCTTGGATGATT
Source organism: Viscum album (assembly GCA_963277665.1). Lineage (NCBI taxonomy): Eukaryota > Viridiplantae > Streptophyta > Magnoliopsida > Santalales > Viscaceae > Viscum > Viscum album. The sequence continues at coordinate 1,452,868,767 of OY728129.1, read as the reverse complement.
CTTCCCACATTTTTGACATGTGGGATACTCGATCTTCTTTCTATCATGGAATTTATTTTCTGAACCACCCATATTAGACTATATCTTATGATTTTGTCAACATTCCAATGGGAAAACATAGAGTCTTAGATATCCATTTCAAACTTGAGGATACAACAGATAATCTTCTCAAATCTGTCAATGTATTGAATCGCCATCACTTTTCGTAGTCTCAACTTTAGTATGACAAATAATTGATCCACCTTTATTTTGGGGTTCATGAAAAAGCTGATGGTGTACTCTCATGTCATGTGAAATTTTCTTCACATGACCTAATGAACTCATCTTCCTTCTATTTGAGTTTGAGGAACTCTATTTCAATCATGAGGTTTAGGGTTTGGGGAAAATAGTTATTAAAAAACATATTCTTAAATTAATCCACATCAATGGAATCACTTTTTTCTTGGGAATTCTTATTCTTGATCAGTGTCCCCCACTGATCAACTTCCCTATCAAAATGGTAGAACGCCAATATGTCTTTATCTTCTTCTACCACCAGAGGAAATAGAATACTATTTCAAGGGAGTTAATCCACTATTCTGTGTGGAGGGGATTAGAAGAACCTCTAAAAAATAGAGGAATTTCCACATGAAGTATTAAACAGAAACTTGACATTTCTATGGGGGTGTAGGGTGTTACACATGATTCAAATATATATTCATGACTTGATCCAGGTGATCAAGTAATGTCATAAAGTTTTGAGCACCCCTTCCAATAATATTTGGAATATTATTAGGGTAATATTCACATCCCATATCACATTTATTTTTGGAACATGTTATTCTATTTCCCTCCATTAACAAAGAAAACGAACATACAGTTAGAGGTCTTGAATACGTAGCTATTAAGCATAAAAAGGAAACTTTGAACAAAAAAGGATAAACTTGTAAAGGAGTGATATATCCAAAATTGTGATTCCCTATGTTTAAATCCAGATTATCATTGATCTATTTCCTAACTTATATACTTATGGGATCTTTTTTTATTTCCTTAATAATGGTTTGTACCAAACTCTTGAATTTAATAAAACATATCCCCTGGGAGTGTCATACATGGAGTGCTAAAAGGCATGTTTTTGTGCACTAGTTTTTTTTGAGTCTAGCTCAAAGCAATGTTTTAGGATTTTTACCCTACATATATATATTTCAGATCCAACTTCACTTGTTCATATCTAAACAGGGATTTATTTTCATGATATAATACTTACACTATAATTACCAAGATTTTGCGATGTTTTCTCATACCTAGTCTCCTCTCTATGGTTCTTATTTAAGTGATCTATTCATAATTTCCAAAAATAACTAGACCATTATCTGATACCTACTATATGAACCCTATACTTTTACTTATATCATTAAACTATTTTAAGAATAATTAGACATAAAATTACAAGAAAATGATCGTAAAGTATACAGTCATAGAACACTAGGTACATAATCAAATTTTATAAAAATATTTATTTAATCTCAATAAATAGATCATGACTTCCATTGTGCTCATCCATCTACATAAGATAAAATTGGAAAACATGAAAAACAATTATGAGCTAAAACTAATGTAATTGATTAAGCATAAGAATAAATCATTAGCACATTGGTTAAGAAGAATGACAGAATGATATGGAAATTCATATAATGTAATTGAACATATGGAATCATAACATGTATACCATGGAATCATATAATCACGGAATCATAGTATTATGCAAGAAACATAAAACATGACATTAGAAATATTTAGGGCTAGTCTCACATAGAGGATCACAAGTCATGGTTATCCATTAAAGACCATTTCTCATGGTACCACGATTCAAGGCTAGCCCCCAAGACGATTGAACATAACGTCTCATGAGACTTAAAATTACCCAATGCATTGGGGAACTACCTGGGAACAACCATATTAATATATTCATGAATATTCTTCCCACATAAATAATCATAGATAATAAATCATACATAAACATAAGGGTACCCTTGGAATGAAATGGGTATCATAATCAGTTCATAAATTAAAATAAATGGGTGTATCATACAGGTTTCTAGGAAAGAAAGTAATTAGAACATACAGGAACATTCATAAGGTAAAATAGTCATTTATCATGGTATGTGATGTGAAACATAAGTGACAATATTTATGAATCATATTTATGAATTTTTAACATTACATCATTCAAGTGAGAATTTATGGAAAATAATATAGAGAATATGAAATAGAAAATGGAATAGTATTTTATATAAAAATAGAAGTGAACTAATAATGTATTCATAATTTCAATATTTATTTTCTAAAAACAATTGTGGATTAAAAAATATGATAGTGTGAACATAAAATTGGGTATGAATTCTAGAAGTTCCCATAAATTTAGTTTTTATATAAGGAAGTATTGAGGTAGGAACCACTTAAAAACATGTAAATACATGAAATAGAATGATAAAGGATCCTTGATAAAAGAATTTCATACATATAAACAGTATTTATAAGGTTTACAAGAAAACAAAAGATAACTTCATTTGGGTAATAATGAAGATAGATCAACCTGAAGTAAAAAAAAATAGGATCAGATAGAATCACTTACCTTAAGTCTTACGGTGTTATTCACATGATCATAATATCAATGATAACCAAATTAACTTCATTAATTAATATTTCCAGAACCTCCTATTTATTTAAACAATTTATTGAATCCTTATTATGTTTATTAATGACCATTTTGATCGGTAAAGTTGTTCAATTTCATTGTTTGGGTGCGTTTTTGTTCCTCAGTTTTCATGATTGGTCTACTTATATACATGAAAAGATGAACATTTTAGAATAGAATGGACAAATAGAATTGATTTTTTTTTTGTTATTAGTGAACATATATAAGATTAAATGGTTATAAAATTATTATTTTTATTTATATTGAAGACTAATCATTACTTAAAACATTAATGGTAATTGTTTTAGTTAATTGGCAGTTTTTGACCGCATCAAAAACATTTGATTTATAAATTAATATCATATGTAAAAAATATTCCATAACCATAAACTAGACATAATACATATAATATATTCTGGTAAAACAATCAAAATTATTTCATGACCATAATTAAATATGGTAATAAAAATTAAAAACCTTTCATCCTTAAATGTGAGAAATTGAAACATCTGAGATGGTGTTTTCATCTATAGAACAAAATGAGGGGAAATGAGAGATGATGATGAATTATTACATTATATTTAAAACCTTATAGTAATGTATGTTTCTGGAGTTATCATAAAATTTTTATGAAAGGAGGTGAGTAATGAAAATGAAATGAATGGAACTTGAAAGAAAAAAAATAGAATGGATAGAGGAATTTACCTCTATCATATGTCTTCCTTGAGAACCACTTTCTGGGAGAGGATTTGGCCTTTTAAAGATAACAAGGGCTACTGGATGTGGTAGAGGGGAATAGGGAGTTATTTTAGTCAAATATTCTCTAGGCACAAATCATCATAGGTGTGATGCGAAGAGGGTAATGTTAGTTGTTTTTATTGTGGAGGGTAACAGGGTTTTCTTAATATTTTAATTGTTAATTAATTATTTCTCCCTAAAATAAGAAATAGTGATAATTCCATGTCCAAAAATAGTAATACGTTCATGTGCGTTTGAACCAATGTCCATTTACCTCATCCATGGCTTAAGAATTATGCAAAAATTCAGGTTTTAGAATTAATCTTAAATTATCGTATTTTACTATTCAACAAAAATTCAATTCTGTTATTATTATTCTGAAAATTCAACTCAAGCATTTTTAGATGTGTAGGATCAAAAAATTAACTCAATTTTATGAATATATATTTCAATTTAGGGGGAATTTAATTTTTAAATAAAATTATCTCTTACTTCCAAAATACATATTTTAAAATTATAACTAGTTTCATAATACATTGAAAATTTAATTAATGTCTCATAAAATTATCCTATACTCATAAGACATAAAAATAATTATTTATGAATACATTATATTTTTAAATTATTAAATAATTAATAAAATTAATGAAATATTTATGGCTTATAAAAATACCAATATTATCATATTGTCACTTAAAAGATAGATAAATTTTATTTATACATTCATGGGTAAGGTTACTATTTACATGTAAAACTTACTATTTATAAGGGTTATATTACTATTCATAAGGGTAAAATTACTATTCATAAGGGTCAGTTACTATTCAAAAAAATAATTAAGTCTTATTGGACTCCAATATCTTACTAATCGAAACCATGCATGTTATATTTTCTGAATTATAGTCACAAAAGTAACAATATTATGTTTCAAGGTCACACAGTACATAGTATTTCATTATGTGGTGATTTAATGTGATTATATGACATAATTATAATAAGGTAGTTCTGTTGATAATGCATTGGGTCGTTACAAAAATATAGGTCGGAAGAATAGATTTATTGTAGTGCATTGACTAATGTTTCATCATAAAAAGTTAGAGTGCACTGGATGGAGACATACCAAAATGAGGATATCAAATAATATAATTATATATGAAAATTCAGGGGGACAATATTGTACATTATCCTATATTCGTTTCTTGGAGTTTCATAAATAAATATTTTGAAAAATGACGGGATTCATTATAATCTTTAAGATCGAAAGATTTACTGTATCTAATAGTAGTTAGATGAATTTGTATTCACTTATTATTAATATATAATTTCCATGGATTGAGTAGAGTTTCTAGGGTAAGGATGTAGGTTCTCTAACTATATTTGAACAAATTAGATCTTTTTTCTCTTTTTTAATTTCATATAATTTCATTATTATGAAATTTATATATAAGTTGATATGGAAAAAACCTCTAAAAAGTTATACCATTTAATATCTATGTTGATATAAGATCTAAAAGTATCACTACTGATTTACATCCCCCCAATAATTCTCATGATCCTCAGGGGAAAAACTAGTAAGAGAGCCATGTTTCACTTGTTTGATATTGAGCATGGAAGATCTAACATTAGTAATAAGTATATGTATTATAACCTTCTATTGTAAAAAAATTATAATGGTTGGAAATATATGATGATTTACTATCTTAAATTCCTTTTATTATAAGTAAATGATACATGTATAGTTGGTTTTCCACATATTGATGTTGATTCTCTTATCAAATTCACTAAAAAATAAAATTTTTAGGCTGATGGGAGATCTAGAAATGTAATTATAAATTATATTTTAAAATTTTTATGAAGGTTATGGGTCTTAAAACGGTTAATGAAACTTTGGAAAAACAAATACATCTCAAATGAAAATACCCCAGTGGTGGAGGTCAAACCACAAGTCATCCAAATAATGTCTGATGATATTAGAATGGTAGATAATAAATCTAATGACGAGTAATTCACTAAATTTAATGAAATAGTTTATAACATTATATTATTTATAATTATCATGAAAAAATTATAACATTGTCATAAAACTAAGTAGAAACTTTCATATATTGTTTGATTCAATAAAAAATATTTATATGATAAATATAATTTAGCTATTTATGAATTGAAGAACACTTTTTTTGTATATAAGATGTTTGAATATCTGACATTCAAATATTATATCATTCATGGAATGGGTTTTGAATCTTTTAGAATGTTGAAAATCTATGTTTATAATATATTTGACCATAATGATTTAGACGATATAAAAGATGATGAAATGAATGTGAATATCATGTCCCTTTACTCAAAAATATACCATATAGGGGAAGGAATTTCTTGAAGAAAAATATTATTTAAATTTTCTCTTGGTGGTGGAATTGTTAATTTTTTAATTAAATTTCATAATATGAAACTTGTATAATTTGAATATAATTTAGATGGAAAACCATTGATGAAGATGTTGAGAAATATATTCATGTAAGAACAAAATATACTATAATTAAAAAACATTTCTATGGAAACCTTATAAGTAGTTGAGTAATAATATAGAGTACAACTCAAAAAACAAAAATTCCTCACAGGTTGATAATTTAGAACAATTTAGACCCTTATTATCAAATGTTTAGAAAAATGAAGATTCTTCATACTATGAAGAAAAGTGAAAAAAAGCATACAATGAATATTAGTTGAGATCATAACATGTGGAATGTATTGAGAAAAAACCAAACATATTAAATAAATAATAATTTTAAAGATAGAATATTCATAAAATAATGTGTGGACCCATTAAGTATTTCACGAACCTTAAACTAAATGTTGCAGAATATGAAAATATGATAGAAGATCTCTATAAGAAATATTCTACCATGAAAGATGTGTGTTTTAATACTAAAATAATATTTCTTTATGTAGAAATTACTATAAATAAAATAAGTGATAATTTCAACCAAACATGTGAGGAAAATGAAGAAACATTTTCAGCTGCTCAGAAAGAACTTCCTAAGAATTAGGTAACAAATTTACCCATTAAACATAAAAGTTCATCTGGTCTTTCTCACCATATATATGTTATAAACAATTTTTTGAAATCATTGATTAAGGATGGATGTGTAAAACACATCACATATAAAGAATTAAAAATTACCTCTATAAAAGTGTTCTCCCGTGATAGGGGAAAATGAGTGCATAAATATTTTTGAAACTATGAAATATTATATATATAGAAATATCCTACCTCTATAGAGTATCTTTATTTTATGGGATTTAATGATGAAATGGAATATGTGTACATAAATAGTATATCTTTTGGAAAAAAAATCTCTTCCTAGAAATAGGCATAAACTAAGGATGAGAAACCATGGAAGAAACTTTCAAAACCTTCCAAAGGTGTAGGAAGAATGAAACAAAAAATCAGAAATTGAAAAAAAATGTTTCTAATGAACTAATAGTTTGATTTATTGGATTTTTTTTGGATTATCTGACCAATGGGGTCACTTTAATGAATAATTTTCTTAATACCTTCTATGATAAGTTTTCTATAAATGGAAATTAAATGCATTTAGAAAGAAGAATGATCTGGAAAGTGAATTGTTTATCAGATAGTTATGAAATCTAGCAAGAGTAACCAACAGATTATTTATGAAAAAAAATTTACCTAGCACATGATATGTGATATAAAGGTATTTAATGATCTTGATTAATGTTAAAGAAGATTAGTTACATTTATAAATGGTAGTTTCTTTAATATCATTTGAATATGAATAGATGAGACTGGATCTAAAAACTAATATCAAATAAAGTTTAATTTGTTGTTGGGATCAGAAATAGTTTACTAAGATTTAGAAAACACTGTGATGATGGAATGGAAGTAATATTTTGGAAATATTATTTAATCATTAAAATTTTTTATGATATAAAATATTTTACAAATGGAGAAAGTATAAATAGAAATCTTGTACATATTCGATAAGTTTGTAATTGGTGTTACTTAAGTTTAGAAGATGAAAATGAGTTATGGCATCATATATTTGGGTATAATTTCTAGAAAAGTATAAAAAAATCCAAATTAGATGTTATAATAAACATACCACTAATGAAAATTAAAAATGGTAATGTTTGCAAAAAATTGAAGAAAGGTAAGATGGTTGGTGGAAGTTGTATGAAATCTAAAATCAAATCCACCACACAACATGATAAAATTCACATATATATTTTTGGGTGAATGATACATCAACCAACAATAGAGTAATTTTACATTTTCATTATTATTTATGAATTCACTCGAATGAACAATATATTTCCCATGAAACATAAAAAAGATTCCTCATAAATGTTTAGATATTTTATTTGGGAAGGTAAAACATAGTTTGGTTTTTATATACTAAAAATGGGAAATGAAAACAAAAAAGAGTACATAACAAATTCCTTAAAAGTTTATTTGTACAAACATAGAATCAATAACTATTAAAAATATCCATAAACTCCTTGAAAAATAATGTTGATGAAAGGGAAAATTGCAGTTCTATGGAATTGGGAAGAAGAATGTTGCCAGAATATAAAATTTATATGATTTTCTAGATGGAAGCTATTAGGTTTTTTACTCATCTACAACATAGATATTTTTTCGATGAAAATACAAAATAAAATCATATAATATATGTTATATGAAAAAAAATACATTCAAAAATTTCAAGGTTTTTTGGATTTATTTATTAATAAAAATAAAAAAAAATTATCTTAGAATTTTGATTAAAAATATGAGGAATGAATTTTCATATATAACTAACTAAATAAAGAATTTTCAAATTAGTGGGTAAACATTTTAAAAAAATGAATTCAAATGATGTACCAGTTCTCGACAATAGAAAATCTCCAAAAAATGTTTTTAGAAAAACTTATGGATGATAAATTGTAGACATCCAATGAGAATAATAAAACTAAAGGTAAATGTTATACAATTCAAAAACATAGTTATATAGATGAATTATGTGATGATAAATGTGAGAAAGGAATAAAATTACTAATTTTCATTCCCTAAAAATAGATCGAATCTGATAACTTCATTAGAAATTATGAAGATCTGGTCCCGATTAAAACAAAATTGAGGATAGAGAATAATAGATCACTCTTTTCAAAATAAGAATAAAAATTAGTTACTAATTCTATTAAACATAATGAAATGGTATAACATATTAATTAAAAGATATAATTAATTGAGAAAAATGAATCATGGGAACTAGATTTAGGAATATAAAGAGTGATTGTAATAATGGAAAAGTGGTTGTTTAGAAACATATTGATTGAACATGGAGAAAATTCATTAAAAAATGATTAACTTGTTTTCAATTATTATTCCAAGATGTAAGGTGTCGATTTTGATGAAAAGTTTGAGTCCATTATGAGACCGGAAACTATAAGAATGTTTTTGGAAGTTGTTTCATATTGTGGATTTAATGTTTTTAAATTCATTTCAACTCATATTTCTCAAATAGATAAATAAAAAGAATAATTTCATGTTGAGACTTCCAGTGATAATGTTGGTGTCAAAATTTTAAATAGAGGGATGGAACTAATTCACAAAATTTGCATTATCCAGTTGTGTGGTGTCAAGAAATTATCTTAAAAAATGTCTTAGATTTAATAAATGTTAACAAATGATGAAGAAAACATTGTTTACTAACATGACTTATAATAATTTTTTTAATTTGAAAAGTCGTTAGGAATGTTTCAAGAAAATACAAAGGGGGATATTGAAGAATATTTGTGAAATTTTTTGTTACATTTGTTCTGTTTTTCTCAGAGCATATTCTGTTAAGAATGTTTTTTTAAATAGGTTTGTATGATCTGTTTGAACTATAATAAATTTTTTTATTTTGTATTTTTGGTGGGGTTGAAGTATGATTCAACCTAATATTATTATGAAAACCTTTCTTTTGCAATATATTGCTAAGATAATCAACATATTTCCAACATCATGAGAAATCACATGATCCGTGATTTTCTTCAAAGGGACATATCACAATCACTAGAAACATATTTTCATATGAAAGGTAATCGAATGAAGAATTTGTTAAAGGGGAGACATGTAAAATAATTTTTACTGGATATAAAAAGATCATATTATGGAATGAATGAATTTTTTAGTTATCATTATGATATTTTTTAAGAATTAGTGTCTGAGAGGTTTCACAAAGGATGTGTAATTTTTTTCCATCATTTTTTAATGGTACATATTATGTCCCACAGGTTTAATAAAGGTATAGAAAGATCTCATACAGGAAAATCACATTTTTCCTTCCATAAGGGAATATTCAGATTTTTTAAATATAACTAACTTCATGTTAGCACATATACCATATATAACATTAATGGTGTTATTGAATGAATATTTTTGATAAGCTGATGTTGTTGAATTCATAAATGTTTTATTAATTGTATGTGCGAAAATAATGAAAATCTATAGTGAAAGTGTTTTAAAAGATATAACGGGGTAATGTGTTCTATAGTATATCTATTTATACATTGAAAAAAATTTCAACAATATCAACAGATCGTGTAAAATATGAAGATATAGAGGATGTTTTTAGATATATGGTATGTATAATTCTTCTTGTGGAACTGTGTTATGTTACATGCGGTATGGGATCAATGTAATGAATAACATTGGGTTATAAAAAAATAGTTCAAGTACATCAGATGATGAAACAAAAAATGGATAAACTCTGAATATATTCTTATAAATATAATTAATTTAAAATTCAACATTAAATGAAAGAGCCTCATAAGAATATTATCGATTTAATTGAAATATTGATTTAAAACCCTATAATGGATTGAGGTTTAGAATCTATGTAATGAAAGGTTTTTTTTAGAAATTTTTTAGAGGAGGTGGGATGATGGGAGATAGTTATATAAATAAAGAAAAGTTTATTTTTGAGAAAAAAAATCTAGATTAAGGAGTTCCCGAATAATACCCCATAATAACATTCCACTAGTAAAAGATTTTAAGAAGCTTTACACAAATTAGTAAATCTGATAGCAATAATTATTTTGAGATGATCATTCAATGGTGTGTTACATACCTGAGATAAGGAAGTTAGATTTTGTTTATTAATGATTAGGATAAGGATGTTTGAAGAGTTAAAGAAGGCATCGAGTTTGTATTAAGATTCTACAGTAATATAGAATGCTTAAGAAGTATCCAGTTAGAGATAGTTGAGCGGGAGATTTTTATTTGAGTTTTCAATGTGTGCTACAATAAAATTTGATTCATTTTTATTGTACTTTAATCTAACCAATATAATGGTGGTGAATGTACAATCACACTAACATTACTCATCCATGAAAAAAGAATGAACTCTACGGTTTTTGAACAATTGAGTTTCTAATTGATATTAGATTCTACTATGAAAAATGATACTTGATTGATATTATGGATTGAATATAATAAATATTATTTGATATTTGACATAGGATGGAGGTAATGATTAGTGTATATTAAAAATATATTTCAATCAAAAGTACCAGAAATAGTTTTTAGGTAAATTTTGAGGCATGGTAGTTTTGTTTTATAGAACTAAATGCATGTTAAAAGAAGAATTTCAGTGAGGTAAACAATATATAGTTTCACTAGAAGAAAATAAAATAAACTTGATCAAGACATAAAAAATTAAATAAAGATGATAAAATAATTCTAGATGATCTTCTAAAGACTAAATAAAGAATTTGGTTGTTAAAAGTTTTCCACTAGGATGTTCATAAGAAAACATTTTTAAAATGAGAGGACTCAGTTTAATCATTACTATGGTAATATAAAAAAATTGTATCATGGTTGTTTTATCATGTTTTATTCTCCTCTTATTAATAGTGGATTTACATGGACATATAGGAGTAACCCTGGATCAGATATAGGTTCTCACACTGATATCAAACCTTGTTAATATTAATTGCTTTGTTTTATTTCTTATCATTTCATGATAGTGAGTTTATTATAAAATATGAAAAGATTATAAAACTATATCAATTTGTAGGGGTAATATAAATGAAAAACAAATTAAAAAATATCAATAATGATTCAATATAATTATCAATATTTATATTGATCCTACGATAATTCATTTTCTAAGGGAGTTCAAAACAGGTTAAAACCATTCAATATCATATAAAATAAAAATATTTTCTATGGAAAAGATACACGAACAATAATCATTGATGCCTAGATTTTTAGGGTGGAGAGTATATTTTCATTATATATCACTATATAATATGTTCACTATTTTTAGGAATTATATAAATATTATTCCAAAATACTTCATCCCCTTTTGATATTCCTGATCACTTCAGAGTTTTGGCCTATTTAATAGGACTCCCTTATAACCAATCTCTTGTGCATGATGTTTTCTTCATGTTCCACATATGGTATTATATACCATACCCAAAACACGTACTAAATCCCTTGGTGTTTTCACTATAAAATGCTTAGACATACATTGACAAATCAGTTATGATCTTAGATCACATATATAATGTTCTATGACATTATACAACTCACCTGATGAAATTACTAAGGAAGAACCACAAGTTTTAAGAGAAGAAATTAGAACCAGAATAACCAAGGAAACACAACCACCCTTATATTTTTTAATGTACTTAATGAAATTCTTAATAACAAATTACATAATGGAGGAAGAATGAAATAAACCAAAAATTTTAAAAATAAAATTTCGTTCTGGGAAAATGTAGTCTTTATTATATAATGTAGTCATATAAATCTCATTCTACTTTTTTCAATATTATTTGAGACCATTATAAAATATATCCATAATATGACTATTCGGAATAAAAAAATTATCTCAATAAAAATTGGTAATATAATTGTTACATAGTGATTGATATGAATAATATACATTATGGTTTATAAAAAAATATATTCTATATAGAAGGAATAAGTGACGGAATTAACCGGTAATATTTTACCATATGTGGAACATTTATTGAAGACAACAAGGGATATGGAACAACAATATTTTTCCCATGGCCAAGACCAAGTTGATATTCAATAACTAAAACTCTAGAAGAACCATTTATTGGAGATATTATATCCTATATAGATAACTTCCCAAACTATGTTCACTGAACCCCCATAATAATGTATTATCATTACACACATTACCTAAATGGGATGCATCGATATAATAATGACTCCTTTATCATGAGCTTAATAGCATGTAGAAATAACCATCAATTAAAATAATGTTTTCCCTAATCTCATATCTTTCTTATCTGCATAATATATATAATAAAATACATCTTAATAAAGAATGAAAATAATATAATGGATTTTAAAAACATTAAAAAGGATAGTATATTTCGAAAAAAATATTTTATTTTGTACTACAATGTATTTTTAGGATAAATTCCGAAATATTTAATATCATATAAAAATTATTATTTATTTTTTTATAAAAATTATGAAATTTTATGCAATCATAAGTTGTCTAACTGAAGATTATTAATTCAGTCATGAAATAAAATTATAAATTTTTATTAAATATAAATTTTATTTAAAAAACAAAATTATCATATTCCAAAAAATATTTTGATAAAATAATTGTAATTTTTGAATTTATCACATTAAAGTTATAATACAGTTTAATTATCTTAATTTTCTCAGAAAATCAAATTTTGGGGTAAAAACTAAATTAAGATTAAATATTATACAATGTATTATGATATCATAATGTCCACAAAATGATTTAAAAGTGTTACAAATGGTTATATTGAACAAAGATTGTGTTTCACAATAAAATATGTTATCTTAAGGTGATAATATTATTTTTATAAAACTATTGAGAACCTTCAAATACCTAAATGAAATTTTAATATTTTAAATAGAATTATTTATGAAGACGATTTAATTCCACATCATTTAAATCAATATTTAATTAAATTAAGACAGTAAATAACAAAAACGGAAAAAATTGATTCCCTTTTGAAAAAACCATTAGTTAAAACCATCGGATTGAAATGTGATGAATATTTTACAAAATATCTTCTAAATCCAATTTTTAGTAATTAAAAATGATTCCACGTCATTCTTTATATAAATATCAAATAATTATCTTAATATAATCCAATATAAACCCATTGATTATGAATTTGACATATCTATCCCTCTCTAATTCACTACCATGTAGTTTAAATGGTCATAAAGATGCCTAATGAATATTTAAGAGTCATCCCCTCGAGGAAAGGAATTCTCTTTATATTTCTATTAATTTAAGTACTTCATTTTTAATATTCATTTTGAATCGCATCTGATTTTTATTTAATTTATTTATAGAAATAATTTACATTCCAATTGATGTTCTATGAATAAAATTGTATTTATCCCCTCTCATTATATCAATTATCGATATTGTTACTATATCAAAGTAATGTATTTATCTCTATGTTTCCATTCTAGAACATTATTTATATTTAGAATTTTCATTCTCTATTGGTCATTATTTAATGCACTTGTACACATTATTTAATTTTTAAATTAATTCCTAAATAATGACTGACTGACATTCAATCTAATTAACTACTCCCACAAACTCTTATGTACACCCATTATGATGCGGAAACCATCTCGTGATTTTCTATTCAAACGTTTGTTCTGTGAATACTCATATTTACTTTCATTCAATGGAATTAATCTTGACATAAAACCCTTAATTTATTTTTATCAGATATGAAGGAATACTATATTCCTTATTCATGTGATTAAAATTATGAAATGAATTGTTACATTATATAATTTATTTGGCACACATAAATATTTAAAGTATTATGGGTGTTCCATTACAGTACACTAATGCATTAGGTAATGTTATCATCTCACAAGACACCTTGAATGGTCTATGGGTGGTTAACCTAAGAAAACCTTGAAAAGATTTGTTTTTTCTTGACTCATTATTTGGATGTAAAATTTTATATTGTTTACACATTCCTATTATACCATTATTTTATGATGTCATTTACACATTCCATGATTCCATCTTATGGTGTATGTTATTACCACTTTATGTTATCATGATATTCCTCTAGACTCATATGTATTATTTTTACCATGTTATAATTTAATTATTCATATATTATGATTTATAGATTAACCCTTTGTTTTATATGTCCCTAGGTTATCGTGGAAAGTATTAATAGTTCAATGAAAATTAGGAGTACTTAAAGGAGTTCTAAATAAATGTGTTTTATTTTATTTCATGTTAACGGTTTATGTATCAATTTTCTAAAAAAAATCTATACATGTGGATCTTATAGAAATGTAATATATAGATATTTGAATTAATAATCATGATATAAAATTTATTAGAAATATGGATTGTAATATTTCCCTTATTAACTAATTTGAACATGTTGATTACAAAATAATTTAATTAGTTATTTAGAAACAAAAATTAAATATTCTCAGTGAATTAAAGATAAAAGGTAAATTAATTTTTCTCACTTCATATATAAAATAGTTCTTAAATATCAATTTATACCGACATGATTATTGGATATATTATAATGGTTTAATTTATATTAGTAATATGGATTATATTTCATATTTTCTAGATATTTGTTATGAAATAATATATTTAACATAGTATTTTATAATAGTATGTTGTTACTAGAGTCACAAGGAGATAAAAATATTTTTTTCATTAATTTAATTTAACATTATAAATACATTAAATACATATAAAGAAAAACAGTTGTGTTGGGGATTGTAATTGTGTGTGCTTTTTGAGACACAATTAGAAATTCTATCCATCGACACAAATAGACAATTCAATTTGAGAATATAATGCCTCTTTTTTATTGTACATGGGTTATTTTATTTATATGAAATGGTTTAAGTGGATAATATTGTTATATATTAGAATATATTTTTTAAATAAAACATGGGTGATCTATTGATTTTGAGGAATTAACACATCAGATAGGAACCATTAATAACTAGTTGATTAGTTATATGAACTAATGTAAGTTGAGAGATTTTAACCCAAGCACAATGTTTTAAAATATAATTTTTTATAGGGTATATTTATGAAATAAATAGTAACCAATAAATAAATATATAAATATGAGACAAAACTATTCCATAATGCTTCCAGGTCATGGTTAATAGACTACAAAAAAGTACATACCTTCTGTTTGGTATTACGTAGTTCTAAAATAGTTATAATAATGGAAAAGAAAAATGAACATAATTAATTAATAAAATTTAAATTTTTCTTGTTATTAATGTAGATGGATAGGCAGTAAAATTCAAAACTAAAATGAATAAGTGAAGAAACAGTCATAATTTCTTTTCAGAGATAAATCAACATTATATAAACAATAACAAAAAATGGGTATCATGGGAAAGAGGGATAGAATAATATGTTAAAACATGAATAATAATCCACCTAATATCCATTCACTTATCATTCACTAAATTGGGTATATGTGAAATCCTTACTATATTAAAGGGGAAAATATGGGGTGAACTTTTTAATTTTTAAAAATCATAGTATTATAAATAATGTATATTTTTTTAGAAAAAAGGATTGCAAATTGAATATATAAAAACAATATAAAATTATGAATAGTTTGATATGAAAACATGAACAAGATATAGTATGGATTTATAATTTTTTGAACTAAAAAAATATTTTGTATAATCTTTACACTCTAATCCATTACTTCATTTATATCCACTACATATATATCCTTTAAAAGTAGTTGTAGACTAAAACTATAATTATACAAAGGGAGATTACCCAAATTAAATTTTATATATAGGATAAAACCTAACATATGATATTTTTTCAGGAAGCCCAAAATATTGCATAATTATTTATGTTAGAATAGAAAAACCCTTATACCTTTATGGAGTAATCTTAAAAAAGTTTATTCAAATAGATTTTGATAAATACATTGGGTGTTGCCTTTTAGTTAGGAGAGTAGAACCATATTAGTACATATTAATTGTACTATAACCACGATAAGTGATATGTTTTTTGTGAAAAAACTCCAAAAACTGTAAACTAAAAAATATTAATGGAGTTTAATGGTCATATTTTAGTGATTAAAGTGATCATATAACCTTTAACTAATGGGATTTGTGTATCTTGATTGAAAAAATAGTGAAACACCCCCATTTAATTAATAATTATTCCTAGAAACAAACAACACATTTGTATCAAATGGTGAGTATCTATCATTATATACATATATTTAATAGAATACTACATCACTTTATGAAATATATAGAGAAAAAAATATAATTATCTTCTATAGTCTCGATAATCAAAAATAATAGTCCCTATGGTTTCATCTATATTCATTATTTCATGTAAAACAATAATTAAAAATTCATAAAAAATTAAAATAGTGTTACCATTAATTCTTGTAGAAAAAAACATTATAAACTACTAATAATAATATTACAATTATGTATAATAATATTGATTCCAACTATTAGTAAAAAATTTAAAAACAATCCTTCCTTAATCAAATTAATATTAACTATAAACACATTAAGCATGTTCATTAATAGTTCTTCCATTTTAATTTAAAAAACTATATATTGATATATGGTTGAAACTAATATACAATGGAATGATACACAATTCTCCAGATTTTGAAAATTCTCTTTATAACAATAGAATCTTTATATCAATCAAACCACTTAACTCTATAAAATAATGTATATGGTTTGATGTTATTCCGAACATTGAATTAAAGATCTAATAAATAAAATTTAATGTTGGATACATAAAAACTCCTCTATCTCATCCTCTTATGATAAGATTAATTTAATAATTACCTTATCTAAATTATCATTATGCAATACAATAAATCATTACTGATAAGTACAAGATTTAAAATTCATCAACTTTATGTGTATGTTTATGAACACTTTGATATTTTCAAACATAATAAAAATCATCCAATAAATTTGATCATTAACTCAAAAAAGTTATAAATATTTTAAATATATTAATATATAATTTTTTTTAATGTCTTCTATGATTCATAAAATTAAATACTTTTCAAAATATTAGAACTTATGGTTTTTCATTAATGTGTATGGTTTTTTTGTAAATTCCAATGATATGTGATATTTTTTCCCAAATGTGTGTTTTTTTACTCTTTGAAAATCTCACTCTGTCAATACATAGGGATTTTCATCATATTTAATATATTATCCCAATCTTCTTCAGCATGACCAATATTTTAGGCCCAAAGAAACAATTTTGTCTTAGAAATGTGATATAAATTACATAATAATAATGAATAATAGTAAGGAATATATAATAAAAAATCATAATAGTCTAAAAATAATTGTTTCTGTAAAGATTAAATGTATGTTTCAAAAATAAAAATAATATAAAAATAAGATATTAAATAATTAGGAATAAAAAAATTATTGAAAAAAATAAATGATAATGATTAATATAATAGAGTGAAATTGGATTATAGAAACATAAAAAATATTGTGGAACGGATCCACTAAACATTTTCCCCATTGTAAATAAATATAACACCGACTAAAATATCACAAATGATTTATCCCCCTTTTCATATGAATAAGAATGATATGAAATTACAGAGAAATTAATATTAAAATTATAATAACTGTAATCATACAGTGGTAATAACACAATAAATATCATAAATCATATAAAATTACATTTCTCCTCAATTTGAAAATGACTATAGTAATCAATAACTATTAAAATGGAAATAGGGATCATAAATATAACAAAACAACTTTAAAAAGTAAAGAAGAGTAAATAATGATAATAATAATCAAACAATAATTAATAAATGGGAAAGAAAACAATATATAGGTTTATTATATAAAAACAAACAATCATTTTAAAATATAAATCACAAAACTAAATATCATCATATTAAAAATATAATAACTCTCCTAAAACACATTCACAACAGAATGATATCCATTTTATAATTGAAAAAAATTATATTAATAAATAAACTACTTAATCCAAATATATTTATTCTTTTGGAATGATATGATAGTTAATTCAATGTAAATCCCTCCATTACAAGAGTGATTAAAATATTAGGAGACATGAATATTGTTAAAATTATTAAAATAAAAATATGTTATATTCAAAAAAATAAAATAAATATGGTATAAATTAAAAAATAAGTAATAGTTGAGAAAATACCAGTCAACCAAATGATAAAATATAAAATTCATTCTTTCTATAAAATAAATAAAAACTAAAAACTCGAAAAAACTCATTCTAGCATACTAATCGTTAGAAACATAAAACGATACCCATGTTTGAAATGTTTCTATAAAGGCATATAGACCTGTTTAGGTAAAAGAATATTTATTATTGAACTTTTATCGTCCCTAATGGGTGATGTTTTATAACATTTAACTATCAATTAACATTTAAAATTAAATTATTCCTTGTAAAAAATATGTAACAAAACTATTTATACATATAACATGAATAACTAAAAAATAATCCACAATTAAAAGGGGTAATATTAAAATATCACTAGTTTTAATTTTAATATAGTTGTGTATATACATCTTTAGTGGGTTCCCAATATAACTAAGAGTGGTCTTATTATTCCTTATTATGAATATTCTTTTTAATTATAAATAACCATCCTGGATTTGACATTAATTTTAAAATTAGATAAAATTCATTTATAATTATGAATTTATCTTTTTTTCATTCTCCTTTTGTATAAATTTAAGACTATATATTTCTTTATATTTTTTCTTGAAGCTGTATTTATCAAACTGTCATATCTTCCATTACCATAGACATGGTTACCATTGTATTTTGAATTTATCGTTCATTAATTCATCTTTTTAAAACATATTTCAAAAATATATTTTTTGTAATTAAATTATTACATCCTTTCACAACATCAATGTTACCATAACACAACTTCATGTACAATCATAAATTATTTAAAATTTTGTAATACAAAATGTCAAAAATCTTATTTAAATTTTTAATATTATTATTCTAAAAATATGATTCATCAAATGAATCATAATATGGATCAAAATAAATATGACTAACTTCACTCATATCGATCGTAAAATAATTGATTGTAGTCCCCTTTTTACTTTCAATCTCTTCTCATTAACTATATTTTTTAATGAACCACATTCTAGAAACTATTTCATTCCTCTTATATTTCATCTAATTATTTTCTTCTCTTTCAATTTTCGTCCTTAGAAATTATTATGAGGTAAAAATAATCCTCTTTTCATTAAAATTATATAATATTAAAATAAGATAACCATTATTTCCACTCTATTTAATATAAAATTTTCAACTTATTATTCCAGTGGATCTTAATACATTTTTTATCATTTATATGTCCTTATATATGTCATGAAACATGAATATACTCATCACATTATTAAATACTAGATAATCATAAACTATCATTTTTAAAATAAGATGATATATGTTTATATTACTTAAAAGAAGTTAAATTCCATTTTATATAAACTTTAATATAAATATACTTCAATTCAATATCTCAATATAATAATGATCCATTAGGCTCATTGATGAAATTTTCTATAACTTCCAATATTTAATCCATCTTCATCTACATAGGACCCCACTTCTTAGGTGGTACTAAAAGTATTCATTCATTCATCACATCACAATTTTTTGTCTCACAAAAATATTTCATGTTGTTTACTATAGTAGAAAACAAGTGATACTTTTCACTAATATAAATAGGATTAAACTTTTTTTACCACTTGATATTCAACCCTGTGAATAAAAATATTGTTTTCTATAAATTAGCAGTTCCATGATTGATGGATTTTTATATAATCCATATATCATACATATGTTTACAAAAATAACAATGACTATAAAGATTTCTAGTAATAAAAAATTATAGATATATCATAACATTTTAATTCAAAAAATATTTAATATTATAATTACCAATCGATGCATTAAGATCAACTTCATATAGTTTTTATGTTCATTCTTTGATATTCTAGTATTTTGTACTTATATTACATATGAAAATTATTCTTCCCTTGAAATAACAATATCAATTGTCCTTGAAAATTTAGGATCTTATAGGATTTGAATTTTCAACTTCCAAAATTTCCCTATCATTATATAGTTCTTTTTAATATAGTTTTATGTCTAGGATATATGATAGAAATATAAATTTATCTAAAACCTATTGTACTGAATATGGTTATTTTATATCCAATAAAATAATACAAATCAACTATCCTAACATGGGAATGGTCTGATACTAAGTGTTAGGTATTAATAAGGGTGATAGGAATGAAAATATTGGGTGAATTTTCAGTCATTATATAATTATAGTAACTTGAATTTGATATAAAAAATTTTGGACTAATTAAATAAAAAAGTATCCTTAATAATATAGTATAATTGTGAAGAGTGTTAGTAGAAAAAGTGAACAATATATCCCATTACTTAAAATTAGTTTAAAAATAAATGATTCTAAATATACTCGTAATACTCTCACCCTTCATATTATAAATATCCACTATAAATATGGTCTTTACTATTGGAAACAAATTATCATTTACTTTTACAATGGGAGTATCCCCAAACCCAATCATTTTTATGGGATTAGAACATACAATGGATATTCTAAAGTGTATCCGCAAACCAAAAACTACCTTTTATTGGTTGAAAAAAAAATTTCCATATAAATAAATTCCCTAACATAGTCTGTTTCAATAGTTTTATATAAAACCTATATAATATTCCTTTTGGTCAATTTTCAAGAACTAACTTGATAATTTTTAATTACGGTATAACCCAAATAAGTGATATATTACAGTCCAAAAAAAGCCACCAAAATAATCTAAAAAGGAAACTATACCAAGTTATTGATTATATTTTTAAGAAATTTTATCATAAAATAATATGGAAAATAAATTATGTATCCCATATAAACAAAAATTTCACAAAAAAATAGTTTTATAATTAATCTTGTTAATATAATCTTCTTTAGTATTAAACAGAAAGTATCAAGTGTTTCATATTTTCTTCTGTCTAATTTATTCACCCTATATAAATTAAATATTAAGCATTGTAATAATCATGATCAATCCCAAAAATAAATAATAATCTTTATGTGGGTATCTTCTTAATTCTTTATATCCTATAAAAATTCTTATAATAATTATAATAAGAAGAAAAAATATTACCAAAAATCCAATAGTGATAAAGTATTATATACTTTTAATTATAGTATTTCACTTCTTTGTAATAATATAACTTTAAAAAATTATTAAATGATTCAACAATTATAAACATTTAATTACTTAAATAATAATTGTAATTATATGAAACAAATCCTAAAATAACTCACCCATTCGAATTTGATGAAAATAGAAACTAGATAAACAATATATAATAATACTTTATAGAGTGATAAATAATTTTCCATGGAATAAAAATTTTCTCCATACCCAATAAATCTCCATATTAATATAACCACTAAAATCCACAAAATTTATAGTATGTCAAGATGTTCTTACTTCCGTAGTGTGATAAATATTGGGAAGGGGTTTCCTTGTAGAATACAAAATATTATATATTTTAAACAATTATTAGAACATAAATTAATAAAACCCATATTCATATAAATAAGTAATATAATTATTTAGACATTATAAGACATTATAATATATTTCACTTTGTAAAATTCACATCACTATACTTCTTATAATATAATTCATAATATAAATAGCTTTTACAAATTCAAAAAATTTATTCAATTCAATAATAACTGGGATGAAAATATTTTCATAACAATTATTAGATTTGTCATTTTACTACACTATGATATTTCCATATCTCTAAATATTCATAAAATATATAGGATCTTGAATTTCAATGTGTTATATACTTTCACATGAAAAAAATAAATATGTAACATATTTTCATATTTTCTAATCGTGTGTGATATTTTTTACATTTTTAATTTTCAACAAAATATGTTTTTTCATCCATGCTTAATTTTTCTTCTAATTTCTGATGGCACAAAATATTTTCATCCTTAATTTAATATTTTATACTTTAGTTTGGCTATCAGGATACAAATATATAAGGATTATTCCAATACATAATATATTCATCACGGGATCTATTAACTGTATTATATTATGCACTTAAAAAAAGCATTAACCCATAAATGTTTTATAAATTTCATAATAGTAATGAATAATATTAATGTATAAATTGTGAATAAACATCCAAAAAATTAAATATCATTCATTTATTATGAAGAAATTAAAATTTTCAAACATAAAATAATAGAATAACAAAATAAATGAATAAACATTAAAGATGAAATAAATTATGAAATTAGTAATAATAATTATAATTATAATGAAATTTAATTATTAAGACTTAATAAAATGGAAAAAGAGATAATTGATAGACTCAACTTTAGGTTAAATGAAAACCTTAGGAATCTTTTTTGACATAACTACATTTTGATGAGTAAATTTTTAAGTGTAAGGTAATATGATTTGTAATAATTTTTCATGGCTTTTACCAAATTTTGAGTATCAATTTATGTCTTTTTTATGGTTATAATTTCATTTAATAATGAAATAATTTTGAAGCATTATATGTGATATCTATTAAATATATGAATGTATTGATAATAAATATAAGTAAGTTGTCTATATACGTTTAATTTTTTAAATAAAAATTTTCTGTTTAAAACTACTATTCATAAGTGATGGTGGAATAATAAGGTTGTATTGAATATCCAATACTAATCATGGAAACTCTAAAATAAACTACTTATGTAACTATTCGTGGAATCAATAATAGAATCCAAATGTTGTATTCATTAAGTCTTAATACAGAATAATCAATATAATACAACTTATGTAACATCTAAAGAGTTATCCACGGATGGTGTTTTCATGTACCTCATCTCAATATAGAAAATTCATTTCAAAATTTACCTACAATAAAAATTCCCTTAATGGATTATCTTAAAATATGATAGAAATATTTCCTCAAGGTACTAATATATGAAACAAGTTTCAATAGTTAACATAATGGAAAAAAATTGAAAGGAATTATGATATAGTATAAATTCTGATAATATTAATGAATGATGAAACCATTTTTATTAAAATACTAGAAAACTAAGGTAATATATAATATAATTAATGTGAAGAGTGTTATTCATTGTGATATTCTCAATACAAAATCATGGATATTTGGAGAACAATGATTGTGAAACATTTTGTATATATTTGTAATTTTTTTAATTTATTTTAATGGAATTAAAAATGATTGGTGAACTAGCTTGTGATAGAATCTGAATGTTTAAAAAAGAAACATATGGTTTTGATGGAATCGATATAATATATATCAAACTCCCAAAAATATTCCATAATCCTAAAAAAATCATCACCAATGTAGGGTATGAATATTTCTCAAAATACTCTTCATATGAATCCTTAAACTAGTGACAAAAAATCAATTCTTGAGGAATAATCAACAATGATATATTTGGAACTTAATAATGATTATGGTCTAAAATTTTAGAAATACTCTATTTCAATCCATAGAATAAATATCACTTGATTTATTTTTAGAAATTTTACAACATGGTTGAATAATCATAATTTCATATTATAAAAGGTATATTGATTTAAAAAGAAATAATATTTCTATTGTAATTTTAATTACATGTAGATGACATACACATCTTGTGGGGACAATGGAAAACTGGGTATATTTCTATATAATTAAATCAAGTATTGTATTAATGAGTTATATTAAGGCACCCATTATAATCGTTTATGGTTTTTGTATTTATTGTCAGTCCCTATGTAGAAGATATAGATAATAGTTTGGAACATTATTTGAGTATTTTTGAAATGTTTAGATAGAGTTATTATTGACTTGGATTATGTTATGGGAATTTATAAAATAAAATATGTAATTTTATGGAAAGGAAACGATTTTTCTATGAAATTATGTGTATGAGTTATTTGGGACTCTAGGCATGAGTAATCATTCTATATTGAAAGGTAATTTCAATCTATATAAACATTAATTTGTTTTATCATAAATGAGTCACTAATATTATTGAATAAAAAAATTCTTTTTCAGTAGTGAATTATTTATTTTATATTGAGTATGAATTTATCTATATTGTGTATGAGTCACTGAAATCTATGAATTAGTAATATACATGCTTTATTTGAGTCATGCCTTCTAAAAATTAAGATATTTCTATATAAATTAAATAAAATTCCCAAAATTAACTTATTAATATTAAAATTAAATAATATGCGGCAACAGATGGAATTCAATCATTAAAAAATAAAAATTTAACTTGTATTTAAGTTGTTCATAGATTTCATGATCCTCCAGTCCTATATAATGAAATCATCCCTAAATGAAACGAGATTATAAAAATCAAATTTTTTTATCTATTTTCATGATAAATATAGAAGTAAAGGTCATTATTCTTTGTTATTTTTTAGTTACTAAATCTAAGATAATTTAAAAGTGATTCGAGATTATTTTAACACTTTTTAATTATTTTTAGGATAATAAGTTATTTCCTACTATTAAATAGTGAAGAAATATTTTCATCTTGTGGTTTGATGGGATATAATCAAATATGACATTTATCTAGTTGTAAAAAAGAATAGTTAAATAATTGGTATTTCTAAAATATACAAATACACTTGTTTTTTTATTATGTATTATGGTAAATTGAGAATTTTTCTATCAAATATTATTTCTTATCCTTCTGAAAGAAATAAAATGCTTCTTGTTTAATGCCACATGAAAATATAGGAGGCTAACCCATTTTTTCCTTTTAGTGTAATTTTCATGAGTATTATTAAAAAAAATTATTGAATTTTATTTATAGTATTAATAAATATTAAAAAGTACCCATTCATGTATGTGAACAATTACATGATAAACTAATGTTCACACATGTAGAATAATAATTCTTTTGGGGATAGAGAATATTTCCTCTAAGAAATAAAATTTTTAGTTTATCAAGGAGTCTAAATCAATGAGAATAAGTATAATATAAGAATGATATAGTAATATCTGTGATATTTAAGAACCCTTATTGGCATATGAATTCAATTATTGAAAATAATAAGATATCAAAACAGCTTCATGAAGTGTTTTTTAATTAACCTAACATTCTTCAGAAACTATTTTTTGAGGAAAAAAATGTTCCATAAAAATTGTGGTCGAATTTCTTGTGCATTTTATGTTCTGTCTTGATGGAAAATATCTCTACACTATTGTTCAAATAAAGCATAATCTTTAATGTTTTATCATAGGTGGTAGAATTTGTTATAATTAAATTAATAAATATATTGTGTAACATTCTAAAAGAATTTAATTTACTATGAATCAAGGTTTTTAAAATGATATCTAACCCAGCCACTTGTAATTGATAAAAATATGGTGGTGAAAAATATGTAGACTTTGATAACTACTGGTTGCAATAATGAGTAAGATCTCACATTAGTGATGAACTAATTAAGAATTATTGTGTTCCTTATTATCTTTTGTTTCCACCATTAATTATACATGTATGTGTGTAAATATGTTAGAGAGACATTTAAATATTAGCAGGTTACAATGGATTATTGCAATGGGAGAAAAAAATTATAAATGGTATAATACAATAATTCACTACCTCTCAATAAATTCATTTGTTCATTATTACATGTAATTTTTACCATATTGAATGTTTACCTTGGTTAGATTATCTCTTGATCTATATTGATAGAATATATATTTTTTCCAACAATAGAGGAGTCCCAAAACTTGATAGAAAGAACTTCCAGGGTTGTACAAATAGAATTATATTATTCTTGTTGTGGTTGGGTGTTTATGTTCTTGATGAAAAAATAAGTGGACTTACAACCATTAATAGGTTTTAAAATATGTCTTTTAAAAACAAATCTTAAACAAGATGTTAAGGATAGTAATTCTATTCATATATCAATTTTTTAAAAATTATTTACATATTTGATAGGACTAAAGAATACTAAAAATGTATGGGATACGCTTAAAATAAGTTATGAAGGAAAAAAAAGTTAAAGTGGAAAATATTTAGAATTGGAAAAGTGGGTTTGATGATATAAATATGGATTTTAAAAAAATTATTTATAAAAAAACTTATTAAAATCAATGATATTTTGAGAATTAAATGAGGTTTTAGTGAACAAACATGGATGATTCTATCAATGTAATGAAAATTATGGGGAATACCCATTAAATATTTGATCAAGATATTTCTTATCTAGAATAAAATAAGGATATTTTACTTTGAGAGATAAACAATATCCTATTTTCATAAAAAAAATAGAGAAACATTATTTTAAAAAATTTAAATAATTTAATAAATTTTGAGTCCATAATAATGATGTGGTTAATGAAATAAGAACCAGTATAATTTTAATCTATTAGGTACGACTATCCATCAAGTGACTGTTACAGGTCTTCATAAGACGTCAAGTGTGCCTCCCTGTATTTTAGAGGCTTCTACCAAGTAGTGAAGGTTACAAAAATATATTGGAGATATTTTAACCTCTAGTAAAAAAATAAAAAACACATTAAAATAACAATATAAAACAATATATATTAATTTTTTTTGATAAATAAATGAAAATTAAAAATCCATAAAATAATATAGAACATAAAATGTTATACAGAATATCATACAAAATTTAACAAAATAAATAATTAGAAAGGATGTCTTTAATAATAAATAATCTAAAAACTAGTCCCAAACCACATGCATAGTGACCTATATATGATCCATCCCTAGTTAGAAAATAAAAAATAATAATAAATGGACTCATTGCTCTTATGTGGACATAAATTCATGAATTCTGTCTCTGTATCAAATTTCATAAAAAATATGGTGTCATTAAAAATTTGTTATGCCACCAAAAATGGAGTCTAAATATATATAATATGAGTAATATTTAAATTAATAATTTTTTAATAATTTTATTAACTACCAACATAATGTATATTGTTAAAACAAATCCATAGACCCTTGATTCCCAATTAGACAATTTGCATCTTCTATACTGTATTCCACATGATTTTAGATGTCTCTTTCCATACTCACCGCCCTGTCTAGCTCGGTTCACATTTAACGGTGTAATCAAACATTCCAGTTAGAGATGATCCAAGCTATATTATAATTTATTGTTTTTATTAGACATTAATAGATCCAAGGTTAATTCCCATAATAATTTCTCCAAATATACTATATTTACAATTACTCCACTGATAATTCGAATTCTTGATCCATTTACAATCCATTTTTCATGTAAAATAAAGATCCAATTTCTACTAAAATAATGAATATGAAAACATGATGAATATATTAAAATTTTATGTCTACATTGAAAACAAACTATAATTATAGTTTTTATTAATTGAAATTATTTCATATGGTATGTTCTATTTATGTCATATCATATAAATTTAAATATCTATTGTCATTATTTTAATTCACATACAACGGATTCCCAATTACAATTTCACATGTTAGTTTTGTCAAATTAAAAATAAATGTTTTATTACAATGTGTTAACGATAATTAAATTCAAATGTTATTACATTTCTATAATCTCTTTTATAATTCAATTATTCAACTCTAGGTTCTTACTTTAAATATTTCTACCTAGTGTGGAAGAGTTAAACACCTCTTAGGTGTATGAATGTGCAGTGTCTCAATTCGAGATGGACCTAACGCGATCTGTCAGAAGTATAAGAATGAAGATTTATGATATTTTAGTATATTCTAATTATAAGAGGTTTTATATTTGATGTGTCACCAAATTCACACATGTTTCACATGATATAAACCCAAAAAAAATAATTGGGGATATGTTTAAAAACACTTTCATCGAAATTGCGGTAAAAGAATCCAATATTCTTTTGTCTATATCAGTGGACAACACCATGAATCCCTATGGATATTGATATTATCATTCTGTTAGGGATGGAAAAAATAATATCTATTAATAAATTAAGATGAATTCATAAATTCTAATATGTTCGTCAAAAACATGGTCTCTAGATCAATTAAAAAGTCAATGAATTGTGAAGAAGTGTTATAGAAGTCAACAAATCCCTAAATCACACATCCAATTCATTAAACCTAAATTTGGTTTGGATTAAGGGGATTATGGTAATAAATGGTGGTTTGGGAGAGTAAATTATTATTCAATGAAAATATCTGATAGATCATATAAAAATCACCATCTATCCACTAGTAACCACTTTCTGTCTAGTTTTGTCAACTAGAATGGTTTCACCAATGGAAACCCCATCAGTGAATGATGGGTATCTATTGGTTGTTTGGTGGGATTCCTATAAGAATACCTTCATGAAAAAATATAGGTGTTTTTCTATTGGATCTCACCTTCAAGTAGGTAATCTTCATGTAAAAATACTATGACACTACCCCATCTACTATCTAGATTGTGACACTATATAATTCATTTTTTTCATTGAACTATGCGATTTGGTTTTGAAATGACACATAAGAGCCCCTGATAATCTCTAAAATGTCAGTTTAAACTATGAACAATTATTATTTATAGAAATTAAATGAATTCAAATGGTATGTATAAGAAAAATGTGTATGTACAAAAGGAATGGTCTGACAAACTCACCACCATATAGTATATCATCCCTAATATACACTCACATTCACCCATGAGATCCATTAGTGAACAACTAAGTCCACTACACCGATATATCTTACTCCCTCTCTAACGAATTCTCCTTCAAATGCCCATAGGTACACTACACTCAATCTGGGGAACAATCATTCCTTATAGATTCTTCTCACCATAGTATAGTAAAAGTATTGGATACCCCTCTAATTATTTGTCTTTATAAATCAAAAATCATCAACATCTATCAAATTATAAGGATCACATTGATATCTCTAATGTTGGGGTCGTTGAAACACATCATGAAAAAAATTATCACTATGTAATATCCAAAAATTATTACACTTGACCGATTGTCTCCACTTTCTCAAATGGATAGAGAAACCTAGGTGTTAACATTATCCTCTTATGAATATAGCATTATCCCAACCCAAGAAGAACCCATAAAATGACTTGTTAGATGACCTAAAATTCCAAAGGTCATATATAATAATCATAATATTATTTCTAACTAATTTATGTGGTAGAAAACATATTTCATATTAAATTATCCTTCCTGAATCTCTCATAAATGAGGCTAGATTAACTAACCTCCATTTAACTAGAACAAAGGTGAATGGAATAGTCAGATTTACCTTTTTTATTAAGAAGGAGAAACCATAAACTAGTCAATAGAAATAGAGATGCCTAATTAGGTTTGATATGATGCAAGCCGAGGGAATCCCCTTTAATAAAATTTACCCCTTTAGGCTTCAAAGTGTAAATGCGATGCAAAAAAATAAGATCATGACAAAAGACTTCCATAGAAGCAAGGTGATCTGCAACATGGTTTCCCTCACAGTAGGTGTTACTAATTTTGGTACTGTTATAAAGAATACCTTTTCCCTTACTAAAAATATAGATAATAGTCCTTGGAATAGAGCATATATCCTTCAAATCATCATGCATAGTTTTTGAATCTGTTTCAATATCAACTAAAGCTAATCCCTTCTGGTGAAAAATATTTATACCTATGAGCATGGACTTGGCTTCGGCCTGAAGAGAGGATCCATGTCCTAAATTGGAGGAGAAAGAAAGGAGGACTGATCCCCATGTTTCTTGAAAAACCAAACCCCCATGTTGAACGCCCATAGAGTAGGACCCATCAGTATTAAGTTTAATTAAATGGTAGGGGGAAGGCATCTAACCTAGAGACCTCTGTCAATACTATCTCTCTAATATATAACATGAGGACTAGAAAACATCAAGATGAAGGAGGGTGTATCCCGCCAGTGGGTGAGGAGACGATCTAGATCAATAAGAATATTTTTTGACCTGATGATTAGAGACTTACCTGTATACCACATATCCTAGTTCTTGAGCAAATTCATGGCTTTCTATATGGACCAACACTGAGCATATGGAATCAAAGAACTTGTCATCTTCTCTGGCCCTCTTGCTCCCGACCCATGGAACCATTTGTCCAAGAAATGAATATCCACCAGACTAGGATTGTAAATCCCTGTAAAGTCCCTATAAAAACTCAATACTACATTTTCCCAATCACTAGTGAAAAATAGATGATCATCTATGTCCTCTTTGTATAACCAAAAATTGGCGCACCTAGAAACAATTGGGATACCACAGTGTTTGATGTTTTCGTCCGTAGGAATGGAGCAGTTTTTGATCCTCCATAACAAGAAATTGAATTTCAAGGGAGACACCTAGGTCCATAAAACATCATTCTAAGAATCATGAACCTCCAATTTTCCCCAAGTGTGACTAAAATCCTGAGATGAAAAGACCCTCGATGAGGAAGGAGTGAAAACACATTGATTAGGGTCCTGCAATTAAACAATAAGGTTGAAAAGGGCTAGTTTCTCCTCATCCAACACTACTTTAATGAAATCCAGGTGTGCACATGCTTCCCTAAGATTGATGGTAAGAGAAAGACACCCTGTGAAGCCTAGCACATTCCTATCCAAGATGTTGTGCCAGAAAGAAATATTTACCCTCCATATAATCTATTTCGAGTGAAGAATAAGTTTAGAAATGAGGTGCAGCAGATTAGTCCAAATCGAAGAGCCCCTTCGCAACACAGAGATCTCATGAAAAAAAAGTGGGTGCATTGTTTTCCCCCAAAGCATACTCTAATCCACAACTTCCAAAGCTAGTTTATCCTCCATGCTACTAAGGGTATCATCCAAACTATTAACATTAATACCACCTTCCCTAGCAGGCCTATCCACTATTCTCTAATCTGCCTAGTGTCTTTTCCTTTCCAGCAGGGGATCCCAAATGAAACAAGCTAGATGTTTCTAAATGTCGTTGATGACACATTTCAAAGGAATAACTGCAGAAAGAGCATGGACTGGTGTACCCAATAGCACACAATTAATGAGAAGAATACAACCACCAAATGACAAGTACATTTTTTCTAGTTGTGGATGCGGTCCATGATCTTGTTGATAAGGAAATAGAAGTCCCAAATCTAATGTCTACTAGGGGAAATAAGATCCCCAAAATATTTCATGGGAAAGTAGCCTCTTTTTATGGAAAGATTGATCTGTATATCAGAACTCTAACTTGAAGAGCATTTTTTGGAGATGAAAAATAAGCTTTTCTCTTTATTGATAAGTTTTCCACTCCAGTGGCAGTACTCCCCCAAAATCATCTTCAACCCATATATAGAATTTTTTTGTCATTAATAAACACAAGAGTATCTTCAGCGAACATAAGGTGAGAAATGGATGTAGTCCTCATACTCCCCCCATAGGCGAAAATAGCTCCATTATTAATGCTCCTATAGATAACCTTGCTCAAGACCTCCTCAGTGATGATGAAAATGCTAGGGGACAATGGGTCCCCTTGATAGAGTCCATGAATGGACTTGAAGAAGCCATAAAACATCCCCATGAATGAGACCACCATCCATGAAGAGTTGAAACATCTAAACAAAAGATCAATATTTCAGGGAGAAAACCCCATATTAGCCAGCACCTTATTGATTAAGCCCCATTCCACATTATCATAGGATTTATTCATATATAACTCGAGCACCTCATTTAAACCTTGGGTTTTAAATTTAATATCCATTATCATAACATGAGAAAGGGCAATATCACGTTAGACAGACTGGCCCCTCACAAATACATGTTTCCCCCTAGAAATCCACTATGGAGGATGAATAGGTAGACTTGAATTAATGAAACTCACTAGGAATTTATATGGGGAATAAAACTTAATCATCAGTCTGTATTGAATGATTGAAGAGGGGCTCTTGTTTTTTGGAATAAGTACCATAGTGGTGGCACATGAAACCTAGGGCAAACTACCTCCCCTAAAAAAGTCCTAGATGGACGAAATAATATTATCCTTCACCACAACCCATGAGCCTCTATATAAGGAGCCTGGAAGACCATCCAGGCTTGGGGCACTATCTGGGTCAAGGTTCATCATGGCTATACAAAACTCTTTTTTATTCAGAATTGAACTCAGCCTCTCATTTTATTGGTCCGAGACACAGTTATAAATAACCTCAAAAAACCCATTGTCCCTTCCTGAGTAACCATTGTGCATATGAACATTGGGACCAGCCAATAGTTCATTGAAATAGGAGTGATCCATACCTCCCACAACATCCCTATCATCCATATAAGATCCATCATCCAAAAGAATATTAGGCTTGATTAGTCTCTCTCTTTTATACAGACATGAAAAAACGCGTTGTTTTTTTCCCTCTCGGAGCCATTTAATTCTTGTAGTTTCCCTAGTCTGGTGTTCCCAAGACATGAGCATCTCGGAAATAATTTCTTTCTTCTTAGATAGTCCCTAAAAGGTACGGCCATCCCATACTCCTTCTAACTGTGATTCATGACTTTCAACCTCATGCATGGCTCTATAAATCTCACTGTTGGCCCACGGGATATCTTTCAACCACGACTAAAGATGAGTATTGAGATGTCGTAGTTTATTATGAATTAAAATCCATAAGGTGACTTGACCAGGAGTATTCCAAATACCTACCAAATCCAGATAATTTTGATTGATAACCCACTACTAGA
The DNA here is from genome assembly GCA_963277665.1 of Viscum album. Taxonomy (NCBI): domain Eukaryota; kingdom Viridiplantae; phylum Streptophyta; class Magnoliopsida; order Santalales; family Viscaceae; genus Viscum; species Viscum album. The sequence goes on along the minus strand of OY728129.1, from coordinate 1,452,835,505 downwards.
GAAAATAAAACCTCCACTGATAATCTTGCCCATCCGAAATCGAGACCAAAATGGGGGAGTGGTCAGAGATTCCTTGGACCAAATGACGCACCATAGTGGTAGAGAACTTGGAGATGGATTCCATGTTGGGCAAACTCCTATCCAGATGACTCCATGAATGATGTGAGGCCCTTTTATTATTTCACTAGGTAAAACAGTCACTTGGGTAGCCCAGGTCTATAAGACCTTTCCCATCCATGAACTGTGTAAACTCTCTATTGGTTGTCCTTTGAAAAGGTCATCTTCCTTTCCTCTCCTCTAGATTGTCAATAATATTAAATTCCCCTATAAAAAACCAAGGTATGTTTCTTAAGATAAATTCATTTAAATCACTCCATAACATTTCCCTTTGAATAGGTTAACAACTCCCATAAAAAAGGTCATGAAAAAGTTGTTGTCTCCTGTACTCACCTTGGTAGTGATAAATTGATCCCCAACATGCACCATCTTGATGGAGGTGTTCTTGGTAAATGTGAATGGAATGGTCTTCTACATAATTCCTTCAAAGAATCCATTTAGATCTATGCATGGAAGATATTATTATATAAAAACAATATGAGATCCATTTGATGCTTCTAATAACGAGAAATGTCTGGAACATAAGTTTATAACATGTACTATATAATCTAAATTTTCTCATTAGAATCCATATTAGTCTATGGGTGATAGGTTTTACTAAGAAGAACCTAACACCTTGTGATTTTAATGACCCTTATAGAAATGTGATTTAAAACATGGATCTAGATACAAAATTATATTGTATGGGACACCATACAATAAACATATCCCTCAAAATTATAGGCTAGTCAAGTAATAAACCCTGATGATCTATCTGGTAGGAAACAAAAGTGATACCCTTTTAATTTGATCCATGGTCACAAATAGTAAATAATTTTCCAAATCATTCTAGGATAAATATATCATGAAATCCATTGTTATATCATCCCACTTAAATTCCAAAATTGTTATAGGATATAATACTCTAGTAGGCCACTCATGCCTTTCCTTCACTTGCTGACAGTTATAGAATATCGTTGAAAATCTCGTATTGTATTTTATCATCATTAAGAACCATTATTGATTATGGAGGTCACCATAAATATTTATAAATCTAGTATGTACCTATAAATTTTTATCATGTAATTAAATCATCATCTCCACATGTACAATCATAATAACCCAAATACAAATAAGAATATGAGGAACCACATCACCATTAATGAACAAGCCTGATGGTGGTAGTCTAATATCATGTCTTCACTCATGGTTATATCCTATAGATTATATAAATACATCCACTTGATTTATATTAATACTATGGGGAAAATAGGGGGTCAATAGTAGCATTTCTCTCCAATGAGACAAATGAACATACAAACACATATCTACAAAAACACAACTAATATCCACTCCTTACATGACTCTCGCACTACATGTTTCTTTATATTTATAGAAACAACATTTATGATTCCCTTTACATTCTTATATTCCAACTCGACGTTGAATGACTACAGATACTCAATCCACCTATTCTTATGAAGTTTTAATTTCTACTAAGAAAATGATGAACCTCGAGCTCTTGTAATCTATTTAGACTTGGAATATATCTTCTAAAAGATTAAGTTGCTAGTATATAATATAATTTACCAATGTAGCTAACTATATGTCTATTGTGTCTTAATTCCAATCATGGGACATTATCTTCTAGGATCCATAAGAAACCACTTTGTCTAGTGTAATCAAAACTTCTCCAAGAAAAACTCCTAATGCATCAAAATACATGTTATACTACTTACCTGGACCAATTATGGTCTAGAAAAGTGATGAGGTTAACCGATTCATCAATTCATTAAATTCATACTCTTATGAATCCAACTAAAAAAACCTCACTTGTTTATGGGTAGAACAAGAAATTATTAATTTCATATTGGATTAGGTCTTGATGACTTTCTTATAATAGCTTGCTAGACCAATAAATCTATTAAAATCAATTTTTTTCATGGTTTTACCACATGATAACACTTATTCCACCTTATTTTGGACTAATGAAACTTCGTACTATAAGATAGAATATCCCATCAAGTTCACTTTTTCAATTCGAATATATATATATATATGGGGATATGGGAGATGTACTCTCTGTTTACTCGGGATAATGTCAAAATGTTGGGAATGATCATCTCTTGATTGGGAGTAAACCAATATTTCATTATTTAAAACAAGTTAAAATGATATATATTTGGATGGATGATTTGATTAATTAGGTTCACGTATAATTCTGGGGTATTCAACAGAACAAGTGGAATTACCGTGAAGCTCTAGAATCTATAGGTACTTATAAAATCGTTCCATGGGATATCAAATAATCTAAAAATAAAATTATGTTACTCTGATATCTATTAAATAATTTATAATATCTGGGAACTAATCAGAAAATCAAGGAGACCATTTATGCATGGAAGGTGACATAAGTTATTGATAATCATTTTTTTTATCCTTCGGTAATTAAATCATAAATAAAAGGTTATGTCTGCCTTAATTGTGAATAGTACATGGGAATTTCATGAGGAAATACTATGTCATGTGAATACCTTTGCTTCCAGATCATCCAAATACAATTTCAATTAAGGATGATCCATTAGTTTCATCCTATCAAGAGAATTAGAAAAGGTCTAACACCTAGCACCAATTGGATAGTTAACTGAATCTACCTCTCATGAGGTAAAATGATTTACTCTTCTAGAAATACATTTTCAATGTTATTCAATGATGGAGAAAAGATAATCTATTATGAATCACCTTCATTTTGAATAAGTCTCTCCACCTGTACTATGAGGTTTCTCAAATTTCATTGAATTGGTACTATACCACCATCCTAATGATATAAACTGCCAATATGGATATTGTTTTCCCCTCTAGAGATAAAATGGTTTCCCTCCTCCTAAAAAGTTTGATAAGATACTAGTACCAAACTTGAAAATATATACCTATAATCAAAACAAAACCACACATTTCTGGAATAAATATATCCTATATAGGTTTATGACCTCCAAAATCAATATTAAACTCTTTATAGGGTCTAATACCCATTGATCAAACCCCAAATAGTGTGGAGATAGTGATAACCCCATCCACTCTTTCGATAACAAAAAAAAAACATGTTGGAAAATTGAGCTTATTTAAATAAATACAATGCTACAGTATAAAAGAATATCATATGAAATATTATATTATGTAAGAATGATATATCTAATAGAGTAAGGTCATGCATATGAATTTGTGTGAGTATACTGCATAGCATACAACTTACTCATCCCTCTTCTCATGTCTCTAGCATGAATCCCTTTTAAAACTCTTTCCAATTGACACTACCACCCCAATGTCAAAGTAGCACACCCCTACCATTTCTCAAGAATGAATTCAATCTCCATCTACATATCTACTAAGGGGTAGTGGCATCCCTCCAATAAATTAGTGTTCATCTAGATCCTCTACCACTATTGTACTTTTGAGTAATTCTAAGAAACTTATATAGGTGGCTTATCCAACCATAAGCTTGACACTTTAATATAGTGAATAGAAACATCAAAAAAAAATTCCAACCCTTATACATTGAAATAACTACCCTATAATACACTCTTGATACATCCATAAAATCCACTAGTATCCTTTCCCTTTACATATATAGATGAAATCATCATAGAATTGTTCCATTTATCATAGAATATTACTCCAAAACATCTCTCTAAAAGGTCCAACCTCCACTCAGGGCCTCCTTCAAGATCCAAAAATTTATTAGAGAATGATTCTTCATGTAAATGAACATTTTCAAGAATATAATATTCAACTATGACATGATTTCATACCAAAGTCCCTATTGGAAGTGCCTCACCCTAGAAATCTCATCTCTAACCAAGAAAGGGGAAAACATTTATGTTCTATAAAACAACTAAAGAAGACTATAATAAATAGTATCCCCTAAATTTGGATAATGAACACCTAAACAATTTAATTCTTTAGTTTCTTCCAGAAAAACTCAAACAATAACTTCTCTTTGAACCCCTTCCACGTTATCTTTCCATCTTTTCTTGCATGTACTCAGTTTTACAAAAATTTCTTCACTAATCTTAATAAAATATAGGTTGAAAGCTTTATCCACATCTTCATGATTATATCTAGTTTAATATATTCATAGGGATGCACATAATCAAGATTGAGGAATATTTTGACGAAATAATTAAATGAATCCATGTTCTAGATTTCTAGGAGATGGTAATATACTCCTCAAATAAAAGAACCATGAGTTCGTGTGGTTCTCCAGCCAAAATCCAACCTTGAAACTATATGAATAGTGTAAAACACATAACATGGACAAGATGAGATATTTAACGAATAATTTCAATTATAATAATCAATAAATTGAGTATTATAAATATATTAATTGGTAAATATCAGTATTTTAGAAAATAATTGGGGTAAATTAAGATTAATAAATATATATTGTAAAAAACATGGTAATCAAGATAAATTAACTAATCTAATACTGTTTTATTTTGTAGAATACTAGAAATTAATATTATATTAGCACAATATACAATACTGGGGAATGAAAAGTTTCTAACCAACACTAATTTTAATGATTTATATAGGTTACATCTTATATCTATGCTTTGAATACCCCAATACTGGATGATCTTTCTTTGAAAGATAAAGGGAGTTTATAAAAATATCATGGGAGAGGTAGAAGTGATAAATTTAGATATAAAATCATAATGGTGTCATAAATTTCAAATTAGTTGTGAATTAAACCTATGGATATAGATTTTAATACCATGTAAACTCAAATATGACAATTTTTTGTTGAGAAATAGAAGTAAAAAATGATCGATATTTTCATTACTAGAAAAATGTGTAAATTGAATGATGGAATTAAATCCAAATTAAGTTCTTTTAAATACATCTCATCCCTCTTCCTTATAACCATATTACACTATTTTTTCTGAGAATGATAAAATTTATAGTATAGAGAAGTTACTTCTACATATTTTAGGTAAGGGTTTCCAAGAAGATAATTATTAGTGGGAATATTATTCCACTTCCCTTTTAGAGAAAAAATTGAAATAAAAGATGAAATCACAATTACTATTTATATATCAATAGATATTGTATAAGAACATTCAAATATATATGGATTAAATAAAATATAATCTTGAAGGAAGAAATTTTCCTCATGTTTGGAAATAAGGGTCATTTGAATAGTAAAGGTAATGAATTTAATAAGAACCATGAAATATATTTTATATCTAGTAAATTAATAATTACTTATAATTTTAATATATAATTTCTTAGGTATTAATAAAAATTTATAACTCATATAATTTTATATAACTATAAGAACCATGGAATTTTAATAACATTATAATAAGTATAGTGATTTGGTTTCACCTGAATATATCATATAGATAGAAGTTTTTTGGGGGTATAATTATGGGTCACATCCATTAGGATAAAATGATTGTAACTTAATAAATTTTATTTTAATGAAGGGGTTTCCTGTAGAGTGGAAAATTACTTTTTATTATAGGATTTAAAGAAAAATTTGGTTTATTTCAAGAGAAAATGAGCAAATATATAAATTTAAACAATTAATAATGATAGGTTGATCTACGGTTTTTTCAATGGATAAAATGAATAAAATATCATTAGAATTTTCATCCCACTAACACTAGGTGCATCCTTATAATTAATTAGGACCCCAAAATTACTCATCAAATTAATCCTCATATAATTCTATAATTAATAATTAACGCACTTAATTGGTCACCATAATTATTATTTGATGTAATTTGATCGTACTAGTACACAAAATGTGTCATCACTAAAATTGGTGAAGTCGAATAACAAATTAAGTCATTGATTGAAAATATTAAAATAATAAAATATTTTAAATTTTAAATAACAAATAATAACATCTGATATACATGGATGAAATTTCCTATAATGAAGATACAAAAGGTATTTTATTCCATTGATTAAATTCACTCAAGGAAATATTGATGTTAGCATAAAAAAGTAGGATTGATGAATTGTAAAATAATCAAATAAAAATAATTTTTTTGGTTGTGTGAATAGATTCACACAATAAAATAAATGTATCTACATTGATAAATATCAAAATAATTAGAATTAATAAGAAGATAAAAAAATAATTTAGAAAAGTATATTGAATTGTAACCAAGTACAAGGGAAAAAACAAATTAGGATTATAAAATGGAATGATAACATTAAATTAAAATACAAGAAACAAACGGTAACATTTTATTTCCAAAAAAACTCCTCAAATAGATATTTATAGCTCCCTATGAATATTAAGGCCCTTAAAATTTGAACCATTATTTTGTATATTCCAAACGTTTATGGAATGTGGTAAAGAATTAAAAATTCATCATTTCAAGTGCATAGTTCATTCCTTTTTTATTTCTACCTTTATGTGTCAGAACGACTTTGAAACACACAAAATTAGGGTGCCTAAAAGAATTGAACAATGTAGGTAAATAATTATTTAAAAAAATTCCCTAATTTTAAACCAATTGGTTCTCCAATTTAAAATTTATTCTCAAGTGGTATGAAGACTTTTTAGGATTTAGAATGTGCTCTAGAATTTAACATTAAATTTGGGATTCCTGAACCTCCCTTGAAATAACATAACTATCCTTGAACGTAGATTAATAAGATATTCCCAATGATGTTACATATATTTATATAATATTTCAAATTCATTGTAATTAAATTTTTATCACCACATCCATTTTAATGGGATGAGTTAAAATATTATTTTTCCATAAATTTCTATGTTGGAGACCCAATATGATCATAATACATTGGGAATACACAATTTTTCCAAGAATAAAAAATAATGTTTCTGATAAATATATTCATCATACTTAAAATTCAAATTGACATAGTAAATGGATTGTTTTTCACAATATAATTTACAAAATGATTGAGATTATTATATTTTAATCATATATTTAAAAAAATGAGAAATTAACTTTAAATGTTAAACTTAATTAACCAATGATATTATAAAAATTTAGTTCCTTAAAACATATCAAAATTTAGTTAAAATTATATACATTAATTTTCCAATCACACACCCCAAAATGAGATTTTCTATTCGCTATAAAATTTTAAAATATCAAAAATCAATAATCTTATCCAAAAAAAGTATTAACATAAATATTTTGAAACCGCCACATAATCACATAAAATCATGAAACCTATAAACATATAGTATAAAAATACTTGAAAAAAATAATACCCCTTAACCACGCACATTACAATGATAGATTTTGAATCTACCCTTCATCAAAACCTAATTATGCTTGATGATTTAATTAAATAAAAAAAGAAAAGGGTCTCATATTCTTATTCAAGTGGAAAAAATGGAATAACTATATAATAATAACATTCAATATTAAGGTGAGTATCAAATTTTTTTCATTTTTATTTATTTCTTATTTATTTTATTATTATTTTGGACCATAATATAAATAAGATTACTAATATTGGGAAAGGTAAATATGGATTCAGAAACCCTTTCCATAAAATACTATATATTTTGTCAATTACAATCCCTAAAATATAGATATATAGACTAAATATAGATATGACCAATATAGAGTCACTATCCCTATTTTTCGGATGACACGCATTAGGAAAACAAAATCACTATATTGCCTGTTTTATGAATTATTTTATATTTTTTATATACACAAGTTAATATTAATGTATACCCAAAAACTTTGATATGGAAAGTGGAACCAAATAAATCAATCATACAATCATAGTCCAATGGGAATGTATGGTTACATTTAGATTAAATAGATGAAAAGATTTACGGAGAAAAAAGACATATAATAACCCTGAAAATTGAAATTATTTTATTGAATATAGATATTTATAATGATCAAAATCAAGGAATAAAAAATAATTATACATTTAGTATTCATTTTACATAATTTTCACTATATAATTCATGGATAATTAATAAAAACATTTTTAAATGACTATTTTTTCCAAAAAAATCATCCAAATTTTGTATTTTCATATTTCCACTCCCCTAACATTAAATTTACTTAACATCATTGTTGAATGAGAAGAGAAGAGAGTATTCATAATTTGGAATAAATAAAAGAAGAATGAAAATAGAAATTAAATCTGGAAAAAAATAATTTGTATTAAAGATGAAGACACGGTAGAGAAAATTCATCACCTTTGATTGATGTCATATATTTACTCCTTGGATTTGATTGATGATCATTCATTGAATTTTGATGATATATAAGATTACATTAGTAATTATTAACTTATTCACATCACAAATATCACACTTAAATATCATTTAAGTACATAGAAACCCTAAGGGTGTTACCTTAACTAAAAACAATCAAAATATAAAAGAATGATTAAAAATAAACCCATTTTTTAATTTTTGTATTTATGGTAAAAAAAATAAAAAATTTAAAACAAATAAAGATTATTCATGTTCCCTCTTGGAAAACACGAAGTTTAATGTATTAAGCTTGATGTAGAAGCCCCAAAATACCCAATACCTACAGTTAACATCTTAATGATTAATGTTTTCGTCCCTTTCTACATATTGTGATTAAATATCCTTGGGTTTGATGTGAAGGTTTTTAAATTGATTAAACAACTATCATATAACCCCACTGAATGGGATAATCCCATGAATATTGGAAAAGTGAACATCTAATTTCTGGCTTAATAATTCTTATGATATTAAAGAGAATTATGTCAACATTATCTCTAACATATAATTGAATTAAAACATAATGTTTTAGGTTATCACCTATTAACTAATTATCAAGATATGATATATTGATATAGATTTGAGCTTGGGTTGGTTGAAATTTCCAAAATAAAATTTAAAATTTGAATTAAAACCAATTTTTTTTCCAAAAAAAATATAATTAATTGGTTCTATTAAAAAAGATGTTTCAACCCACAAATTTTTCAAATTAATGATAACATTTTGAATAGTCTTGTAGTTCATGGTTTTTTATAAATTATCTCATGATTTTTTAAAAAAAATAAAAAATGGAAAATATTCATGAAAATCAATCCAAGATGTAAAATTAAAATATCTTATATATAAAGAAAATTTTCTCTTGATTTAAGAACCCATAAATAATTCTCTTATATTCTTCATGTTTAATTTCATCATTCTCTAACAAATTCCCCTCATTATTTGACTAGGGTTTCTCAGATTACAAATTCAATTTTTTTGAATGTAATTATTCTTTTGAATCATTTAATGGTTTGGGAATAAATGGTTTTGTTTTTTATTATTTTCACTGTGTTTCTAAAAAGTCACATCATAGAGTTTTTAATGATTCTTTATATTTTACATGATTATTCTATCAATTTTGCAGAAGGGATAAATTGAGTATGCATTAGTTCCGAAGACATTTCAATTTTAAATAGTTATAATATCAATGATGAATCTTATAAGGCCATTTTCATCTTTTATTCACAAATTTGTTCAAGTAATTTTTTTGAGATAATTTAGAGATAGGTTGACCTTGTTTGGATTGAGAATGGTCATTATTCAAAACAATTTCTCAATTTTCGAGATTTATATGTTTTACATGATTGGGTAATTCATTAAACAACCTATTAAATTTGTGGTTGTCCCTATACATTGGACTGAAATTTTTTTATGCTTGTGTATTTGTAAAATTTATTTCATTAAACTCTATTCATGGTATTCTTATTGAAACACCCCTAGATGTTATGTTATGTCTCATGTTATATATAATCTCTTTTATATCTTATGTTGTACCCAACACCCAGCATAAATGAGAACTGAAAAAATTTTATAACTTAGTCATTAAATTGACAAGAATGACTAGTATAAACCAAATTATAAAATTTATAAATTATATGTTAAATATATCTTTTAACATTTTTCATATTTTCTTCCATACTGGATATAAAAATAAGTTCACTTTTTTGAATAAATAACTATATTTTTCTAAAAGATGTATTCCCACCTTTTAATGGCCTAATTTTTTTAAAACTGTATGTTGACACTTTTATATATTTGATTTGAAAAAATAAAATTTTTAGTTTAAATTTTAATATCAAAATTTAATTTGGTTGAATTTTTGATATTTTTTTACAAGTTTAATTTTTGATATGCATTAAACAATACTGTATTTTAATTGAAAACTAAATTTTCATATAAATTATTTATGAGCAAAAAATATATTTTAAATAAGTTATAGAGTAAAATAATATCATTAATGCATATATTAATTAAATAAAATTCATTTTAATATTTTTTATATTGAATTTTGATATAAAAATATTTCCATGTTTTCTATGTTTTCACCGTAAAAACTTGTTTTCTCACTACATAAACAGGACTAGTTTTGAATTAATTTTTACTAATTATTGTTTCTGAATTTTTAAAAATAGATTCCATATTTGTGAAGAGAAGTTTCAAATTATGTAAAAATATTATTTTTGGAAAATATGAATAGAAACTTTATTAATTTTAATTACCCTAGTTAAGGGTAAATTGGGTAATTAAGGGTAAAAATAATATTATAAATATTACATCATTACCCAAATTATATTCATAATTTTACTAGATGATTGTGTGATAACCCAAATCATCCTTGGAACTATTTTATCGCCTCTTGGATCCACTTAAAGTACATTAAACCCTTTATATAATTTTTTTTTTGAAAATTCAAACTTATCACACAAATGTTTTTATTATGAATTAAATTTTTAATAAGTTTTTATTAAGAATATAAATCCAAATATAAATATTCATTAAAAATATAAAATATTTATTTTCATCAAGGAAATTTATGTTTTATTTTTTGGAAATAAATAATTACTCTAAAGGTCACCACAGTGATTATGTAGTAATTGAATTTTTACTAGAAATATCAAATGAATTATATTAAATTAAATTATAATAATTATAATTTTACATAATTAATGTCATCCCTAATTTTTGGGAAACTTATTATAATACAGTGGTGTTTCAAAATAGTTGGTTTTAAGATGTCTTATTTTTCTGTGATATTTGTAATTATCAAAGAAATGAAAACTGTAAAAGTTTACCTTAATATTATATTTATTGAAATAATATTTTATTAAATGATATATATTTTTAAAAAAAGTAATATTATGCCAACTAAATTAAAGAATGTTTAAATATCATCTATTATCCTTTTATGGTTTTTTTCATTCTATAGAAACCTTGTTGACCCTCAAACTGTAGAAATCAATGTTTTCACAATTAGAGTTAAATGGGTTAAAAAGGTGTTAAACCCAAAATATAGGGGTATACTCATGACCTCACCTGGTATATTAAATATTTGGATGGATTTTATTTCATCATTACCACTTTAATATCTTATAGATTTTAAATCAACAATTTTCTATGAAAATAACTTATATATTATTTAAATCAAAGATTATTTAAAAATGTCACTCTATCTGTATTTAATTTATTTTATGTGTCCACATAGAGACAAAATATATATTTTAATGGAAAACAATTCATATTTTTATCTTAATGAAATTTTATTTATTTTAGAAACTTTTATTCAGTTATTATAAATTTTATAGTTACCTTATCTCATATTGCAATGTTAAAACAATATTTATTTAATTAAGAGAGAAATATAATAATTGATTTAAAAAGTACTGCTTTTTATATATTTTCAAGTATGTAATGTCTATATTGAATTTTATAGATATATAATTTATATTAGAGATGTTTTAAAAAAATTATATTCAAATTCCAAATTTATCATGTTGTATTTGAAGCCAAATTAAATAAATATAATCAAAAGTTACAATAATGATATTTTATTGAGAGAATATTATATTAAATCAATAAAAATCATAAAAATATTAAATAGATATGATGGGGGTAAGATATGGTCTAAAATTTTAGCCCCAAATTATTTATATAACATTTTTTATGTCTTTTTATTTATAATGTCCTTATTATATTTTAATAATTTATAAAATTCTGAATGTACCCCCCACCTCAATTATAAAAAGAAACCTCCTCACTCACTTCCTCAGAACACATTGAGCCATCAAGATCAACCAAACCCTAAACATTGTGTTCCCAAAATCATTATAAACTTTATGTATGATGGTATCTTTCAAAAATACATACGTTGGATCCCATTATATATTTTATTAAGGACCACCTTCATAAATGAGGTAATCGCCTTTCCTTAATCTTTTGAATATCATTCTTCTCCCACTTCTTATTCATTTGTTAATTTTATGATAAATTAATAAATATAGTTTCATATATATTCTGAGATGTTATTATAATGATGGTACAACTATATTCAACCATTTATCCATCCATGAGAAAATTAAATGACCGCGTAAGTGTACTTATAGCTTATTACCTCCACGTCGTGGTGTAATCTATTTTTCATCACCATTTCTCTTGGATGAATATAATGATAGAAATAATTGATATATATTATAATGATGAAATTTTTATTAATCTATAAATATAATTATACTATTTGATTCCTCACCCTTAAACCATTAATGGAATTATATCATCCCTCATGCATATGTATGACCTATCATCTTCCCGACGTGATGAGTCTAATTTTCAATGTTTACCATTCAAGAATGGTCATAGAATATGTATATAATGAATAAATATTATATCTATAATATTAATATCATTCTAGAGATTAATGAACTATATCTTAAGAATAATAAAAATTCATACATGACCAAACATGCATAAGAAAATAGAGAAATTAACACCCCAAATAATGGTAATAGCCAAATATTATGAACAAACAGATGAGAAGATGATATAAGTGGATCATAAATGATATAATTAATATGGATAAGGTTATGTTATAAATTATTAAAATTCTTTATGAAATTATATAGGAGTTTAAATTATGTTTAACTAAAATAATGTGTAAGGTTAGGGACTTAATCTCAATTTCTATTTCATTAAGACATACAAGGTATTTTTCACCTAATCATTTTTATTTGGTTTATGTACTTCTCACTTGAGATTATTTTTCATTCAAAACCAATATTATTTATATCAGGGATATAATTATTTCTTATTCTATATACCATTTCTACATAATATATTTATATTGAATTTTGTCAGATTAACTTCATAAAGATTGAAAAATTTGTATCCTTTACTAAATAGAGATATTTGACGTTAAGGAATATTAATTCATCAATTAAGTAGATAATTCAAAATATGATGAATGCATTGGACTGGAAAAAAATGGTGGTAATTTGTTATAGTTTTTCCGTCGATGTGTCGATGGGTCTCATGGGAAAAGTCTGTGGGAGACAAACCCTTCATTTGTTTTCCCAGAAGAATGTGATGGCTTTCTACCCATATACTTAAAACATCTTGTAAAAGGTCTTGAAGATTTTTGTCCATGTCTCATATACATGATTTTTTATAATTAGGAATTTCTTGAATTCTTGATTTAGTCATTATTATCAAGATTAGGTTCGCTATGAGAAAATATATTGATGCATTTAATTATTAGATTATTGATTAAATGGAATTTTTGTTCAGTCTCTTATAAATCAATGTTGATTATTGTCATTGATTTATACAAGTTTTCATTATACATAACCTTTTGGAAAGAATTGAGCTCACCCTTATTATGTTTCCTTTCAATAGAATATGAAGATGATTAATAGAATCAATTTCAATGATATGAAGTAGATTTTTTGGTTATATATTATTTTTTATTTCATATTCCCAATGTACAATAGATTTCACGTATATATCCAAATTACCATAACTAATAAACCATTCAGTCCTTCAGAATATTATTAGTTGTAATCATACAAATTTAATGAATTAATGCATCAGATTCGGTCTACTGTGGTCAGGGTCTTGACAGTTGGTATCATAGGAATCATAGCAATAAACATTGACAATAGATTTAAGAAAAAGTAGAACATAAAACTAAGATCTTTGACAAAATGTTTAAATTTTCACAAATAAATCAATCATATGATATTGAGAATAGATATAAAAAAATTTATTTATGTTATGTGATTATCATGTTTTGAGATTATACATTATGTTTTATACTATTATAATCTAATCTATAATATTCCATCCTTTATAAATGGTTCCAATGATAAGGAATTTGAACTGCATCAATACACAAAATATAAAGAGTAAGAGTAATCATTAATTTTATTGTTTTAATACAATATTTTTATTGGAATTAGTAAAAAAATCTTATCATATGAGGTAATAAAATCATGTTCTAACATGATGGAGAAATATTATTCAATATATTGTCTCTTTAGAAGTAAGAATGCAAAAACGATGATAGCGGGTGAAAAAATATGGATAACGGGAAGTAGGGAAAAGATTATTTTTACACATGTGTTAATTTTGGAAGGAAACGACATGTCACATGCTTAATTTGAGAGGTATTTTTCTTCAATTTTGGAGAAAAATGCTACCATGTGAATTATTCAAAAGGAAGTAAATAATTTTCTAATGTTCAATGCTTCAACTATAATGATATAGGGAACCACATAAAAGAATAACCCAAATGTAAAATGAATTTCCCTCAGAAGAAGATAATAGATCATTGTTAATCTAATGATCTTTACATAGACAAAGGGGAATGATTAATGTGATTGTGATTTGATTAAATAATTATTTCCTTTGAGTATTTTATCAAGGATGTATTTGTAAAAGGAATTATGGAATAATTATTCTATTATGTTACTTATTCTTTACGGATTTGGATGAATGTATGTTTTAATTAAGGTTTAAATTCATTAATTTAATCATATATTTTTTATGTGAACAAAATATCTACCTTATTTTGTTTGGATCGAAAAATATTATATTAATTTTAAAATTTTAATGACCTTCCTTCCAAAATTTTGAACTTTGAATTTGACGAGATCTGTTTTGAATGAGTTTAAAGGTAACTACTTATGTAATGGATTAAGTTAAACATTGTATTTTATTGGTTATGGTTAAAAATGATTTATTTGATATAATGTTCTAGACTTTTTGGTTTCATTAAACACTTAAAATTCAAAAGAATTAAGTGTATACCTTATGATTCATTAATCTTCTTTAGGCAAAAAAATTCATAATAAAAATCCATATCCAACTATAAAAAATGACATGAAAATAGATGAAACCATAACTAAAGGATGAGATTATTCTCCTAAAATGGAATTTATTCAAGTAATTTTATTATATCCACTGGTCATATGAATAGTATAGGAGTCTCTAAAATCTATGAAAAAGTTTTTAGAACAAAATCATTATCTGTTTATATTTATTTCTTAGAAACATGTAGTCTTTTACCATATCAAACATTTGTGGTTTTGTGATGGTTAACATTATAATGATCAAGTTCTCAATCACCCTTCAATAGAACATGATATTGAGATTTCTATTGTATGTCCATGTTTTCAATTACCACTAATATGATTTTATTCTAAATCCTAATTTTGTGGTGACCATCTTATTTCCTTTTCTATATTATTATGATTATATTTTGTTAACCCTATTTATGATGTGGGTTTCAAAAAATGAATTTTCAACTATCAACCTTGGAATTTTGAAGTTCAATTTCAAATTTCATGGGATAAGTTTGTTTCAGGACTAGATAATTTAACACCCCGTTATTTTATGGTATTTCTCTAAATAAATTTAATTTCATCAATAAGTTAAATTGCACACAACACCCATCTTAAATGAACAACAAAATATTATTTTAGCATAGAAGATAATTTGGATTGAATTAATAGTATTGACCACATGATGAAATTTATAAATTATATATTCAATATAATTTTCAACATTTATGTAATGTTTTTCTAGAAATGACATAAAAATAAGTCAGCCTTTACTAATTGGAACCTATATTTTCTTAATGGAAGTTTTTCTTCTTTTTAATGGTGAAATTATTATAAAATTAAATTTTAACAAATTTATAAATTATATTTTAAAAAATAAAATTTAGAGATAGATCAAAATTTAAGTTGGTTTATTTATTTGTATTTTTATAACTTTTTAATTTTTTTACAAATTATAAAAAAATACAGAATTTTAATTATAAACTGAAAAATCATCTAAATAGTTTATGAATTTAAATTATATTTTAAATTGGTTTTAATATATTATTACATCAATAATAAATATATTAATATAATTATATTCTTTGGAATATTTTTTTATATTGAATTTGGATATAAAATATTTCATAATTTTGCACATTTTCAATTTAAAAACTCATTTCCCACCCCATCTACAATATTATTTTTAATTTAATTTTAGAAGACTATATGTTTTGAATTTTGAAAAATTGATTCAATATTTCGAATCATAAGTTAAAAATTAACTAATTAGGTCCCTTTTATTATTTTATAATATGAATAGAAACATTATTAATATTAATTACCACATTTATGGATAAATTACATAATTACCCATAAAATAATTGTATAAATATTAGAAAATTACCCTATGACTAGTTATGGTTTTTTTGGATGAGTGATTTGTGACCAAAATCATACAAATGATGATTTTATGGCCTCTCGGAGCCACTAGTATTACCTTGTTCCCTTTGTTTTATTTTATTCTTCATAATGGAAACCATAACACAAAAATATTTTTATTAATTATAAAAAATTTATTTTCTAATGAAACGATTCATTAATTAAAGGAAATGTAAAAAAATGATATTAAAACTATTAAAATAAATATAATTTAAATAATTAATTACATAAATGAACATTATAGATACATTTTACATGATAAAGATGTTATAAAATAGTTTATTTTAGCATATATTATTTTTATTGAATTTTTTGTAAAAGTCAAAGTAATGAATAGTGTCAATGTTGTCATTAATGTTATATTAAAATAAATAATATTTTATTTAATAGTATAAAATTTTAAAAATATAAAATTTTACCCAGTGAACATAAATAATTCTTAAAATATCATACATGATTTACTTACGGTTCTTTCCATTTTATAGTAACAATATTAACCCTCATAGAGTAAAAAATTTATATTGTCATGATAATAGTAAAATGGGTCAAGGAGGATTAAAACCAAACTTTATGGGTGTAAATATGACATAAACATGTAAAAATAGTTTATTTAGAGGATTAAACCCTCGCCACATTAAGATCGAATTGGAATTTTTTTAAAAACTGTTCTCCATTAAAATAACTTATGAGTTATTTAAATCAAATATAGTTAAAAAATATTTCTCTCTTTGTATTCAATATATTTTATTTTTCAACATAAATACAACATCAAGATATGAATATAAGTAAATTTATATTTTGATCATAATGAATCATGTTTTATTAAAAAAAATCTTTTTAATTCTAAGAAACTATAGAATAACCATTAATCCTTCTCCAATTTTAAAATAGAATTTATTTAATTAACAATAAATTCAAATAATTTATTTCAAAAGTATTGATTTTGATATATTTAGAACGATTTATTGTGTCTAATGCATTATATAGATATATAAGTTATATTATAGATGTTTTGAATCATTATATTCTAATTATAACTTAATCAAGTCTTATTTGAAGAAAAATTAAATAAGTAGTATCAAAATTAACAATAAAGATATTTTATTAAATTATTATTTTATTAAGTTATTTAAAAATCATGAAAATGTTAAATAATATAAAGTGGGATAATATTTGGTATAAAATTTAATCCCTTATTCATTTATATACAATTTTCATGTCTTTTAATCTATAATATCTTTATTAAATTTTAATATTTTTTGCAATTCCTAAAGTGCCCCTCACCTCAATTAAAAAGGCCACCTCCTCCTTCACATTATTACAAAAACATGAGCCATATTGCTTGACCAAAACCTAAAATTTTACATTAAAAGAATACTTATCCAAGTTTTGAAGGTCCTTGTGTTTCAAAAATACATACCCAAAGTCTCTTAATAGAAGTTTCAAATGAGATCCTTCATATAATAGGTAATGCTCTTTACCTACTCTTCCAAAAATCATTATTCTTCCACTTAATCTCAATTTTTTCATTCCACAATATAGTAATAAATATATAATCATAAATATTATAATATTATATTAAGATTATGGGAAAACCATACCCCAACTTTTATCCATCCTATAAAAAATGAAAGCACCATGTCTGCATACATGCGGCTTACCGTCTGTACGTCACAGCATAATCTTTTATTCATATACACTTTAATTAGATGGGTATGATGGTGAAAATAATTGATATATAGTATAATTATAAGATGATTATAATTATTTAAAAACTAATCTTCCATCCACCTCCTTACCTTTCACCATTAAGGGAATGATATTATCTCTCTTGCGTAAATACGACCTATCATCTTTACAACGCGATGCGATTCATTTTCCATGTTCACCATTCAATAATGACTATAAAAATTTATATAATTTATAAATATGATATAAAAAATCTTAATATGATTATATATATTATGGAAATATATTCTACACAAAATAACCCCGAATTACATGAAAAAATAAGCACCAGAAAATAAAGCTTTTAACACACGAAACAAGGGTAATAATGAACTATTATTGACAAAATGGTGATACAATGATATAAGATGATAATATATCATTTCATAAATATAGTTATGTTTATTATATAAATTAATAAAATTCATTAACAGATTATAAAAGAGGTTGAAGCATTTTCAACGAAAATAATGTGTAATGTAAGGAATTTTGTCTCAATTTCTATTTCATTGAGGCTTAAATGGTATTGTGAATTTAATATTTTTTATGTGGATTTTCTAATTCTACATTAAGACTATTTTTCATTTAATATAAAAATTATTTATAAAAATTATATATGTATTTCTTAAACAATATAAAATTTTTTCATATGGTATTTACTTTGAATGTTATTTGATTAACTAGAGAAATATAAGAATATTTTTATCATTTACTCAATACAGTTATTTGATATTAAGTTATATTTATTCATTAATTAAATATATTATTAAATATCTGATAAATTATTTTAAATTGAATACATGGGTGGGGATCGGTTATAGAAATCCCCTTGATGCATTGATAGGTCTCATAAGACAACCCAAATAGGGAAAAAACCCTTCCTGTTTGTTTCTAAGGATAACAAGACATGTTTATTCCCCCAAAATCAAACCATATTTAAATGGGTCCTAATGATAGTTTTTTTATAGGTACACTACATCCAATAATTAATGATTTCGTACATTTAGAATTCAATTATATTTATCCTAATGATTTTCAATATATAAAAATCATTGGATTTATTTAATTGTTAGTTTATTGATTAAATGGAATGTTTTTCATCTACGTAACATTCATGTTGATTGTACCAATTAATTCAAGATACTTTTTTCTATATGTAACCCTTACTAAGAAATTTAGCTCACCCTTATTATGATTATTTCCCCCCTGATATGCATCTGAATTCTTGGAATGAATTAAAAGGTTTTTGAGATGTCTATTTTGTTATGTATTATGTTTAATTATCTATTCCCAATTTAAAATAAATTTAAAATAAATATCTATTTCACCGATAATATAAACTCTTAATCCTTTTGATATATGATTCTTTATCATATTACCAATACATTAATGTAAGGAATCAGCTATAGGCTGCTAGGGTTGGGGTGTTTACATATAGAATCAATTTTTTGATAGATTGAATAATTGAGAAATTATTTTCCCTAAGGGCAGTTTTTTCAAAAAAATATAAAATGGCCCTAAGTTTGAAATTAAATGAAATTAATATTGTAAACCTCTATAATAATCCCTTATAAAGAAGAAATATCATCAAAATAGATCTCATTATCACTAAGAGTGAGAGATATACCAACTATTGGGTGGTTATTTAGTGTTAGATATATAAAATTCCCCATGTTAGGGGATACATTATTTAGATTTAAAATTAGAGTCCAACCAAGGTTTGAAATATAGTTTTGATGAATAACACTATGGTAGTTTAAAGAATTTTTTATATTGAAATTTAAATAATGTTTTTCTCAAAAGGAATAAAAACCTATGTTTTCTTGATTCCCTATCCCAATGAAAATCAGTTATAATATAGAATTTTGGTTTTTCAGGGATGTGAAAGGAAATTAATGCACAAAATGTGGGAAAATATAAGAGAAATGGGAGTTAGAATATATAATTAGGGGTGATAATAGAGGGAATGTGTCTCATATGTCTTACATGGGTCCTGAAAAATCCCAACAGTACATTACCTCACCCAAATTTAACCTATAGGTATAAGGGGATGGCATTGTAAAGGTAGAAGATAAATCCATAGGGATTGAATAAGTGAACCTTGATACACCCGAATTTATTAGTGTTACTTGGATATAGAACAAAAATAATTTTAGGATTATTATTTTGAAAAAATGGTTTATTTGAGGAACAAAAACAAAAATATCTATTTTTTAAAATATAATAATGATGGGTTAATTGTAGGTTATTATGAAGGATATATTAGATGAATTATTTTCACGGTAAATTATACCTCACTAAATCATAGAGTATACAAACAATGAATTATGTACCAAAAATTATTCACTAGTTAAGTCCTCACACCATTTTTAGGATAATCACTAACACACATTGAGGGTCACATTAATACATACTCCAAGTAATTGGAAGGTACTATTACTCAAAAATTGTCATTGTTCTAATTTTTGAATAAAAATAAGAAATTAATTCATCAAATGGAAATTTTAAATTAATTATCTTATTTTAATTTTAAATAAAAATAAATAATATCCAATACAACCCCAAAAATCCCTTAATCAACTCAAAAATGGGATACTCATCCATTATCGAAATACTCTCAATAAAATATAAATGTATAATTAATTAAATGGGATTGAAAACGTGGAAAAAACCAAATAAAAATTAATTGTATTGTTCATGTTAATATATTCACATCACAATATACATTAATATATAGTTATAAAATCAGAGAATAATAATTTTGACGAAATAGAAACAATAAATTATAAGACATTGGAAATTTATAAAAACATACATGTGAAGAAAAAACAAAATAAATAGAAATGGAATCATTAAATTACAAATATATACAAGAAAAAAACACCATTTTATTCATAAAATCCACCACAAATAGATCTTGAGGTATTTTTATTTGATACGCCCCTATAAAATTCTAACGATTTTTTATGTTATTCCAAAATATGGTTGAATGTTGTAAAAAATAACATTTTATCATTTATAATAAAGCATCAATTCCTTCTCTCTCCCCTCCTAGGTGCACCATAAAAACATTCATACAGACAAATTCAGGTTGTGGAATACTCGAAAAATATGTATAATAGTAATTATTCTAATTCATATAAAACATTTACTCAAATTAGATCATCCATTTATGATATATTCCTAAAATTTTGAGATGGCTTTGTGGCCTTGAAATTTTTTTCAAAATTTAATCTTTAAATTGGTTGACCTAAATCTCTATAAAAATTATATAATTATCATTGGACCTAAATTATATAAATGTAAAAAATGTACTTACATATTTTTAGTTAAGTTTTTAACTTCATTAGGCTTCAATTGTGGGATCTACCACTATTATAATGGGATGATGTCAAATATTATTTTTCCAGAGGTTTCATTACTGTAGGGACAATATAATCTACATGATTTGTGGATAAAATATTTACCAAAGATTAAAAAATATTCCTTGTATAATTTTTTTAATGATAATAAAATTTAATATTTAAATAATTAATTGGTAGTTTTCCACAAGATAATGTTATAATGGTATGAAATTAACACATATTAAACTTTTACTTCAAAAAATATTATAAATGAAGTTAAAATTGTAAAATTAATTTTCAAAGGAATTTATGAAGAATTAATTTCATTAAAAGTTATGAAACAATTGTGAAAATTATATGAATTCAATGGAAAATCATTAACTCCCCAAGTATTTAAGAAGGTTTTATTCTTATATAAGCAATAATAAGAACAGGTCTTCCATTTTTTAGGTTTACTGATTCTATTAGAAAATTCATGTTTTATTGAGTATTAAAAAAACATTTATCTCATGTTTTCATTATATAGAGTGAATAACTATTTTATTTTCCAATTATTTTTTCGGGTGGTTTAATACTCAACTAGTTGTTTAGAAATATGTGAATCATTAGTAATTAATGATTAAATGTATAATAGTAATACCCAACATTGGAAAAATAATTCTCTATTTAGTGAAACTATTTTTTTTGGAAATGATATAACCAGTACAGTTTTAGGCTATTAACAGAAAAAACATTTAGTATTACTGTCATGATTATATATAAATATTTATATAAATAAACCTATATTAATAAAAGTATTAAAAATCCTCCATAGTTATTTTATATTGACCTCATTAACTATTATAAGGAGAGAGTAAATGTTAGATATATATAAATCATGAAATTAATTTACGAAATATTAAGAATTCATGGTGAAGATATGATTAAAATTGGAAATTATATATTAGATACTTCATAAGATCCTATTTTTCTATATCTTAACCAAGTATTCTACAATTATTTATATATAGAGTTGTGTAATTTTTAATTATTTGTTTGATTAAACAAATCAAATCCATGTTTTTATTAATTTTTGGATCAAGGATGATCATTACAAGATATTATTTGTTATTAAAATTTAGACTACATCAACCCCTAAATATAAAATTTCTTTATACAAATAATCATCATTATATTAGTAAAAATAGTATTTCTAATGACCCATATATGTCCTTCAAATTTTCTAAGTATTTTATTATCACTTTTGAGATATGATTCCTTGAATAGATCTATTATTATTTAACTTTATACAGATCATAATGATAAACATGTATTTTATGATTTGTAGTATAAAATAAATTAAATACTTAACAAATATTCTGGTTTAGATGAAAAGTTTTTCTTAAGGATCTATTAATAAGAAAAATTACAACAAGAAAAAATCAAATCGCATCTCTGAAATATATCATAATGCTTCGTAACATATTTCAACATTCAATAATATAGAAAAATAATATTCATGTGAAATATTTTATTACTATTAATGGGTACACGTATCTATTTTTTATAGTGGGATAAGTATTGACATGGATATTGTCAAGGATATACATATATAAGTAGTTGGAATATAGAGAGGTTCTATAAGAGGTCACGGAAAAGTAATTCTCCCAACACACATATTATACAAGACAAGTAAAACCAATTTGATTCTATTTTATAATCACTACTTATGTAATATTTTATTCTATTAAAATTATATATTAATATCTTATAGGGATTAGTATGATGCAGCTAGTTATGATTTACAACCCCATATTAATTTAATAAAGGATTCCAAGTTGAAAATTTCAGTTCTTTAGTTTGATTGATTCTTAAATTGATTTAATATTATTGGTCCGTATTCAGTATAATCAATACATGGGTGAAAAAAGTTTTTAACAGTAAGACATTTTTTATACCATTTTACCAAGCATAAATCCATTAAATTTCAACTTATAATAGAAATATTATACGATAATTACTTGGGTAATAAGATATAAGATCCACCTTACTAGGAAGGTTTATATGTGATGAAACCAAAAAGGATTGGTTACACCACTAATTTATAATAAGGAATTAATGTTATGTGGATATATTTATAGATTAATACAAAAATCATGATCATATAATATTCAGTTGAACAAAATATTTCTTAGTTCCTGTAATTGGTTGGTGGGAGCATTATAGTTTATATAGATAGATATGTTTGATATCATATTGGAAATATTTATTAGTCTTAAAATCAGTTTTAACTCTTTTAAATTTATCTCTACAAACTATGAACTCAACCAAAAACCCACGTTATAGGGAATATTATCAATTCAGTTATATCTAAGGGTTCTCTAAACTAAGACAAAGTACATATTCTAAAATGGTGTTGAAAAAAAAAAGTTATAATAATATGATAGGGAATTGTTTCCAATTTCACATAAAAAAATACCTCCAATAAGATATTTATAACATATATAGGAGGGTATTTCAATTCAGAGTATAACTCTATAGACTTCATTGTTGGATATATCACACATTTCATCTAATTACCTTGATATTATATTTCAAATATATAGTTTATGGTAGTCAAATATAACATAAATCTAGAAGAACTACATAGGTACCAATGTGATCTATCCAATAATAATTTTGAGGTTGAAAAAGATATGTACCCAGTACATGGAAGGGAAGAAACACTAATTATCATGGGGTTGCATTATATTATTTTTATTCAAAAGATGATATTATATCATAGTTAAGCTATGTAAATGATAAATATGATACCATTGAATATTGGGGTATCGATATCCATAAATTTCGAGTATGTAGAAGTAGTAAAAATTATGCAAAAAATATCTATTTATGGAATAATACTTTGAAAAGAAACTAATATCATAATATAAATTATGATAAGATTATTATAGTGGAACTAGATAACATATAGAGGATGGGGAAGAGGAAAATAGATATATTTAGAGATAATGTCTCTTGAGAAGTTTTTTGAAGTTGTATATAGTACATTATACTTCTACGAAAATGTGTGTGGTTCAATGAATAAATCAATTATTCAAAAAAATCGTGATATTAACATGTGATACATAACATGTTCATAATTTTCAAGTATTCTCTACGAAAAGTGGGAGTGTTATAAAATTTTGTCTCTTTTACATAACATCATTAATATTTTTCAATTATGGTATCTTGTAAACATATAGTAATTCATCATTTTATCTTACTAAAATAGTGGTGTTACTTTTTTGTACAAAATTTATATGGTCATTTCATTAAATTAATTATCATATAAAAATTATATTGTAGTTCACAACCACAAGTGATATCATAAGTGTATGTTGTGGATTTTGATGTGTATATATAACTAGTATAAATTATGAAACAATTTGTATCAATTGATGGAATCATACCTTTAAAGTAAAGTATTATCATAGTATAAATTCGGATAAGATTACTTTAAGGGAACTAGAAAATATATCAATGTTGGGACAGAGGACAAATAATTATATTGGGAGATAAAGTCTGTTGAGGTGTTTGGTGATGTTGTAGATAATAGAGTATACATGTAACAAAATGTTTAAGGTTCAATGACTACATCTCATACTAAATAGAATATTTATATTATGATGTGAGAGATAACATGTACATAATTTTAAACTCTTCTCTAAGACAAGTGGCAGTGTTTTAAAAGTTGGTTCCTTGTACCAAACTTCATTAATACTTTTCAATTATGATATCTTGTAAAATTAGGGTTATTCATGCTTTTCACTTACTAAAATTTTGAGGTAACATTTTCATACACAATTTCTATGGTAATATCATTTAATTAATTATCGTGTAAAAATAATATTATAGCACAAAACCATAAGGGGTATATTATGATACTACTAAAGTAATTTTAATAATATTTCATATGGCCTATATACACCATATTGAAAGAACATAAATGATAAAATAATATGACGAGATATGAGATCATAAGAATGAAGGATTTAATCATGAAATTGAAACATGGTGATCATGAGTAGAGGAAGTTATGAGGACTGAGTTGCTTATAGGAACACCAAAATGTTTTTGGTTTCATTGCGTATTCTCTTATAAAAATGTGGATATTACCCACTCATTGTGTGTTCATTAACAAAGTTTCACATTTAATAAAATCCCTTAATTCAGGATTAAAACCTTAATATTTATAATGTTGGTTGGGTAAATTGTATTAGGTGGGATATTTTTGGTTCTTAAATGATTAATAAATCAGGATATAATTTCATGATTCTGAGTAGATGAAGAAAAATATTGGGTATGATTGACCGGAATTGTAATACCTTTATAAAATTTGTGGCCATGTAATGATTTAGGTTAATATATAAAAGTTATTAAATGAATGAATAGATAATTAATGTATGATATCATAATATATAAATTTTTATTTATCCAATTTCTTGATATAAAATGATAATATTACACCAATAATTCTTTTATAATTTTCTTGCATTATCTCATAATCTGGAACACTATCACGTGGTGAAATTAGGTTTGTAATTGGACTTCAAACATACCTCCTCATATTATAGAGGTCATCGACTAGAATAAAAGGTGTGATGATTTAATAAGGATAATATACCCATTTATATAGAGTTACAATGTAGTAGAAATAGATAACAAAATATCATACAAATTGAAATAGAAGAAATAATGCAATTAGGTTTGTAATTGGACTTCAAACATACCTCCTCCAGGCAGTAGAGGCATACGACCACGGCGTGCCCGAGATTATTCGAGGTACTATCTGTGTCTATTCCACCCTTGCTGCAGTACTTATATACACAGGAGCGAGTCACTCTTTCATAGCCGTTGCCCTTGTTCGGAGCTCAGAGATTCCGACAGAGTCGTTGGCTCGATCCTTACGGCTAGAGACTCCTACGGGAGCAGACTCGATGATTATGCACTGGTGCCAGCAGTGTGACCTTACTCTAGGAGGCGAGAGCTTCGGCTGGGATCTTCTTGTAGTAGCGTCGAGGCCTTACGATGTCATCTTGGGCATGGATTGGTTATCTACGTTCCATGAACAGATTGACTGTTTTAGGCGCAAGGTGTGATGTATACGCACCGACGGGAGCAGGTTCACCTTCACCGGAGAGAAGGGAGCCTTTGCAGCATAGGATGGACTTCCGTGGAGGAGAGGACAGCCCATCACTCATCAGTTGGCTAGCCTCATCCTAGGAGCAGTTGACGTGCGGAGTCTTGGATTTCCTGCAGTGGTGGATCAGTTTGCGGATGTCTTCTCTGAAGACGTTCCAGGGTTACCTCCTCACAGAGAGGTAGACTTTTATATTGACCTATACCCCAGGACAGCTCCGATATCGACTCCAGCATATCGGATGGACCCCGCTGAGCTTCGAGAGATACGGGTACAGTTGGAGGACTTGCAGGGCAAGGGGTTCATTCGAACCAGTGTCTCACCCTGGGCTTCCACGATTTTGTTCGCCAAGAAGGCGGACGGGAGCTTGCGACTTTGTGTTGACTATCGTCGCCTAAACCAGGTGACAGTGAGGAACAAGTATCCGCTACCGAGGATTGATGACCTCTTTGATCAGCTCAAGGGAGCACGGTGGTTCTCGAAGATAGACCTTAGGTCAGGCTATCATCAGCTCAGAGTTCGAGACGAGGACGTACAGAAGACGGCCTTCAGATTTCGGTATGACCACTATGAGTTCTTGGTTATGCCCTTCGGTGTAACCAATGCTCCAGAAGTGTTCATGGCCCTCATGAACAGGATCTTTCAGCCATTCCTCGATCGATTTGTCATTGTCTTCATCGACGACATTTTGATCTACTTGACGACAGAGGAGGAGCACACCTACCACTTACGGGTTGTACTAGACACACTCCGAGAGCACCAGCTTTATGGTAAGCCCTCGAAGTGACAGTTCTAGATACGTGAGGTTCACTTCTTGGGACACGTCATCTCTGAGGCGGGAGTTGCAGTGGATCCTGCGAAGATCAAGGCAGTGTTAGCTTGGGAGCCACCCAGGAGCGTGATGGAGGTGCGGAGTTTCTTGGGATTAGCTGGATACTACCAGAGATTTGTGCCAGACTTCTCTAGAGTTGCGGCACCACTCTCATCTTTGACGAAGAAGGTTAAACCCTTCGTGTGGTCAGACAGATGTCAGCAGAGCTTCCAGGAGCTGAGACAGAGATTGACCAGCGCACCTATCTTGAGGTTGCCTGAGGAGGGAGTAGGGTACGTAGTCTACTGCGATGCATCAGGGACCGGACTTGGATGTGTCCTGATGTAGGAGCGGGCAGTGATCGCCTATGGATCATGTTAGTTGAGGCCACATGAGCAGAACTACGCTACCCATGACCTGGAGTTAGAAGCAGTGGTCTTCGCTCTGAAGACATGGCGACACTACCTGATGGGCGAGTGCTTTGCAGTCTTTTCTGACCATCAGAGTCTCAGGTACATCTTCTCGCAGAAGGACCTGAACCTGAGACAGCGGTGATGGCTCGAGTTCCTCCAGGACTATGAATTTGAGGTAGTCTGTACTCCTGGGAAGGGGAACGTGGTAGCCGATGCCCTCAGCAGGAGGACAGGAATTCACCTACTTGAGGAGGCGATGGAGCAGTTATCCTCTTTGCTGATATCCTTCATGGATAGAGATGGATCAGCCTTCCTTCAGTCTCTCACAGTCACTCCTCCACTTCTACAGCAGGTCAGAGAGGCACAGCATGGGGACACTGACTGTGAGACGCGGCATGCACAAATATCCTCAGGACAGGAACCTGATGGTTTCTCCTTTGGAACAGATCACGACATCCTTTTCAGAGGACGTACCATGGTACGAGTCGCTTTACGGGAGGAGGTTCTGAGAGAGTTTCACACTTCTCCTTTGGCGGTACATCCTGGAGTGGCGAAGAAGTACCAGGATCTCAGACGACAGCACTGGTGGCCAGGCATGAAGAAGGTTGTGGCAGAGTTCGTTTCTCGATGCCTCACCTACCAGCAGGTGAAGGCTGAGCATCAGGTACCAGCAGGCTTGGTACAGCCCTTGGAGGTTCTAGAGTGGAAGTGGGACGGCATATCTATGGACTTCGTGACTGGACTTCCACACACTTCCAGAGGTCACGACTCCATCTGGGTGCTTGTCGACCGACTCACCAAGTCGGCTCACTTCTTACCCATCAGAGAGCAGGGCTCAGTGGAGAGCTTGGGACGTCTTTACGTTCAGGAAATTGTTCGGCTTCACGGTGTGCCATCATCTATTGTCTCCGATCGAGATGCTCGCTTTACTTCCCGGCTTTGGAAGGGGTTGCAGGAGGCGTTCGGGACGCAGCTACGTTTGAGCACAGCCTTTCATCCTTAGACGGATGGTCAGATGGAGAGGACAATTCAGACTCTTGAGGACATGCTCCGTGCATGTGTCCTCGACTTTGGTCGTAGCTGGGAGGACCACCTACCCTTGGTGGAGTTTGCGTACAACAACAGCTAACACTCTACCATCGGGATGGCACCGTACGAGGCGTTGTACGGCCGACCTTGTAGATCACCGCTGTGCTGGACAGACCCTGGGGAATCAGCACTTGTGGGACCAGAGATGGTCCAGGCCACGACAGTGAAGGTCCAGGTCATCCAGGAGTGGATGAGGACAACTCAGAGCTGGCAGAAGTCTTAAGCTGAAAGGAGGCGGAGTCCACTGTAGTTTGAGGATGGCGACCACGTCTTCTTGCGGGTCTCACCTCGACGTGGTATATGGAGATTTGGCCGAGGCGGCAAGTTGTCTCCACGCTTCATCAGACCATTCCAGGTCCTTAGCAGGATAGGCGAGGTGGCTTATCACCTGGCTCTACCACCTCAGTTGCACCGGGTGCACGACGTCTTCCACGTATCTCAGCTGAGGAGATACGTGCACGACCCGACGCACATCATTGACCATGGGGAGCTTGACGTTGATGATGGGGAAACTTTTACGGAGGTCCCGGTGGAGATCGATGATCGACAGGAGCGGGTCCTATGTGGACGGTTGATTCTTCTAGTGCGCATCAGATGGCAGCACGGGAACCTAAAGGAGAGCACTTGGGAGTAGGAGGCTCAAATGCGTGCTCAGTACCCTCATTTGTTTCCCTAGTTTTGATGTATCTTTACGGGGATGTAAAGACCTGAGGTGGGAGTAATGTAAATACCCGTAAAATTCAAGGAAAATTTTTTCTTAATTTTCTTTGGAATTTTACAAGACAGCGGTTTCTGACGGCACCTGATTCCGAGGCCCGGTTTGCCCTGTATCAATTCCCGAAGTTTGTCTCGGGTACGTTTAGTGAACGAACGAGCGGGTTTTTCTAACTTTCGAACCGGTGCCCAGAATCGAATTCTGAGGGCACCGATGAAATCGCAGCACCGATATTCGCTTAAGGAGACCTTTTCCGAGGTTGCGTTTTATGTGGGATGAAAGTTAGTTTTGGGGGAAATTAGAAGAAGTTAAATAAATTGTGGAACAAATTTTATTTTTAACTTTGTTGGTTAATTCCTCCGAAAGGGAGTTAGAGGTGGGACCCACATCCACATAGCCTCCCTTGAGAGTATTAAGTGTGGTGGGGCCCACACGAGCCCTAACTCTTCAACTTCCCTTAAACTCCCCAATAACTCCACTCTCTTAAATTTTGACAACTTGTGTTGTTAATTAAGATGAGTTACTTAATTTCAAACTTTTGAAATTCAAAGAGGTTAGGATGTGTAAATAAAATAAGGCATAGACTTATTTTATTTTGGTTAGTATCTTTTGCCACCTTGAGAGGATTGGGAAGCATTCTTCATCTTCTTCAACCTTGACGAAGAACGCGAAGAACACTTAGGCTCCGACGAAGAACGTCGTCACCAAAAGAAGAAAAAGACGTGTCGTCTCTTCTCTTCTTCACAGCCGGTGTGTTTCCGAAGATCGACGACGCCGCTTCTTTCGATCTTCTTCCCATGTCAATGAAAGGAGACGTCGCTTCCTCCTCAAGCTTTCTCCGTCAGCTTACGAAGCTTCTCAAGCAACGTTACCTCTTCGGACGCACCTCGACGTCAATGGAATCGATGTTCGATTCCCGCGACGCCCGACCTCCGTGACGCTTGTCTTCCGCGGTTTGTTGACGTGCTCCTCTCTTGAAACCGAGGTAGGGGAATATTGTTATTTTATTAATTGTTTTCATTCTTGATTCTAGCTTGTCGAACTTCATGGTTAATCGACTAAATGTTATCGTTTAACAAGAGGGGGTCGGACCACACAAACACGGCCTAACCCCCTCCTATGTTCATGATTGTTTCTTTGTGAATGGAACGGGATGGCGTGGTGTCGTCGCACCACGCGAGAATAGCTCGGCAAAGTATTACGCGACGCCGTCGCGCCACGCCGAGAAGTCGAACAAGAACGCAAAGTTGTCGCGCCGCGTCGAAGGAAGTCGAAGGTGCTGCGGCCGGAGCGGAGCCACGGCGGAGGGGCGCGGTGTCGTCGCACCGCGCCGAACGACACGTGCCATGGCCGGTTCCGAGCCGTGGCGGAGCATGGTGACCGGCGACCAGCCGGGCCGCCGGTGTCGGAGCCGGAAGGGGACCGGCCACCGCCGGTCCCGTTGAGAAGGAGTCGGCCGGCCAGGTCGGGCCGGCCGGAATGGAGGAAAACCGGGGGAATTAAATTCCCCTGGTCAGCATCAACGGCCCCCATATTGAGGGGGGGCTGCGGTTACACAGGGGGGCAGCCCCCCCCCCCCCCCGTTTTTCCAACAGCTCGGCCGAAGGCCGAGCCGGCAGCGCGCTGGGCGCGCTGCGTCCAGCTGGACCGGCGCCTGGCCGGTCCGCCAGGCCAGGCCGGGCCGGGCCGCGCGCAGCTGGGCCTGGCCGTGCCAGGCTAGGACGACCCTGTCCGGGGTGGGTTGACCCGGTTCGGGCCAACCGGGGGGTCTCGGGCCGGGACGGCCCGGGCCCGAAACCCCCAATATCGGACTGTTTGGGTTCAAATGCCCATAACTCGGGCTACGGACCTCCAAACGACGCGCCGTCAGCGGCGATGCGATCCTTGGATCGAGACGGTTGTTTTGGTATATCGCACATAAGGTTTAGAGATACTTTGTGTTTGGCCGGGTTGGTTTGTACACGAAACCAACAGGGCCCTCGGAGTGGAAACGCTCATTTCTTGAGCTACGGACGTCCGATTGACGTGCCGTCAGCTTTGTTGGGTTCCTCTTAGTGAGACGGATCTTTTGGCATACTCCGCCGAAGGTTTGGACGCAGGTGGAGTACAGTCGGGTTGGTTTTGCCTTAAAAACCAACCGGGCCCCTAGAACAAAAAAGCCAATAACTCTCAGACCGGGCGTCCTATTGACGCGCCGTCTGCGACGTTGACTTCCTGTTGACGATACTGAACTTTTGGATACATCAACTCTGGACTTTGTGAAAGTTGATGTATCAGCCTCTCGGATCATGGAGCGGACCCTCCCGAATGAGCTTGCTGTGTGCGGGAACCCTAGAGCTGGCTGCGACTGCTACTGTGACTGCGACGACGACTGTGCAGAGATCCTCAGTGGATTCGACGACGATGACTACAACACTCAGCGATCTTGTGTGGATCAGTGCTACCGATCCTGTGTGGGTCAGCGCTCAGCTGTCCTGTGTGAACCAGCGCCTACAGATCCTGTGTGGGTATGATCCTGTGTGGGTCTCTGCGGGGGTTAGTACCTATCGATCCTTTGTGGGTCCGACGACTTAGATGGATCAGTGATCATCTCTATCGTCTTCGAAGATGTATACTTGTGTGAGCTGAATCCTGTTTGCTTTCCTGTGTGGATTGTGTTGTACTATCTTGTGTGGATTACGTTTTGCTTTCCTGTGTGGAATATATATACATTCCTGTGTGGGATGAGTTGTACTTGGGCTCAGAGGTTGGAGCGTATTGGAATTGATGACTTAGGTATATGTATGGGCATATACTTAAGCAGTGTCTGTTGTTACTTCGTGATTGTATCTTTCTTTTGTGGTTTATCCTTTGTGGATTTTGGGAGACCTTCGGGGGTCTCGGGGTCCCTACTGAGTAGCTTATACTCACCCCTGCATGGGATATGCCCGCACTACATTATGTTGGTTGAAGACGACGGAAAGCGTTGATCGTGGTTGGGGCTCGCAGAGTAGGACGGTACCTGGAGGTGGACCACTGGGCGGGACGTGCTCGGAGCGGACGACGGGACCCGATGAGCAGTGGAGCTACCTGTACCCACCCTTCAGGTGGGATTTCCAGTGGACAGCTCGGTGTAGCGGCTTTTACTTTACAGTTGTTGTTTTCCCTTTCGAGTTTTACTTTACTTTCAGTTTGGGTTTGTATACCGGCCCATTTACTTTTCCGCACTTTCAGTTGTACTCTGTTTTTACTTAGTGTTTACTTTTCCGCTTGCTTACTATGTGGCGCTTGTTTACTTTACAAAGGCAATGCCTTCCCTTTTTTACCGGGATTTACGCCTTGGTGCTAGTCGCCAGCCCCTGGCCAATGGAAGGCGGGCTTGGGGTAGTCACGACACGGGCCCCGAGGACGGGTCGTGACATCAAACTCCCTCTCTCATTCCTCATCTTAAGCATTCCCATAAAAACACTACACTCTAGATGGAGGTAAGATTCTACACCATAGATCCTTCTCACTATGGTCCAAATAGTGTATCAAATCCATCTAAGGAAGTATCAATACAAAGATCAATGTCATTGATGTTGTTGGATCTGAATCTACAGATTATACACAAGAGGGGTGTGAATTGTGTCTTTTGAAATTTTGCAATAACTCTTTTCTTGAATGAGTTCTATCTTTCATTCTTTATCATATTTGATCATGTAGTGGAGTAAGTAAAAATAAGAACACAAATATGTATAGTGGTTCGGGGAACAGAAAGCCCCTAGTCCACTCCACCAACACTCTACTCTACGAGCTTGGTGATTTTCACTATCTGGTCCTCTTTTCCACAGACCGATTCACAACTGAGTATAGGAAGTTGACACCTTTACAATCCAAGGAAAAACAAAGCCTTCTGGTTCAAACACGAACCTACATAGATTAGAATGAGAAGCTGGTTACTCAGGAATAAAAATAATTTCAGAAAGAAATTTCTAGTTGATCTTCACAATTGCAACAAAACGCAATTGACAACAGATGGATCGAAGTCTCTAGAAATATTGACCTTCAAGGCGAAGCAGTTCTGAGTTGATCCAGTTTTATTAGATATAGAGATACAGTTCACAACCTCAGCAGTAGTAGATCCACAGTAGATATTCGATGTAGAACAAGTGAATCTTTTATCGGGTTCCATCTTCTTGAATAAACAGAGCTTTTACACTCCTTTTGAATCAGTAGATCAATCATGAATAGTTTCAATCTCTGTTTTCCACCTTTTTCAATAATAGATCAATCACATCCTCTGTACCTGGTGTTTTAGAGAGAGCATATATAATAAAGCATATCTCCTGCACATTTAGATCCATAAAAGTCACCTTTTGATTCGCAATATTCAAAAATTTGAATTTACAGAGAATTCATAACTTCCCTTAAGACTCGGCATAAAAAGATCATTTTAATTCGATCTTAAATCCATTACTAAAACGGCTTTGAATCAATCAAAGTCGTACTTTAAAACGACTTTAAATCTAGCTTGAAATCTGCCCATAAATCAGCTTAATGATTGTTGCACAAAAATATCGTTTGTCAAAATTTCTGATGCCAAACATAAGGTTGGTGACGTAGCCTCCGAAGGTAGGGTTAACAACGTAGTCTTCAAACATAAGGTTAACAACGTAAGGTTGATAACATAATGTTGAATACAAACATAGGGTTGATCATCCATACTTTTTCTTCAACAATCAAATGTACGGTAAAAGATCCATTCCTTTACTTGATCCATACTTTTTCGAGAACGTATGGTTGTTTACAAAAGTAAGGTTGGTGAACCATACTTTTGAGGAACAAACGTAACATTTAGAATTTATGTATTGTTCTCCTTCCATACTTTGCTAATAACAAAAACATAGGGCTCCTTCCAAACATAAAGTTCTTCTTCCATACTTTGCTTAAAACGTAAGGTTCTTTAACCATACTTTTCTCTTATCTCAAAAAGGTATAAAATTTTCATCCTTACTCTATGTTTATCCACGTAGGGTATGAACAGTGATTCCAGAATGCGATAAAATAGATTTCGCGCTATATTCATCTACGTAAGATATGAAAAGTGATTCCAGAACGCGCTAAAATAGATTCTGAATAAGTAATAAATTATCGTTATTTCAAGAGTAAAATAAATTAATAAACTCCTGAAAAATACTAAATAAAATCATTATAAAATAACTAAGGGTATTTGTGAGCATCAAAATTATTAGAAAGAGACAGAGTATTATTTTCAACAATCTCCCCCTTTAAATAAAATTAATACGTATTATTGAAAACAATACTTCGCTCAACAATCTCCCCCTTTTTGATGATCACAAAACCCATAAAATAATTAAAATTATTTAAACAAAATTAACTTTCAAAATTTAATTATAAAGTTTTAAATAAAAACTTCTCCACCAAAAAGATAATTATAAATCCAAATGTCTCATTTAATTTTCTCCCTCAATAAAATAAATTCTCCCCCTAAATAAAATGTAGGTTTTGATGTTGTGTTTATCAAAATTCTCCCCCTTTTTGTGATATCAAAAAAATAAAAAATCATGGATTTTAACACGTTTAATATTGCACTGAACTGTTAGTAAATGCTCTTATGAATTGTTTATCAATAATTAAATCTATATTACTGGCATATTAAAAATAAAGTTAGTAAAACAAATAAGGAAAGAGAAAAATAAACAATGAAGACAATTTTCATTCAAAAATAGTAGTATATACATGAAAATGATATACACAGGAATCAAGGTTTGGGTAA
The DNA here is from genome assembly GCA_963277665.1 of Viscum album. Lineage (NCBI taxonomy): Eukaryota > Viridiplantae > Streptophyta > Magnoliopsida > Santalales > Viscaceae > Viscum > Viscum album. The sequence continues at coordinate 1,452,799,824 of OY728129.1, read as the reverse complement.
GATAGGCAATAGGGTCTATCTCCTCTGAATTGTAGACTTGATTTCTGTAAACTCTTACCGAAGTATCTTCATCATACCATCTCCAATATTGATAATGAGCTCTCTATTCTCTTGAGTCATATGAATATCCTCAATTAGATTGACTCTGAAAAACTCATGCATCCTTTCCTCTTTTTCAACAAATACCGACAGCTTCTCTGATAACTGATTTAACAGAATTATGATCGATGGCTCACTAGATGTCAATTGATCTACTAAGAACTTCTGATTGTCCAGCAACACTGACAAAGGAGCACTGTTACATTGAAGATCTTGTATCTTATCATTCATATTGCTCAACTCTGCTGTGATAGCCGGAAACCTTCTGATTAAATCAGGTGAAGTACCTGATCCACTAACAACATTATTTGCAACTGATGCAAATTGGTTCTCTATAAAAAACTTCAGATCTGATAAATCTGACTTCATATCCATTTCAGATGTTAATTGTGTAACAACAGTCAACATACCCTCTTTAAGAATTTCAACATCTTGCCTTGAAACTGTACACTCCTTCAGCTTTTGAAACTTCAAATGTTCTTAGTCTAAGGCATTTCTCAGAGAAGCATTCTCAGATTCCAACTAAGATACTTTTCTGTATAGTTCTTCAACTTCTTCATTCCTTGAATCAGATGCACCCTATTCTTGATTCACATTCTCAGGTTGATGCAGCAGTACCAAAGCCAATGAGTGAGCATCAGATTTTTCTTTTTCTCTGTCCTGAGAAGGTTTGTCCACAGATTTTTCCTTAGAGTTTTCAAACTCCTCTATAGAAAAATCCTCTTGAAGTACCTCTGTGTGAGCTTCAGAAGTATGCTCACCAAAAACATTAGTATCTATGCCTTCCATTGGGTTTTCAAGAACAATATTTTCAGTAGTTTCCTGAGGTCTGGCCACTTCTTCACCAGGCACTGCCTCCATTTCTTATTATTGTTGAAGTAAAACTTCAACATCAGCTACAATCTGGTCCTGATTTTCCCTTTGAGTTTCTTCTTGATCTCTTGATTTCTTTACTGGAGCTGTTTTCTCAGTAACATCTTCCATGGATTTATCAACAACAACTTCTCTCACAAAAGCATAAGAAAATAAATACTCTGTTTTATTTTCCAAAGTAGTGGAAGTGACTTCCTCATTTACTGGTCTTTTTCTTCTTGATTGAAGTCCCTCCTAACTTCTATCTTCCTCAAAATATGCCACTTCAAAGCGAATCCTTCTTGCTACATTGCTGACTCTGGATTCAGCTTTTCTTTCCTTGGACTTAGTAGGTTGAGCCTGAGCACTCTCTGAGTCTTCCTCAGCTCCTACTTGAAAAAGTTTTCCTTTAATTTTTCTCCATAAGTATCCAACTTTCCTCAAGGTTCCAGCATTAAATGTATTACTGTGATGACAGTTAACTCTTTCATCCACTAATCTAACCATGTTTTTCTTAAACAACAGCTTAGAAATAAATCTACCAAAGGGATAGAAATTCATCCTGGCCTCGCTTTGACAGCAGAAACTGAGATACCTTATCATGTATCTTGGAAAGTTTAACTTAATATAACTTAACATAAGAAACATTATATACATATCTGGGTACAAAATCTTATCCAATTCTGCCATTCGTGGAGCTATTCCAGTCTGAATAAATTTTACCCAAATCTTCTGATCAGGCTCCAAATCCTTAACAAGCATTTTCTTTATTGTCTTGGTACCAAAAAAAAATACATGATGTCTTTGGATTTATGCATAGAATCTTCTATATTCTTCAAGTCAAAATGAAAAACTCCCTCATGAGGGCAGTTGAGAATCTGACTAATCTCTACTGAAGAGATTGAGAAATCCATATCCTCTATTTTAGCCATCATACTGTCTTCGGTATCTCCCAGACTAAACTGTAAAAATTTGTAGAAGCATCTAAGTTATACTTATTAATGAAATTCCATATTTTCACTGTTGGACATCTGTTCAAGATTCTGAAACGACGGTGCTTGCTTCTACAATAGATTTGTCTAAAATAACCAGTCAAGATCGATTACCCTACCTTGTACGATTTTTCTTCCCTCAGTGCATTGTCTCTTGGAATTCTCGTCTCGGCCTTACTGGCTCTTTTAGTCCTTACCATTTCTACAAGAGTCTCTGAAGGTTTGAAGGTTAGGGTTTTAGAGGTTCTAAGGTTAGGGTTTCAGAAGAGGAAGTGCGATTTTTGGATTTCGAAAGGGTTTAGAAGTCGAAAAGGCACTGACAGCCTTGATTCCCGTGTAATCACTAAACATTACATATATTTAAAAAACAAATAAATTTTTCATATGATGAAAGAAAGAAAATATTAAACAGTATTCAATAAACAAAATAAAATTTACATAAATAAATAAAATAAAAATTATTTAAAACGAAATAAACTGTGCTCCCCCTTAATAAAATCAAACCTTGCAGTGGGAAGTGGTTTAGTAAAAATATCTGATAATTGAATTTCAGTATTTATAAATTCTAAAAATATATCTTTTTTTAATAACATGATCTCTTAAAAAGGGATGTTGTATATCAATTTTCTTAGTTATAGAATGACTAATAGGATTTTCTGAAATATTAATTGCACTCGTATTATCACATAAAATAGGTGTATTATTAAAATTCAATCCAAAGTCCATAAGAGTGTTTTTCATCCACAACACTTGTGAACAGTAATTTCCAGCAGAAACATATTCTTCCTCAGCTCTTGACAGGGAAACTGAATGTTGTTTCTTACTATACCATGATACTAAGGACTTTCCTAAAAAGTGACATGTACCTGATATACTTTTTCTATCTAATCTGCAACTTCCAAAGTCGGCATCTGAATATAAAATCAAATTGAAATCAGAATTTTTAGGATTAAGAAGATATTGAAAAATAGTTCCTTTTAAATATCTCAAAATTCTATTAATAACAGTTGGATGGGATTTTTTAAGATTTGATTGAAATCTAGCACAAAGACATACTGAATACATTATATCTGGTCTGCTAGCAGAAAGATATAACAAGATACCAATCATACCTCTATATAACTTGTTGTCAACTGATTTCCCAGTTTCATTCAAATCAAGTTTTATATTAGTACACATAGGAGTTGTAAATGGATTTCTGTTTTCAAGACCAAATTTCTTATGTAAATTAGTAATGTATTTGCTTTGATTTTAAACATTTCCAAAATCTTTTTAAAATATTTTAAGACCCAAAAAGACATTTAATTATCCCATCATACTCATTTCAAATTCTTCTTTCATTAATTTTGAAAATTCATAACAAAGAGTTTTATTAGTTGATCCAAATATTACATCATCAATATAAATTTGAACCAATAAAACATTATTTTTCACAGATTTCTTAAAGAGTATTGGGTCTGCCATTCCAACAGTAAAATCTTTTTTCAGAAGAAAAGAACTTAATCTTTCATACCAAGCTCTAGGTGCTTGTTTAAGGCCATAAAGAGCTTTAGTAAGTTTAAAAACAGAATCAGGTTTTTGAGTGTTTTCAAAACTAGTAGGTTTCTCAACATAAACTTCCTCCATTAAATAACCATTTAAAAAGGCAGATTTAACATCCATCTGAAATAATTTAAAATTCATATAAGATGCATAGGCTAAAAGGATTCTAATGGCTTCTAACCTGGCTACAGGTGCAAAAGTCTCATTATAATCTATTCCTTCTTCTTGATAATATCCTTTATCGTCTAATCTTGATTTATTTCTAGTTATTGTGCCTTGGTCATCCTGTTTATTTCTAAAGACCCATTTGGTTCCTATTACAGGATAATTATTAGGTCTTTCCACTAATTCCCAAACGTCATTTCTTTTAAACTGGTTTAATTTATCTTGCATTTCTATTACCCATCTTTCATCATCTAAACTTCTTCTATAGACTTTGGTTCTTGTTGAGATAGGAAGGTAGAGAATTCCACTAGGTTTCCGAAGTTTCTTATAGTTGGACACCAGTTTCTAAATTACCTATTACGGTTTCTAAAAGATAGTTCTTTAGGGTTCTAGACTGTCTAGGTAATATATTTAAAGGTTCTTCATTATCATGTTCCTATGAACTGTACTGAATTTCTTTTATATCATTTTCACAATCATTCATTAAATTCTCAAGTCTCATGTTATCATTAGAGTCAAGTTCATCCATTTTTTCTGTCCCTTTCTCAAAAGGATCAGATTCATCAAATTTCACATGAACTAATTCTTCAAAAATCCTTGACATCTTATTATAAACTCTATAAGCTTCGGAGGTAGCATAATATCCTACGAAAATACCTTCATCAGATTTTGGATCGAACTTACCAAGATTACCCTTGGTGTTTAAGATATAAACCTTGCATCCAAAAACTTTAAAGTAATTTACATTAGGTTTTCTGTTATTCCATAGTTCATAGGGTGTCTTTTTCAAAATGGGTCTAATTAAAACTCTATTAATTTTTTAACAAGTTGTATTCACAGCTTCTTCCTAGAAATATATACTATATTCATTTAACATAGTACTATCCATTTATTGAATTGTTCTATTTCATCTTTCTACAATCCCATTTTGTTGAGGTGTTCTTGGTGATGAGAAGGTGTGTTTAATACCCATATTTGAGCAAAAGGAATTAAATTCTAGATTCTCAAATTCTCCACCATGATCACTTCTCAATGACATTATATTGAAATCTTTTTCATTTTGAACAGATTTGCAGAAAATTTCAAATAAAGTAAAAGCTTCATTTTTAAATTTCAAAAAGAAAATCCAAGTAAATCTTGAATAGTCATCAACTAAAACATATACATATAATTTACCAGCTAAGCTTTCTACTCTTGAAGATCCAAAAAAATCCATATGAATAAGTTCTAGAGGTTTAGATATAGCAACCTTATTAACAGATTTGAAGGATGATTTGTGTTGCTTGCCAAGTTGACATGCATCACAAAATTTGTCACTTTCAAATTTGAGACAAGGTAAATCAGAAACTAAATTATTCTTAGATAACTTATGTAAAACATATACATTGCAATAACCAAGTCTCTTATGCCAGATCCAGGATTCACTTACTTTAACCGTCAAGCAGTTTACTTGTTGTTTACCCAAGGAATTTTAATCCAAAGTATAGACATTTTCAGTTCTTGGTGCTTTGAATTTAAACACTTTATCATTAGAAACAATATAGAAATTGTTAGTAAAATTAACAGTATATCCATCATCACAAAGTTGAGATATACTTATCAGATTTTGTTTTAGTCCTTGTACATAAAGTACTTTGTTGATTGAGACTGTTTTTGGATCTCCAACAGTTCCAATGCCAATGATTTTTCCTTTGGCATTGTCACCAAATATGACAATTCCTCCTTCCTTTTTAGTGAGTGAGTAAAAATTCAATGAGTTTCCAATCATATGTCTTGAGTAGCCACTATCCATGTACCATATGTCTTTTCTTCTCAAGTGACCTGCTACTAGCAAAGACATTCAAACAAATTGCTTTGGTACCCATATTTTGTTGGGTCCAGGAGTGTTAGCTAGCAATGATCTGGGTATCCAGATTTTCTTTGTTATTTTAAAATTATCTGAATCATATAAGTCTTTTGAAACATAGGCTTTCTTAATACCACAAATTTGAGGTTGTCGTAAGAAATAGTTTTTAGCCACATGTCCCTTTACCCCACAAAAATTACAATTAACCTTTTTAGATCTAGGAACAAAATAATTTTTATATAGCTTTGGTTTTTCTATCTTAATGCCAATTCCAAATATCTCCTTTTTAATGACAGTTTTTCCAAGAATTTCATTTAATGAATTCTCTCCTTTTGTAAAAACCAATGTAGTCTGTTTTCAAGATTCTACTTAATCCTGCAGTGTTTTTATTCTTGATTCAAAATTAATATAGTTAGTATTAATCAAATTGTATTTATCAGTTAATTCTTTATGTTGTTTCATCATTGTATCTCTTTCATATGAAACGGATTTATGTTTATTTTTTAGTGACTTGAGTTTCTCATATAGTGAGTTATATCTTTCTTCAAGCATATTGCAATAGGCTGCAAGTTTTTCATTTGTGTAGCTTGATTCAGAATGTGATTCAGAAGAGTAATATGATTGTACCTCATCAGTTTCTGCCATGAAACACATTTTTTCCTTTATATTGAATTATTATTTCTCTGATCTTGATTCAGAAGAGCTACTAGAGTCTTCAGATACACTCCAAGTGGATTTCATAGCTTTCTTGTCTTTCAGCTCAAAGTAATTTCTTTTGAAGAATTTCTTTTTCTTTGCATCCTTCAATTGTGGGAAATCTGGTCTGATATGTCCCATATTTTTCCATTCATAACATATTACTTCCTTATTATCTTCCTTAAAGGATTTTATGAAGCCTCTTTTCTTGCTGTAGAATTTTCTAAATTTTATGGCTAGTTGAGAAAGTTCTTCATCTGAGTTGGATGAGTCAGAGCTTTCTGATTTAGCTTTGACTTCTTTTCTCCTTATCTTTCTATTATTTTTTTGTGAAGTTACTTTCAAGGCAGTATCTTATCTTTTGATAAACACTTTATGGTCATTAGCCTCATCTTTCATTTCAACTGCATACATCATCAGTGTACCACTCAGCTCTCTCATAGTTAGCTCTTTGATAGGTGTTGATTGTCTGATTGCAGCAGAGATACCATTCCATCGAGTAGTAAATACTCTCAGTACTTCTAATGCATGATAATCATGCTTGATAGATTCTCCAAGAGTAGTTATGTTATTGAAAATTTCTGTCAATATCCCTTTTATTTGGGTAATGCTCTCACATTCAACCATTCTGAAAGTATCAAATTTCAGTTTTGAAGTTGCATATCTCATTTGCCTCACATTGTTTGTTCCTTCATATGTCACAGCTATTGTTTGTCACATCTCATATTTTGTCGTGCACTGAGATACTCTGTTAAATTAATCTGGTCCTAGACCGCAAATAATTGCATTCATAGCCTTTGAGTTCATATCGTACTCTGCCTCTATAGCAGCACTCCATGTCTCAGGATTTTCAAGAATTACATAAGGAGTCAGAATCTTTGAATAGACTCTATATTTGAGGTTTTTCAGATATATTATCATGCGCGATTTCCAGCAACCATAGTTGTCTCCATTAAAATATTGTCCTCTGACCATCGACATCCCTTCACTTGTATCAGTCATGATGCTCTGTTTTATAATCCTTAAATGCTTCTAGCTTTCTAAGGCTTTATCAAAAGCTCCTTCTTTGATACCAATTGTTGGGTCTGAATCTACAGATTATACACAAGAGTGGGGTGAATTGTTTCTTTTGAAATTTTTCAATAACTCTTTTCTTGAACGAGTTCTATCCTTTATTATTTATCAAATTTGATCGTGCAGCGGAATAAGTAAAAATAAGAACACAAAGATCTATAGTGGTTCGGGGAATAGAAAGATCCTAGTCCACTCCACCAACGCTCTACTCCACGAGCTTGGTGATTTTCACTATCTGGTCCTCTTTTCCACAGACTGATTCAAAACTGAGTACAAGTAGTTGACACCTTTACAATCCAAGTAAAAAAACAAAGCCTTCTGGTTCAAACACAAACCTACACAGCTTAGAATGAGAAGCTGGTTACTCAGGAATAAAAATAATTTCAGAAAGAAATTTCCATTTAGTCTTCACAATTGCAACAAAACGCAATTGATAGAAGATGGATCGAAGTCTCTAGAAATATTGATCTTCAAGACAAAGCAGTTCTGAGTTGATCCAGTTGTAGTAGATATAGAGATATTGTTCACAACCTCAGAAGTAGTAGATCCACATTAGATATTCGTTGTAGAACAGGTGAATCTTCTATTGAGTTCTTTCTTCTTGAACAAACAGAGATTTTACGCTTATTTTGAATCAGTAGATCAATCATGAATAGTTGCAATCTCTGTTTTCCACCTTTTTCAATAATAGATCAATCACATCCCTTGTACCTGGGGTTTCAGAGAGAGAATATATAATAAATCATATCTCCTGCACATTTAGATCCATAAAAGTCGCCTTCTGATTCAAGATATTCAAAAATTTGAATTTACAGAGAATTCATAACTTCCCTTAAGACTCGGCATAAAAATCTCCTTTTAATTTGATCTTAAATCCATTAATAAAATGTCTTTGAATCAGTCAAAGTCGTACTTTAAAAACAACTTTAAATCCGGCTTGAAATCCACTCATAAATCAGCTTACTGATCATTGCACAAAAATATCGTCTATCCAAATTTTCGACGACAAACGTAAGGTTGATGACATAGCCTCCAAACGTAGGGTAAACAACGTAGTCTTCAAATGTAAGGTTAACAATGTAAGGTTGATAACCTAAGGTTGAATACAAACATAGGGTTGATCATCCATATTTTTTCTTCAACACTCAATCGTACGATAAAAGATCCATATTTTTTACCTGATCCATACTTTTCCAAGAACGGATGGTTGTTTACAAAAGCAAGGTTGATGAACCATACTTTTGAGAAAAAAATGTAACGTTAAGAATTTATGTACGGTTATCCTTCCATACTTTGCTGATAACCAAAATTTAGGGTTCCTTCTTAACGTAAGGTTCTTCTTCCATACTTTGTTGAAAACGTATGGATGTTTAACCATACTTTTCTCTTATCTCAAAATGATATAAACTTTTCATCCTTACGCTACATTTATCCATGTAGAGTATGAATAGTGATTCCAGAACATGCTAAAACAGATTCTGCGCTATATTCATCTATGTAAGATGTGAACAGTGATTCCAGAACGCGCTAAAACAGATTCCGAATAAGTAATAAATTCTCGTTATTTCAAGAGTAAAATAAATTAATAAACTCTTGAAAAATACTAAATAAAATAATTAGAAAATATCTAAGGGTATTTGTGAGCATCAAAATTATCAAAAACAGACAGAGTATTATTTTCAATAATCTCCCCCTTTAAATAACATTAATACGTATTTTTGAAAACAATTCATCGCTCAACAGATGTCTACCATGTGAGAAGGATAAGGATGATATCTAATAATTGGTGACATATGAAAAATTTAATTTAAGGAGTTGTACTCTTATTGATGTCTTAATTAGTATGAAACTATATTGTACTTTCTACTACCTCAATCAGCTTGAAAAACCAGTGTCCCTACTTCCCTTGTTTACTGATACTATATTTCTCCAATCTAGGAGGCACCCAAAGGAAAAAAAGATAACCAAACATAAACTCTATAGGTCATCTATGATGGTTAGAATAATATTTCTCCCTGTAATTTTAATTATTCATCCATCCACTGATCAACAATACCAATACAAATGTCACCTTAATAATACTAGGTCCTATGAATGCTAACTCACATGCCTCTAACTAAAAATGGGGTGAACCGCATGGACTTCCATAAAAATCCTAAAATAGTTCCATATGTGTCTATCCCTAAAATAAATAACTAAAATACAACTCTATGAGTGATATATAATTCCCCTATTACCCAATGAAATCCAAAATAGAGGCTCATAATGTATCCTCTAGAACCTAAATAGTCCACTCAGAATATCCTTTATTATGTGGATGATAAGACTTAATCATAAGAACCTATCATTCTAGTGACTTTTGAAGACCCTTCTATAACTGATCCATGAAATAAATATCTCTATCACAAATGATAATCCTCATAACCCCATTCTTTCAAACTATCTACCACAAGTAAAGACAATATAGATAATAAATAGTGATGGTCACCATGATAGGAAATAAGAGGGATACCTTCTTCTATCAATATATGATCACCAAGGCTGTATCATTCATGTGATGTGTCTAGGGAAATTCTATCAAAACATCCATAGACACATTATCCCATTTCCACTTCGGAATTGGAAGTGCTTTTCAATCCCAACAAGACTCTAATGCTCATATTTCACCTGCTGATAAGTGAAACACTTCACTATGAAGCCCACTGACTCTTCCTTCATTACTAATTACTAGTACTATCTATCAATATCATGAGAAATTGTTTTCAAACTAGGGTATACCACCCATATTGAATTAAGAAACTCTCTTGTTAACTCCTCGTGAAAGCCCATATGAACCCATAATCAGCCATGGAAAAAAATAGAATTATCACTACCAAGAGTATACCCAGAGAATGGAACCCCAACGTATAAAATTAATCTCATAATTTTTTCCTCCTGATCAGGTAACAGTTATGAATTGATATGTTCATGAAACATATGTATAATAGAGGTTGAAGTCAGAGCTACACACCTACAGAACTCTTTAACATCTAAAATCATTTCTACAAATAGTACCATTATCCTACACTCATTGAAATACTCATATAGTACCTATATCTTCCTCTTTTGTCACTAGTAATTGGAAATTAGATTTACCTTTCTTGGTGTATAAGCTAACTCTATGTAGATAGATTTCAGATACTCAACCCACCTCCTCGGTCGAAAGATCCAACCCCAGTTAAAAAAGATGTACATTTGTCTATTATGGTCTATATACACCACAAAACTCCTACACATAAGATATGGTATCTATTGTATCAAGTCATGTACCACTATATTTAAATCCATATAATGATTAGGACAATTCATCTCATGTGGTCTTCGTTTTCTGGAGCCATAAACAACCACTCTATTATCCTTCATCAAATCTGCACCGAGTCCATCTCTAGATGTATCAAATTAAAAATTATATAACCTACCTAGAAAAGGTAAATTAGGTATAGGTTTTGAGGATATCCCCTATTAAAATCTTAAAAATATCCCTAACAAGCTTCCAACCAAACAAACATCACCCCCTACTTAGTCATCTCGAGCATCGATGCCTCAAAACAGGGGAAGTCATGAATAAAACACCGATAATAACATGATAAACATAAAATTCCATAAATATCAAATACATTATTGGATCTCTCTAATGATACCATGATTATAATATTCTCTGTATTCAATGATACTCATACCTCTGAGTTAACTTGTCCTATAAACTGAACTGTTTCAATGTAGAAACTTCATTTGGTTAGCTTTGTGTAGATCAATGATCTATAAATGTACTCAAAATGATGTTAAGATGTTGGTCAAGATCATCCATAAAATTGAAGTACCTAAATATGTTTTGAGAAAAAACTTCAACATACCAGTCTATGTAAGAGAGAAATATCTAATTCATTAAGTCCTAGAATACTGCAGGTCTTTTTTTCAAACCAAACAGTATCACTAAAATGTCATACAATCAAAACCTTTTCCTAAAAGGAGTATGAGGTGTTTCTGAAGATATCACACTGAATTGGTGGTATCTAGATCTCATGTTTTTCTTTGATAAAATATTAGAACCTCTCAATTGATCAATGGGATCCTTGAAGTGTGTAAGTTGATATGAATTCTTAACCATCATATAGTTCAATCTTGGATAATCCAGACATTAGAGGATAGCCCCATATGCCTTCCTAGTGAAATAAATTATATAAACCCATGAAGATGAACTAGGTAATAAGAAATAATTTGATTCATGATATTTTAATTAGTATTTCAAATCTTTATAAAATACTGGTATCATTCTCTATAATAGTATAGATATTGGCCCTACTCCCAAAACCAATTTGATCATGAACTCGGTCTCTTTATTGGGTGGTAATAAATAAAACTTGTTTGTAAATTCATCTATAAATTGGTCTAACACTAGAGTGAAATTATAATAATACAATTATCCATCACCCTGAAAAAGTCTTCCTATATAAGCCATGAAATAATTCAATCTGAACTGAATTGGTCTTGTATAACCAACTTGAAGATCATACTCTCATTTGAGAAAATAGTTACCTACTTCTGGAGATTGAAAGGTAACTCTTCTCTAATAATAGTTGTTATTTTTCTTGTATAGAACTATCTAATACATAAAAATATAAAAAATGAATCTTATAATATCGTGCACATATAGTTTCCCTCAAAAATGGTAATCGTCAATTTATAGAAAAAATTCTTTGAAACATTTGATATTTTATGGCTACACTTAAAAAGGTTGTCTATGATCAAAAAACCATTCAATATTTCCATAACCAAGACCTTACCATTTAAAAAAGAGTAGATTAAAAATAATGAGATGATCATGTATCAAACAAAATGAGATTAAGGATGTAAGATATAAAAATCATACTCTAATGGTAAAATGTCGTGCATTCATCCTACTCAGAGTAGTCTATATAATGTGTATCTAAACAAATCCTCCAACCTATGCTCTATTCTGAATCTCTTATGGTATTCCCTCATCCTGTTACATTCACTCCTTCAATGGTGTACCATGCCCCTTTCCACTATTATGTTTCAATAAGTTCCAAAAAAATTGAAGATGACCCAGCTGACTGCAAGCAAGAAACTATAATACAAGGTATAAGCACAAAGGCCTATTATAGAACCACATTCCATGGTGATAGCACTATAACAGAACATAGTTTGGATATGGTTTCCCATATCACTAAATACTCTTCCTGTTTTTTCTGTAGAAATAACTTTTATAGTATTGCTTCTTACCACCCAAATAAGACCTCATAATTTTCCATAATTAAATAGAATGGTTGTTGCTATGGGAATCTCTCATATTCTCTTATAGGATAATTGATGGATTCATCACATCTGGAAAGTTACTCAAATAGAAAAAATTCATCCATGTCCTAATCTCATTGAAACAACCTACCAAAAAATTTCATTCCATGGAATTATCCAAATATAATAATGATTCCACAAATTGATTCAAATCAGTAAAATACCCAGCATAGTCCATCACTAAAATGCTCTCCTCTTTCAGGTGAATAAACCCACAAACCTTATAGTTACTCACACTATCTAGATAGTTGGGTATTAGTAACATTAACTCAAAGTCCTCCTCATATAACTCCTCTTGATACCTAGATTTATTTATATTATCCCACAAAATCTTGGAAAGTCCATGAATCTTGTACACAATAAGCTTCACACCCTATTTTTAAGTGCCACGGGGTTATAAAATATCATCTACATTTACTCAATCCTTAACATGACTACATAGTTCCTCCCTACCTAGTTAATTTATACACATTTTCTATCTCAAACCTTATCGTCACTTCAGACGTTGATGGAATCGTGTGAATGATCTCTCATTCCATTGATCACATGACCATCTAGAAGTTGTCTTGAAACTAAACATCCATACTATCCTCAATAGCTACATGAATCAATATTTCAGATATATTTGGATTTTTCTAATTTCAACACTATTCATGATCAAAACAAATATGTCTAGGTGTAATTTTATCTGCAATAAAAACACACTCCTTAGGACACTGGATAAAACATTGTCCACGACAATATGTGACAACAAAAGAAAACCACTGGAACATGGCCTATCTAAGCATGTCTTATATGGTTTTTAGCATGAAATAATAATTCTTTCATTTCATTTATCAAATATAATGAGTATCTCATTTCATGTTTCATAGAGAGAAGTATATCCCATGAAATAAATATGTCCCTATAATGAACCATGGGTGAAAATATATATCCCTCTATTCCAATCAGGATTCATGAAGGCACATCACACTCTATATGGATCCACGAGTATTAATATTAATAAAAAAATAATATCACACAATATGTGAATCAATCGGGTTAGAATAACATCAAATGTAATAGGATAACAACATGAGTATCAATATCATCACTGTGTACTCATATTTTCCCCTATACATGGGTTAGCTACTCCCTTGCACAAGATCAATACTAAGTGTTGACACATGCTAGTCTTTTTTCTACCATTCTTGAATAGTAGATAATAAAAAATAATTCATCCCCCTCAAATACCATTATGTAAAAACCATAAATCTTGAACTCTCTCAAGTGACCAAATCTTGTTTGTTAAGGTACATCAAGCATGCTTCCTCACATCCCATAGGTTGTCGAATAGAAGTAGGAGTATGATGATATAGTGGGGTGACTATTCACCCCAATGGAGAGTTATAGTACTGAAAAAATAAAAACATAATTAAATATAAAAGTAATGTAAATTTCTGAAACTATTCCACTAACAACTAAGATGAAAAATGAGAAACAAATGAGCCAATAATAAAAAATAATGTAATGATAGGATGAAATTTATACAATTCTCAACCTGAAGGTAACACAAATAAAAGAACCATCTGACACAAATAAACTAAAAAAACCATTGTCCAAATCTCCATGTGGTCTTGTTCTCCAAACTCTATCCCATTCGGTAAGAAAAAATAAATATCATGGTCACTAACCCTTGTCCAAACTATTATAAATATAATCTTCTTTCGAAGAAAATGGAATCCTGAAGATGGTGTTTGTAAAAATTAATAGTTCCACACCACTGTCTTTAAACAAAACCAATATTATAATAAGTTCTTGAAATAAAGTGATAAACAAGATTTTTAATTAAACAATTAATACAATTTAGCAATCATTCTACTTTGAAACCATGGCAGAATTTCTCTATGTATGTATCACAACCAACAAAACCACCACCATAGATCCATGGAATAATCAAATAACCTCAAAACCCTTTTTGTATAAGCATTTCAGTATCTAATACAATCCCTAAATATAATAAATTTAACATCTGTAGAATATACCTCTATATTAAAATTACCACATCCATTCATAACCATCTATAAAACTGTTACAACATTAAATAAGGCCAAGCATGATATATAGTAATTACATCACTATATAAAGTATAAACCCCTATATAAACATTATAGACTAAAACTAGACTAATCCCACTATATAAGTCTTATATAATGAAACTCAACACTGGTCACCACTGCAAGGATATCAAAATTTATTATCATAAGCCTTAATGGTCAATTCAGAAAATTTCTATTTTTATTTCAATTTATTATTAATTTTTATATCAAATTATCATCAGTCATATCAATAAAAAATAATCATTTACCAATGTGATTCTATATTAGTCAATCAACTGGGTTCCCATATTATGAAAAAATACTTTAATCCATTTTCCAATTCATTATTATTCATTAGTTTTCTCCCCCATGGGTGTCCAAAATCTAGATCACAACACCATTTTTTCTAGAAATATCCATGTTAGATTTAATCCATTATCTATCATCATTCATATTCAATTAATTAATGTTTACATTTTTTTTAAAGAATATAATATTTCACATTCTTGAAAAATAAAGTCACTATATGGTTCTGTTTTATACCACCTATCATTATATGATTATCAATGAAACACTTCTAATAGTAAATTACAACAATAACCAAGGAATATAAGATTTCAAGAAGAATCATATCACACAATATCAGGATCAATAGATTTTTCTAAAGTGGTAAAATTATTTCACCACAATAATAAGAAACTAGTAGAATATAAGGGATAACCAATGCCTAATGAATCACTAGGGATTAATCCCTTGAGAGAAATGTCTGGAAGGGAACAGGAGACTCCAAAATTTCCAATAACTTTCCAAGGGATTGAGAGAAAAGGGTTTCACATGATGAATAATGAAATTACATAATATTCATAACTTAAAACCCATTTTTAACATTTATATCTGGAATCTATTAATTCAAAAAAACATCCAACCAAGAGAATTAAGTATATTTCCATAGAAAAATCTCTCCATATCTAAAAAAGACATAACCAACAAGGTTTAATGAATAAATAAAATCCAAATAAAGTTGTTCGATGAAAAAAACAAATTGGGATGTACCTAGAAAGATACAGGAACTAGGAATTCCATTATTATGACAAATATTAATCTTCTAAGTATAAATTATATGTTTTTAAATACTACACTTAGTCTGGGTGTTTCACTCGATGTTATTTATATAACAGCATATGTTTTCACACACAAAGCATATTCATAGGCTTTCCCAATTCTATTTAATTGGATTTTAAGACAATGTGGACCTTGTAGTGGGGGTTTGGTTGTGTTAAAGATTAATCAGTGACACTAAAATAAATAAATTCAATTTTATAGATGTTTATAATAATAAGGATTTAATTTACTTACTAATTTTATTCACAACATTTAAATTTAATATATGAAAAATATTTTATGAAATGATATTTATTAGTCATGAAATAAATTAATATTTGTGGGAGAGAAAAAATATGAGTAAATGAAGAATATTTTGTCACATAACATATATTTTATATCTCAAGTGAGTAAAGAAATATTTATGACATTAGTGACATGATTTCAATGTTATAAGCATTGAGTATTGTTTAATTTAGATGATTGAACTTTTTATTAGAATAAAGTGAAAAAAATATTAAGTTAAACATACATATATAATCTATGAGAATCCCAAATTAGAGAGGGAATTTCAACATATGAATTTTATAGCCTCTATGTCACCTAACATAAGTAATAAAAAAGAGAAATGGAGGTTTGGGGGACCCCGATCCAAGAAATCGGTCCTAGATTGAGGAATTGGTTCTCATTTGATCAAGTGGATGTCATAAGTTCCTTCATTTCACTACACTGACACTTGGTGACTAAATATTGAATCTCAAATAATATTCTAAATTATATGAGGATAATCATGAGGTCTTTGTCTTTAGATCCTTCATGAAATTATCATCGATGATTAGTGGAACATGTGATACCACAAAATCGAATAATGTATTATTTTTATATTTTGGTTCATTCTTATTTAATTCACATAAAATCTTTGGTTTAGTAAATGAGTATATTCATGTATGATATGATAACGTGATGTCGATCACAACTTAAAATTAATTATTTTCCATAATTTTGTGCTTCTGTATCACACCTAGTAAAAACAGTAGTGACATTATCTAAATATGAATCATCCCAATAATCGTTTCCCTGATAATCAGAAATGATTAGTTACTAAATTCATCCATGTCACCTAATTTTTATTTATAAACTTGTATACATGAGTTCTTCATTTATAAAATAAAAACTATCTACATGCAATTAATCACTACCAAAAAAATGTGGCTAACCCTTTTTAGATTTATCAGAAATACAGTAATAACACTTATCAGTATCACATCTATGTCAAGGGTAACACCATGAAAACTTCAATGGTTTTCTCCCTATTATATTATTTCTCTTATCCTCACTCATAAGAACAAAAATATCTAAGCTCTATCATTGGTAAAATATTGATACTTGTGAGATCCATATATTATAATCAATTAGACATTTCACTTGCACCTCACTCTAGTTCCAATGTTTAATAAATTTCTCTATGATTCTACAAAACAATTTCTTCAAGTATTCATCATAATAAAACTATAATCCTCATATATATATTAAAGAGTCATATATAACATTTTCTATTATGTGAATCTCATGTTCTAACCATTTTCATCCCATTTTCTCATTAGAATATTAAAAATTATATTATTTCTTAACTCATTATACCTAAGAAAATATATTTATTTTTATAATATCTTCCAACCATCCTACTCTATTATTTTCCATAGAAACAAACATCCATATAACTGGATTTCATAACCATTTTGAATACATGGATCATTCTTGTAGGATCTAATACATCTAGAACAAAACAATTGCAGTTCTATTATCTAAATATAGATCTTAGCCCATGTAAACCCAAAAGAAATGTATTTCAATTTATTACTGACTATTTTTTATCATGGTAATGGAGTATAAAAAAGATATCATATTAATACTAAGATACAATAATTATTTATTGAGTTTCATACTTGAGAAATAATTCTACCTGGTGTAACCACACCATATGACATGAATCATTCCTCAATGAATCAGATTAAAATAATCCGACTATCAAAAACACATTTATCAACATCCTGTAAATCATAGATTACATAGAGCACTATCAAAACCCTTACATCCACAAATATTTATATAAGTTTCATTTCTAATCAATACTAGATAACAAATCATTCATATATTCTTTATATCACATAGTGTATCTACCCATATACTTTAACACCCACATGATTCCATGGTATGCTTCCAATTAAATAATTCAATAGCTTGTGTTGCACACAATATCGAGTTCGAGCGCACCATGGCCATTCAAACTAGCCGTTTTAAAAGAAGTTATGAATAGTGTTAACCAAATTATGAAATTTATAAATTTTATTTTACAAAATATACTTAATTTTTTACTTCAAAATATAAAAATTATCTTATATTGAAATTTTCATAATTTTTTGGAAAGTATCAATTTTTAATGAATAGTGAAAAAATACAACATTGTTGTTAAAAATCAACTATTTCATTTAAATAAAAAATTTACTGCAAATTTATTTTAAATTAATATAAAATCAATAATACATATATTAAACCAATATAGTTCGTTGAAATCATTTTATAATATAATTATATATGTAAATTTATTAAACATTTGAATGTCTCTCTTACTCGCCTTCTAGCTACATCTACGATATTTGTGTTAAACGTAATTTTTCCACTTATGTGAGTTGAATTTTGAAAAATAGATAGAAATGGTTTTAACGAGTATGAAAAATTGGGTCTAATAAGATCAAAATTATTTTTGGTGAATAGTGAATTTTGGATTTTATTTACCATGGTTAATAGTAAATATGGAAATTAAAGGAAAAAATAATATTATTATAATATAATATTAACCTAAAACTTGTCCTAATTTCATTGGATAACTTTTTTTCGACCAAAATAAATGTTTGATTGAAATAATTATATTTTTTTAATCCAATTGTGTTTGATTAGGACCTTTATTTTATTTTATTAAAAGAAGAGTTCAAAATGACAGATTGAAATTTTATTAACTGTTTCATATTTAATATGATCTTATATAAGTGGTGTTGTAAACTATAAATATAATTTTGAAATATAAAATGATTATATACATAATTTTAATTTATTTATAATTTTAGGATATGAATACTTAAATAAAATAGTGACATAATAATGTTGTGGCAATTGAATTATTAAAGAAAGAATCAATTAGAAGAAATAAAAAATATTAAAATAAATATAATTTTAAATAATTAATGACATCCCAAAATTATATAGAGAACATGGACATGTTAGTTAGAAATTATAATTATTGGTTTGAAGTTGTCATGTTGTTACGATACTTTAAAAAATGAAAATTTTGAAAAGTATCAAAATTGACATAAATGATACTTTAAAATAAATAATATTTAATTAAATGTTATAAAATTTATAAAAAACGAAATATCATCAAAATTACTAGGAGAGTTTTCAATATATCCTAAATTTTCCAATTAGGGTTCGTTTGGCATTTTATTGTAACTTTATTATCCCTATAGTGTAAAAAAAGACACGGTAAGAGTTAAGCTTTTTAACTAATGGTTAAACCCAAAATATAAGGTTACATTTGTGACCTAAACATGCATCAACATAATTTAATAATAGGATGTTATACCTTGAAAATCATATCCTCTAAATAAATCATATTTGAGCTGTTTGAAATCAAAAATCAATTTATAATAAATTAATATTTTAAGACTTTCCAAAAGTGCCCCTATCCTCTCTTCTAAAAAGGAGCATCTACTTATATTTAATTCACACATACATAACCATCTGTCTTAGCCAAAACATTCCAATTTATTCTCCTAACTTTCCTCACATCATTCTAGAGGCCATGCTTTGTGAAAAAAGGTGACATTAGAAGTCCATTTGTGTAAACCAAAAGAAGACACCCCAAAAGGATGTAATTGTTCTATCAACTCTTTCAAAGTTCTTTTCTACCTATACAACCTATTTCTATTTTTTTTCACATAAAAACAATAAATAAATTATAATCCATATAATTATATTTTATTATGATCATTGAACAACCATATTCTTCATTTTATCCATCATAAGAATAACAATACCATCATTGTGTGTACGTACAGCTTACCGTCTCCAAACTATGGTGTAATCTTTTATTCAACACTACATTATTTGTATTGGTATAATGATGACTATAATGGATATAAATAATTGATATAACAAAATAATTATTTTTTATAATTAATATACCATCCAATTCCATATATTGAAACCATCAAGAGAGTGATTTCATCACTCGTGCATATATACAACCTACCGTCTCCAAGATGCAGTGAGATTCATTCTCCACATTAGTCATTCAAATTATGATTATAAATTTTTTAATATATTTAAATATAATAAAATTGAACTTAATATAATTATTGATATGAATAAAATATATCCTTTTCATAAATATCATGACTTATTTGAAAAAAATAGGAATTGGAAAAAATGAATAAATTAACACCCAAAATAGTGGTAATACGGAAATAATATTACAAAAATTATATAAGAGGATCATATATGATATCAAAAATATTGATATTTTCTTGGTATAATTTTATAAAATGTTTTCACCATTATATATTTGGCAAAATCACCCTCGACTAATGAAAGGTATAAGGTAAGTGTCCATTTCACAATATCTTTATTATCTGAGATTACTTATATGTAAGAATATACTGGGAAATCCTTATCATCCATGCCCATGTTTCTTAAAATATAATTAAAAATATTTTCAAAAAACATTTCATGTCATTTTCACCCATGTTTGAATTTTTAAAAACTATTTTGAGTGGAATATTTCTATCATCATCCAAATGATGTACATTATGATATTTTTGAAAAATTAAGGAAAGAATTTTTTTTATCTTTTTTAGTGTGAGAATCTATTTTTTTGTTATAATATGTTAACATTTTAATGAATCCCTTGAAATCATACAAGATTATTTTTTAATGAAATTTGTATTTTATAAATGTGCTTTATTTAAATGAATAAAAATAAAAAGGTTATATTTCACTAAAAACAATTAATTAATTTATTAGATTATTTTCATTTATAGAAACAAAATTTTTTGGGTTTTATTCTTATCATGGGATGAATATTTATGATACATTATTCCATATTGCATTAAAGGGTTTATGATATATTATACGGTGGATGTGAAATGTTTATACCATTACTGGTTTATGGTTAAAGACTTATCATTTCGTATGTTACATTTAAAACGAATGTTTATGTTATGTTTCTCTCTTTTCATTAGAGAAATGCACTGGACTTAGTAAATGATGGGTGGGAACCTCTATATCCCCTCGATTCATTAGTTGGTCTCATGGAAAAAATATACTTTCTGGGAACAAGGCCTCATTGGTATAGTAATGGTGTCAGCCTGAGGCCTTGATGGTATGGTTATGATGTCCAACATTATGAATTTCCTCATTATGAGATTAGTTATTGATATTTGATGTCATTATTTAACTAGTAGAATATCTTTGTGAAATTTTACAAAGAATTATTTTATTTATCCTTTAATATTATGTAGAAAATTTTGTTTAAACTTCTTTTTTGTAGTTTTATACATTCCATTAAATGTTTATGTTTATTTATGATAGGTTCCACTATATTGTTTATCATTATAGAGCATATGATCTCCCCCTTCCATCTATTTCATTTTCCCTCAGAATGTGAAAAAATATATTATCAGTTACTTACACGGAGTATAAGGTTTGTGAGAGTTCTCAAAGGGAATAATATGTTGTTTTTCATTTCGAGATGTAATGAAAAACTTATGTTTGTATCTAATATTCCCCAGGATACTAAATCGATCAATATTTCTGGATTCAATTTTATTCTAATCATTCTAATAATATAAAATAATGCACCTTCTATGGGAAATTGGGGTCAGGTCATTATATTGGGCATTTTATAATTTTTATTATAAAACTTGAAATCTAGATTTTGAAAAATCCTTGATTAGGGATCATTATCTGAAGATATACTTTGGGGATAAGTATATAATAGAATCCTAGGCACAGGAGCCCCATCCTGGTTAGTGAGAACTCATTTATTGCATCCAAGACACACGGGATCAAATCTAGGAGGGGGTATTATTTTCTAGGGTACTTTAGCAGTAATGTAGTAGGTACTATAGCAGGTAATGTAGCAGTACTGTAGTGGGAACTGTAACAGGCACTATTTGGAACTTTAGCAGCCAGGACTATTCTTCTGTTTGGGCCTTCGGGCCACCAATTTTTTCCCTGAGTCCTTTAAGGCCATTGGGCCACCAAGGCCTTCAGGCCAGTAAAGCCTTAGGTCCACATCAAGGCCTTCGGGCCACATTAAGTGCATATACAAACCAGAAAACCTACAAGGAACAAGATTCAGAAGGAAGATGAGTAAGGAGATTTCACCACAGTAGAAGCTAGATAAATTTCAAGAATGAGAGGGTATGGAACCTACCATCAGGACCGGCCTGTGAATGTATGGGAAAGCCTAGCTGAACAGCCATGAAAAGGTGGAGAGCTTATATCAAAATTAAGATGCTAGGGAGGATCAGTTCCAAGTAGTTAGTCAGGGTTGTTTGTATTGTTTGAATCCTACGGGGAATTAAATCCTCTAAGTCATACGGGCCATGTAATACTTACGCCTATGGGCCTTGTAAGGGTTCAACCTCACCCCTTGAAAGGTATATTATAAAAAATCAATAAAAATGAAGGCCTTCGTTCCATTGGATGGAATAGAATCTTATAATTTTTTTAATGCAATGATTATGTGGGTATTACTAGAAAATAATTCATTGTTTGGATACTGCAAGTGGACTAGTTCTGCCACAGATCTACCTAGGAGTAATAACTCCAACTATGTATTTTGGGGCCTGACACGAGGTAACCTGGTAGATGACAATGGGCCTTCTCACCTAGTTTGACACTCCCAAGGTATATGCTTTGAATATTTCGTATTTTTTACAAACCATTATGAATGATTTATGATTAAATATGTACTAAAAGAAACCATGTCTATAATTATATATTAGAAATGCATAAATTTTTTCAATTTATGTTATGTATTTTACAAGTTTTTAATTATGATTCATAACCTAATATAGTGGATTCCATTTTTTAGAAATTGATTATAGTGTAAGAAATGAAAATCATTTAAACACATGTAATACAGTGAGATATTGTCCTCTTATGAAAGATAACGATAGTTGAAGAGGTGATACAACTGGTTTTCACCATATCATTACCAAACTGTGTATAACAGCACTGATCTTTATTACACACCTAAACATGATTTATTACATAAAATTTTCACATGAAACAACATAGAGTATCGATATTTCTAGTGGGTTTTGGATTTGTAACATTACATAACAACTTAAAACATAAAATTCACAACTTTATTTAAAACATATTTTACGTGACCCCAATATTACTGCGTACTTAGCATTTCATTAGATAACCTGAGAACATGCACAAAAAAAGGGTGAGATATAATGCCTAGTAAGGGAGTAAATAAGGAATGACATGAAGAATATATTAAATTTTAGGGAATATACATATAAATGGGTGAAATGAGAAACATGAACATAAGGTCACTTGTATTGGCATGAGTAAACCCTCATTTCACTTTATTTATAATGATAATGTTCTTTACCCAATTTATGGGAGCGCTATCAGGGATCACCCTTCTTAATCATTTCATTTCATGAAAAAGTGTACCACATAGATCATAAAACATGGATTCATTAAACATAATAATTTATTCCATGATAAAGTAATATTTAATTCATACATATAACTATATAATAATTAAGTAAATGTGAATAAAGGTGAATGTCGTTGATAGAGAAATGAGCATGGTATTCACTACGTAATGACTTTATCATGGAGAATCACAGTGCAATTTTAGTAGCATAACAGCATGACATAAGAATTCATAAAAATGGTTGATGAGAGACATAGTTTTATATCAAAATATGTACATGAAGTGGGTAGTAAGGGGGTTATATATATAAATTTCCCAACATATGTAATGCAATTTAGATGCATAATATAAAATAATTGCTTGAATGTAAATGAGAAGAGATAAATTCATTTTGGAATTTCGGCATGGTAACAGGTGTGAATGGGAAGAATTAATGAGAGATAAATAGATATCGTGTTATTAAAACATATTTAGGGAATTACGGAAGAGGTTCAAAATCATAACCCAACATTTTTAATTGTAAAAATGGTATAACAATATAAATAAATTTGGACAAAAATGATAATGGAAGAAATCCCTTACTAGAAAGTGTGATCTAAAGGATTGGGAGAGGCATGAGAGAGTCTTCATGGGAAATTGGGGCACCTTGGGAGAGTTTTAGAGATAGTTGGATCAAGTAGGAATGTGCTCCATGGTTTTTGATTAAAGAGAAGTGGGAGCTTGGGTGGCCTTATATAGGAAAAGAGAGTGAATTCTTAATTATTTAGTTTTGGAACACTACACATTTAACTAATCAAAATCAAAAACCAACAAATAGTTTTTGCTGACAATTTTATCCAGAGGAGAATGGAAAAAATTATTTTGTAAGGCCAATGGATGAACTTCTTAAAATATTAGTATTTATTTTGCGTACATGAGTCACACTCTCAAAAAAATCATTTTTAAATGTTAAAAGGTTTGATAAGTTTTGGAGGGTCAACTAAAGAACCAGAAAATTAATCAAACAAATCTAAAATCACATTATTTTAACGGTAAAACATATATTTTCCAAACATACATTTTATAGTATTTTATTACATCACTATTGGGTCATTGTGAATTCATTAAACACATTTTATATTTAAATGGTATTTAATTTTTACCAAAAAACTCAACTGTCTCAGAAAATTATGAAAAATTCACCATTGTAAAATTTTTGTGTCCTAATTCCAAAAATAATATTGATGTTATCTAAAATAGATTCCAAATATGTGAATTTTCACTTTTAAAATAAAAAACCGACATTTATTAAAAATTCATGGGTTTCGACAAAAAAAAATTTCAAAACTTAATAAAAATGAAAAATGTATTCATAAATATTATATTATCATTTATATTTATTAAAAAAAATTATTAACAATATTTAATTCAATAAACCATTAATTCATTAAAATAGATTTTTTAATTGAACATTAACTAAAAATATTTTTTGTGTTTTAAAAACCATCTACAAAGTAACAATAATAAAATGAATGTATATTATTTATTCTATACAATAATAAATATAATAAAAGTTCCAAGGTCAAGTTACATACACCCTTATAACACCCGCATAAGATCTTATAGTGATGTGTGTGATGCTGACAGACACATGGGGTGACTTGGATAACATCGCTCGAGTGGTATTCTCTATCAACTTCCAATTCTCCCATTGGTAGTTCCATTCAAGCATAATTTTTTGAAGCTCATCAGGGGCTTAGTCAAGAGAGAAGTCCAGTGATGCCACATTGTTTTTTATCTTAGACAAATAGGCTTCGTACAAAGTGATTCTACTGGATGAGGTCATTGCTTCCTTTGTCTGAGTAAATTGGATTTGTTAAAGCCCTCTATTTATACTAATCATGTGATCACTATTCAACAGTTATATTAGCAACAGTCCCAATTATTTATGGTATTTTAAAATAAAAAAACACAAAACCATGAAATTTTATATATTGTATAACCATTTTACATAATAAGACATTTAATTAGATCATGATGAATTTTCATTAATAAATTTTTGGGTCGTTACACTGGGACACATAACTCAAGTTATGAATAATAACCTTACCCTATAGGGAAACCTGATCCACAATGTGGATGATCAATTTTAGAACACTTGATGAGATAAAACCCACCAATATTAAATTGGACTACAAATCCATTTGAATCTATGAAAAGGATAAGTTCCTTAGAGAAAATATCTCTTTCTTTGGGGAGTAACAAAAGTGAAACATTTTTCATGGCAGATGATTTTATCTCAAGTGATGTCGATCAATTGGGGTAATTAATTAAAAACAATAAGGATGATTATGATGTAGAAAATATAGAATGGAGGTATTGTAAATATATTTTCCAAGAAATATAATTTCCTCATGAATAGAGAGCTTATAAGGAAAAAACTCTTGAGTCTGAGCAAAAAGAGGATGAGAATGATGAAATGTATGAGGAAAACATCAGAAGCATAGAAAGTCATGATATGGACTACATATGTAACCCAAAAAGTAAGATTTTTCGATTCATTGACGGGTTAAAACCATTACTTTGATGGGAAATGGTCTCACAATCATTCTCATTGTACGAAGATGTAGCCTCATGTGTTATCAAGGCAAAAAAAATCTCTAAGTCTTATGGAATTAAAGATAATCAATAAAAGGAGAGGGTTGTTGGACACACATAGAAATTCTATATGGGGAATAAGGGAAAAGTTGACTTTCCACCCAATAGTAATTATGGGAACAAATACCCTAGCGCTTGCCTAAAGGGGATGGGATTTTGTTACAAGTGTAAAGAATGGTCCAACAATATTATGATTGAAAGGGGAAGAAAGAAGGTGTAAATTTTCAATGCTACAATTATTATGAAATGGGAAATTATGAAAATTATTTTCATAAGTGTAATGGAAATTTACCTCATAAAAGGCCAAGGTAGAATGGCCATGCTTTTGTGGTCACAACTACTGAGGTTGAAAATGCTAATGATGTTGTGGTAGGTACTATAATCATCTCCTCATATTTTGGTAAATATTTATTCAATTATAAGTCCACTAATTTCTTTATATATTTCAATTTGGATTTAAAAATTAGATATCATCAATTCACTTTTAAAAAGGGAGTTTTCAGTCAAAACCCCTAAGGGAATTTTAATTGATATATATATGTGCCAGGAAGTTCCCATTATGGCATATAAATGTACATTATCTGTTGACATTATTATCATACCTATGGTCAACTTTGATATAATCCTTAGTATGGATTGAATATAAAAATATTATGCGAAAATTTAATGCAAGATGAAAGAAGTTACGATTCATGAGGATAATGTAGAATCCATTTTCTTTAAAAAAGTAACATCACCACCTTAGTCATATCAAAATCCCCCCCCCCCAAGTAGCTTTTACTGAATGAGATTATTTGGGAGGAATATAAAATAAAAACAATGTATGTAGAAAGAAATATTAAAATTGAGGATGAATATTTTATAAAATAATTAATTTATGTTTTTCTTGAATATTTACCTAGACACCCCTAGAGCATGAATTTGAGGTTTCTAATGATTTAATCCTAAATAAAAGACTAATATCAAATAATCCTTATAGAAGGGACACTATGGAATTATTAGAGTTTAATAAGAAACTATAAGAGTTTATTAATGAAGAATTTATTCTCCCTAGTGTTTCTTTATGGGGATCCCAATTTATTTTTGTTAAAAAGAAATATGTATCAATAATGATATGCATTGACTATAGAAAAATCAACTCTATTACAAAAAATAACTAGTATCACGTGCCTCACATTGATGATTTATTTGATAAAATTTAGAGAGCTCAATATTTTTTGAAAATTGACCTTTGTTTTGGATATCATCAAATGTGTGTGAAAAGGTAGATATTCTAAAGGCATTATTCTGAAAGAGTTATAGTCATTATGAATTTACAGTAATTTCATATGGACTAACTAATAGACCCTCTATTTTCATGGTTCTAATGAATAAATTCTTCAAGGAATATCTTTTTGATTTTTCATAGTATTTATTTTTGATATCTTGGTATACTCCAAACTCTACAATGACCATGGGAACCACTTACAAATTGTTATGAATATATTTCGAATAAATAAATTATATGGGAAGTTTAGAAAGTTTGAATTATGGCATTAAGAAATTTCTTTTCTTGGCCATATTGTCTATAAAGATGGAATCTCTATTAATCCTACGAAAACAAAAGAAATACAAGATGGATAGAACTAATAAGTATAATGAAGGTATTCAGTTTTATTGGTTTAGTAAGTTATTATCGGCATTTCATATAGATTTTTTCATGATTGGAAAACCCATTATCCATGATCACACATAAAGGGGTTAAATTCATTTAGACAAGAGTGTGTGAATAATGTTTTGAATAATTGATGGGAAGATTAGTTAATTCTTCTATCTTGACTCTACCATCTAAGAATGATGGGTTTTTGATTTATAGTGAACCATAAAATAAAGGACTTGTTTGTGTCCTCATGCAGAATGATATTTTTGTTTATTATGCACCAAGAATATTAAAAAATCATGAAAAAAACTACCCAACACAAGATAGGGTGTTATAAATAGTAATATTTTCACTAAAGATATGGAGAAACTATCTCTGTGGTGAATTATGTGAGATATATACTAATCATAAGAGTTTGAAATATATTTTCTCTCAGAAAGAACTCAACATGATAGAAAGGAGATAGCTTGTTCTACTTAATGATTATGATTGCACAATATATTACAACCTATAGTAGGAAAATAAGGTGGCATATGATTTGAGTAGAAAATACCATGGAGTTCAAAACAAAATGAGAGTTCAAAGGGATACAATGTTTACAGATCTAGTAAACAAATATATGGGAATTGTCATGGAAGGTAAAACAACACTAAATTTTAAAATGGTTTCCAAAACTTATTAACGATAATGTATAAAATGTTCTCAATCTGATGATGAGGAGTTTCACAAAAAATTAAAGCTGTGAATTGGGAGAGACTGATTGACTTCGTATTTGAATATAGTACTTTCAAATTTGGGAATATCCTCTACGTTCCTACTATACATAATCTAAAAAGTTAATTTTTGGATGATACACATAGTTCCACATTTTCTATACACCTTGGTGGCAATAATATGTATAGAGATTTGGAGGAACATTTTTTATGGGAAAACATGAAGAGGGATATTGTTGCTTATGTGTCAAGATTTTAGTTTTTCAAAAGGTGAAGGCTGGAAGGCAACATCCTAGAGGTTTCATACAACCTCTTCATATACCTGTGTGGTAATGGGATGATATTACGATGGAATTTATGAGGGGGATACCAATGTATCGTAGAATATATGATGTGATATGGATTATTGTTGATTGACTTACCAAATTAGCTCATTTTCTATCGATAAGAGAAGATTTACCAGTTGATCATTTACTAAGACAATATATTAATGAAATTATAAGACATCATGGTGTACCTCTATCAATTGTTTTTAACAATGATGCCTATTTTACATAACAATTATATAAAATTCTTCAGAACGCCCTAAATACTAAGTATATTTTTAGAACTACCTACATCCCTAAATCTAATGGACAGTCAGAAAGGACTATTCATACCTTAGAAGACATATTGAGATCATTCTCTCTTGACTTTCAAGGTTTGTGCGATCAGTATTTACCTCTGGTAGAATTTTCCTATAACAAAATCATCCATTAAAGTATATAGATTTCACCATATGAAGCATTATATGGAACAAGATGTCGTACACCAATTTTTTGAGTTGATGTTGGTGAAATAAAACTTTTAGGCCTTTAACTTATTGAGGAAATGATGAAAAAGGAAAAAACCATTCAAAACCATATGAAAACATCTCATAGTAGGAAAAAGAGCTATGTTGATAATCAATGGAATGATTTTCAATTTCAAGTGGGATATCATGTTTTCTTAAAGGTATCTCAATGGAAGTTGTTATACAATTCAGTAAGAAGGGTAAATTAAGTCATTGGTGCATCATACCTTTTGAAATTATTGAACAAATTGGAGTTGTATCTTAAAATTTGGAAATTCCACCACGTCTCTCCAAATTTCATGTTGTTTTCTATGTATCAATTTTAAGAAAATACATGCCACACCCAATACATGTACTCACCAGTGAATAAATTAAACTGGAATATGATATGTCTTATTTTTAAGAGCCTACCAATAATCGTGATTCAAAAGAACGAGTGTTGAGAAATTGTATGAGTCATCCTATAAAATTAATTTTTAGAAACTATTAAATGGAAGAGGCGATGTGGGAACCTAAAGAAATTGTGATGAAGAACCAGACAAATATATTTATGAAGTGATATTTGAGAAATTTTTAGGATGAAATTATTTGATGGAAGGAATAATGTAAGACCCCAAGCTTCCATGGTACGCTTCCTTTTAAATAATTCAACAGGTTATGGTGCACGGAACATCGAGTTCGAAGTTACCATGACCTTTTAATCTAGACATTTAAAATCTTTAATGAATAATATTAACCAAATTATGAAATATAAAAAATTTATTTTTCAAAATAGACTTCATTTTTGAATTCATAGTATCAAAATTTACTTAGAAGGAAATTTTGGAAATTTTCGAAAATGATTCAATTTTTGATGAATGGTGAAAAATAATTCATCATTGTAAAAACCCGACTATTTCACATAAATAAATGTTTTTAAGTAAATTTATTTTAAAGTTAAAATATATAAATAATACATATATTAATATAATATATTGCATTGAAATAATTGTATAATATAATTATATATAAAAATTTATTCATCTTTTGAACGTCTCTTTTACCTGCCTTCTAGCCACATTTATGGGAATTGTATTAAAAATAATTTTACAGCTTCTGTGAATTGAAAGTTGAAAACTGGACATACATGGTTTTAATCAGTATGAAAAATGGGATCTAATAAGATCAAAATAATTTTTTGTGAATAGTAACAATTGGATTTTATTTACCATGGTTAAATGTAAATATGGTAATTAGAGGTAAAATTAATATTATAATAATATATTTTTACCTTAAACCTTCTCCTAATTTCATTGGATAAGTTTTTTTAGACCAAAATCATTTTTAGGTTGAAATTGTGATCCTTTTTAAGAAACTTATTATAGACTTGGACATTTATTATATTTTATATAAAGAAGAGTTAAAAATGTCATATTAAAATTTTGTTAACATTATCCTTTTTAATATTAATACATATAAGTGATATGCTTGACTATAAATAATCTTTAGAAACATAAAATGGTTATCTCAAAAATGGTAATTTTTTTAATTTAAAAAATAAATAATTCAATTAAATGGTGACACGATAATGATGCATTCATTGAATTATAAAAGACTAAATCAATTAAATGATATTAAAAAATTTAAAATAAATATAATTTTACTTAATTAATGAAATACATGAATTTTATAGATAACAAAGACAGGTCAGTGACATATTATAAGTTTTTTTTTGATGTTATCATATTGGTTTTATGTTTTTAAAAATGAAAATTTTGAATAGTATCAAATTTGACATAAATGATCCTTTAAAACAAATAATATTTAATTAAATTTTATAAAATTCATAAAGTCTCTTGTTCATAAAAATAACTATTATGGTGTTAAATATGTCTTAAATTATCCAATTGGGGTTTGTTTGTCATTTTATTTCAACAATATTAACCCTATAGTATAAAAATACAAGAAGACACTATAAGAGTTAAACAATTTAACTAGAGGTTAAACCCAAGAGATATGGTTAATTGTGTGACATAATATTGTCTGAAAAACATTAGATGATTTTATATTGACCCATCCTCATATTATCCCTGAAATAAATCACTTTTGAGTTATTTGAAATCGAAAATAAATTAATATTATAAGACCTTCTGAAATTTCTCATCACCTTTCCTATAAAAGGAAACTTCTCATTCTCTTTAAGTCATACCTACCATTACCTTTGGATCAGCCAACACCAACCCAATTATTCTCCCAAACAAGAACACTTCATCCTAGAGGCCAACCATTGGGAAGAAGGACAACCTATAGAGACCTTTTTGGAACCAAAAGGAGACACCTAAAAAATAGGTAATTGTTTTATCACATCGTTCAATGTTCTTTTCTTGTTCTACTTCCTCTTTTTACATTGTTTCCATATAAAAATAATAAATCAAGTATCATCATTATACTTATATTTTATTATAGTCATGGAACATTTTTATTACACATTATATCTATCATATGAATAACAATATTACAATTTGTTTATACGAATGGCTTACCGTTTCCACGCCATGGTGTAATTTGTTACTCAACGCTGATTTATTTGGATGGGTATAATAATGTTTATAATGGATAAAAATAATGAATCAAAAATTTTAATTATTATTTATAATTAATATACCATCCAATTAAGTACCATTTAATAATGAAGGGAATGATATCATGGCTCGTGCAAACGTATGGCCTAACGTCTCGACGACGTGGTGAGATTCATTCTCAACATTAACCATTAAAATAATGATTATAACATTTATATGATGATAAAAAATAATAACTATGAACTTAATTTAATTCTATATGTGAATAAATTATATCTTATTCATAAATAAAATAACTTAGCTGACAAAATATGAATTGGAAAACGGAGCAGTTAACACCTGGAACAATGGTAATACTAAAATATTATTAACAAAATAATATAAGATGATCATGTATGATATCATAAATATGGATATGGTCTTGTTATAATTTCATAACATGTTTTAACCATTATACAGGACGAAAAATCACCCTCAACTAAAGAAATGTATAATTTAAGGGTTAGTTTTACAATCTCTTTGTTATCTGAGATTGCTTATATGTAAGTATCTGCTAGAAAATCCTTATCATACATGTAAATATTTATTAAAATGTAATTAAAAATATTATCAAAAACTGTTTAAGTAATTTTTACCCATGTTTGAATTTTTTTTCAAAATTTTTTTAAAGTAATTATTCCATTATTTTATAAATGATGTACTTTATGACCATTTTGACAAATGAAGGAAAGAATGATTTTTTAACTTATATGGAGCGAGAAACTATTTTCTGTTGATATGACACCTTAGCATTTTGAAGTTTCCCATGAAATATTACAAGGTTATTTTCAAAATAAATGTTCTATTTTATAATTTCATGAATTTTTATTGATTTAAAATAAAAATCTATATTTCTTTCAAAGAGTTTTAATAAATTTATTAGATTATTCTCATCTATGTCAACATCCTTTGAAGGATTTTATGATTATTTGAGTTTTTATACTTATGATATAGTCTTCCATGTTGTATTGAATGGTTTATGATATATTTGACTACGGATGTGGTATTTTTATACCATTCATGATTTATGGTTAAAGTATTAACATCTCGTATGCTAGTTTTAATAAAAATGTTTTTGTTATATTTCACCCTATTCATAAGAGGAATGAATTGGACTTAGTAAGTGATGGGAGGGGCCCTATATATCCCCTTAAAGCAGTGGATGGTCTCATGAGGAAAACTAGTTTCTTTACATAAGGACTTGATGGAATGGTGATGCTCTTGGCTCTAGGTCTTGATAGTATGGTTATGATCCTTGACATTATATATTTCCTCATTATGAGATTGGTAATAGATATTTCATCTGATTATTCGACTAGTATAATACTCTTGTGAAACTTTAAATGGAATTATTTAATTTATTCTTTCTATATTATGCTGATATTTTTTAAAAGGCTTGTGTCTCAATTTTTTACCTTTCCTAAAAATTTTATGCTTATTTATGATATCATAAGCTATATTATTTATCCTTAATGAGAATCAGAGCTCACCACATTCATACTTTCCATTTATCCCCAAGATGTGAATGAGTATATTATAACCGACTTTCAGGGATAGAATAAGGGATATGAGAGTTTACAAATGGGATAATATGTTTTTTCATTTCTAAATGTAGTGTAAAACTTATGTTTGTGACTAGTATTTCCAAGGCTACTAATCTGATTAGTCCATCGGGATTTGATTTTCTAGTGATTTTTCTAATGACATAAAGTAATGCACCAACTATGGGAAACTTGAGTTAGGGCGTTACATATAAATTATCTCCAGAGGAAACTATCTTCCTAGTATTACCCCTCACTCTATAGTGATATCATTATAAATCAAACCTCATCTATTTAAAATAATGCCTTCACTATATATATTTTTATTATTTTAAAATCATAAATATCCAAACTCCTATCTCATAATCACCAGTTTCCCCCACCTATCCAATGCACAATACACCGATGAAGGACATAAGAGATGAAGAAACATTTCTTCTTTTATATAAAATATCATATTCCAATCCATATTATAATACACACATCATGGATCCCATCAATAGTAGTTCCTTCGTACCTATACCAATTACATGGTATAGTATTCTAATCCTCAACTTATATACATACACACAATCATCAAATCAAGGACTAATGTCACGTCTATATAAATTTATAAAAATTACCCTAAAATTATTCTTATCAATAAATATGTAAAGACCCGGAAATTTCAAGGAAATTTTTTTCTTAATTTCTTTGGAATTTTACGAGACTGTGGCTTCTTACGGAACCTGATTCTGAGGCCCGGTGTGCACGGAATCAATTTCCGAAGATTAGCTCAGGTACGTTCAGTGAATGAACGAGCGGGTTTTTCTATCTTTTGAACCGGTGCTCGGAATTGAAATCTGAGGGCACCGATGAACTCACAGCGCCAGTTTTCACTTAAGGGGACATTTTCCGCAGTTGCGTTTTATGCGGGTTTGAAGTTATATTTTGGAGTTTAACCTTAAATTAAATAAAAATTGTGTTGCACACATTTTTATTTTGAGTTGGTTGTATCCTAAAAGGGGGAGGTTGTTGGTCGGGCCCACACCCACATAACCTCTCATGGGAGGATATTTGTGAGGTGGGTCCCACACAAGCCCAATCTTTCATCTTCTCTTTAACTACTTGAAACCCACCCCCCCCCCCCAAACTCCATAAACCTTTAACCTTCCCATTTTACTCTCTCTCTCTTTTAATATGCCAACACACTTGAGTTAAGGCTTTTAATTAGTTGGCTCATCTTTTTTGAATTAATTTGAATTCATTAGGTGAGAATAATAATAAGAGTTATATTCTTATGTTTGGGTTGGCATAGCTGCAGTTGGGAGAACAAAGGAGAGGAGAAGAATTCTTGAAGGAATAATCCTCTTCCAACAAATAACATCTCTCAAAAAAGAACGACGACACCTATGAAGAATGTCCATATTCTCTTATCTTCCTACGCGTAAAGAGAGAAGATGCCGACCGTGGTGATCATCACTAAAGACATCATTCTTTTTCCTCCGTCGTTGATAGATCAAGACCGTCTTCTGTGATGTCGATTTCCGTGTCGACGATGAACGAACCTTGAATCAAGGTAGGGGTTAAGTTCAAATTTAATCAATTCAATTTGCTTTTTGTTTTTCGATGACATTACTCGTTCTTTGGCCGCCTGTTATCAATATAATGGGAGGAGGTCGGACGGCACAAACACGGCTGACCCTCCTCCCTGTTTTGTTGATGATTTTTCTTTGTGGCTTGGAACGGAGGTGGCGCGGCGCAACGACACCGCTCAAGGTCGAGAAAACCGCAGCTGGAGTGGGCCGTGGCGGAGAATTGAGGTGTTGTCATACCGCACTGGTGAAGTCAAAGGAAGCTGCGACCAAGGGCAGGCCGCGGCGGAGGAGCGCGGCGCCGTCGCGCCACTCCGGAGCACCAGGAGGCCACGGCGGAGGGGTGTGGCGCCGTCGCACGGCGCCGGTCAGAAAGGGGGCACGGCGGAGCAGCAGGAGGCGTCCAAACAAACCGCCCGCTGGCTCACCTTGGAGGCGAGACCCCCGTGTGTCCCGCTTGGAACAACCAATAGGAAAAAATGGCCGGCCGTTACCCAGGTAAACTGGGGGGATTGAACCCCCATCCAGCTCATCAAGGGCGGACCCCAAAGGGTCCGCTGTTTCTCAAATCAAGCGGGGCAGCCCCCCCCCCCCCCCCCCATCCCGCTCGGCCGAAGGCCGAGCCGCGGGCCACATGGGCTGGGCCAGGCCACGCCCATCTGGGCCGGATCCGGACCGGGGTCGGGTAGACCCTGTTCGGGCTGACCCAGGGGGATTGGGTCGAGTCGGACCAGGCCCAAACCCCCTACTTTCGGACAGTTCCATTCAAACACCCATAACATGGGCTAAGAACCTATGATCGACGCACCGTCAGTTGCATAGTGATTATTTAATCGAGATGGGCGTTTTGGAATACTACACTCAAGGGTTTGGAGAACTTTGGGTATGGCCGAGTGGGTTCAAACCCAAAACCAACCGGGCCCTCAGAGCAGAAACCCATATAACATGAGCTCTGGACGTCTGATTGACGTGTCATCGACGTAGTTGGATTCCTTTAAGTGAGATGGATCTTTTGGCTTACTTCACATGAGGTTTGGACGTGGTTGGAATATGGCTGGGTTGGATTGTACCTGAAATCCAACCGGGCCCCTGGAACGGAAAAGCTGATAACATTCAGACCAGACGACTGTTTGGCAAACCGTCAGCAGTGTTGGTAATAATGTTGTGAAATGGTCCCTATGAGTATACCCTATGAGATTTTGGGGTACATTTGGGATACGGTCTGGTTGGTTTGTACACAAAACCAACCGGGCCCCCGGGACGAAAAGGCAAATAACTCACAGATCGAGCGTCTGATTGATGCGCTGTCTGTTGCATTGAGACCCCTATGATGAGGCGGTCCTTTGAGTTACTTCTTCGTGGGACTTTGTGATTCTTGGAGTATTGACCAGTAGCTCGTGGAGCAGACCCTCCCGGAGATGAGCGTACGGAGTACGGAGACCGTGTAGCTGGCTGAGACCTATTGACTGCTTGACCGATTCGAGTCGGAGTGACTTGTATAGCTGAGTGGGGAGCACTACTGTGTTTGGGTGGCAGACCCACGACGGGGAGAACTACTGTGTTTGGGTAGCAGACCTGCGGTACTCGACAAAAGGAGTACCTCTGCAGGCTATTAGGGGGGGTGCACTACTGTGTTTGGGTGGCAGACCCCGGTGGGAAGCACTACTCTGTTTGTGTGGCTGACCCGCAGTACTCGACAGGAGGAGTACCTCAGCAGTCTTAGGTTAGTGAGTAGTACCTCGGAGTCGTGACAGGTTCACTGTACTCGTCAGAGACGGAGCTCTTCAGCAGTTGCGCTTTCGATAATGAAAATCCTAGTTTGAGATGAGTTAGGGACATTTGTGTTTTCCTCATTATTGAGATGGGTTACTTGATAACTTAGGTATATGTATGAGCATATAGATAAGTAGTGGTTATCCATTGATTTCATATCTGTGTGATACCTCATGTTTAAAATGAGTTACTTGATAACTTATGTATAAGTATGGTCTTATACCTAAGTATGGGTTATCTGTTGATAACTTTCTTTGTGTTTATCCTTGTTATATTTAGTGAGACCTTGAGGGTCTCGGGGTCCCTACTGAGTATCATATACTCACTCATGCACGGTCTTTTCTTGCACCTCGTTGTGTTGGTTGCAGACGATGGACATCACTGATCGTGGATGAGGCTTGTAGAGCTGGACGGTACCCAGAGGTGGATCCCACGACGATTCGGTACCTAGAGGTGGATCCCACGACGAGTCGATACCCAGAGGAGACGGATGGATGTGGAGTGATGATGAGGACATGTGTACCTACCCTTCATGTAGGGACCCAGAGGACAAACTAGGAGCTGCTTTTCACCTTTCAGCTGTTGTCCTTTGAGTTGTACTTTACTTTCAGTTGTAGTTTTACCTTCCTTTTGGGCTTGTATTTCCGGACCCTTGTACTATCAACACGTTTGTTTTACAACTTTACTTAGTGTAGCTTCTTCTTGTACTCTGATTGTGTGTGTTTTCATTTCATAAAGGCATTTACTTACCTTTTTATTGGGATTCAAGCCTTTGGTGCTAGTCGCCAGCCCCTGCCCTATGGAAGGCGGGCTCGGGGTAGTCACGGCACTGGCCCCGAGGACGGGTCGTGACAAATTGGTATCAGAGGATTCGGTTCTACCACAGAACTCAGGACTCTGATCTTTCCTTTCTGTGAAGAAATAGTGTTAAGGGTACCAAGTGTGGTCTTTAGTTCAAGGATTCCAGTGTTGGTGCAGCAGCCGACGTATCCATACACCAGGACCCTGACTACTGATTTCTGACTTAGTGCACGAAAACACTGATTGCGTGTGTGTTTCCAAAAAAAATTAAAGTCAGCTCAAACCAGGTCAGCTCACCAGGTATAAATCATTGACCATGTCACATATGTTCAATATGTCTCCACGTAGACAGTCATTAGGAGTTCCTAGAGAGTACTCGATGATGGCCCACTGAGCGATGAGACTCTGGTGCAAGGCCCTCTTTCTATGTTGGCACCTTTGGGTGGTGTACTAGCAGCACCAGAACCTATTAGGTAGAAGATGCCACCAGTTGTACTAGTGGACATTGCATGCTGACAGAGTGCATTGCACGAGTTCCAGCAATAGAGGCCTCTGATGTTACGAGGCGAGGCAGATTCCCAGGCAGTAGTGGACTGGATGGAGGTGATTACTAGAGTTTAATGCCTATTTTAGACACTAGTAGGGCAGATGGAGATTTTAGTTACTTGTGTTTTCTAGTGGGAGACCACGAGGATGGTCCGTATAGTGATGGGGCTTCGATACGTGGACCTATTCCTGAGATTGTACCATCGGGTAGTATTCCAGCTATATCACTACCTATTGGTCAACAGACACTACCGGTTGTACCAGTAGAGTATATTTGTAGGCTTAATGCCTTACTTATGTTTCTGCACCAGATATCCCTCATGTTTCGAGGCAAGAACGACTCACAGGCGGCTGAGGACTGGCTTGAGGAGGTGGTAGAGAGTTTTCTAGAGCTTTTAAAGCTTCGACAGGATAGCCTGTCCGTAGCTGAGAATTCATCAGGGTGTACCAAACCATTCCTGGTACTCAATGAATATGATGTGATCGGTGCTTCAGGTCTCGGACTTCTGAGTGAAGTGTGTACAAAGGACATATGAGCCAGCACTTCTTTTTCTATGCATTCCTACTTATACTAGGGTGCTAGAGAAAACCTTTGTGGTTGATAATTCTTTGGCTGAGTTGATGCAGCCAGTTAAGGATAGCTGTGGGAAAGTAGGAAAGTGGCGTCAGTCTCGTAGACTTGGGCGTGTAAAATGTTTCAAGAAGAGGAAGTAAAAAAGTATAGATGAATCTTCTGAGCAGTAGACGTGGAAGTAGATCTAGGAGAGCAGCATGGGGTGGTGAACATTTTGACATGTTGCAACCACCCGCCTTTGAAATCCCCAATAGGCTCAGGGAGCTGGAGGGAAGGGGAAAGAGTATCTGCATGCGGTCAAGGAGTGCGACCGAAAGGCTTTAAGGAAGATTCAAAGTATAGACTGTGTCTTCTACTCGCTGTCATAACAACAGACATTGATACGAATCACCCCTTTCTTCCATGAATCTTGTCCCAGACCTAGAGTTTCTGGTTAAGATGTTGACTTGACCCTCACATCTGGAGATACCTTTGGGAGGAGACTCGATAATCACACTTATGACGATGGTGTGATCTGACCCTTGAGGTGAGAGTTTCGGTTGGAACCACTTGGTGGCAGCGTCGAGGCCTTACGACGTTAGTTTGAGTATGGATTGGCCAATCACTGTTCATACACAAATTGAAGGTATTAGGCAAAAATGTTGTGGTCTATCTACAATGTCGGGATGGGTTTTCCTTTATCGGAGAAAAGGAAACCCCAGGCAGCACAGGATAAACTCATGCATAGGAGGGTGTAGCCGATCACTCTTGGGTCAGCCAACCTTACCCTAATGGTTGTAGGAGTTTTGATTTTCAGTTGTAATCAGGAAATGGAGGCGTCCAGAGTTCGAGGATGGTGACCACGGTCTTATATGGGTCTCACCTCGACAAGGTTTATGGAGATGTGGCCAAGGCGGTGAGTTATCTTGGAGGTTCAATTGACCTTTCTAGGTCCTCAGCAGGGTAGGAGAGGTGGTTTACCGCTTGACCTTTCCACCTCAGTTGCACCGGGTGCATGATGTCATCCACGTTTCTCAGCTAAGGAGATATGTGCATGACCCTTCACACATCATCGACCGTAGGGAGTTGGGCGTCGATGACGGGGAGACATTCATAGAGTTTCTAGTGGAGAACGAGGATCAACAGGAGCGGGTCCTATGTGGACAGTCGATTCCTTAGGTGCGCTTTCACTGGTAGCACAGGAACCTCCAGGAGAACACATGGAAGCGGAAGGCTCCGTTGCATGCTCAGTACCACTTTTGTTTCCCTAGTTTGTGTTATAGCTTTACGGTAACATAAAGCCCTGAGGTGGGAGTAATTTAATGACCATGAAATTTCACGGAAATTTTTTTTCATAATTTCATTGTAATTTTATGAGACTGTGGATTCTGATGGCACCTGATTCCAAGGCCCGGTGTGCCTGAAATCAATTTCTGAAGAATAGCTCGGGTACGTTCAGTTAACGAACGAGCGGGTTTTTCAATCTTTTGAACCGGTTCTCGGAATTGAAATCTGAGGGCACCGATGAACTCGCATCTCCGGTTTTCGCTTAAGGGGACCTTTTCTGCAGTTGCGTTTTATGTGGGTTTGAATTTATATTTGGGAGTTTAACCTTAAATTAAATAAAAATCGTGTTGCACACATTATTATTTTGAGTTGTTTATATTCTACAAGGGGGAGGTTTTTGGTGGGGCCCACACCCACATAACCTCCCATGAGAGGATATTTGTGAGGTGGGCCCACACAAGCCCAATATTTCATCTTCTCTTTAACTCCTTGAACCCCCCCCCCCCCCCTTAAACTCCATAAACCATTAACCTTCCCATTTTACTCTCTCTCTCTTTTAGTATGCCAACACACTTGAGTTATGGCTTTTAATTAGTTGGATCATATTTTTTGAATTAATTTGAATTCATTAGGTGAGAATAATAATAAGAGTTATATTATTATGTTTGGGTTGGCATAGCTTGAGTTGGGCGAA
Source organism: Viscum album (assembly GCA_963277665.1). Taxonomy (NCBI): domain Eukaryota; kingdom Viridiplantae; phylum Streptophyta; class Magnoliopsida; order Santalales; family Viscaceae; genus Viscum; species Viscum album. The sequence continues at coordinate 1,452,759,093 of OY728129.1, read as the reverse complement.
CAATGGAGAGGAGAAGAATTCTTTAAGGAATAATCCTCTTCAAACGAAGAACATCTCTCGACAAAGAACGACAACACCCATGAAAAATGACCATATTCTCTTATCTTCCTACGCGTTAAGAGAGAAGACGCCGACCGCGGTGATCATCACCAACGACATTGTTCTTTTTCCTCTGACGTTGATGGAATGAGGCCGTCTTCCGCGACACCGATTTCCGCGCCGACGACAAACAAACCCTCAATCAAGGTAGGGGTTAAGTTCAAATTTAATCAACTAAATTTGGGCTTTGTTTGTCGATGAGATTACTTGTTCTTTGGCCTCCAGTTATCAATATAATGGGAGGAGGTCAGACCATACAAACACGGTCGACCCTCCCCCCCCCATTTTGTTGATGATTTTTCTTCGTGGATTGGAATGGAGGCGGTGCAGTGCAACGGCACAGCACAAGGTCAAGAAAACCACGGTCGGAGTGGGCCGCGGCAGAGAAGCGTGGTGTCGTCGTGCCACACCGGTGAAGCCAAAGGAAGCCATAGCCAAGGTCGGTCTGCGGCGGAGGAGCGCGGCACTGTCACACTGCGTCGGAGCACCAGGAGGTCGCGGTTGGGGCGTGTCGCGGCGGAGGGGCGCGGCGCCGTCGCGCCGCGCCGGTCGGATAGGGGCCATGGACTTTGGCCGCAGCGGAGCAGCATGAGGCAGCCAGAAAAATAGGTCGCCGACACACCTTGGAGGTGGGACCCCCGTGGGTCCCACGTGGAACAATCGGCCGGCCAAAATGGCCGACCGTTACCCAAGTAAACTGGGAGATTGAACCCCCGGCCAGCTCATCAAGGGCGGACCCCACGGGGTCCCTCATTTCTCAAATCAAGGGGAGCAGCGCCCCCCCCCCCCCCCCAACATCCCGCTTGGCCGAAGGCCAAGCCGCTGGCTACGCGGGTCAAGCCGCCCACGCCGGGCCGGACCCCCCGTGTCGGGCCGGGACCCCCGCATTGGGCCGGACCCCCGCGACGGGCCGGACCGCACCGGTGGGGTCGGGCCGCACCGGTTGGGCCTGACCGCGCCAGCCGGGCCGGGCCGGACCCGGACCCCAGTCAGGTCGACCCCGTTCGGGCTGACCCAGGGGGTATTGGGCCAGGTTGGACCGGGCCCAAACCCCCTACTTTCGGACAGTTCCGTTAAAACGCCCATTACTTGGGCTACGAACCTTCGATCGGTGCACCGTCAGATGTGTAGAGATCCTTGAATCAATACGGTCGCATTGTTATTTTACTCTCAAGGTTTCAGAGAACTTTGGGTATGGCTGGGTTGGTTCGAACCTGAAACCAACTGGGCCCTCGGAGCGGAAACGCATATAACTTGAGCTCCGGATGTCAGATTGACGTGTCATCGACTTAGTTGGATTCCATTCAGTGAGATGGATATTTTGGCTTACTTCACTTGAGGTTTGGACATGGTTGGAATATGGCTGGGTTTGATTGTACCTGAAATCCAACCGGGCCCCTTGAACGGAAAAGCTGATAACATTCAGACGGGATGACCGTTTGGAGAACCATCAGCGGTGCTAGAAATCATGTTGAGAAATGGTCCCTATGAGTATACCCTATGAGAGTTCGGGGTACAGTTGTGATATAGTTAGGTTAGTTCGTACACAAAACCAACCGGGCCCCCGGGATTAAAATTCTAATAACTCACAGACTGGGCGTCCGATTGACGTGTCGTTTGTTGTGTTGAGACCCCTATGACAAGGTGGTCCTTTGAGTTACTTCTTCGTGGGACTTTTTGATACTTGGAGTATCGACCAGTAGCTCATGGAGTGGACCCTCCCAGAGACGAGCATACAAAATATGGAGACTGTGTAGCTTGCTGAGACCTGTTGACTGCTTGACCGATTCGAGTCGGAGTGACTTGTATAGCCCAGTGGGGAGAACTACTGTGTTTGGGTGGCATACCCACAGTACTCGACAGTAGGAGTACCTCGACAGGCTATTAGGGGGTGCACTATTGTGTTTAGGTGGCAGACCCCGGCGGGAATCACTACTGTGTTTGGGTGGCTGACCCACAGTACTCGACAGGAGGAGTACCTCAGCAGTCTTAGGTTAGTGAGCAGTACCTCGGAGTCATGACAGGTTCACTATACTCATCAGAGATGGAGCTCTTTAGCAATTACGGTTTCGATAATGAAAATACTGGTTTGAGCTGAGTCAGTGAACATTGTTTTTTCCTCATGATTGAGATGGGTTACTTGATAACTTAGGTATATGTACGGAAATATACCTAAATAGTGGTTATCCGTTGATTTCATATCTGTGTGATACCTCATGTTTGAGATGAGTTACATGATAACTTATGTATAAGTATGGGCTTATACCTAAGTATGGGTTATTTGTTGAGAACTTTCTTTGTGTTTATCCTTGTTGGATTTAGTGAGACCTTGAGGGTCTCGGGGTCCCTACTGAGTATCGTATACTCACCCCTGCACGGGCGATTCCAGAACATCGTTGTGTTGGTTGCAGACGACGGACATCACTGATCGTGGATGAGGCTTGTAGAGCTGGACAGTACCCGGAGGTGGATCCCACGATGAGTCGGTACCCGGAGGTGTATCCCACGACGAGTCGATACCCGGAGGAGATGGACGGACGTGGAGTGCTGAGGAGGACATATGTACCTACCCTTCAGGTAGGAACCTGAAGGACGAACCAGGAGATTCTTGTCACCTTTCAGCTATTGTCCTTTGAGTTGTACTTTACTTTCAGTTGTAGTTGTACCTTTCTTTTGGGCTTGTATTTCCGGCCCCTTGTACTATCAGTACCTTAGTTTTACAACTTTACATAGTGTAGCTTCTTCTTGCACTCTTATTGTGTGTGTTTTCGTTTCATAAAGGCAATGCCTTCCCTTTTAATTGGGATTTACACCTTTGGTGCTAGTCGCCAGCCCCTGGCCTATGGAAGACGGGCTTGGGGTAGTCAAGGCATGGGCCCCAAGGACGGGTCATGACAAATTGGTATCAGAGGAGTCGATTATACCGCATAACTCAGGACTCTGATGTTTCCTTTATTTGAAGCAATAGTGTTAAGGGTACTGAGTGTGGTCTTCAGTTTAGGGAGTCCAGTGTTGGTGCGGCGGCTGACGTATCCATACATCAGGACCCTGACTACTGATTTCCGACTTAGTGCATGAAAACACTGATTGCATGTGTGTTTCCAAAAAAGTTTTAAAGTCAGCTCAAACTAGGTTATCTCACCAGGTATAAATCGTTGACCATGTCACATCTGTTCAATATGTCTCCACGCAGATAGTCAATTGGAGTTCCGAGAGAGTACTCGATGGCGGACCACTGAGTGAAAAGATTCCGGTGAAGGGGCCTCTTTCTATGTTGGCACCTTCGGGTGGTGTACAAGCATCACCACCACCTGTTAGGCAGCAGATGGTACCGGTTTTACTAGTGGACATTGCACGCTGACAGAGTGCCTTGCACGAGTTCCAGCAGTAGAGGCCTCTGATGTTACAAGGCAAGGCAGATTCCGAGGTAGCAGGGGACTGGATGGAGGCAATTTCTAGAGTTCTACGCCTATTTTAGACACTGGTAGGGCAGATGGAGATCATAGCTACTTGTGTTTTCTAGTGGGAGACCACGAGATTGGTCCGTATAGTGATGGGGCTTCGGTACGTGGACCTATGCCTGAGATAGTACCATTGGGTAGTATTCCAGCTATATCACTTCCTTTTGGTCAACAAACACTGCCGGCGGTACCGGTAGAGGATACTTGTAGGCTAAATGCCTTACTTATGTTTCCGTACCAGATATCCTTCAAGTTCCGAGGCAAGACCAACTCACAGGCGGCTGAGGACTGGCTTGAGGAGGTGGTAGAGAGTTTTCTAGAGCTTTTAAAGCTTCGGGAGGACAACATTTCGGTAGCTGAGAATTCATCGAGGCATACCAAACCATTCCTGGTACTCGATGAATACGATGCGATCGGTGCTTCATGGATCGGAATTCTAAGTGAGGTGTGTCAAAAGGACATCTGAGCCAGCACTTCTTTCTCTATGCATTACTACTTATACTAGGGTTCTAGAGAGAACCTTTGTGGTAGATAATTCTTTAGCTGAGTGGATGCATCCAGTTAAGGTTAGCTGTGGGAAAGCAGGAAAGTGGCGCCAGTCTCGGAGACTTGGGCATGTAAAATGTTTCAAGAAGAGGAAGTGAAAAGGACAGATGAATCTACTGAGCAGCAGACGTGGAAGCAGAGCTAGGAGAGCAGCATGGGGTGGTGAACATTTTGACATGTTCCAACCACCCGCCTTTGTAATCCCTGATAGGCTCAGGGAGCTAGAGGGCAGGGGAAGAGTAGCTGCATGCGGTCAAGGAGTGCGACCGAAAGGCTCTAAGTATGATTTTAAGTATGGACTGTGTCTTCTACTAGCTGTCGTAACAACAGACATTGATACAAATCATCCCTTCCTTCCACTAATCTTGTCCCAGACCTAGAGTTTCCGGTTAAGCCATTGAGTTGACCCTCACGTATGGAGATACCTTTGGTAGGAGACTCGATAATCACACTTACTCCGACGGTGTGATCTGACCCTTGAGATGAGAGTTTTGGTTGGAACCTCTTGGTGGCAGTGTCGAGGCATTACGACGTTATTTTGAGTATGGACTCGGCAATCACAGTTCACACACAAATTGATGGTATTAGGCAAAAATGGTGTGGTCTATCTAAAACGTCGAGATGGTTTTTACTTGGTCGGTGAAAAGGGAACCCGAGGCAGGACCGGATAAACTCATGCATAGGAGGGTGTACCCGATCAGTCTTTGGTCGGCCAACCTTGCCCACTTTGCTGTAGGAGTTTTGAGTTTCAGTTCTAATATTGAAATGGAGGCCTCTAGAGTTCGAGGATGGCGACCATGTTCTTATACGGGTCTCACCTCGACGAGGTTTATGGAGATGTGGCTGAGACGGGGAGTTATCTCTGAGGTTCAACGGTTCTTTCTAGGTCCTCAGTAGGATAGGTTAGGTGGTTTACCTCTTGACCTTTCCACCTCAGTTGCACTGGGTGCACGATGTCATCCAAGTATCTCAGTTAAAGAGATACGTGCATGACCCTTCACACATCATCAACCGTAGGGAGTTGGACATCGATGAGGAGGAGACATTCACAGAGGTTCTAGTGGAGAACAAGGATCGACATGAGCGGGTCCTACGTGAATGGTCGATTCCTCAGGTGCACATTCACTGGCAGCATGGGAACCTCTAGGAGAGCACATGGGAGTGGAAGGCTCAGTTGCGTGATCAGTACCACTTTTGTTTCCCTAGTTTGTGTTATTGCTTTATGGGGACGTAAAGTCCTGAGGTGGGAGTAATGAAAAGACACAGAAATTTCATGGAAATTTTTTTCTTAATTTCTTTGGAATTTTACAAGACTGTGGCTTCTGACGGCACCTGATTCCGAGGCTTGGTGTGCCCGGAATCAATTTCCGAAGATTAGCTCGAGTAGGTTCAATGAACAAACAAGTGGGAATTTCTATCTTTTGAACCGGTGCTCGGAATTTAAATCTGAGGGCACCGATGAACTCACAGTGCCAGTTTTCGCTTAAGGGGACCTTTTCCGCAGTTGTGTTTTATGCAGGTTTGAAGTACTATTTTGGAGTTTAACCTTAAATTAAATAAAAATTGTTTTGCACACATTATTATTTTGAGTTGGTTATATTCTACAAGGGGGGGGGGGTTTGGTGGGTTCCACACCCACATAACCTCCCATGAGAGGATATTTGTGAGGTGGGGCGCACACGAGCCCAATTTTTCATCTTCTTTTTAACTCCTTGAGACCACCCCCCCCCCTAAACTCCATAAACCTTCAACCTTCCCATTTTACTCTCTCTCTTCTCTCTTTTAATATGCCAACACACTTGAGTTAATGCTTTTAATCAGTTGGCTTATCTTTTTTGAATTAATTTGAATTCATTAGGTGAGAATAATAATAATATTTATATTATTATGTTTGGGTTGGAATAGCTTGAGTTGGGCGAACAAAGGAGAGGAGAAAAATTCTTGAAAGAATAATCCTATACCAATGAAGAACATCTCTCGACAAAGAACGATGACACCCATGAAGAACTCCCATATTCTCTTATCTTCTTACTCGTCAAGAGAGAAGATGCCAACCATGATGATCATCGCCAATGACAGCATTCTTTTTCCTCCGAAGTTGATGGAACGAGACTGTCTTCCGCGACGCCGACGACGAACAAACCTTGAATCGAGGTAGGGGTTAAGTTCAATTTTAATCAATTAAATTTTCAATTTGTTTGTTGATGAGATTACTCATTATTTGGCCACCTATTCTCAATATAACAGGAGGAGGTAAGACCGCAAAAACATGGCCGACCCTCCTCCTCATTTTGTTGATGATTTTTCTTCATGGCTTGGAACGGAGACGGCGCGGTGCAAAGACACCGCGCAAGTTTGAGAGAACCACGGCCAGAGCGGGCTGCGGCGGAGAAGCGCGGTACAGTCACGCTGTACCGGTGAATCCAAAAGAAAGAAGTAGCCAAGGGCGGGTCGCGACGGAGGAGGGCGGCTCCGTCGCGCCGTGCCGGAGCACCAGGAGGCCGCGGCTGGGGCGCGGCGCGGTGCGGTCACGCTGCCCCGGTCGGACAGGGGTCGTGGCCTTTGGCTATGGCGGAGCAGCAAGACGCGGCCGGACAAACCGGCCACCATCACACCTTGGAGGCGGTACCCCCGTTTGTCTCGTGTGGAACAATCGACCAGCCAAAATGGTCGGTCGTTACCCAAGTAAACCGGGGGGATTGAACCCTCAGCTAGCTCATCAAGGGCGGACCCCACGAGGCCCTCCCTTTCTCAAATCAAGGGGGTATCCCCCCCCCCCCCCGCATCCCGCTCTGCCGAAGTCTGAGCCACTGGCCACGCGGGCCGGGCCGCCCGCGCCGGGCCGGGCCCCCCGCGCAGGGCCGGGCCCCCCGCGCCGGGCCGGGCCCCCCGCGCCGGGCCGGGCCCCCCGCGCCGGGCCGGACCGCACGCGCCGGGCCGGGCCACCCGCACTGGGTCGGACCCCCGCGACGGGCCGGGCCACACCGGCTGGGTTGGGCCACGCCAGCCTGGCCGAGCCGTGCCCCTCTGGGCCAGACCCGGACCTGGGTCGCGTCGACCCAGTTCGGGCCACCCCAAGTGGTATTGGGCCAGGTCGGACCGGGCCCAAACACCCTACTTTCGGACCGTTCCATTCAAACGCCCATAACATGAACTATGAGCCTCTGATCGACACACCATCATTTGCGTAGAGATCCTTGAATCAAGGCGGTTAATTTCAGTATATTACACTCAAGGTTTCAGAGAACTTTGGGTATGGCCAGGTTGGTTCGAACCCGAAACCAATCGGGCTCTCGGAGCGGAAACGCATATAACTTGAGCTTCGAACGTCTGATTGACGTTCCGTCGACTTAGTTCGATTCCTTTCAGTGAGATGGATATTTTGGCTTACTTCACTTGAGTATTGGACACGGTTGGAATATGGTAGGGTTGGATTGTACCTGAAATCCAACTGGGCCCCTGGAACGGAAAAGCTGATAATTTTCAGACCGGAAGACCGTTTGGCAAACTATCAGCAGCGTTGCTAATCATGTTGAGAAACGGTCCCTATGAGTATACCCTATGAGATTTCATTGTACAGTTTTGATACATTCAGGTTTGTTCGTACACGAAACCAACTGGGCTCCCTTGACGAAAAGGCTAACAACTCACAGACCGGGCGTCCGATTGACGTGTCGTCTGTTGCGTTGAGACCCCTATGACGAGGCGGTCCTTTGAGTTACTTCTTAGTTGGAATTTGTGATACTTGGAGTATTCACCAGTATCTCATGGAGAAGACCCTCCCAGAGACGAGCGTACGGAGTACGGAGACCGTGTAGCTGGATGAGACCTGTTGACTGCTTAACCGATTCGAGTCGGAGTGACTTGTATAGTCCAGTGGGGAGCACTAATGTATTTGGGTGGCAGACCCACGGTGGGGAGCACTACTGTGTTTGGGTGGCAGACCCGCGGTACTCGATAGGAGTAGTACCTCTACAGGCTATTAGGGGGGTGCACTACTGTGTTTGGGTGGAAGACCACAGCGGGAAACACCATTGTGTTTCGGTGGCTGACCTGCGGTACTTGACAGTAGGAGTACCTCAGCTATCTTTGGTTAGTGAGCAGTACCTTGGTGTCGTGATAGTTTCACTGTACTCATCAATGACGGAGCTCTTCAGCAGTAGTGGTTTTGATAATGAAATCCTGGTTTGAGCTGAGTCAGTAACCTTTTTGTTTTCCTCATGATTGAGATGGGTTACTTGATAATTTAGGTATATGTATGGGCATATACCTAAGTAGTGTTTATCCGTTGATTTCATATCTGTGTGATAGTTCATGTTTGAGATGAGTTACTTGACAAATTAGGTATATGTATGGGCTTATACCTAAGTATGGGTTATCTGTTGAGAACTTTCTTTGTGTTTATCCTTGTTGGATTTAGTGAGACCTTTAGGGACTCGGGGTCCCTACTGAGTATCGTATACTCACCCCTTCACGTGATATTGCCACACCTCATTGTGTTGGTTGCAGACGACATACATCACTGATCGTGGATGAGGCTTGTAGAACTGGACGGTACCCAGAGGTGGATCCCACGACGATTCGGTACCCGGAGGTGGATCCCACGATGATTCGATACCCGGAGGAGATGGACGGACGTGGAGTGCTGAGGAGGACATCTTTACCTACCTTTCATGTAGGAACCCGGAGGACGAACCAGGAACTACTTGTCACCTTTCAGTTGTTGTCCTTTGAGTTGTACTTTACTTTCAGTTGTAGTTGTACCTTTCTTTTGGGCTTGTATTTCCGACCCCTTATACTATCAGCACGTTTGTTTTACACCTTTATATAGTGTAGCTTATTCTTGTAATCTGATTGTTTGTGTTTTCGTTTCGTAAAGGCAATGCCTTCCCTTTTTATTGGGATTTACGCCTTTGGTGCTAGTCTCCAGCCCCTGGCCTATGGAAGGCGGGCTTGGGGTAGTCACGGCACGATCCCTGAGGACGGGTCTTGACAAAATATCTTCCCAATATAGTGCAATTAAATAGTTTTTCACTAGTACATTTATTTTGAAAACATTTATTAACATATTATTCACATATAAAATATGGTATATCCACTTTCATAAAGAATCTTACAATAATGCATGTTTTATGTGAAAAAACTATCCATGTATAATTCTTGTCAACAGGCCTATTTCCACCCCAATTCGAGAGAAAATTAATAATATATAACCATGAAAAGCATAATTTTCATAAATAAACATGATTGTAATAAAAAATAAATGTAAGCATAACACCCTACAAACATATATTTCAACTCATGATGATGTTGGTTAAGTACATGAAAATTATTCATCAAATATTCAAACTAATACTATATCCTTGTTCTATATCCCAAATGGTAATATAAATCATAACACATCTCTAATACCACTTTGTATCATCCCTATCTTAGTCATTGACTGTTGTCCTACATCAAGTCACTATATACCAAGTGAATTCCTCCCAATATTCCATAGAAATCCAAGTAGTGGTGATGGTCAAATGAAACCTTGTGAAGTAATTGTACCATCAGTATTTTAAAACAATATAAAAATAAGTAAAATAAAAATATATTACCAAAAAAATATCAGTGTATAATAATGGGTTTATTGTGTAATGAATATAATAAAAATAAATATTCACTGTGTTAAAAATTTGTAACTCATGAAAGTTACAATATCATATAAAAAATAAAGGTCATCTAATGATATAATATTATATAGTAAAAAAGGAAAAATAACATAAAATAATGGAAGCATGATTACATTATCCTCAAATCCCCACCGTGGAGCAATCTACTAATTCCCATTTTTATAATAACATTATTACGCATCCATCGGGTATTAACTGCTTTATTCTTTTACTCGTGTTTTTTCAGATAAGTTCTTATTCCTCCTATTAATTTATAGTTATATCATTTAAAGAATGATACCAGTTTAATATTTATCTTATTTATTCATAAAATTTATTTGTATAATCATTCATTAAATAAAATCATGTTGAATTAATCACATCGCATCGGGGAGACAAATGGTCATATGTATGGACGAGTGATAATTTCATTCCCATAACTATCAAATGGTATTTAAGTGGATACTACATAGAATATTTCATAATTAATATATTGTTATATTAATCATATATATTTATTATTTCTAAAATTACTACCATCAAATTAATGTGGTGATGAAGAAAATATTGCACGACGACCTGGAGATGGTAATCTATACTTATGCATGCATTGTGATTTCGTTTTTCAAAGGATTGATACATGGTGGAATACGGTTCTTTCATAACCATAATAACATCTCAGAATTTAATTTATAATGGATATATTACATTACGATTGGAACAACTCATGAAGACAAAGTAGAAGATGAAATAAGTTAGAAAGGATCGGTAGAGAAGATTACCTCTTCCCCGATGAGATCCTTCTAGATCTCCTCTTAGTGGCACTAGAATTGGAATTTTTGAAAATACTAGAACCTCTATAACGTGACTAAAGAATTTATGAAGTGAAATTTTTAGATGGTAGCCAAGCATAAAGGGTCAATGAGAAGTGAATTTGAGAGGGAGTATGTGCCCTTTTATAATTGAGGTGAGCGGCGCATTTGGAATCTCCAAAAATATTAATTTATAACAAAATAAAACCCCATAATAAATATCTAAAATGTCATTTTTTAATATGAGATGAGATAAGTTTGTAATATTATAAACCAATAAATTTTAGATAATTTTTTCTATCAATTTATGATTTATCATTTTAATTAACTTTCAGTTATTCTATTTTAATTTTAACTAAGGTAAAAAATGTATCAAAATTAAAATAGTACAATGTTTACTTATTTGATGTCAAGTGGACCATAAATGAAAATTTTTGAAAATTTTGGAATATATAATAATTATTTTATATTTTTTAAGAAAATTATTTTCTATATAATTTAATAAAACATTGTTTTGATAAACAATCAATAGTATTCATTTTTACGATATTCAATTTATTAATTTTAAAAAATATCAATATTAGATGTTTTACTTGAAAAAATATTTTCTTATTCCCATAATCGATCATGGTCATCAATAAAATTCATTGGTTATATATAATTATCCAAAAATATGTTTATTTTAATATTTCTAGTAATACCAATTTGATATTTCTATAAATACAATAATTACACATCTTTTTTCTGTAATTATATAATATACTTATATGTTTCATAAAATTAAAAAAATACTATATAGAAGGTAAATTTTCTAGATTTCATAATAATACTTATAGTTGAATATATCTTCTATAAAATAAAACGTTAAAAATGTTAAATTTATTAATTCATGAATATGAAAACGTTAACATTACATTAGATAAATTATTATAGGTGTCATCATCTATTAAATATGAATCCAAATTGTCAATAAGTTTAACCTAGGATGATTAATGCAATATATACATGAAAAATAATATTTTTTCAAGTGTTTAGTTCATTTAATATTTATTATCATTTAAATAATTATTATTTTAATGATTTTGCATCAATTAAATAATTTCTCAATCATCAATGTATTAGTCAGTAAGGAAATTTTTTATTTCCTAAATATTACTAATATATTACCATCATAAAATAAATAAAAATTTATCATCCAAATTGTTATTTATAGTTGGAATTAGATTATTCAAAACCTTATATTAAAAATTACATTGTTATTTAAATTTGAATGAGACATATTTAACTTTTCTTAAAATAAAATATTTTAAATTCCATAGTATAACCCAAGTGGCTTCCAAAGGATACCATTTCTACCCAAAGATGATTTAGTTCAAAAATCACTTATCTAATTATATTAGGATAAGTGTTGTGGTGATTTAATAATGTTATATTTAACCTTAATTTCCTAATTTACCTTTTTACCGTATTAATGACAATAAACAAAATTATATTAACTGATAAAAATAAAGTCCTTTTATAAATTTATACCATTAAATAATATACTTTAACTATATAAATTATTTTTATGAAAAAATTTGTTTTCATTTAAAATTTAGTATATTTTTACTATTCCTAAAAACATGAATCTTATCATAAAAATATCAAAAAATAGTTCAAATTGAATTTTTTTATCCCGATTCTAAAGAAGAATTTCATTTTGATAAATTGAATATAAAAAATATTAAAAATATATATATTTAAATTTTTCATGACATTAAAAGTAAAAAAACTATATTTTTTGAAAACTATTTATTTTATCCGAAAAAACTATATGGTAAGGTAAGACACATAAACACATTCTATTTAATCAATGAACTAAAAATAAAATGTATCCATTGATATTTCGATGAAAAATCTCATGAAAGACTAATAATTTAAACTAAAAGAGGGAAATGATTTATTATTTGACAGCATGTTTCCAAGGTACATTTAACAACTAACATCAATACCTTTCACAAGAAATTTTTCATATCAAGTAAAAACCAATATAATTTGAAAAACTAATTCATCTCATTACAATATTTAACCATTGATGGGATATTAATAACCATGCCTCACCTATGTTGTACTTTAAGAACCCGGTTCTTACTTTTGAGGTACAGGTTTCTTCTTTTCTCTTTTCCTTAAGTGTTTTTGAGAAAATAAGGAAAATGGGGAAAATCCCAAATTTTAGAAGTACACGCCATGTACTTTTCCATACATCGTGTACTTTGGCCGTGTGGGATTAGTACACAGGGTGTGTATCCATGTCGGCGACGATGGGTGAAAAACCCAACTACACACCGTGTAGTGGTCCTTTACATGCTGTGTAGTCAGTCGGTAGGTGAAATAGTAAATCGGTGGGAGCAGCGGCCAGCTGGGCGGTAGTACACGTCGTGTAGTCGGGAATACACACTGTGTACTCACATTGAAGGATGAACAGTTTGGCGATGCCGCCAGAGGAACAGTTAAATGAGGGAAGTACACATTGTGTATTCAAAAGTACACGCCATGTACTTTCTTTTTTTCTCTTAAAATGGGCAGTAGCCAACCCTGTTCACAGGATTGGCTTTGAACCGGACGGGAGCTCGGGAGAGGATAGTCGAACCTTCTTGGATCTCTAGATCGAGTGTCGGGAATCTGTTTCCTCTTCCATCAATCATGTTGGAACCATGTGGGTAAGCCCTCCCTTCTCCTTGCGTAGTTATTTCCAATTATTCCTCTAATGGAAGTTATTTTAGTTTGAATGTCTTTTCTTCTATGTTAGATCTACGTCATTCTTGGACATTTCAGAAGGCGTCGTTCAGGTATACTGTTCTTCTTTGTTTAAGGTTGGTGTCTTTGTGTTTAATTTCCAACTGTTGTGCATTTGTGTGTATTTTTTGGCTACAAACCCATGTTGGGGGATTGTGTGGCTGAGGTCGTGGCTATTTTAACTACCCAGAAAGGTATAGGTGATTCAATGTGATAATAAACTACTATTTGGGATCGCTTCTTGGATCCAAGACCACCCCAGGTGTGCGTTCCTCTATTTAGCCATTTGGCCAGGATACCCAAGGGTATTCCATTGTAATAATGTTTGTTAAATTTCCTTGAGAGGAATTGTATGTGAATTGTTTATTTACATGTTGGGCTAGGCCCGGTTACTTGTGCCTGAGGGTAATGTTTTACTATATCCTGAGGGCATGACTGGATTGGCCGGAGGGAAACGTTCTATTTCTTTTGAGGGAAACCTTTTTTATGCCTGAGGGCAGTGACTTCTGTGCCTGAGGGAGACACTTTGTACACCAGAGGGCAATATCTGTTATGCCTGAGGGCAATGCCTTAGGGAAAGATTCTGATTACATGAGGGTAAGGGTTTCCGTGTCTGAGGACATGGACTGGTTACTTAGAAATTTTCTGTGGTGATTTATTAATATTAAAATGTTAAGATGAATATTAAAAATGGCAATATAACTGGTAAAGTTAGTTACATTTGAGTACCGGTTCGTTATTTCATTTACTTTTGCACACTACTATTGCATGTTTACACACAGTTGGATACGGGCCTTCGGTGGGTGCCTACTGGGATTTATTTATCACACCATGTTTGGGTTAAGCTTTTTGGCACAAACAGATTACTTTTCTGCGGGAGTGGATAAGGGAAAGGGTCCCTATACAGGTACTTGATTGCTGCTGATGGGTAGGGGAGCATGGGATCGGGCTTAGGCTCATGATGCTACCGGCTGTTTTGTTTTGTTCTATTGTACCTGTACTTTTTACTGCATTATATTGTACTTCTATGTAACATGTTCTTGATATTTTCTTAAAACATGAGAAATGGTGCATCATATCTATATAACTGGTTGGTTATCTTTTACTGCAGTTGTTATATTAAATGTGTATGGTTTATTACTTCCGTTGTTGTAGTATGTTTTTTTATTATTATTTATTCTGTTGCACTACATTTTGACAAATGAGGGCATAGTTTCCCCACTATCAGACTTGGGCCCTCACTGCTAGTCGACAACCTCTGGTGTTTGGGGAAATTCACTTGAGGTCACATGGCGAACCGGGTTTGGGGTACCCATTGACTTGTACCCCGAACTGGGACGTTTCATAGTGGTATCAGAGGGGTTATTTTCTTTGACTTACTATTTGGAGCCTTAGTCAGTGATAGGATGGAAACGGTGATTGGTAATAAGCTGTTCCCAGGCGTATCTAATTTGTGTATAGGGAAAATCCTGTCTACCTTGTATTTTTACAATTCTTTTGATTTTGAAAATTTTACAGCCGATTTGATTTCACTGTTGGGTGATGCAATTGTGATTGTGCTGTTTATATTTTATCCATGGGGTTCTATTTAGTTGTAACTCGATGAGATGAGGGTATGTCGTCTCATGCATCATTTAGGAACATGCAAGAAATCACATGTTAGGCATAGTTTCCATGCCAAGTAGGTGCATTAGAAATCAAATGTTGTTGTGATAGTTGTTGTGCTAGAAAAAGCATGATGTTGTGATAACAGCTTGATAAAATACATGCCATGTGATATGGTATTGTTGTATGAGTCTGCTGAAAGAATGGACTCCAAACATTGGTTTTTGGGGAGTAGTCCCTCATTGACCGGAATTGGGTGGTTCATTAGCTGTTTCTTTTGTTATAACATAGATAAGATGTCAAACTTTTATTCGTGGGGAGTATGGGCCCTCAAAGGTCGGAATTTGACACTCAGGTGTTGTTTTTCAGCATTTTCGGGGTTCCGGGGAAGTTTCTGAGGCATACTATCTGGAAAACCCACTGTACATGCTCGGTAGTTCCTTAAACATGTCGTGTATGGCCTTCTGTTTGGGAAGAAAAAGAAAACTTTTTGATTACAAACCGCGTACCCTGAGTACCTGCCATGTAGTCTCTTCCCATTTCACAAACCGTGTGGGCAGCGAGACGGGGAAGGGAAATTCTTGGGGTGAACATGATGTGTACCCGATGTACACGTCATGTAGTGTTGGCCTAAATTCCACCCGTGTAACAAACAACACGGATGGAGGAGACCTTAAGACATACATGTCGTGTCCACTATGGAACATGTCGTGTAGTCTGACGTGGGGACCCTGCCGTGTAACTAACAACACGGGTCGGTGTAATCCTTTCGAGTACACACCATGTGTGTATAAAACACGTCGTGTAGTGTGAGCCATGTGTCCAGTCATGTAAATAAAAATAAGGGTCAGCGAAGCTCATCTAGTACACGTCGTGTACCTCTGGGACACACTGTGTAGTCTTGTCCAAGGACAGACCATGTGGATTTAGCCGTGTGGCTGGGAAAATGGGGTGGTGTACATGTCGTGTGCGGGTGTCACACGCCATGTATTTTTAGCTGAGTAGTTGGCCATGTCACAAATGACATGGGCAGTTTTAAATTACACCATACACGCCTTGTAGTCAGTATACATGTCGTGTAGTTTTGTTCAAATTGGAGATGTATGGCTAAGCCATGTAGAAGGACCCGGGCAGGGGAAGAGAAGTTAGGTGCATGACGTGTAGTCAGTATACATGTCGTGTAGTACTATTTTGAAAATCTTGAAATACCTTCTTCCTCTTGTTCCCTTTGTGGTTCCTTCACTTTTAGTTATGATAATCTTGAATCTAAGGCGTGTTTTTGACCTTGAAGTGTCATGCCACCTAGACATTCATGCGTTGTTCTCCAGGAGAGTGGCAATGATTATACTCCAGAGATGGTGGACCATGGGCTTCCAGTGGACCCTCTAGTAGTGCCAGGTGTGGTGCCAACTGTTATACCGGACACAGGTGCAGAGGTGCAGTTCCGTGAAGGCTTTATGCGGTTCATGCAGACCATTCAGTGAGCACCGTCGGCTACCACATCTATGGCTGAGCTGACTCATATATTCCAGCAGCAGCATCCGCCGAAGTTTTCAGGGGATGACGAACCACATGCCACATAGTCTTGGCGGGGGTCGATGTAGACTATTTTTTAGCATCTTGAGATGCCTCCCGGGTGGACGGTCAATCTCGCGACTTATATGTTGTGTGATTCTTCCAAGAGGTGGTGGGATGTTACCACCCAGTCAGAGTATCACAGGGACATGGAGTGGGAAGATTTTTAGGCAATCTTCTATGACGTCTTCTTTCCAGAGATGATGAGGGCAGACCAAGCTCGAGAGTTCATGAACCTACTACAGGGCACTATGTTGGTGATGGATTACTCTTGTCGTTTCACCAAGCTTTAGTGTTTTTCACTCGTTCGGGTGGGTGATGAGATGTTGAGAGCCAAAAATTTTGAGGATGGTCTTCGTTATAACATTTGACCACTGGTGAATGTTTTCAGGTTTCCTTCAGTACATGTTGTTGTGAACCAGGAGCTAATTATAGAGTGGAACCCGCATGAAGCTAGTGGTGTGGACCAGGGCGGTTCGACACCATTTTCTGGTACTATTTCTATCGGGAAGAGGAAGCGACAGATGAGTTTCTCTCACGGTGGTAGTACTTGCCAGGAATTTTCTTCAGGTGGGCCGGTCTTTTGCTACTAGTGTGGTAAGTATGGGCACAAGAGACCTCAGTGTCCATGAGACTCAGTGGAGTGCCGAGATTGTGGCATGATGGGTCATCTGTAGTGCTTTTTCAGGGCATTTCCACTAGTGTCTAGTGAGAGGGGTTCTGTGCAGACTCCGCGTGCGGGAGCAGGACCAGTGTCTTATTACCAGTCAGGAAACTGGAATATTTCAGGGTGTGCTAGTGGAGATGGTGGTCGTAGTCGTGGTAGCCAGACACCAGGATCTCAGAGGCAGCAGTGCGGGACAACTCAAGGTAGCCACGATGTGTCGCAGGGCCGCAGCCCTGGGCAGGCATATGCAGTGCAATAGACCCAACAGGAGTAGGATCTCAGACCTTCTACTATCATAGGTACTATTCTAGTAGCTTATGTCTTATCTTCAGTAATTTTTGATACGGGTACTACACATAGCTTTATATCTATTCCCATTGTGGATAGCCTTGGCCTCTATGTTTCTTCTTATTCTGATGTTATGATGCTAGACACTTTGTTGGGAATAAGAAAGACATGTGTGTGTTAGTGCCAGGAGTTCCCCCTTGATATTGGTGGGTGTCACTTTCTACGGGACCTCTATTTCCTATAGAAGACAGCTTATGATGCCATTCTCGGGATGGACTAGTTGGTTCCCTTTTGAGCGTTTGTGGACTGCTATTGTCGTAGGGTGAGTTTCACATCACCAGAGGGCAGAGAGTTTCTATACAAGGGCTTATGGGATGTTCAGGCGAGTCGAGCTAGACCAGAGCATCGTGGGTGAGGTGGAGTCACAGCCCAGATTGAGAGTTTCTATATGGATGATCAGGGGACTTATCAGATGGATTTGCCTCCAGTTGTTGATCATTTTAGGGATGTTTTTCTGGACGACTTTTTAGGTCTACCTTCGGAGCGAGAGGTGTATTTCTCTATTGAGATTGTGCCAGGGGAAGCACTGGTGTCCATTCCTCCTTATAAGAGAGCCAAACTTGAGTTGCAGGAGCTCAAGAAGCAGTTATAGGAGTTACTGGCAAAGGGTTTCATATGATCCAGTTCTTCTCCTTGGGGTTCTCCGGTCCTTTTGCGAAGAAGGCGGACAATACCCTCATACTCTGTGTGGATTATCAGAAGTTGAACCAGTTGACGGTTAAGAACTGATATCCCTTGCCAAGGATTGATGAAATTTTTTACTAACTTCGTGGAGCACGAGTGTTCTAGAAGATTGAATTCAGATCCGGATATCATCAGTTGTGCGTGATACCATCGGACATACCGCTTACAGCTTTTCAGAGCAGATATGTTCTGTACGAGTACTTGGTTATGCAGTTCGGACTCATGAACGCGTCATCAGTTTTCATGTATCTAGTGAATCGTTTGGTCCATCCTTATCAAGATTATTTTGTGGTAGTATTCAAGGATGATATCTTGGTGTACTCTCACACTCGACATGACCATGCCACCCATATTAAGATCATATTGAGTACAATGAGAGAGCATTACCTATATGCTAAGCTCTCAAAGTGCCACTTTTGGATGGACCGGATTCACATTCTGGGTCATATTATTCAGAGTCCAGAGCTGCGGTCAACCCAGAGAAGGTGAGAGCAGTAGATTCATGGGAGAAACCTAAGAACGTGTTTGAGATACGTAGTTTCTTAGGGCTGGCTGGTTACTATAGATGCTTCATCTAGGACTTCTCTCACTTATCAACACTGTTTACGGGTCTGAATAAGAAGGGTTTGAAGTTCGTTTGGTCAGAAGCTTGCTAGATAGCCTTTCAGGACCTGAAAGGAAGGTTGACATCAGCGCCAGTCCTGATACTTCCAGAGCAAGGGAAGAGTTATACAGTTTACTGTGATGCATCAGGTATTGGACTAGGAGCGGTGTTGATGTAGGGTGACCGAGTTTTTGTGTACGGTTCTCGGCAGTTGAGGCCAAATGAGAGAAATTACCCGACGCATGATCTCGAGTTGGCTTCAGTTTTTCATGTGTTGCACTATTGGAGAAACTATCACTTCGGAGAACATTTTTTTGTTTTCACCGACCACAAAATTCTCAAGTATATCTTTACTCAGTGTGACTTGAATATGAGGCATCGAAGGTGGGTCGAATACCTTCAGTCCTTTGATTTTGATCTTTCCTATACACCTGGTAAAGGTAATGTAGTAGCTGATGCACTGAGCAGGAGGACTCAGATATAGGTTGTGCAGGAGGTGAGTGATGAATGGAAGCTTATGGATTTGTTCTCTAATATGCATTTGGAGGTTCACGACAGTCAGGGAAAAACTTATCTTTCATCTTTAGCTATGACTTCTACCCTCCTTGATAGAGTGAGGATGAGACAGTTATCTGATCCAGAAGGCCTAGTTCTACGGGATTCGATGTCAAGTGAGGACCCTCCTCCTAGATGGATGATAGGCGATGATGAAATTCTGGATTTCCATGGATGAGTATGGGTTCTAGGTGATATACGTGAGAATTTGATGTGGGAGTTTCATGCTTCAGCTTGGGAAGTTCATCCCGGGGTTACCAAGATGTACTGTGACTTGAGACGTCAGTATTGGTGGCCAGGTATGAAGAGAGAGATAGATGGTTTTGTTACGAGGTGTTCCACCTGTCTGCAGGTGAAGGCGGAGCATCAGAGGCCAGCTGGACTATTACAGTAGTTACCCATTCCGCAGTGGAAATGGGATGATGTCACGATGGAATTTGTGACTGGGTTGCCGAGGTCATCTGGAGGTAATGATGCCATGTTGGTTGTTGTGGACAGACTCACGAAGGTATCTCACTTTTTGAAAATCAAGGAGACCTTCGGTGTTGATGAGCATGGAAAGTTGTATATCCGAGAGATTGTATGTATTCATGGGGTTCCTCGTTCTATCATTTCAAATAGGGATGCTCGTTTTACGTCTCATTTCGGGCAGAGTTTTCAGAGGGCACTGGGTACACAGGTGCTTCTGAGCACAACCTACCACCCTCAGACCGATGGCCAGTCAGAGCGTACGATACAGGTGCTTGAGGACATGTTGCGTGCATGCATCCTAGACTTTGGGGGCTCTTGGGAGAAGCACACACCTTTGGTCGAGTTTTACTATAATAACAGTTTTTAGAAGACTATCGAGATGGAACCTTATGAGGCTTTATATGGTATGCCATGCTGATCACCTTTTTGCTAGTTAGAGGCAGGTGAGGCTGATTTAATGGGACCACGTCTCATGCAGGAGACTTATGAGCAGGTCTAGTTGATTTGGAAGCGGATAGCTACCGCTCAGTCTCATCAGAAATCTTATGATGGTCGCTTCAGACTACCTTTGGAGTTCGTGGTCGGGGATCAAGTTTTCCCGTGTGTTTCGCCGAGGCTGGGACACCGACGGATCAAGAGACAGGGTAAACATTCACCGAGGTATGTGGGACCATTTGAGATTCTAGAGAGAGTCGGTCTGGTTGCCTATCGGTTACAGTTACCATAGAGGTACCAGGTCCTGCACGACGTCTTCCATGTATCTCATTTTAACTACTATCATTCAGACTTATCTCATGTCTTTCAGCCCGAGGAGGTTGAGCTTCATGTCGATGCATCCTTTGAGGAGAATCTGATTTGTATCATTGATAGGAGCACAAAGGTTCTTCGAGGTCGGTCCGTTCCTCTCGTACAGGTTCAATGGAAGCATGGCCGAGTGTAAGACAAAACCTGGGAGCAGGAGACCGATGTACATGCTTAGTGGCTAGAGTTGTTCTGAGCTTTATCTTCGCCACCCTTATAAGGGAAATTCAGGGATGAATTTCTTTAAGTGGGGAATTTTTTAAGAACCTGGTTCTTAATTTTGAGGTACGGGTTTCTTCATTTCCCTTTTCCTTAAGTGTTTTTGAGAAAATAAGGAAAATGGGGAAAAATCCCAAATTTTGGAAGTACACACCGTGTACTTTTCCACACGCCGTATACTTTGGTCAAGTGGGATGAGTACATAGGGTGTGTAGACATGTCGGTGACGAAGGGTGAAAAAACTGACAATATGCCATGTAGTGGTCCTTTACACGCCGTGTAGTCAGTCGTCAGGCGAAATAGTAAGGCAGTGGGTACAGCAGCCAGCTGGGTGGCAGTACACGCCGTGTAGTCGGGAATACATGTTGTTTACTCATGTCGACAGATGAACAGTTTGGTGGTGCCGCTAGAGGAACAGTTAAATGAGGGAAGTACACATCGTGTAGTCAAAAGTACACACTGTGTACTTTGTTTTTTTCGCTTAAAATGGGCATTAGCCAACCCTGTTCACAGGATTGGCTTAGAACCGGATGGGAGATCGGGAGAGGATGACCGAACCATCTTGGATCTCTAGATCGATCATCGGGAATCCGTTTCTGCTTCCGTCGATCATGTTGGAATGGCACAGGTAAGCCCTCCCTTCTCCTTGCGTAGTTCTTTCCAATTATTCCTCTAATGGAAGTTATTTGAGATTGAATGGGTTTTCTTCTACGTCAGATCTACATCGCTCTTGGACGTTTCAGAAGGCGTCGTTCAGGTATACTGTTCTTTGGTGTTTAACGTAGGTGGCTTGGTGTTTAGTTTCCAAATGTTGTGCTTTTGTGTGTATTTTTGGGCTACGAACCCATGTTGGCGTGTCGTGTGGCTAAGTCCGTGGCTATTTTAACTACATAGAAACGTATAGGTGATTAAATGTGATAATAAACTGCTGTTTGGGATCGCTGCTTGGATCCTGGACCACCCTAGGGGTGTGTTCCTCTGTTTAACCATTTGGCCAGGATACCCAAGGGTATGCCATTGTAATAACGTTTGTTAAAATGCCTTGATATGAATTGTATGTTAATTGTTTATTTACATGTTGGGCTTGGCATGGTTACTTGTGCCTGAGGGAAATTTTTTACTATAGCCTGAGGGCATGATTGGATTGGCCTGAGGGCAACATTCTATTTCGCCTGAGGGAAACCTTTTGTATGCCTGAGGTCAGTGACTTCTGTGCCTGAGGGCGACACTTCGTATGCCTGATGGAAATATCTATTATGCCTAAGGTCAATTCCTGGGGGAAAGATTTTGATTACCTGAGGGTAAGGGTTTGCGTGTCTGAGGACCCTGACTGGTTACTTAGAAATTCACTGTGGTGATTTCTTAATATTAAAAGGTTAAGATGAATATTAAAAATTGCAATATGACTAGTAAATTTAGTTAATTTTGAGTACTACTTAGTTATTACATTTTCTTTTGCACACTATTGTTGCATGTTTACACATAGTTGGACACGGGCCTTTGGTGGGTGCCTACTGGGATTTATTTCTCACACCATGTTTGGTTCTTGCTTTTCGGCCCAAACAGATTATGTTTCTGCAGGAGTGGATAAGGGAAAGGGTCCCTATACAGGTCTTGATTTCTATTGACAGGTAGGGGAGCATGGGACTGGGCTTAGGCTCATGATGCTACCAGCTATTTTGTTTTGTTCTGTTGTACCTGTACTTTTTACTGCATTGTATTGTACTACTATGTAACATGTTCTGGCTGTTTTCTTTGAACATGAGACATGTTTCATCATATCTATATAACTGGTTGGTTATCTTTTACTGCAATTGTTATATTAAATGTGTATGGTTTATTGCTTCCACTGTGGTAGTATGTTTTTTTTATTATTTATTCCGTTGCGCTACTCTTTGAAAAATGAGGGCACAGTTTCCCCACTATTAGACCTGGGCTCTCGCTGCTAGTTGGCAGCCTCTGGAGTTTGATGAAATGCGCTTGAGGTCACGTGGCGAACCGGGTTCGGGGCACCCGTTGGGTGGCACCCAAAACCAGGACGTTACATGTACCCTTTCAAAGAAATCTTCATATCGAATAATTTAAATAAAAAATATGCCTTATCAAATATCCATATTAAATAGAAGACAATAATTTATCAATATTACCCCAAATAATTAAATATTTTTCAATGTAAACATAGTATGAAAATAGTACATTGTTTAGACATTAATCATATCCTTGAAAAATAATAAGGATAATTAGGGTTAATTCAATGTCAAATGATAAAAAAAATTGAATATTTCTAGTGGACTAAAAGGAATCAAAGAACTTAATAGAAATATTATCCTTATAAAAATAAATCATTAACCATTCATAGGATTAACAAGGATGGTTTCCATAAAACATATCCCATGCGATTTAAAATAAAGGGTTATTGTTGTTGATGAATTGAAATATTACAAAAAGAACTTTTTAAAAAATTCTTGTGGAAATTATTTTTTTATATTAAAATCCATTATTAAAATATGTTTCTTAAAAAATCAATTTTTTTAGGAATTTTATTAAGAATCAAAATTTTAAACATGAAAAGTAAGATTCAATGAAATTATGACTGGTAAATATTTACGTGTCCTATGAAGTAAAAACAACATTCCTTTTTCATTTTGAAAAGGGTATAATAATGCATTGTTTGGAAATAGATATGGTGATTACTTTTAGAGAATAGTTCAAATATAAAACGGGTAATAATTTCATTAAGAAATAATTTTGGAAAGGATAAAAAAAATATTTAAACAAGGTTTTTAGAAGAAAACAAGTTCTCTGACTAAAGAGATGCTGAATTCGGGTATTCTTAAAAACATTGTATAAATCATTTTGAGTAATAAAGAGTTTAGAAAAAGGAACTACTATTTGATAAAGATGATGCATAACCATAGGAGAATAAAATTAAAGGGTTTATTGTACAATTATAAAATAATTTATACTGATGGAAATTCAAGTGAAAAAAATACTAAACAAAATAAGATTGTAAAGTAATCGTTTCAAAATTTTATAATGTTGGAGTGAGAATCAATCAATTAATAGATCATGTGTATCAAATATAAATCCACATAAAGAATTTGATATAATTCAATATATATTCAAAACCATTATAAAAATAATCATATAATATTAAGAATAAAGATGTAGTATTGTAATCCGATGAAAATAAATCGGGTTATGAAATTCTTTTCCCCTTTGTAAATTTTAACTCAAATCCCATTAGATGAAATAATTCAAATTAAAACTCAAAATATAAAGGAAATAATGAATCATCATATTATATGAAAAATTGACATATTTCAAAAAAAAATATAATAAATTATGTGTGCATTGATAAAGTTATTTCTTCAAGATAAACTTAAAATCGGAAAAGAAAGTGAGATTGCAAAAACATCCTTCAGGTGAATAATCTTTAAACATACCAAATTGTACAATACCATATTGATACATTTGATTCATAATATACATGAAGTAATAACATCAAATGAAACTTATAAGATGATGATATTCATGATATTCATGATATAATATGTCAAAGTGTATTATATACACCATATCAAAGAAACGCGGTGCATAACAACAAATAAATCTCAATAAAATGTCAATTTAGAAGAAATCTCTTACCTTGTGTTTACTTTTTGTGTGATCATCCATTAAATTCATTTATAATGGTTTTAAACAATTAAATAACTAATAAAACAACTGTAATACTATTTATAATATCATATATCATCTTTATATAATATCTTATTACCAGTTTGTTAATAATACTTCATTATTTCCCCTATTCCAGGTGTTAATTACCTAATTGTTCGAGTAAGTTTTGACATTTTACTTACTGTTAATATTAATTAAATCATGGTTTAATCAAATAAATAATGTAAAAAAAGATTTATATATCACATATATTCTACATATGTGAATTTTTAATAATTTTAAAAGTATGAAGATAAGAAATGAAGTATACCGTTCATGGAGATGGTAGGTCATATGTAGGCATAAATGATACTCTCATTTCTATTCCATATAAATAGAATGAACTGAAAATTATATATATATATATATATATGTGAGTGTGTGTATATATGTATATTATAATTTTAGTATCATATCTATTTCATTTATGTGGCATTGGTTTATTAAAACCATACATTATACATCCCATTTATAGTGTTAATGAGTCACATCGCTTTAAGGGGGCGATAGTCCACGAATCCACAAATGATGTAATCATATTCCCATAAAATTAATTGTATTAAGGTATGTGTTATAAATAATTAATGATGTATAAATAAATTATAAATTTCATTATAAAATATATAAATATAGTTTCCATCATAATGCTCAACCACTTGTGGTGGTAAATAAAAAACAAATGATGTCATTTTGCGAGGTAATAGTTCCTCGTACACATAAAAGGTAGATAAGTTACCCATTAGATGGAAGTGTTTCTAAGTTTAGTTAGAAACCATAACATAAAAAAATCATTGTATATTGATTAAAATTGTGTTTTTTTGTAAGCATGGAATAATAAGAATATAAAGAGTGTAGAATGAAGTAAAACTAAAGAGATTGAGTAAGGATGTTACCTATTAATTGGGTGACTCCTATTGTTTTTAACCAAAGGGATTCCTTGGATGGATTTCTAAACAATATGAAGATAATAGGTTTAGGGGAGGTATGTTGAAAATATATTTTGGTATATAATTTTTTATCTAATGGTTTTGAGATTTGTTAGGAAGTTGGAGGCTCGGGTGCATTTTTATAGTGGATAAGGAGTGGCACTCTGATAGATTTTCGAAAAATGAAATCCACCCACGTCTTTCTAATTAAAATAGGTTCAAATGATGGTAAAATGTAGCGAAAAGGGAACATAGTGTATACATATGTCCATGAAATGGATTTTGGAGTACTTTTTCGATTATTTTTTCCCTTAAGAATAAGGATAAGTCCCTTATTAAGCTAATTTGTTTCTTAATCGTTGTAATTAATTTTCATTACATACACAAATTATTTTTGTCATAAACTAAGTTGATATTATTATAATTAAAACATTATTATTATTATCAAAATGGAATAAATTTTTCAAATTCCAATTTCATAATTTTCTGAAATCATTTTTATTTTAATCTCGTATTCTGGATGACAATTCATGATTTTTAATTAAAAATGATTAAATTTTTTCTAGGTTTTTATAAAAAAAATTATTGTGATATTTATTCTGATGAACTTAAATGGATTAATTAAAAAACAATTTTCTTACTTAATCATTAAATACAGAAAATATATAATTTATCATTATAAATAAATTATAAAAAAAGAAGATTTGAATTAAAAATGGTTATTTTTCACTATTTATCCAAAAATGAAACTTTAGATAAATATACCAAAACATTACCCTAAACTATTTTTTATGTTTTTAATTAAAAAATTAATTTTATTGTTACATTTAAAATAAATAAAATTTCCAAAAATGGGATTTAAAATTGGTTCCCCATTGAAAGGAGTTGTAAGTGCCTTTATTCAAATATATGTTTCTATGTGTAATATTAGGTTTATTATTTTCTAATGACTATAAAATATATTAAATGAATACCAAAAATATTTAATTGAGTATAATATATATATATATATTACATTAATATCACTCAATAATTGTAATTAATTAAATTTATTAGGATAAAACATTTTTCGGAGCATAAAATAGTTTTCTTTTAAAAAAATCCCTTAATATTCAATTGGATTTTATATTATAATTTCTAATTAATTAGTAACCTATGAATTCATATATTGTTATAAACCATATATTTTCATAAATTATTTAATCCTATCCCTAAATACTAGTTTAATATCTTGTTTATATCTTATTGTATTAAATAATAAAAATTTAGTAAAATATTATTGTTTGATAAAACTGACTTTTCATCTAACACAATACATTGATGAAACACATTTATGTGTGTCACATATGCTAACTCAGTGATTTTTTTCATTTAAATCAATAAATAAATTGAATTTATTTAAAATAGTAACTAGATTATATATTCATAGGATAAAATATTCATAATTTATAATTTTGGGGTGTGATAACATGGGTTGTTTACAAGCACCAAGGGTTTCGAACATTGATATATGAGAGTCATAACAGTCATATAACTAAATAAAATATTAGTATTTTAATATATCAGCTTCATAATATAAATAAACCAATCCCAATGTTTTTAATGTCATAAAAGAAAATAATGAAAAGGAAAAATAAATTAATTAATAGTTAATCAAGTAAATCATGATCACCTACTCAAAATGATTAATCTAAATTTTCTAGTAAGGTCTATCTTAAAAAAAATTGACTCCTATTATCCAAACACATACACACACATATGTTTGTGTGTAGGTGGGAATATATTTATACATAATTGGATGATCGTAATATATGTATACATAGTAGGATCATCCCTACTGCCTTTCATTAAAATGTGGACGGAATCTACTAAATCCTATGGGAATAGAAAATAAAAAATATCATTCCGTAAACTAAATAAACTATATTAAAATAATCTCTAAATATCACCATCCAATTATTAAATTGAATAAGGTAATGAAATATCTAAATTAAATTATATAAGAAAGGTACTTTTACCCAATTTCCCGCTGAACAAATCACCCTAAACCTTATCATCACATATCTGGGTTCTCTTGACCCACCTATAAGTCACATATCATATTAATATAAATATAAATAAAACATATCCTCATAATCACATCCAATAATATTAATCTCGATCACATTGAAATAATCTCATCATATAACCTAGAGTCATTATATGAAGTGAAAATGAAAACAATACCTTAACCCCTTACTACCCATGAATAAATACAAATGTTATAACTAAACATTCTATAGAATAGTGGGAGCATTAGGTGGGATCCCAATTTTTTTCATTAGATAAATCTGAATATCATATTGAGTAAAATGATAAAATACTTTCTATAAAATCTTTCAAAATTGATTTTTAATTAATCTATGATAAGAATAACCGTGAACACCATGATCCACTTGAACAGTTTTAGTAGTTTATCATGATGTATTATAATTATGGTATATAATCTAAGTGTGTATTATTATATGAGTATCCACATGTCCTCAAAAAAACATTCAAAAACTTTCATGATTCTATAGGTAATATCAGGGTAGAGAAAATTGATTCACATAAGCCATTGTGGTTTATAAAAAATTATATTATTATTCTCTCTACATTCTTGAGAGGGTTGATTTGAGATTTATTTTCTTTTAGAATTTATTGAATTCTTGAAATATTTAAATTTTTCATAACTTGATTCAATTTTAATGATTTTTATTTGTGATTTTATAATTGGGGTTAAACAATTTATAATTTCATTAATTATGTTTATCAATTTGTTTAATAAATGTAATCCTTATGTAAAATAATAATATTATTAGTATTATTATTTCAAGGACATCTGTTTATTTAAATATAATTTATTAAAAAAATAAAATAGTATTTCATGAAAAGTTATTTAATGGAATATATAAGTTTTATCAATCCATTTACTCTACTCATCAATCATCTTTTGAATTTATTGAACATTTGAAAATAAAAAAATGTAATAAGAAAAGGTCCATTAAAAATATATATATATTATATTCAACAAAATCATCAATAAATATTTATTTTAATATTTATAAATTAAATTAAATACCTATATATTAATCTATTCATTAAAAAATATAAAAAATATGAATTTATTACCTTATCAATAACAACCAATAGTTAAAATTTTACTCACATATTTTAAACATGAATATATCATTATTGGATTTATGCGATAAAAATTTATCAAATAATTAGTATTCATATAATGAATATTAATAAATATTATTCATATTAAATTAAATATAATTTATTTATATTTTGGTTATACATAGTTGAAGGACCCTGGAACACCCTGAGAGGGGAGGGGTGAATCATGGTGTCAACATTTTCTTTTAAACTAATGCATTTCATTCCCATGTTGGTCGGAACCTGTTAAACCTATCTGATAAGGATGAGTGGAAAATAAACAATCACATGCAAAGCAATGACACAACAATTTTACTTGGTTCACCACTACAGGCTACGTCCAAGGAGTATACGCCGACAGTGTGTTAGTCATACCAAAAGAACTAATCATTACAAGTTGTGGAAAACAAAATTTTAGCATAGTCACTCTATGCTAGGCGTACTACCTAAGCAAGGTTTAAGGATACTACATTGCATCCCTCAGATCACTACTATTTATTCCCCTTGATCATTGTGTTTGGATAATATTTACTCGGTTTATATACATGAAGGTATCTTCAATGGTTTAGTATAAAATCATACATCCTCAACTATAAATGGATTCCCTTTGATGTTCCTTTTTCACCTATAGATGTAGTCCACCTTCCCGGGTACTACTAAGTACCAGAAAATTCCATTACAAACAGATTTGAGGATTTTACAAGTTTCTTTATGAAAATCATGAACCACTCGATCCCCCTATATACTAAGTACTGGGTTTGGTATGTGGGACACCTTATTCGCATACCATTTCTACTACCACGAACTTCCCTTCATCCACGAACTGCCTCCGTCTTCGCGATTGCGAACCACTACCATGTACCAATTCCTCAAACCTCCTCTGTGAAACCCCACATATCCACGAATTGTTCTCTATTCGCGGACTTCCTTTTCTTCCGTGTACTAGAGGTTCCCCTCCGTGTACTGCTTGCGGAACCCTCACTCTCACGTACCAGATATTCCTCCTCTGCATACAAAGTCATCTATATATGCATACCAAACTTCCTCTTCTTTGTATCGGATATCCTTTGTGGGTTATGAATTCCCGCAAACAACTTAAGTGAAAACCACTTCAGCCTTCATGAACCCCTCATCGCAAACAACCTTCAGCCTTTTCCGAAATTCCTGAGAAAAAATGTATTGGCTAATAATGTACAATCTCACTTGTAATAGGTGGGATAAGTATTTATTATATAGGAAAAGATACCCGCTTAATCTGCTAAATCAAGATTTACCAAATCTTGATTTGATACAGCCCCCATCGCGTACTGAATCTTATGCCACCTTGAACTGCAGGCCACCTACATATCATTTTACAATGTGCTCCACGTACTGCTTTTTCGCCTACACGGTCGTTTTCCTTGACCAACTTTATCCCATCTAAATACTGCAACACTACTCAGTTGTGAACCATTTTTGGTTCCGTGGACCTCACACACGTACCACTTCCACCGCTCTCTATACCATTCTCGGAACATTGTACATGACCCGTGTATTATGGTACGTGGTTCTTACCCTTTATTGATTTTCTTCAACATTAATCATACAATACTTCTTTTTGCATCAATCATGTGACATTGGTCCTTGAAAACTCCATAATAATCTATGTGTCGATTGACAATAAACAAAAACCAATCATCGTTATTATCAATGAACAGCCTTTGTTTTAACAAGAGTGTGGCACCATTTAGGCTACTTTCTAAAGTAATATTGTAAAAATTTATTTCATTCCATTATTAGAAACTTGTAACACAACAAGGAACCCATATGCAATGAATTTTTGTTACAAGAAAAAACATTCTCAGAAATTATGTTGTGTGAAATAATCTTTTTAAAAAATAATATATAAATAAGTGATAATAAAACTAGTGTTATCACTATATAAGTTTGATATATATTAATTTTTCTTTCTAAAATAAACTCATCTATAAACATACCCAACCATTTATTTTACCAAATAACTCCATTATTATCAAAATATGATAGATATCTTCATCAATAAATATTAAATAGATACATAATTTCACACCTTATTGAATTACTACAATATCTCTTTTGACAGACATAATGTATATTATATTTCCATGGGAATATCTTCTCCCATTTTTCATCTTTACATCAATGTATGTGATTTATGATATGAATTAGCATAAATATCATGTATAAGGACCAATAAAAATATTTATAGATATGAATCTATAATGACACGTAAACATGAAGAATTATAAAGGGTGGGTATTTTCCCATGACCTCACATTCATGGATATCACCAATTCATAATTTCATTAAATTAATTCTCAATGTCATATGATTATCTCACACCTAACAGTTAAAAATAATCAATTTTCTCTTAAAAATATTACTTCTATACCAAATTGAATGATTTGGAGAATGGTTTTATGGAATCTTCAAGGTCTCATTAAAATAGGGAACAATTATAACCCTTTGACATGAATAACACTCTATTGAAAATATCATATAAATATGGTAGAGAAGAACAATTAATATGTGAAATTAGATAAATTAATTTTTTGGTTGTTCAATGTATAATTTCAATTGGTTTTAGGGAATGGACTCCCATATAATTCCACTATCATAAGATATAACTACTAACAAATTTTGATGTGTTAAATCTCAAACTATATTCACCATTCAGATAAGATAAATATGACGTCAATGTAATACCTTGAGATTTTGGAATATATTTTTCTCAAAATTGTTACAATTTTTTCAACCTTATTTTATAAATAATAATGAAATAAAACCATCCATGAAATATAATATGAATATTATAAATAAAAATTAAGAATTACAAAACTAAAATTAAATGAAGATATTATAACTCTTTAGGAATTCATAAAAATAAGATCAATAACATTAACTATTTTAAAATGATTTTTTTGTAAAATTAGTTTTTCTAAATATATAATATTTTTATTTAAAATATTCATTTATGAATATTAATATTTTATTTCAATAAAATTAATTTCATTTTTAAATCTGGCATATCAAAACTATCTTGTTGTGTTTTATATGTTTTTTCTAAAATAATTTATTTTTAGTTAAAAGGTAAAAATATGAGCCTCTAAGTGTATAAAATAGTGGTTTTCAGCCAACCAATCTCCTACTCATTATGATACCCTTTTGAATCCTTCAACCTTTTAATAGGGACATAACATTATTAAAACATAATGGGTACTTCCAAATTACCCTTATATTAACATAAGAAAGGGGGTCACTTACAATACCTCATACTACACCAATCCCTTAAATAATCATCCAGAAACACTACTATATTTATCCTCCTATAATTGGTCATCAATTTTATAAGACACTTCTCTCAAATAGTTTCTATAAGACTTCCATTATCGAGGATATTTTTAATATAAATCATGATTTCTCAATGTGAGTATTTCTTATTACAAAGAATATTATTCTTAATATTCATAATCCGAATATTTATATAGACAACATAATATAATAAAATATATATTAAAAATATAATTAAATGTTATTTTATTAATTTATACACCATTATTAAATCTTTTACATCCACTACAAAAAATACAACATCGATTGTGGGTACATCAATAATACTGCCTTCACGACATGATGTCGTTTATTTTTCTTCATCAAATTTTATGGATGGTAACATGGTTTTATTTGATGACTAACAATTTATAATATTTAAAAAATTATTATTATTATCTTAGAATTTATCCTATAACGTTATTTCATCCCAATCATTGGGAAATGGATTTGTTAATCACACATTCGTGTGCACTACCACACCCAAAGATGTTGACTTCTATTTTTCATCCCCACCCTAGAATAATGATATTAAGAATCAATATAAGGTTGTAAAATTATATTATTTAAATATTTATAATTCTAGAAAAAAAAATTTAGATTCGTATAAAAACATGTCTTTAGCCATTAAATCATTATAACATGCTTTCTTTTGGGTCTATTATAAAACCTACATGAATGATGTTATGACATTTGTATCATAAATAATTAATGAAGTTCTATAATGGTAATATAATATAGAAAAAATATATTTTATAATTTTCAAGAATAATATAATTATGTGATTAATATTTAATATATTATCAATATACCACTTTTTGATCACCAGACTCTCTGAAACAATTTCATCATAATTTCATTTTTCATGAACCATATTAAATCATTTCCTCTCAGGAATAGGGAATAACTAATAATTGAAAAATAATTATTATTTTTAAATTAATAATCTAGGAATGATGAAATTCTTTCCAATAGGTAAGAATTGACCTTGACACCCTAATGTCTTATTATG
The DNA here is from genome assembly GCA_963277665.1 of Viscum album. NCBI lineage: Eukaryota > Viridiplantae > Streptophyta > Magnoliopsida > Santalales > Viscaceae > Viscum > Viscum album. The sequence continues at coordinate 1,452,726,031 of OY728129.1, read as the reverse complement.
AAAATAAACAATACTGGGTAACATATTTTTGATATATGGTTTAAAATTACCAACATAGAGTAGAATATAATTGAATAAGGAGATCAAATTATTGATTAAGGTAGTTATGATAAATTTTTTCTGTGTTTAGATCATATTCAACTAAGTAGAATTTATGGTAATAGGTTCTTTATATCAAATTTAATTCTATGATACATATTCATATTTTTCATGATAACATCATTGATATGTTGTGATTACTCAAAAATTGGTTAATTTTACCATATTAATGTAATTTAGGTGTTTTTAAAAGCCACATGATTATTTTAAATATATTTCATTTAAAAAAATTCACAGTTATTAGGGTTTTTGAAACAAAAGTTTTATTTATTTAGATATGATGTGTATTTGAAAAATGATTTTTTGTGTTTATATATATATATTTATTTATTAGACGTGGATTTAGTTTTCAGAATTTTTTTTCAAATTCAAAAAATATATAAATATATCTTGATATCCCTCTTTAGGAGTTTTGGATTCTAGTTTAACTAAATATGTATAGTATTATGATAACTCAAATATCCATTCATTGAGATATAATATATCTACTTGAATTAATTTATTTTGTTATTGGTTTCCTCTTTAAAAAGATTTTATGTTTTACATTATGAACCACTCTGTGTAAAATTAATCTTTTGAATCAAAACATCTTCATCGGTCAATTCATTCCCCATAACAGTATCATACTATTATAAGTAATTCTCATCCTTCCTAAAAATTATAATTGTATTTAATTTAATGTTTTAAAATTATTTTCCATATAATTTTATGGTTTAATTATTTTGAAAATAAATGGAAATATTATTATATTTCATGAAATTGAAACTATGATTTTTAAATTGTGATATTTATTTAATAATTGTATTTAAATTCGTTTTTTAACACATATATTTTTATGTGTTTTTATATCATATCAAATATTTTTTTTGAAAAAATATATTTCTTTTTAAATGTTTTTATGAAACCCTTATTTTTTGTTTTAAATCGTTAATTTTAAATATTTTATGAAGATCATGTATTTTATTTTAATGAAAACATTTTTAAGTGTTTTCAAGGATTTAAAATGGGAATTTGTCACTAATTTTTTAATTTATTTATGTAGTTGTCATAAATAAGTTATTATCATCTATGAAAACATACTTACAAATAATTATGTAACTCAAGAATATTTTTAATCCACCAACCAATATATTTTTCTAGATTTCATTTACATTCATTGTGAAATGTTTTTCATTAAACCACCATCCTTTTAATTGGTTAATTTTTTGACGTATGAAGTGTAAATATATTCATATATTAATGGAATATATATATAGATGATTATTATTATGATGTATTGGGTCTTATATTTACCTCAATAATAATTTTAAGGATTTATATAGGATGATAAAATTTCTTTATTTATATATTGATGCTCGATTGCCTATGGAAATCTGGTATAAATATCTACTCCACTATATTATGGGAATCAATAATTTATGAATTCTCTATAATTTTCTTGTAGTAAATTATTGATTCATAATCTAACATATTTACAGGAATAAGTTACTAAATCCAACCCTACAATGGAAATTTTTAATTGATGGCTATGCCCCCATGTTTATGGGAATCAGGTAGTAATTCATACCCCCCCCCCCCCTTGTTCATAAGACTCAGGTAGGGATTCTTGTTCTTCTATGGGAATTAAGAAGTTATGCTTACTTCACTATATTATAGGAAAAATGTCGTTATTCTTTCATGACTATGAAAATATAGTGGTGACTCTTACTTCACCGCATTATGGCAAAAAGGTAGTGATTCTCACTATAATATTTTATGATTTATATGACTGTTTTATTTCCTTAGCTTTCTATTATACTTAATTTCCATGACATGCTATATATTTATGATTTTTATTATAATCCATTGTTAATGATAATTTTTGCAGTATTTCAAGAAGTTTTTCAGAAATTATTATTTTTTATTTGAGAGAATAGGTCATTCAATCATGACTTATGGAAAACTCTTATTATTCCGTCTAATTTTAGCAATATATTTCTTCCATACTAAATTTTTCTCATATTCATATGATTTAACGATTGTCTAAATTGTGATAATATTTCCATTACTAGATTTTTAAGATCACTCCTTTTTATGGATTTATTCCAAAAGTTATATATATGAGTATACCATATTAGAAGTCTATAAGAGAATATAGTGTGGCACAATTATGGAGAAAATTTAAAAAGTGTTGTAAAAAAAAATTTATGTAGTTATCTCTTAAATACCATAAAACTCCACCTTTAAGGATTGTGTGATTATTTGTGAGATGTGACACGTATATTACATATATTTTATAAAATAATTATATATTAATCTCATGTTGTATAAAATCCAATGTTTAATAATGATTTTTAGAACCAGACCTTGGATTCTGGGTCTGGGGAACCTTTTTTGGCATCAAAGTATTTTTTAGTTATTTTTGGGACTAGTTTAGTTTTTTTGTGTGATATAGAACATTAATGAATCCCATTGGAATAAGTATATATAGAGCCTAACATCCTGAAGTATATGTAAATTTGAGATTTTTTGGTTCTATTAAAAATTTCATACATGTCTAGATATTGGAAACTAGTTGTGGATGTGGTATAGATAAACCAACTAGTAAACACCCCAAAAAAATATGGTTGAGTAATAACTCAATCATCACTCTAGTTTACTATAAATAGGACTATGACTATACACCAATCTATGAAAAACAGAGGGGATATTATTTGGTTAATGAAATTCTATTTTCAAGATAATATAAAGGATTTTTTATGTTAATTAATTATTCTATGAAAAATAGGAGAACCCAAGCTAAAGAAAACTAAATTCAACCAGTAGATATCTAAGTTAACATTAAATATAATGTAATAATTTCATTGAGTAATACATTTTTAAGTTGAATTATTCATGAAATTATCCTAAAATTGTTGTCTATGTTAAATCATATTGGTTTTATCATTTCCTAAATCCTATAAGAATTAAATTAATGAATAATATCATGGAAAATGTGTAGAGATTACCAATGATAAATATAATAAGATAATATTTTCAGTGATAAATCTTTATATTATTTTTCAATCATGAATTATGACATAATTATGAATAATAACAAACAAGGTGAATGTATTTGAATTCTAAAACACCCCAATGGAGAGAAATATGGAGTTTCATGGATTTATATGAGAAATAATTAATAATTTTTATCTTGAACAATTTTTGAGTAGAATGTGCAAATGGAATGTCTCTATGAAAAAGAAATCATGTGTCTAAGGATTGGAAGTCGATATAGTGATATTCAAATATATATGATGTGACCAAACATTATAATGAAAGGTATTTGAGACCCAACATCCACATAATCTACACATTAATGATAAAAGTACATGGATTCTAGGAATTATGAAAATTAATGAATTTGAATAATATTTTATAGGGATTACATGTATCAATAACTTCTTAAACCATGTGAATAATGGACATAATTTCCAATATAAATTAATTAAGTTTATTGTTAAAATTAATGAACAATTATCCTCTACTATATTTTCTATGCCATATTGAATTTTATTCTAGGGTATCTACAGAGATTTCTAGGAGAAATAAATCATTATTCCAATCATGTGATTGTGGATGAAATAGTGTTATTATAATTTATCTATAGCTAAATTTTTTGATGACATGCATTTTGAAAATTTTATTATACATCATATGAATGAATTTAATGTGATTTGAGAAAATATTTTTTCTCTCTACATATAAGTAAAAGTATTTGGAATAAAGAAATTAGATTTTATATCTACCTATGGACCTATATCAATGAAAGGATTCCTTTTTAAAACCCTTTAGAAGAAATTTATATATTGATTTTCTTGATTTTAAATAATGATTGAATCTTGACTGAAATGCTTATAGAGAAGCTCATTGTCACGTAAAATCCTATTCTCAAGAAAAATATGTGTTTTCTATGTTTGTAATGTTTATATTCCCCTAAAAATTGTATCCTGATCTGAATATATAGTTTAGATACCTTCATATAATCTCATTTGTAGATGATAAATTAAGAAATGAAGAGACTAATTTATTTAATGTGGGAGGATGTAACACCTCGAGATTTTGTATTAAATTTTACAATAAAATTATATTATGTTCAATTTCTTGTTTCACATGAAACACCAATTTGGAATAATACATAATATTTAGGTTTAAAATTATAAATAAATTTTATGAATAATGAAATTCCTAGTAAATAATGGATGGAACATAGGTTATAAGGCATAACATGATGACATAGAAGGGAATGTAACATGAATAAATGTATAGAATCATAACATATAAAACATCGGATAATATTATCCTAGAATCATATTAATTTTGAATAAATATGAAACATGAAATAATCATGATTCAAGGTTCATTTCACATGGAGGAGTATTATTGAAGGATAACAACCTAGACTGTTTCACATAGAGAATAAGTTAATACTAACCACCAAAATTGTTGCACATGACGTCTTATGAGACTAAACATTTACCAACACATTGGAGTGAAATATAGGATCACACATCATAACATGCTCATTAATATGCCTTTAAAATGATGATTCATACATAATTATTCAATCATAATCATAAGGGTTACCCATGTAAGGAATTGGTATCACAATCATCTCAAAAGGCATATCAAAATGTAATATCATAATGGTGTCCATGAAAAAATGTATTTAAATCATACATAGATATCAATAAAGAAAACTATTCATATATCATTATATGACATGTAAAAATGAAGTTAAAACATGTAAAAAAATATTATATAGTAAACATTAAAAATGATCTATTTTTTAACAGATTAAGAGAAATATTAAAGGGGATTTAATATGGAAAAGGAATAATATTTTATATTAATACAGAAATAAATTGATGTATATTTTCGTGATAAAATTTTTTATTTCATAAGAATAATTTTGTATTAAGTAATATTATGTATGGATCTTTAAAATGGTTAAAATCAGGAAGTTCTATTTGATTAGGAATTCCTATTTGGATGAAATGAGAAGTGAACCATTTTAAAACATGTATTTTACCAAAAAATAGGGATAAACTGATCTAGATAAAAATATTTCGCAACATATACACATAAATTATAATAATTATTTGAAATTAAATAACATTTAGATTATGGTTAAGAGATATGAAGTGTTTCATGAAAGAGAAAATGGTGGTTCTGATATAATCTCATACCTTATGTACGAAACTGGTTTGCACTTGAACTTAATGTCCTAGATAATAAAATTAAATCCATTAATTAGTTAATTAATAAAAAAATTTAAAATTTATTTGAATTATTATAATATTATTATGTTTATTTATATCCTTTCTGTGATGTTTTATAAGATATAAGTTCATCTTTTCAGAGTTTTGGTTTCATTGGTTTTCATGATCGGTTTCTTATTATACGTGTATGAAAGATCATGTAGAATGGGTACATTTTTCCAGAATTAAAATTATATGTTATTTATGAAAATATAAAAGTTTATTTTTTCTTATATATCATTTCATTATATGGTATGATGATTAATATATTGATAAAATTTTGATGATAATCAATTAGATTAATGTGGTGGTTTCTCGATCATCACAAACTTGTTTTGTTCTATTATTAAATATTATGCATATATAGTACTTGAAAAAATTAAATAAGCTATAATACATATATTATAACATTATTTAACCATAAAATTTTATTTATGACCATCCTTGTTTGAGTTAAGGTAAATTCACAACTTTCCTTCCTTAATTGTGATAAATTAACACATCACGAATGATGTTTTAATTTATAGAACAAAAAGTGGGGGAAATATTTTATTATTGATTATTAAATTAACATAATAAAATTCTATTATATGTGATGTAATATAGTTACCATGACACTTCTAGGAGGTTTGGTGAGGAGAGAATAATAAATAAAAATAAATTGCAAAGACATTAAAAGAAAAGTGAATAGGTTTTCACCTCTTGAATTCTTCACCTTGAGAACCTCTTTAAGGCACTTGAGCTTGGACTTTTATTAAGACTAATGGATCTTATATGTGGTTGATATACATGAGTAGAGGTTTTTAAAAATCTAGAGAAAGATTAAAGGCTTTATATGTGTGAGGAAAAGAGGTGATGAGGGGCGATATTTATAGTGGAGGTGATGAGTGTTTTTTTATTTATTCTATTCATTACATAATTATTTTTTCCTCGGTACTATGAATCATGAAGATAATTGTAACAAAATAAATTAAATAATTCATCTAGTTTTTAAATAATTGACACTTACATCATCCATGACCCGGTCATGATTCAAAAATTTATTTATTAATCTTATATAGTAAATTACCATATATTACTTATCACAAACAAAATCACCTATAATTGAAAATTACCATTAATTCACCCAAAAACTTTTCTAATGTGTATAATTAATAAATGGACTCTATTTTATGAAAATAAATTTCTATATATGAGAAAATAAATTTTTATTTAAAATCATTATTTTCATAAATAAATAACGATTTTAAAATTAAACTGATTTATAAAAATTTCAAAAATAAATTAATGTCTTATAAAATTATGTTATAATTATAAGAAAACGGAAAATTAAAGTATGAATCTATTTTATTAAAATAATTTTTCATTCAAATCATTATATTAACTTTAAAATTAAAAATATTCATTTATATTTGACAAAAATTCCAGAACGTAATTTATAATTTTCCAAACATTTATTTACTTATATGATTATATAATTGACCATTTTTTCATTTATAAGATGGGTAAATTTTATTTATACTTTCATATGTGATGTTACTATTCTAATAGAACATTTACTATTCATAAGTTTCATATTACTATTCAAAGTGTCATATTACTATTCAATTGGTATAGATTCTTTAATTTCTATAAATTCTATATATTTTATTCATTCAGTGGTTAAAATTTTTTATTATGTTATATATGTGATTTTATTTCATTTAAAATATATTACATAATTGTAAGAAGTGAATTTTTGTTGATTAGAAATTGAGACATTTCACTCTTCTCACTTATGAAATTTCACCCTTGAAATTTATTTTTAAAAACTATGGGGAACACATGTTAGGGTACTTCTTATTCATCTATTCATTTAGTTCCCATGTGGCCTCTTTGCACTTATGGTTCCACTGTTATACATTGACCAGATGATTACTCTTATTGTGTTGAAAATTATCTCTATGGTCTATGATCTTAACTGGATTCTCCTCGTAAGAGAGATCATTCTCAAACTATACCACCTATGAATTCAATACATGAGATAGATCCATCATGTACATCCTCAGCAGGTATTCATGGAACACATCGTGTACTTGATACCTAGTTGGTAGAAGTGCTAGTTGATAGGCCACAACTCCATCACAATAAATAATCTATAAGTAGAATATGTACCTGGGAAATTTCTTTACTTTATTCCCAAATCTCAAGAACATATTCCATCGAGATATGTAAAGAAAACCCATATCTCAAACCTTAAACTCGATGTGTCCTCAATGATTATCCACATAGCTCTCCTATTGACTTTGGGATACTTTGATGTATTGTTGAATGGTTTTCCCATTTACCAACATTTCTTCAACCATTTCATCTCCTAGGATCTTACATTACCTGATTTCATCCTAGCAAGTTAGTGTTATATATCTTTTCCTATAAAGGGATTTATATGGAGCCATTTTGAATGCTCAAGTGGAAACTATTATCAATGGAGAAATATGATATAGTCATATGTTTGTCTTATCCATCCATTAAGCTTATAGAACATGCTCTCAATATTTCTTTCTATTTATGAATAGAAATCATATATTGGACATTAGTTTTAGGATTATAGGCAATAATTATGTTCAAATCAATGTTCAGAGCATATTGGAGACTTTTCTTGAAAAAGGAAGTGAATCTCGTATCTCGATTAGGTACAACTGATAGTGGTATTCCATAAATCCTAAACACTTCTCTATTATATATACATGTATTTTGATCTAGGTATAAATCATCTCTAATTGAGATAAAGAGAAATATATTTTTAAGATGATCCACAATAACAGATATAGAATTGTTTCCACTGTATTTCATTGGAAGTCTAATTAAAAAGTCCATGTCGATTTTTTCCATTTTCCATGTTGGTATGGGTAATGGTTGTATCATCACTTTAGAATTTCTTCTGTCATCCATGACTTGATGACATACCAGGAACATTGATTTATAGTTATCAATTTCCTTATTCCTATTGTCAGACCAATATTTTTCTTGGAGATCTCAATAAATCGTTGTGTTCTCTATGTGAATAGTGAAGGTTGGTCTATGGGCATCATTTAGAAGCTCTTTCATTAACTCTTTATTGGATGGTACACATAATAATGACACAATTATCAGGATAATTTTCTCATCCATTTTTCACAATGAGGATTTCCTATTTCTGATATCTTCCACCTTTTTCTAAACATTGACATTATTTCTTTGATAATTCAATACCTTCACCATAAGGGATGGTTGAGAAATAATTTGATAAAGGATTGATTATGTTCTTTCAAAAAAAATTCCAATGTCCTTCTTTTCAAGTTCTAATAATATTAGATCCTTATCAATTCTCATTATTGATAATGATGAAGAATCCTTCTTATTTTGAGCATCTCCAACATTATTTGCTTTACTCAAATGGTAGTGGACTGAGTGGTCATAATCCTTTATGGGATCTAACCATCTTCACTAGTGAAAATAAAGATCCTTCTGTCTAGATATATATTTTAGACTCTAATCATCAATATTTATATCACATTTCTCCCCATATAGAAAATGCTACCATATTTTGAATTAAAATATCACATTCACCAACACCATATCATGTGTGGGATAGTTTTTCCAATGAATTCTCAACTTAAATTTGGTGAAAGCTATCACATTGTCATTATTCACTAGTACACAGCCTATGACCATCATTAATGCATCATTTTACATCATAAATATTTCCCCAATTGTGGGTAGTTTGAGAAATAGTATTGTGATAAGACTTTTTTTAACACTTTAAAGAAGTCTTCACATTCACTAGTCTAGATAAACATTACTCCCTTCTGAGTCATCTTGGAAAGTACTTTTTAAAATAATGATAAGTTCTTCACCAATCATAATTAATACCCAGCAAGACTAATGTAACTAATGATCTCTATTATAGATGTTGGTCTTGACTGTTCTTCGATTTCGTTTGTCTTTAAAGGTTCCACATATATCCATTTTTTGGTGATTACCTGCCCCATGAATGATACTTCCTATATCTTGAACTCAAATTTAATTTATTTTATATATTATATCCCTATTCAAATTCTTTATAATAGTATTAAAATGTTCCTCATTTTCCTCTATTCCCATGGGTGATATCAAAATATCATCAATAAAGACTACCACAAATTTTTCAAGCTAAAATCTAAAGACTTTATTCTTTAAATAACTAGAAATTTATAGATCATTGGTGAGTCTTAAGGGAATAACTATGAGATCATAGTTTTAATTCCTTGTTGGAAATGCAATCTTGGGAATATATTCTTTCTTCCCTTTTAGTTTGTGATATCCACACCGAAGTTCCTCCTTATAGAAATATTGGACCCCATGTAGTTGACTCAACAAGTTATCTATCCGTGGAATGGGAAACTTGTTATTTATCATGATTTTTTTGAGCTCACGTTAATGAATACATATGCGTATTGATCCATACTTATTCTTGAATAATAGTACTTGTGTTCCCCAAGGTTATGTACTCGATCTTATAAATACCTTGTCAAGATTATCTTGTAACAACTTATTCTGTTCTTCCAACTCAAAAGTGGAAATTCTATTACGTGTCTTTGATATATCTAGAGATCCAAGAATAAGTTAAATTTTGAACTAAACCTCATGATCTAGAGGAAGGCCATGAAATTATTTGGGGAACACATCAGTGCAGTCTCAAACTGAGAGAATGTATTTTGGCCTGATCATCTGCATAGTCTAAATCATTTTAGTTACATATTATTTATCAAAAGGTGGTAATATGAACACATGAGATGAGTATTATTATGGAGATTCATCCTCTTAATTACAAATATATGGAATTAGAGGATTCCTTCATATGTAAATATTAAACTCACATTACTGGTAGTAAATATTGGATTTTTATAAAGATAGAAATCCCAGACCAATATAGAATCAAACTCCACAAAAGGAAGTAAGACATTATTTATATGGAGGTTTACTCTACAAACATTAATTGGGGATGAGTTATAAAATTTTGATGCAATAATATATCCATTTTCTATTCCCATAAATAACTCAACCTCCATATTTTGAGGAGGTGTTTAAATAGCTCTACTAAACATGAAAAATAAAAAAGAACATGTAGAACCAGAATGAAATAGTATATTCACTGTTGGCCCATAGGATATCGTTGGCTACTATATTTGACTATAATGGTTTTAATTATCACAAATAATGTCGTATATTAACATATATCTTACCTCATTACATATCCTAAAGTATATCAAATTTTATCTTATATAACATATCATTTCTAAAATATTACTATTTATGTTTTTTATGTATAAAGAAGCTGATAACTAATTAAATATGTATAATTAGGTGTATTAACACTTTATGAATTTTTGTACTATAAGACAAACATAACATCTAAAATTATCTAAGTATGGGTCACTTACACCGATTGATGATCTAAGACATAGATATAAAAATGAACCACTGACGTAGACGACCTACTGATGCATACGGCTCACCAACTCATACAACCTACCGTCAGTCTGAGTGACCTACCAATGCATGGTTCTACCAACTCAAGGACTCACCAATAGTTAAAACACGTCAAAAATGTATTGATTAACCAACTTACGGAAAGAATGACAGAATGACATACTGATGGGTTGAGTTGCCAACAAAATGAGATACCGATAGACGAGTCAGGGACTAATGTCTCACTGAGAGGATGAATCACTGGTAGACTTAATCACTGACAGAGGAGTCACTCATGGATTGTTTAAATTTTCATTTATTAAAATTATTTTTAATGGTCATATTTTAATCATTTAATGATACTTACATGTATAATAATCTTTTATTGGACTTTTAGCAGATAGTACTAGCTACGATGAACCTATTCATGTGGAAAGAACATGATCTGTGTCACCCTTATAGAATAAAAATATTTTTCAAATAGATAAGAAATATAGAATAGAAGTGTGGGGTTCACTCGAGTAAGAAATATAAAATAAAATCTTTGACACTCATGCACTCACTATGAAGTCGATCACAAATGAATAACACATGGGGATATCTCAATAAAGTTGTACATCAAATTAACAAACTTCTTCATCGTATCAAAGAAGAATAAGGATTTATCTATTGAACCATAGTTGTAATTGGAATCCATTATATAACACTCTATATTTGTGTCAACTTTTATAATTAGAATCAAACCTATTTTAAGATAAATCTGAAGATTCTAGAGCTATATCTAAAGACACACAGAGCCTTCTAAATCCTCTATCATATTTATTTTCTTTGTTGTGATCATTTTTACATACTTTTGAGCATTGTGTGTATCTATATTTAAATAATACACTTTTTCTTGTATCAAAAAAAAGATACAAGAAATACATATACTCATACATCCTTACACCTTTTTTACTCTCATGGATAAGTGTGAAAGAGATCCTTGTTTTACCTGGTAGTTCATTCCCATGAAGAATTGTGGAAGAGGTCTTGTGACCTGGATAGCATGTATATTATTTTGAACCCCAATAAAAGTTGTAGAACAAACTAATTATTAATTTTAATTTCTTGGTGGTAGGTGATTAACAAGTGGATTGGATTAGGTCTCTGCTTGAGATGGAACCTCTTGTTTTATTTCCTCTATGGTTTTACTAATAAACTTTACTGTATTTTATCACATATTTAATAATACTAAATTAAAATCTGATAGTTAATATTAGTAAGTGTGATAACATTATTTAATTATTAGGTTAGTTTAAAAGTTTGTATTAATTTTCAAATTGATATATCTAAGAACTAATCACTCTTTTGAGTAATTAATCAAACAGTCAAACTCTTATAAATTCACTTCTGGAAAACAGATCATTTGAATTTTAAATTTGGGGGAACTACAAATAATACTGTTTAACAAAAAAAATTAGATATTCATTTCCCCCCCCCCCCACCTCTTGGGTACTCTTCTTTGACCAACATTTGGTATTAGATGGTTTTGGAATTTACAGCTTTCAAGGATTTTTCAAACACTTCAACTAGGATTTTAGTTGTATTTAAAAGATCCTAAATTTTTTTCTAATACTAATTTTTTATCTATTTAAAATCTTTTTCTAACATTTTATTATAGAGAATTGTCTTGATGGTGTTGCCACCAATAGACCTCTATTCATTAATGAAACTAACTAGGATCAATGGAAAATTAAAATGAAAATTCCCTTAGAAAGTATGGGTTTGGAAATTTGGTCTTAAATTATTCTTGAATATAATATTCATGGTACTACTAGAACTACATGGGATGACTCAACTAAGACTACCCGTAACAGTAATTGTAAAGACATGAATGCATTATACTGTTCTTTGGGAGATGAGTAATTTAACAGAATTTTTTCATTTAAAATTGCGCAAGAAATTTTGGATACTTTTTCTGTTTCACATGAAGGAACCTCTAGTGTTAAGAAAATGAGACTTATAACATATAACATTTAATATGATAACTTTAAAATGAATCTTGATGATCATATTTCTAAAATGTATCTCAAGATTAATGAAATTATGAACATTATTATCTCTTTGGGAAGAGATGTTATAGCAAGGAGAGAATTATGAGAATACACAAATGTTTACCATATAGATGGAGAGAAAATTTTGTCTCCAATATAGAATCATGTGGCATTAGCAAACTACCTATCAAAGAACTCAATGGAAAACCTATGATGTATAAAGAAGATATTAAAGTCAACCAGGAAGAAGAGGATGAACCAAAGATAAAATCTATAGTTTTCAAGACCATTATCTCTATGAATATGGAAAAATAGAAGTTTCTAGCCTCTTTTGAAAGCTCCAGTAATAATGAATCAATATCAGATAATTACATAGATATTCCTCAAATAGACAGAAGATTCAAGAAATTCTATAGAAAGAAGAAGTTCTTCGGGAATCCCAATTACAAAGGAATACATGATAGTTGGAAAAAGGACTGAAAATGAAATGAAAAATTAGAGGAGATTTTCTGATATGAATGTAATAGGAGAGTACATGTCAAATATGACTATCCAAAATTAAAATACAAAAAATAAGTATGAAAACAAAGAAAAGAATTATAAGAAATCTGTGAAGGCCACCTGGAGTGCCTCTAAAGATAGATTTAGTGACTTTGTATCATCTCATGATGAGATATATAGCATACAAAATATGTTTTTTATTACAGACACATCTGAGGTACCCTTAGATTCTCCTGTACATAGTTCTTACTTTTTTAGAGATGGAATTGATTAAAAAAATTTGACAAGTGATGAACTATTTGAATATTGTAACCTGCTGGAAGAGACATGCATTGAACTGAAATATAAATATAAATCTTTAAAGAAATATCATGCTCTCACTGTAAATATTAGTTCTGAACTTACTACTAAATAGGAAAATAATTCTGAACTTCTCAAAGAAAATAATGAATTAAAAATGTCTAATGAGAAATTGAAGATATATCTAGAAAAGTTTAACAATGGTAAAAATAATCTTACTCAATTTATTGGTAAACAGATAGCTCCTAAATACACTTTTATTACTAGATATCATCCTTGATAGAAAAACCTATCTAAAACACATTTTGTATGTGAATATAGAAAATTTGTTCTTCAACCTAAAAATCAAAATTATGCAGCTAGTTCTAGTTTTCGAAAATCTGTTTACTACCTCTATGTGTTCTTGAAAAAATATAGTCCATTTTTCAAATATGCTATATAATTATTATAAGAAACCCATGATGAAAATATGGGTACCTAAATCATTTATTACTAATGTCACTGGACCCAAACAATTCTGGGTACCAAAATCTAGTTTTGTTTGATTATTCTATATGAAAACAATTTGAAGAGATCTTATAAAAGATTATGATACTTGGAAAGTGGATATTAAAGTCACATGATAGTATATTATTCATTCTTCAAGAATATAATCTATATTTATTATGGTTATGTTACCTTTTGTGAAAATAATAAAGGAAAAATAATTGGATTTGGCAATATTGGTAACTCAAACTCTATGTTAATTTCAAAAGTACTTTTTTTATGGATTTAAAAATAATTTTCCTAGTATTTCACGATTATGTGATGATGGATTTTATGTTAATTTTTAACATTATTCTAGCATTGTTTTTAACTATAAAAATGAATTAGTATTTTATTATCATATGAATGAAAAGGTATATGTTGTTAACATAAATTTTTTAGTCTCTCAAAATGTCTCATGCTTAAGTGCCTTTTATAAAGATTCATGGATTTGGAATCACAGATTAGGACACTATAATGTAAACTCTCTTTGAAATCTTACTAGAAAAAGACTAGTCAATGATCTACCCCAACACGAGTTTTCTAATAACAATTCATGTAATACTTTTCAAAAGGGTAAACAGCACAAGATATCTCTCAAATCAATGGAATAATTTTCAGCTTCTTTACTATTAGAGTTAGTTGATATGGATTAGTTTGGACCATATTGGGGTTGTTTTTTAAAATGGAAACACAATTTCTATATTCTTTTATATGACTATTATATTTATACTTGGACTTATTTATTACCTCACAAAAGTGAATCATTTACATACTTCACTAATTATGAAAAAATAATGGAAATTCTAAGAAGACGTAAAATAAAATATATAAGAATTGATCATGGTTGTGAGTTTATAAATCAAGACTTTGAATATTTTTTCTCACACAATGGCTATTGCCATAACTTCTATGGCCATAGGGAACCTCAAATAAATAGAGTTGTGGAAAGAATAAATAGAATCGTACAAGAGATAGCTAAAACAATGATTAATGAATATGTTCAACCTATTTACTATTGGGATGAGGCTGTGAATATATCTTGATACATAATTAATAGAGTCTTAATTAGACTTATCCTCAAGAAGACTCTTTATGAGTTGTGGAACAATAGAAAACCCAATCTTATTTACCTTAATGTTTATGGTTGAAAAGTCTATATCCTTAATACAAAGAACAATATTGAAAAATTTACATTCAAGAGTGATGAAAGAATATACCTAGGTAACTCAACCTCTATTAAAGACAATAGTGTCTTTAATAAAATAACCAAGCGTATGGAAGTATCTGTGCATATTAATTTGGATGAAATAGATCCACATGAACTTAATGCCTCCAGACACAAACTTCATGATGAAATGTCAAATATGGACATTAATGAAAAATTATATATAATTATTTTGTTAGTAAATCTATTAAATCAAATAGTTTTTGAAATTCATTAGACTCTGGACATGATGATCCTAATCATGTAGATGAACCTTAAATTATTAGCAACTCCTTTTCTAGAACAACTGGAACCCTCAAGAACCATAAATTAGATGTTTTTGTTGGAGACATAGATAAAGGGACACAAACTAGAGATTCTCTTAGAAATTAGGTCAAACATCATGCATTTTTGTCACATCATGAACCTAAAAAAATCAATGATATAATTGAAGATAAATTTTGGGTGGTTTCTATGCAAGACTAACTTAATAAATCTGAAAGAAATAAATTTTGAAAAATTATGTATAGACCCAAACACACCTTGACCATAGCAACTAAGTGGGTTTCTATTAATAAAGTAGATGAGTCTAGTAATATCGTTTGAAATAAATCTAGAATGGTTACACAAGATTATAGTCAAGAATAAGGCATTGGATATGAAGAAACGTTTTCACCAATTCCTAAACTTGAGGCCATAAAAATCCTACTTTCATATGCTTTCCATATTAATTTCAAGCTTTATCAAATGGATGTTAAAATTTTATTCCTAAATGGATATATAGTTGAGGATGTATTTCTCAAACAACCCCCTAGTTTTACAAACCATCATTTTCAAAATAATTTTTTCAAATTTACAATGGCTTTATATGGTTTAAAAAAAGGTCCAAGAGCATGGTATGATAGAATAAGTAGTTTTCTCATTACAAAATGTTTTACAAAAGGAATTGTCGATACTGATCCTTTTATAAATTTTTTTTTCTAAATATGCTTTAGTAGTTCATATTTATGTAGATGATATTATTTTTGGATCTTCAAAAAATTATTTATGTGTTGATTTTTCTAAAATGATGCAAAGTGAGTCTGAAATAAGTTTGATGGGTGAACTCTAATTCTTTGTTGCATTTCATTTTTTACAAAATAAATAATGTATAATTTTAAATCAAATTAGATACAAAAAAACACCTTTTAAAATGATATGGACTTTATAGCATCAAAAGTAGTGACACTCCAATGAGTAATACATGTAAGTTGGATCTTGATGAATATAGTAAAACTATTAATGAAACCATTTACAGAGGAATGATTGGATGTTTATCTACTTGATTAATATGAGTCTAGATATAATGTTTAGTGTGTGTGTCTGCCTGTTTTCAAGCTAATCCCAGAGAATCTTAGTTAAAATTTTTCAAAATAATTTTCTTATACCCCAAACATACTATAAATTAATGGTTGTTTTACCGTAAAACAAAATCATTTGATATAGTGAGTTATTCTAATGCTGATATTGGAGGATGCATGTTAGATAGAAAGTGAACCTCCGGAACATGTCAATTTTTGGGAAAGTCTTTGGTTTCATGGTGTTGTAAGAAAAAAAAATATTTTGCATTATCTATAGCCTAAGCTGAATAAATAGTTACTAGTCGCTATTTTACTCAGATTTTGGGGATAAAAAACACTCTATGAGACTATGGATATCAATTTACCCGTGTACCTATGAAAAGTGACAATACAAGTGCTATTAAGATTTCTAAAAACCCAGATTATCATTCTAGAACAAAACATATTAATGTTGGACATCACTTTTTGAGAGATCATTATAAAAAGGGTGATATCACTTTAGAATTTATTGGCACTGAATATCATCTTGCTGACATATTCACAAATAAATTGAACTCTGAAATAATGAATTACATCAGAATTGAGATTGGAATGATCAAGCTATAAAACCATGTATTTATATTCCTTGATCTTTTTAAGTGATGTTGATATACCAACATTGACACTATGTCATGACGACACAGTTTTCATGTTGACACTGACGTTGTGTCTTGCTGACATAGTTGACATTCCGACACTGAGGTTATGTCATGCCGATACGGTTTTCATGCTGACACTGAAACTATGTCATGTCGACACGGTTTTCATGCCAACACCAATGCTATGTCACGCTGACACGATGGTCATGCTTGCACTAACACTGTGTCATGCCAACACAGTTTCCACTACAAAACCATTATGGTTTTGAAAAATCTATCATAGTGACCCTAATGACTCAATGTTTTTATATATTTATGTTTTTCAAAACAACACTATTTCATTAATTTTGTAGAACACGGTTCATGATTTCAAAATTTCTTAATCTCAAAAACCATAAATGAAATAAATTTGAATTGATCCACTCTACTCATTTACTTATACACTATCTTGGCCATTGATCTCTCTTTACCCCAAACCTTTCTCCTTCTAACCTTTAGACTGAACTGATTGCAATGTCCCATGTGAAGTGGTCTCTTGAAGAAGGTGAGTCTCATGCTTCTAAGAAACAGAAAGTTGAATCAAGCAATTATTCATCACCTATAAATCCTTCTATAGAAAATCATTTTGTAACTCCATAAAAAAAGTTCTTATGGAATGGCTATTATAAATAAAGTCACTTCTTCTCAAGGTACTTCAAGATCATTTTTATCTTGAGTGTTTTTGAAATAATGAATTACCCTTTTACTCAAAGCTATTTCATGAATTATACATGAATATGGAGTTCATGTTGGATGTAATTGATCTCTCCTAGATAAAATCCATATTAAAAGAGAATAGAGTATCTTTCTATTCAATACATTGGGATGAATGTCTTAATGTTATGCATGAAGGTGTATTTGATGATTATCAGGGAACCTCGCCACTTGAGAGTGATATGTTTTGCATTGAGACATCATTAAAGGAGATTAATAGTAATGATGAGAATAGAAAACTCATTGCTATAGAGTTAAGTGGAGAATGTATATTCTTAATTAAATTTATCTAGCATCAAGTCTGTCCAGGGAAAGGGGACTTTTCTTCTCTAAAATATCATGATGTCTACTTGGTTTATCAGCTAAGAAAAGTGATCAAGGTAAATTTGTGTAGATACCTTATTATGCACATGAATCAGATGATCAAACCTTCTTGTAAAACTAATTCCCTATTCTATCTAAAAATGGTATCATCGTTGCTGAAAGAAAATGATTTTCTAGATGAAGCTGAAGAAGTTTTTTCGGAGTGCAGTGGGATCTACCTCAGTAAAGATATTTGTAAAAGGATGAAAATCAACTAGAACCCATGGAAGAGAGAATGGGTTGAAGATGAATAAAAAATAAATGACAAGTTAAATCCGGTGGATTATCCAACTATAACTAATAATATGTCTGATCCTCATCTGGGACCAAATGAGGAAGCTATTTAATATTCAAAAGTAGAAGAAGATTATGTTACTCTAGTTAGAGAACAGGGCTCACATATTAATGATAGGAGTTATCTTGACACAGCTGGACCTAGAAAAGGTTTTAACTTTGGACCTATTATTCCTACACTTACCTTACCCTCTAATGATACCACTCTTAAATATAATGGGTTTAAGGAGACTCATGTCTCAGGCAGTGTAAAATATGTAAGTAGATCTTGTGGCTCTGAAGATAAAGAAGAAGGTGGATATGGTGAAAGTTTAAGTGGTTGTGAAGCGGAAGAATGTGAAAAATATGGTTATAAAAATATAAATGAAGAAAATGAATATGGATATGATGATGATGAAACCAATGGAATTAATAATGACCATCATAAGTATGATCAAGGTGAAGATGTTGAAATGATTGAAGTTGTGGATTAGCTCGGTTGGAAGAACCTCTTGAAGTTGTTGTGGAAGTGATAGAAAATGATGAAGTTGTTGATGAAGTGGAAGATCAAGAAATTCTTATAACTCATTTGGTTTATGAAAGAATAAAACCTCACACTGAAGATGACAAACTAGTTAGGAAATCTTAGATTGAGGTGATCCTCAAGAAAGAGAAAATCAAGCTAAAGAATAAAATCAACATGGAAGAGTAAGGATTGAAACTCTAACTCCTCAGTATGATGCTGCAATGGTTGAATGGGTGAGGAATCTTGTTATGTTTAACAATGATTATTTCATGAAGATTAAAATAATGAGGTCTTTTTTCTGTTGCAAGAGAACCAGTGGTTGAGACAATTTCTAGTGCCTATTTCACTAAGTAAGATTTTGAAAAAATCAAGTAAGACATATGTTCATCAGTAAGACATTCAATACAATCATAGATGAGATATGAGATTTGTGAATCTGGGAGAGAAAAAATAGAGTTGACTGATAACTTGAAAGTAATATGGTCTATGGTTGAAGGTGTAAGGAAAATTGGAACTTCTAGTTCAACTCCTACCTCAACCATTTTATCTCAAGGTGATGTTGTTTCAGTCTCACAGATGGTGATAAAGGTAAATTATCTAATTTTTTTTACCACTGCTAAAATATTTGTGGAAAGAAACAACAAGAATGGGAATGAGATGAAGAATTTAACTATTGGAATCAATACATTAACCACTAAATACATAAATATAAAATAGAGTTACATGAATAGAGTTAATGATCTTGTTTCTCATGTTAAAGTTCCTGATTTTTCCAAACTGAGAAAATAAGTAGAGAAAATTTTGAATATTTTGCTTCAACCACAACTAAGGTTGTTATTTCTTACACATTTGGTTAGACCTCTCAGACTCTGGATATTTAGGAAATAAGAACTATTGTAAAACACCAGCTTAATACTCTATTTGAAACCTCGAGCTTTCGGAGCCTAGAAAAGATTTAGAAGAATAGTGATTGTGTGCATGATATGGTCAGATTATATACCAAGGAAGGATATTCCAATCAGGAAGAGCTTACAAAGAGAATAAATTCATATTTATCCAATATTTACTCTAAGCACCAGTTGACAAGTCCTTTTAACTATTTGGAAGAAAATTTGACTCTACCCCCAGTTACAAGAAGAATTCAAAGAACAAGTCAATAAACTGGTGGACTTCACTCCTTTGTTAGTTAAATTAATGGATAATAAGGATGAATTTGAGAAATTAATGAAGTATGGTGGAGATATTATTAAGTATTTCATCAAACTGTTAAATCCATATCTCTATGTTCAATTTAAATCCATTGTTGTTCTAGTAATAATTCATTTACCTCTATTGATGATCCTTTCAGATGCTCATGTTTCTCTGCCACCACCTACTAGACCTACCATTGATCCATCAGATAAAGGTAAGTCACCCCTTGACCCTAATAAGTATTGTCCAGTGATTCATTTTAATAGGGCACAGTGCTTGTAATAATTTTCACTTTAAATTTAATTTTATTATGACATCCAATTCATTGTTTCTACTTTTTTTTTTAGTTTTTAACCTTCAACGTTTTTCTAATCCTAGAAGGGGGAGAACATTATTAATAATTATTATGTGTTTATGTGTTTTTATTTTTTTATTTTACCCTAATACATAAACTTCAAATAATTATTTTTTAGACTATTCATATTTATGGAGGAAAATAATCAAATTTTTTACTTTAATAATTCTCTAATTGTACTCAGTAATGCCATGATTTGTTACCATGAAAAATTGGGAGATTATTGGCCCATAGGATATTTTTGGACACTATATCTGACTATAATGGTTTTAATTATCACAAATCATGTCATATAATAACTTATATCTTTCCTCATGATAGATACTAAATTATGTCAATGTTTATCTTGTATATCAGATCATTTAAATCATATAACTATTAATGTTTGTTTAAGTATAAACAAGATTATAACTCATTATCTATGTGTACTTAGGGGTATTAACAATTTCTAACCCTGTTGTACTATAATACAGAAAAAACATTTAAAATTATCTAAGTATGATTCACTAACACTGAAAGAAGAACCGAGACACCGACAGAAAAATGACTCACAAACATAGAAAATATACCGATGCATTTAGCTCACCGACGGAAATGACCTTCCTTCAGTCCAAGTGACCTACAGATGCATGGTGATATCAATGAAAGGAATCACCGATAGTTAAAATGATCCACTGATGTAATGAGTCACCAACGTATAGCAAGATCGACAGAATGACATATGGATTGGTTGAGTCACCGATAGAAGGAGATACAAACAGAAAATTCACTGAATGATGTCTCACTAACATGATGACTCACTGATAGACTGACTCACTAACAGAGGACTCACTGATATACTATTCAAATTTTCATTTATTTAAATTATTTACAGTGGTCATATTTGAGTAATATAATGATACTGACATATTTAACAATATTTTGTAGGTTTTTTAGCATACATTACAATGTATGATGAACATATACACATGGAAAGAACTTTCTCTTTATCGGCCCCCAAGAATAAAAAAAATCTAAGATAGATTCAATATAGAAGAGAAGTGTGGTGTGACCAAGAGTAAGACCTACCAAAGAACGTTCACAACTCTCATGCACCCCCTGTGAACTCGAGCACAGTAGAAGAACACATGTTGTTATCTCAATCAAGATGTACATCGAATCAAAAAATTTCATTAGAATATAAAAGAGGAATAATGATATACCTACAGAGCCATACTTGTACCTAGAAGCCAGAATATGACACTCTGTTTTAGTGTAAACTTCTAGAAGAATACTCAATCCTCATCTCAGCGACATTTGAATAGTCCAAAGATATATCTCAAGACATGCATATCCTTATAAATCATTTCTCATATTTATTTGAACTGTTTGGGTCATTGTTACATACTTTTAAGAAGTGTGTGTATCTTTATGTAAATCACACTCTATATCCTATATAAAACTGAAGGATACAATAAATCCTTCCACTCATACCTTCTTATACCTTTTTACTCTCATGGAAAAGTGTAGAAGTGGTCCTTCTGTGACCTAGTAGTTTGTACTCACAAATAAAAATGGTACAGGCCTTGTGACCTGGATAGCCTGTCTACTGTTGTGAACCCCAATCTATCATGTGGGTCAAACTGTTTATTAAATTAAACTACTTGGTGGTAAGTGATAACCAAGGAGAGAGGATTATGTCTCTAGTTGAGACTGAACATACTGTTTTATTTCTACTATGTTTTTATGTTTACTTTTACTTTGTTTTATCACATATTTCATAAAACTAAACTGGACTTTGAAAGATAGTATTAGAACGATTTTATAACAGTATTGAATTATTAGATTTTTATAAAAGGTTATATTAATTATCCAATTGATATTACTGAAAACTAATCACTCTTTTGATAAATTAATCAAACAATCAAGGTCTTATAAATCTTGTAATGGATAACTGATCAACTGAATTTTATATTTGGGGGAACATCAAATAA